>CM067376.1:12020818-12103057 GCA_034510155.1 Eucriotettix oculatus
TTTTTTCTTTTTTTTTTTACTTTTTACCAAGCCTGTGTATATATTATGAATACTTAAAGTTTGTAAACGCGAGAACACTAATTTGTTTCAAACAAATGGCGAGTTTCATGAATACGCGACTAGAAATCAGAGTTCAGCTCTAAGGTCGGACAAGCATCGCCTTGTTCTTCTACACCAGAAAAGTATTCACAATACCCCGGGGATAATTTTATACAACAGCCTTCCTTCCGCCAGAGGCTAAAAATACTAGCTACAAAAGCTTCGTGAAGCAGAGTAAAACTATTATTTTTAATGGCGCTGCTGCTGTTTTACTCGGTACAGGATTTTCTTAATCGTCCTTCTAGTATTTAAATCAAGGTTCCTGCTGCAAGTGTTGAATGAGCTGCCTAACTTAAAATAGCACATCACATATCTTTAAAATTTCTATTCAGTTTTTTTGCTCTTTAGTTTGTTTGTTTCATGTATTACCTGGAGCTACGACGCAAGGACAGTTTCCTGGTCCAAGTAGTTAAAACTCCATTGCGTGTTCCTCAGTGTGTGCTTGTTTGTGTTTCCCAGTGTGTGTGTCCGTGTTGTGTTTATATTGACTTTTGTCTATATACACTTTCTTTTACTAATTTATTTTAAGTTTATTTGTCTTTAATTATTTACTTTATTTTGTTCATTTTTAATTTTTAATGTATGACGTATCCTATTTCCTCAATCGAGGATTAATGGAAACAACAATAAATCTAAATCTAAATTCCCTCTAATGTTAATTTTACAAGACCTCCATATTTTAAAACGTGGCCTATTAATCTATCCCTTCTCTTAGTCAACGTCCTACATATTGTCCGCTCTTCCCCAATTCTGTTTATAATTTCTATATTTCGCCTGCAGGATCAAACTGCGAGGATCGTCGGACTGCTTCGGTTCCCTTCGGTTTCGACGTCATCTCCAGCTGCGTGGTTACTCTGAAGCCTGAAGACTTGAAGGATAACTGCACTCTCCTCAGGTTAGTCAAGCAGTCCGCTCCTCTTTATACCTTTCTGCATTTCAGCCTCGTGACCTTGAACTTAGACTAGAATCGGCTTACCCATTCTACTACAGCTCTGAGCCACATTATCAGCAAAACTCGGCAATGAGAGTCTAGGCTATTCCACAGTATGTTATAAAATATAATACTGTCGAAGGTTATAAAGGGAAGCGAGGATTTTGACCGTCGTGAGAGGAGGAATGAACAAAATAGTTATTTTAAGAATTTTTTTGTAAAATGGATGATAAATTGGAACGTAAAACAAAATCTTTACACGTTTTCCTTTCAAATTTCTTCATCTACATTTTTTCCCTATTGTCGCGAAGACCGGGATCAAGACTGTTGGAGGATCGATACGCTGACCACGTGTCATTCCAAATTCGTGCAAGAGTATAGTCCGCAGTCGACTCGGTAGGCCCAGGCCCTGAATGGGCTGTAGAGCCACGGAGAAAGAAAAGACATTTTCCCCTGCCTCTTAATTATCAAAAGAGTATGATGTTGAGAGTCACGATGAAAAAATAACAAAATTAAACTTTCGAACCTACTGAATTTCCTTTTGCAACGTGGTCTTAAAAATGGCCCAGTCTTCTTTTCTTCCATTATGAAGAAAGTCATCGAGAAAAGAAATGTGGATAAAGAAGTACACGGAACTGATTGGTGGATAGACTGAGTACACGCATGTGGCGCTGTAATCCAATAGACGCCACATGGCGGTAAATTAAATATGGCGCGTTTCTCTGTGTGTTAATGTATCTCTGAGCCAGAGCAACGTGACTACATGGCCATTACTCTTGCTGACACATTCTCATATCTTTTTTTTAAAATTGTAATATCGTCCAGATAAGTGGAAAGCGGTTATTGAAACCTCCCTCACTTCGCTGCTTTCCTCGGGGGGTGTTTTTTTAGGGATGTTTGTTTGTTTTGTTTTAATTTCCCCACGTCCTATGAGTTTGTATAAATATTATACAGACAAACATGGTTACGGAAATAAATAATAAAAGAAAACTCATGCAAATAATATTTTATATTTCAATTATTTATTCAATAACAGTTATTTCCTCTTCTCCCTCCATATTTGAACGTTTGCCTGTAATGTGACGATGTACCGTGTAATTATTTTCTTTTCCGTAGCTTATTGCGTTCATTATTTTTTTTTATACAGAAATGATGATAGTCTGCTGGAAATATTTTCGTCTCTCTCTCTCTCTCTCTCTCTCTCTCTCTCTCTCTCTCTCTCTCTCTCTCTCTCTCTGTGTGTCATTTTTGTCTGCCACATATACCTGTATAAATATTGCTGTTATTTTCTAATAGGAAACTTAACACGCCTGGTAAGTACCTACGGCCAGTATTGGGAGAAGAGGGAGCAACTGTGAAACTGTAAATTGGTTTTTTTTAATCATTAACGAGATAGAGACAGAGAAAGAGAGAAGGAGGAAGGGGGGAGAGAAGCTACGGAAAATTTAATCACATACGTGTGTGGGAGAGAGAGAGAGACAGACTACAAATCCTATAAATGAGAGCAGGCGTGGTGGACGTGGCGTTGGTCGTTTCGTTTCGTTTCGACCTACGAAAACAATCGACGCGTCGTCCGCACGTCCGTTCGATTATCGACTTCGTAAGCCGAGGTGACACACAATCGTTCGTCCCCGCCAGAGCAACCGCCGCCGCTTTAATTTGGTAAATTACTCACGAGTTTCAGAGGACAGTGAGGGCGGGAGAGAGAGAGAGAGAGAGAGAGAGAAGGGGGGCGGGGGAGAAGGCTTAGCAAGCATGAAACCTGATCGAGCGAAACAAATCTCTTCAGGTTATATCAAATGTGTAAAGGTTAAAAAGTGTAAAACGCGTGACGCAGCTGCTTTAAAAGATGTTTCGATACTTTTCAGCTATGTAACCATTTCCTTTTTCAGAGATAATAAAATTCTACTTAAATTGATAGGTGAGATGTATTAAACTTTAAATGGTTTCCTTCTTAATATTTTCCCTACTTTTACGATGGAGGGAAATATTTTTTTAACTTTACTGAAAAGGAGAGGGGGAGGGAGGTTAAGGGTAGAGAGAGATAGGGAGGGACAAAGGATAAGATAGGGGAGAGAGAGTGAGATAGGAAGGGAGGAAGGAGAAGATAAGAACAGAGGGTGACGAGGGAGGTTAGGGTGAGAGAGAGAGATTAGGGGTGGAGAGAGAAATCGATGGTGGTTAGGGGAATAGAGAGGGAGAGAGAAAGGAGAGGGGAAAAGAAATAGGCAGAGACTACAAGTAATCTAATAGTCATAATTTAATTTTATTTATAAATTAAAAATCGAGCCTATCTCTCAGAAAACAATGATGATATTTATTTATGACATCTAAAACGTTTCGTCCATATTTGAAGACTTTACGAAAATAACTAGACAAAAAAAATTAAATAAAGTAATTATATTTCCCGATACTGAGTATTTCATTAAAATAGTAATAGTCTAGATTTAAATTAAGTAAATAAAAGAGGTTTACACTTTAATTTTTTTTAAATTTATAATTAAAATGCAAAGGATGGCCTAAAGATAGAAACAGAAGATTTTTAAAAACGTTTCGTCTCCAACTTTCGGGACATCTTCAGTACATTCATTAAATGTCTTTTCGTATAGTTACCGCAAGATACGGGGCGCGTAGCAACACGATTTTATTTAATGGACTGAAGAGGTTCAAGAATGTTGGAGATGAAACGTTTAAAATTGAAAATACTTTATTCCTTTGGAGTCGATTCCTTTCCATGGTGTTTCTCCTGATGTTGTCCATAGGGCATGGGACGGGAAGGGTGGAAGTGGCGTCACATAACAATGACGCGAAAGCAACCGAGATTGGTGTCTATTCCTGAAGCCGTTGAGTTCAATTCTGGCATTCAAAATACTCCTTAAATATCAGGATGCGACGAACGGGTAATGTGAAGGACCAAAGTAGTCTATATTGTTGTCGTTAATAGGTGAAGATGCAGAATTTATAATACATTCATTCCAAGTTGAACAGTTCGGCATCTTATTTTTAATTTAAATTCATAAACTTTACTTCAAAGGTAAATTCTATTGAGAAAGAAACTTGAAATTCAATGAAAAAAAAATTCTTTTGATCAGTCCTGAGAATGGAAGAGGGGAAATTTGATTCCCAGACAGACATGACGTCACTCAGAAAATTTTAATAAAAATAAAACAACTACCAGTTCTACACGTCACATAATTTCGTGTAAAGCTGCACTTGGGCGAGTCAGTCAATTTTCAGATTTTTAACACATTTTTAGCATCTTTTCATCAAAATTTAGCACCTGAAGAGCTCAAAAATGTGGTGACGAAACGTCGTTTAGTCTCTATAAAAACTGTTCGTTAATTTGTCTCATTTAATTATTTCAATATCAGACATCATGTGATTTACTTTCTAAAAAATAATTAAATTTAAAACGAATTAAAGTAGAAAATTAGGTTCTTCTTCAGTGGCTCTACAGCCCATTGAGGAGGGCCTTGGCCTGTCGGGTCGACTGCGGACTCTCATCTGAATATGGAGTGACACGTGATCAGCGTATCGATTCTCCCAAGGAAATTAGGTTCACCTCTATTTAATTAATAAACAAAAAAAATACGGCCAAAAATTCAGGAAACAGTTTCAATTAACATTTAATTAATAGAGAACCAACGTTTCATCCAAATTTGTCGCTGGAGGCAATCCGCTACACCAAATTATTTCACAACGTAATTAGTTCATACATTTAAAAAATTTAGCTGATGAAGTCCACGAAGTGGGATGAAACGTTCTATCTATATTAATTAAATTATTTCTTAAAGGATTTTAACAAAAATATTAAATGACTGATTTTTAATTTATATAATATTGGCAAAAGCTTGGCAAAAAAATTGAATAAATTTGAAATGAAAATTAATATATATAATTTTGGCTCATTAAATGGTGTGACAGACAAAACCTAGGGATAAATTAATTAAATCTATTTTCTGACATATTCACGTTAATTAATTCACTTATTGTCATAAAAGTAATGTTTGAAGTCCATGATCCAGCCGCCTACGCCGCATCTTCAGACCACTCAAAATGTTTACCCATATAAAAATTCACTGTATAAGCAAAATATTTGAATGAACTAAGAGAAAATAAACGATTTAAAATCACTTTCCCCCCCACAATTTTTCCAGTTTTTTTGGTTAATTATTACTTTCCTGATTTTCGTAAAGGTTTTTTTAACGCGATGGAAAAGATGAAAACACTCTAGGATCCAGTGCTGAATTAATTATGGAAAATTAGTAAAAAGCAACACCAATATTGAGACGTTATTTTGAAAATAAATCTGTTAATTCAAAACTTTTACCTCTTGTTGAAAAGTAATAAAAAATTAAGTGGATCTTCAGAGGATAGAAAAATATTTTTTGTGTTGTTGAACTATTTAGTTCTAAGATTGGTCTGATGCAACCTCTCATGCTAACCTACCTTGCACAAGCCTTTTCATTTCCGCATAACTAGCACGTCTTACACCCGCCATAATATGTTTAGCGTATTCCATCCTCTGCCCCCATTTCTTCTCTTCTTACCCTCTATTTATATTTTACAAAATATTAGAACATCCCGAATCCTCCTTAATATGCTTAGCGTATTCCATCCTATTCTTCCCTCTTCTGTTCTTACGTTCTATTAATATTTTTCAAGATCCTCATATCTCAAAACGTGGTCTACCAATCTATCCCTCCTCTTGGTCAACGTCCCCTATTCTGTTCATAACTTCTTGGTTACTTACCCTACCCATCCATCACATTCTCCTATAGAACCATACTTCAATCGCTTCTAATATTTTCCTTTCCGCAACTCCTATCGTCCACGTTTCGCGCTCATATAACGCTAATGATTTCCGAATATTCACACTTATATTATTACCCTTAAGTAAATTCCTCTTTTTAGCGAAAGCCTTCCTTTCCTGTTCTATCCTTCTCTTTATGTCTACTATACTTCTACCATCCCTAGTTATTACGTTTCGCAAGTAGCAGAATTCCTTAACTTCCGTCAAAATATCCCTTCCCAATCTAACAGCCTTTGTTATTCCACTGTTTCCCATACTACACTCCATTACCTTGGGTTTCCCTCTATTAATCCTCATGTTTCACTCTTACTCCATTTATGACGTTTTCCAAGTGTGATTATGACTCCCCTAACCGTCTGGTTTTTATTTCTTCCTTGCAGTAAGATTATTTTTCCATATTCCGCTTAAACTTTCTTCCTCGCCTTTTCTATGCGTAAGTTAAAGATTTCTGTTTTCTTTTATTGATCTTCAGTTCTAATTACTGTTGCCGGTCTTTTGTAGAGGTAATTTATTAGCCTCCTTTCCTCGATATTATATTCCTCCTGTGCTCTTCAAAACCCTTATTAGTGTGTTCCGTAAGGAAATTTCCTTGGATTTCTTCAGGTACAGAAAGTTTTTTTTTGTTTTTCTTCAACAGAATTTTAAATTTTTTTTATGGATAAAAATACATTGGCTGCCTCTGTGGTCTAGTGGATAGCGTCACTCATAACATGATAAGGATGGAATAGTTGTGGATGACGTAAACGCTTAGAAGAAAGAAATTATTCTGTTTCCTTTCACATTAAAGTCTACAGTTGTTTCTTTTCTATTACTATATAATTTTTTATTTCCATAAAAGGAAGTTTCTATGACGTCATTAGCGAACAGTAATAACGTTCCGTTAATATTTAAAGTTAAGTTAATGACATAACCGAAGGCCCTTAATTTATAAGAATTTTTTCAATAGAGGAAAATGGAGGCTTTGATCATTTTTTGTGATCTTTAATAACCTATACAATGACAAAAACAGGCGGAATTACCAGCTGTAATATTGACATGAGAGACACACACACACAGAGGGAGAGAGAAAGAGAGAGAGAAACAGACAGCAAATAAATTGCATTAAACACTGGCATAAAAAAAACATGACAAAGTAGGAGGGGGAATTTGATGGTTTTTTTAGTATTTACGATGAGCGCGTCACATTATCTGTCCATTAGAACACACAAAAACGGACGATTTATTCATGATTTTCTACTGGGATTATTAAGGGGGGAAAAACATGGAGCGGGATTGTGGTGATGAAGCAGCGGAGACAATAAATCATTTAAATGGCGATCAAAGTGGACGGATTTTCCAAGCTAAAAGCGTTTATGGAAAGAAAAAAAAACAAAAACTGAAAAGGCTCGAGGACGCAGGTACAAGGGGTTACAATTTACAATATAGAATAATAAAAAATTGTTTTTTTTGTGAGTATGCTCTGATTAGAAAATTTAAACCGGTGAACCAAGTTCGACCAAATTTTGTCTTCATCATCTTTACGACCCGACCTCTGTAACAGTGAGTGAGACATTGGCACATGGCAACCGTAACATTTCTCTTTTTCTCACGAATAGAGTGTTCAGATTCGCGCTCTAATTTCAAAGTCCCTGCAGTAACCTTTCACGATAAATAATATCGCTGGTCAATGGCGAAGATACCGCGCCGAAAGAGATGCTGAGAAAACTCACAGATAATTATTTTAACTTCTCTGCGGCGACGTTTCGTCCAGATAGCCTTGGAAATATAATTATTGCAGATAAAAACTTAGATAATCTGATTAAGAAAGTAGACAACGAGGCTCTGAATGGTCTAAATATTTGGTTTAACGTGAATAAATTATCCCTCAACCTAGATAAGACTAAGTTAGTTCAGTTTAGTGCTGATGCTAGGAATAGACCAGTAGACAACTTCTCAGCTAATGCTTGAGCCTTTCCTCGGCCTTCGGATTGACGATAAATTAAAGTGGAATGACCATCCATATAGATCTGCTTGCCGGAAAACTAAGTTCAGCTTGTTATTCTCTGAGAACACTAATAATGCAACACGTTGACAAAAAGTACGTCAAAATGGTTTATTTCGCGTATTTTCATTCAATTATGAGCCATGGTGGACGTCTTCTAACTGCTCCAGGAGTAATGAAATATTTAAGTTGCAAAAGCGTGCAATTAGAATACTACTTTCTAGCACGAATTCTAGATCACGGAGTTGCTGCAAAACCTTTCTTCAAAAGTTTTGCAAATACTTACTTTACCAAGCCTGTGTATATATTTATGAAATATTAAAGTTTGTAAAGCGAAACACTTAATTTGTTTTAAATAAATGGCGAGTTTCATGAATACGCGACAAGAAATCGTTCAGCTCTAAGGTCGGACAAGCATCGCCTTGCTCTACACCAGAACAGTATTCACAAAGCAGAGATATTATTAAGCCTTCCTCCAGAGGTTAAAAAACTACAAAAGCTTCGTGAAGCAGAGTAAAACTATTCCTTTAAATGTTTTACTCTGTGGTACAGGATTTTCTTAATCGTCCTTGTAGTATTTAAATCAAGGTTCCTGCTGCAAGTTTTGAATGAACTGCTGCAACCTTGTAAAATAGCACATCACATATCTTTAAAATTTCTATTCAGTTTTTTCTGCTCTTTTGTTTGTTTGTTTCATGTATATAGCTGCTGCTGGAGCAAGGACAGTTTCCTGGTCCAAGTAGTTAAAACTCCATTCCGTCTTCCTCAGTGTGTGCTTGTTTGTGTTTCCCAGTGTGTTTATATTGACTTTTGTCTATATACACTTTCTTTTACTAATTTATTTTAAGTTTATTTGTCTTTAATTATTTATTTTATTTTGTTCATTTTTAATTTTTAATGTATGACGTATCCTATTTCCTCAATCGAGGATTAATGGAAACAACAATAAATCTAAATCTTCAGGTACATGACGTTATAAATTGTTTTTTCCCCCCAACAAAAGATAATTTTTTGATAGATGGTCCGCCTCTGTGCTCTAGTGGCTAGCGTCACCACAGACGTCCCGGGTCCAGGTCCGATTCCTGGCAATTAATAGAGAATTATTTCTTTCTCCTAAATTAGGAGCTTTTACTATTAATGGAAGATTATTTCTGCTTACCTCGTCGTGTTGTGACGTCGTCAAAATGTTGAATCGGTCCTTGGACGTCGACTCGGATTAGCTGAGTGGTTAGAGCGCCCGCCCGGAAAACGGGAGGTCCGAGGTTCGTAGTCCTTGGTCCGGTAGACATTTTTTTCCATTCTTGTCTTTCTTCTATAAAATATCTACACGCTCCTGCGTGAGCTTCGAGTGAAAGCATTTCTACTTACTTAGATTAGAATGTTATTTTCATTGCAAAACTCTTGTGGTAGTAGAAAAGAAAACTGTAAACGAAACAGAATAATTTCTTTCGTCTAAACTTTATACGTTACTGTAAATGTTTTACCATGTGTTTTCAAGTTTCCTGACTGAACAAAACTTGACTAAAAATTAAATAATAAGTAAAAAATTTTCGACCAATTTCAGACTTTATTTTTATTTCCAAAGAGGAAAAAACAAAGCGTTTCGGTACCTCTGGCGTGTGTTTGATCGCTGGCAGAGAGATTCTTTCTCGTAAGAGCATCGCAGGTTACCTAGCGACGCTGTTTGTTTATTTCAGTTATTAACTGTACAGGATTTATCGTTCACACTACAACTAATAATAACTCGAATAGTAGATATTGATGATATTCGATAAGATTTATTGAAACGGCGTGATACAGTCAAGTCAGAGAACTAAAGTAAACAAACAGCGGTCGCTAGGTAACCAGCGATGCTCTTAGGAGAAAGAATCTCTCTGCCAGCGATCAAAAACACACGCCAGATGCTTATTCAGGTTATTATCCCTTGGAGAAACGTTCATAAACCACGTGTTAACATGAAACCCTAAACATTTAACACATTTTGTGGTAGTAATATATAACTAAACAGAAAGACGTACACTAATGAGTTACAATCACCTAATAATCAATACGTCAATTGTCACATTTTAAATAAATAAAAATATTTATGAACACAACCAACCACAAATCTTAGAATATTTTGAAAACGACTCCCCGAGGTCACCTGTGGCAAGACCGAAAGGCAAAGAAAGGCCACAGAGGTCCTACAATCCGTCCCAGTTGTGACCTTGGAAAGTAATCGCGTAGGAGACTCGGTGAATATTTAAAGCAACTTTACATGGAAAGACTTGATACCTAAATGATATAAAAAGTTATTATAAATAAAAATAATTTCTGAAAATTGGTCGGATTTTTTTTACTTATCACTACAAAATCGGACGTTAAAATACAACCCTTAAAAATTAAATAAGTTACCTGATTAGAAAATCGATATTGACCCTAACAGAATTAAAATTATTCCTTGATGTGAATTGCAACAGTAGTTACATTTAACTTAATGTAAGTACTAGGGTAGTTCCTGAAATTAATCCGCAACAATGATTTTTTTATCTCAGTATCTAACGACTGGAAACTTTAGATACGAATACTTTGAATTTTTTTTTGGGATGCGCCCACTGGAAAGTTTCCGTTTCTTGCAACAGGTAGCTTTTTTTTCTTCCCAATTTATGCTGGGATAATCGGTATGATTATGTTGTTTTCCCCCCCAGTACCGGCCTAATTTGTCTTGACAAGTGGTTAATAATTTTTATTTATTTATATGTCGTTGACTTTGAAGGGAGAAAAATAAGAAAAACCCCTTACATTTTCCTGTTGTTGTTGTTGTTGTGGTATTCAGTCCCAAGACTGGTCTGACGCAACTTAACCTACCTTGCGAAAGACTTTTCATTTTCACATCATCCCTAATCTGCTAAACGCATTCCATCCTCGGCCTCCCTCTTCTGTTCTTTCCCCACACACACACACACTTCCCTCTAATGCCAATTTTACAAAACCCTCATGTCTTAAAACGTGGCCTATTAATCTATCCCTTCTCTTGGTCAACATTCTCCATATTTTTTGTTCTCTTCCACTATTCTGATAGAACTTCCTCGTTTGTGATTCTATCCACCCATCTGATTCTCCTACAGCACCACATTTCACAGGCTTCTATTCTTTTCCTTTCTCCAACTCCTATCGTCCACGTTTCGCAGCCATATTCAACACTTCACTTCATATCAACATTTTTAGTAACGGTTTCCTAACATTCACTCTTATGTTACCCCTTGGTAAATTCGTCTTTTTTTCGCGCAAGAGTCTTCCTTTGCCTCTGGTATCCTACTCTAGTTATTTCGCTTCCCAAGTAGCAGAGTTTCTTAACTTCCGTCAAAATTATAACAGCCTTTGTTATTTGACTGTTTCCCACGCTACACTCCATTACCTTGGTTTTCCTCCTATTAATCCTCATATTGCGCTATTCCTCCAGCACCATTTATTATGGTTTCCATGTTTTCTTCTTATTCCCCGTAATAGCGCGATATCATCGGCAATCCGTAGGAGTTTTTTATATTTCGTCTCCTTGCAAAATGATTCTCCATTTATCTGATATCTTCTTTTCCTTTTTATTCCTTTATTGGGTTACGTCTTTTTCAGTCTGCAATCAACAGGTTGCGAATAGATAAATCTAATAATTTCCGACCCGTTGCAAAGTTCTTATTAAATTAAAGACGACGTTTCGTCACCATGTTTGTGCGACTTCTTCAGGTAACTTCTTCAAATGTTAAATTTTGATGAAACTCAAGAAGCTGGCCTTGCAGTTAGTCAAGCTTAGACTTCTTCACATCTTGAATAAGCTTTTTGTGAAGTTATCCTTACGGTAGCTGATGGGTTGCGACAGAAGAGGAGAGGGGCGGGGAGGGGAGGGGACGGGAGAGGGGGGAAGTGATTTGTGATTTCAGAGCGAGGGTGATGGAGGGTTAATATCGCGTGCATAAGGTCCGTTTACGTCATCCATCCTGATAGGACTTTACAGCCCTTCATAACGTCGCGGGACGTTAAAACTTGTAAGTGCTGTACAACCCCCAACACCCACCCCCACCCCCACCTATATAGGTAATTAACCCCCTTTCATCTCTCTCCGCCATCCCACCTTCCCCTCTGGACTTCGTACCAGAAAATCAAACCATTTAACCACGCGCGGAAAACTCACAATTAACTAGAATAAACTTACGACAAATTGCAGCCAGTTTTCATTTAATTAAAGACGACGTTTCGTCACTCGATTTTGTACTTCCGCGAGTAATTTCCTTCCAACGTTAAAATTTTTGATGAAAGCCAACTGAATTGAAATCGAAACTTGACTTCCCACAACATCAGCCTCAACCTACCTGTGACGATTTAACAGCACCTGAGGAAGTCCTACATGTGAACCACGAAACGTCGATTCAACTAAATGAACAACGTCCGTTGATTTATTTATTTTCCCGTGGTAGATTTCGTTCCAACACTTTAACAAAGTCTATTTCATACCCTTTTTTTACCATGTACAATACATATACATGTCGCCTACGCTCATTAACTTATATATATAGAACAGGTTGTGATGAAGGTTGAAACGGAATGTTTGTTGTGGTATTCAGTCCTAAGACTGGTCTGATGCAACCCTCCATGCTAACCTATCTTGCGCAAGCCTTTTCATTTCCTTATAACTAGCACAAACCACGTCCTACCAATTCTGCTTAGCGGATTCCATCCTCCCCCTCCCACTTCTGTTCACTTTCCCTTTAATGCTAATTTTACAAGACCCTCGTGTCTTAAAACATGGCCTATTAATCTATCCCTTCTCTTAGTCAACGTCCTCCATATTGTTCTCTTTTCCCCTATTCTGTTTAGAACTTCCTCGTTAGTGATTCTATCCACCCATATCTCATTCATCTATAGCACTACATTTCAGAGGCTTCTATTCTTTTCCTTTCCCCAACTCCTATCCTCCACGTTTCGCACCCATCATATAACGCCACGCTCCACACGAACATTTTTAGCAACGATTTCCTAATATTCACACTTATATTACCCGTAAGTAAAATCCCTCCTTAATTGAAAGCCTTTCTTGCCTGTGCTATCCTACTTTTTATGACTACTATACTTGTGGCATCCCTAAATATTATGCTTTACCAAGAAGTAGATTTAATTAACTTCCTTCAAAATGTCCCCTCCTAATCTAAAATCCTTTGTTATTCCACTGTTTCCCATACTACACTCCATCACATTACTTTTGCCTCTATTAATCCTCATGTTGAACTCTTTCTCCAGGACCACGTTCATGCCATTTATTATCGTTTCCAAGTCTTCTTCTGACTCCCCTAATACTACAATATCGTCGGCAAAGCGTAAGGTTTCTACTCTCCTTCTTGTAGTACGTTTCCTTTTCCATATCCCATTTTAACTTTCTATATCTCCTGTTCTATACATAAGTATGGGTGACAGACTGCATCATCCTTGTCTTACTCCATTCTTGATTTCTGCTTTCTTTTCCTGACCTTCTATTCTAATTACTGTTGCCGGTCCTCTGTAGAGGTTATCTATTAGCCTCTTTTTTATCGATATTTTATTCCAGTGCTCTTCAAAATCCAACGGAATGTGGAAAAGGAATCAGACTGCAAGGAGAACAAATAAAACTCCTACGCTTTGCCGATGATATTGTTGTAGTATTAGGGGAGTCAAAAGAAGACTTGGAAAACATAATAAATGGCATGAACGTGGTCCTGGAGATAGAGTACAGCATGAGGATTAATAGGAGGGGAAACTAAGGTAATGGAGTATAGTATGGGAAACAGTGGAATAACAAAGGATGTTAGATTAGGAAAGGACATTTTGAAGGAAGTTAAGGAATTCTGCTACGTGGGAAGCGTAATAACTAGAGTAGGATAGCCACACAGGCGAAGAAGAGGAATTTTTACTTACGGGTAATACAAGTGTGAATATTAGGAAATCGTTGCTAAAAAAAAGTTGGTGTAGGGTGTGGCGTTATATGGATACGAAACGTAGAAGTTAGGAGTTGCAGAAAGGAAAAGAATAGAAGCGTTTTAAAATATGGTGCTATAGGCGAATGCTGAAAATGAGATGAAAGTGCTGAGCAGAATAGGGGGAAGAGCGAACAATATGGCGGACTTTGACCAAGAGAAGGGATAGAATAATAGGCCACATTTTGAGATGTTGGGGAATCTAGTAATGTTAGCATAAAGAGGGACGTTTGTGTGGGGTAAGAACAGAAAAGGGAGGCCAAGGATGGAATTCGCCTGGCATATTTGGGAGGATGTGGTATGCGGTAGTTAAGTAGAATATAGAGTAGATAATTCTAAAATTATTAAAAACATATTTAAAATTTTTTAATTACTTTGAACGAGTCTAGTCTAGAAAGGTGTTTGACCATTCTAATGGTGACGATGACGTAGCTGCATGAATAAATGAATGTTACTAAAGGCGAGTAAGGATAAATGTTGTCGGTAGTTGTGAGGACGAGGTGTGGTGGCTCTGTTAGTTTCCTCCGCCCATGTTCCATCCGGTCCATTACCCGGCGACTCCGTCTCCCGAACCTCAACATCTCGCAGACATCCTCTTCCATTAGCCTCCATCAATTAGCGCGGATCTCGACCGACATCCGATATCGACCGTTGTCGTTAAAAGGACAACCTACAAGCGCTACGAGGATCTCCACGTCTGATTAGTCTCAGCAGAGAATATGTTGTTATAGCGTTCTGTCAGAGGAAATAAACTATCGTGACGCATCCCACGGCTCTCTAAGCTCTACCATCTTTCTTTTTCTTTTGTATTTGCTAATAATCTACAATTGGGCGCAAGCCCCCTGGTGGCAGATACATAATTATAAACTAAAGAAAAAGAGATAAACATGTTCTGAGGATGCCCTGAAAAAGAGAAAAGAGAAACACTTCACTTCACTTTACTTTAGTTTTTTATATTCGGAAACACATTTATATTAAAAAAATATCAGTCACTTCACTTCACACGTTTTTTTTTTTCAGATTTGACCTAAATTTATTTTCTTGAAGAGGATTTCCTCCCTCCAAACACTCCTCCTGCCACAGGGTAAATTATTCCACAGTCGTTGATAGTCCTATTTAGGAATGAGAATTTGCCAACATCTGTTTTTTTGTTTTCTATATTTCACTTTGAATTGGTGATCCTCCCATCATCTACCTATATAACTGGGCTTTTGCATTTTGTAGCTAATTCCAATCCCATGGTTTTTGCCCCCCCGTATAAGCTTATGCAGTCTTGCTTTCTCTCCCTCTCCTTTCTGACAATATCTTCCCAACCTAGCTGTTTTACTTTTTCCTTCCTATGACCCCTGTGGCCCTACTTGCACAAAATTAGCAGCCCCCCCTTTTCTGAACTTTCTCTAATGATTCTATTTGATTAATTCTATAAGGATCCCAACAAGCCTGTGCCCCATATTCCAAAATTGGTCTAACTAGAGATGATAAGTATGCCACCTCCTCCTTTGTTTTTGAACTTCCCTTTTTTTAAGTTCCTCATAATGAAATGTAAGGAATTCCACGCGTTTTTTCGGGCCGTGAAATTCACTTGTTCCTCCCCCACACCCAAGTCTGTTGTTGAAATATATCCCCAGATATTTGCAGCTCGTTACCCTTGGAATTAGTTCCCCCACTCGCCTATTCTATATTCTGTCTCATTTAACAAACAACGTGCGTTTAGTAAACGAGATTGAGCTGCTGCTTTTCTTTCCATTAATTTTCATTTTATTTTCCAGAGCCCAGCTATTAACTTTATCTAGATCTTCTTGTAATAATAAAGTGTGTCTTCCTCGTTTGTTATCTTTCTGTATATGATACAGTCAGTCGTCAGCGAAAAGCCTTCCTTACCCCTGACTTCAAGTAATTCTAGTTAACCCTCGCCCCCCCTTTTTACTAATATTTCATTCCAATAATTATAAGAAAAATACTAAATAATTTATAAGTCAAAAATACACCTTTTATAATTCCATTTCAAGTAATTTACACTTTAATAATTTTATTTGGGGGGGATTTTATTAATTTATTAAATGTATTTTTGAGCTACGCTGTTGGGCGACAAGTGTAATATATGATTGATGAGGGATATTTTGGAGTAAATAAAGGCATTCTGCTGCTACTTAGGCAGAATAATATCTGGAGAGATTAATATCACGATTAGTAAATTGGAAATCCAAGGTAATGGAGTTTTACTATTGGGAAAACAGCGGAAAAACAAAGGCTGTTAGATTGGGAAGGGATATTTTGAAGGAAGTTAAGGAATTTTGCTACTTGGGAAGCGAAGTGAATAGGGATAGTAGAAGTAGAGTAGGATAGCACAGGCAAGGAAGAAGGCTTTCGCGAAAAAGAGGAATTTACTTACGGGTAATATAAGTGTCAATATTAGGAAGTCGTTGCTAAAAATGTTGGTATGGAGCAAAACGTGGACGATATGAGTTGAGGAAAGGAAAAAGAATAGAAGCCTTTGAATTGTGGTTGCAATAGGAGAATGACTAACGAGGAAGTTCTACACAGAATAGGGGAAAAGCGAACAATATGGAGGACAAGAGAAGCGATAGAATAATAAGGCCGCGTTATTAAATTAGCATTAGAGAGGATTGTATGGGGAAAAAATAGACGAGGGAAGCCAAGGGTGCAGTATTCTAAGCAGATTAGTAAGGAAGTTGTAGATATGCGGATATGAAAAGGCTTGTGCAATATAGATTAATATGAATGGTTGCATCAGGCCAGTCTTAGGACTGAATACAGAACAATAACAACACCATTTTTATGTTCTATAAATGAATTTGGGAAAAAATAAATCCGTACGCTTCTAATATTGTGTTCTGAATAAAGAATGTGAATATAAAAAAGGCGGGTTCTTTCCTTTTTTTGGCATTTGAGGTAATACAGTCAGGTAAACCTGATAATGTGGGAGAGTGAGAAGTTGGAAAAAGTTTCAATAGACAAATGAACCGAAGAATGTGTAAATTAAAAATATTGAATATAAAACAATCAATGAGAGTATAACATATATTTATTTATTTGCCGGCCTCCTTGCGGTATAATGTGTAGCGCAGTAGAACCCGCGTCTAAATTTTATTATTATTTACGGAAACTTAAATACCAAATATTCCGGAATGAGCAAGTCGCTTGTCAGGAAGGAAGAAGAGGTTTTTCCGCGCGCCGTCTCGGCAGCTCGGAAAAACAACAAAGGGAATCTTGCTGACTTACACCTGGACCATAAAGCTCGGACACCTCCTCGTCACCGGTTTCGGAATGTCCTAATCTGCCTGGGAATTTGGTGACCGGGTGGCGTGTGTTCCCCAAATGAAACGAGGGATATGATTGAAAGGATATCCATCCCTGCCACCTTAGTGATAGGTGTCGGATAAGTGGGGAGACAAGGCTTTAAAGAGGCTGGCGGAGACAATTTTAGCGGAGATTGGACAGATTTTGCAAAGTGATGGTGAGAGGATATTGAAGGAGAGTGGTGGAGGAGGAGATTTTTGAAGGTGGTGGCGAAAGGAGATTGGCAGCAGAGAAGTTACGGAGAGAGGAGATTGGTGGTGAGATGGCAGCGGCGACAGACCATGCTTTGATCCGTCCAGGAAGCAGGGAAGAAAGAGGAAAAAGCGGAGTTTCCTCAATTTGGCAGCACGACTTCGTGTTATTGTCGACCAGCCGCTTCAAGTTCCACAACACGGAAATTACAGCGAGACGCCTATGAAGACAACTCAGGTTCGTCAACGAACAGTAGATCTGCTACACGTGGGTCAACACCCAAACCATTAATACCCTGAGATCTTTAATAAAATCCCATTTTTAAATAATTATTTTGAACTTAATATATCTACGCACTACCCATATTAAAAAATTATTGTGTTTACAATTAATAAATATATATTTGTATATTTAAACTCAATTATTAAATTCATTAATTAATATTCCCCCCAACATTTACAAATGGTTAGCGTCGCTGCCTCACAACCCACGAATCCTGCTGGCACGCATGGCCTTGGATGTTTGTGTCGTCGCGGTTGACAGAGGCTGGGATTGAGACTGCTGGAGAGGCGACACGCCGACCACGTGACACTCCAATTTAGGAATGTGTCGTGTATGACGACAGTCCGCGGTCGACCAAGGCTGCAGAGTCAAGGAGAAAGGAGGAGAATATTTTTATCTTTGACTGTACTGCATCATTAACTGTTTCGACGTGTGTATAATGACCCTTGTATATACAGATTGCACGTGTTCTTACAGAAGCCAAGACGTCACACGGTGACGCGCGCGCTTGTGACGTCATCGCTTGCCGCGGGATTGGTTTGATGAATGAGCCTGTGTGAATGAATGAATTATTCAGACATAACTGGAAGAAGGTGAGGGTTGTGATTTAGCAGCTCACGCGACATCCGCGCGTGAAAGGTCACCTCCGTCATTTTACCCTCACGCAACTCAACTCGTCAACGTTTCCCCCTCCTCTACTCCTCCCCCCTCCCACCCCCTCCTCTCCCCGCCCCTGTGAAGCTCATCTTCCTCCTCCGCCGCCCTTATCTCGTATCGTGGATAACGAAAATAATATCCGTAGTCTCTTGAATGAGGGCAATTCACACGGTGAAAGCTGCTGTAATTATTGAGGGAGGGAAAATACAATCGACGAATATTTGGTATAGTTTATTATTTAATAATTTATTTTTAACATGTAATTATAATCGTTTTCCATGGCCTCAAATAATTGTATGGGATCATATATTTCTCGCAAGACGTCATGCCAGCCAGTTCCACGTCATTAATTATTTCTTCTCTACGATCCCAAAAGTGTTAATATTATAACGTGGTTATTTTATTTTTTAGAAAAAAAAAGAGTCTTCGTTAACATCCGCCGTGGAAGCAATTTGACGTAACGCGAAGGAACAAATATTGGTCCTTATTGGTTTACTGTAATTTTCGAAGCACGCTTCACAGACGGGACGGAAATGACAAAATAAAATGAGAGACACACGGAATCGAGTTCCATCAACAACAGGTGAGAACTTTACTGAGGGACCAACAAATATCTCTAAGGACCAAACGGCGACTCTATACCCAGGGCACTACAACCGACTAAGAATAAATCAAATGTGATGATTCATGACCCTTACATTCATCGGGTAAAGCAAAAATAATTTAGTTTTTGTTATTTGCGTACAGCAGGACGGAAAACGAGAATGGTTTGGTGGTGAGGCCGAGTAGGCGGGAAACGTCACCGTCTGCAACATTGTTGA
This sequence comes from Eucriotettix oculatus, assembly GCA_034510155.1. Classification (NCBI taxonomy): domain Eukaryota; kingdom Metazoa; phylum Arthropoda; class Insecta; order Orthoptera; family Tetrigidae; genus Eucriotettix; species Eucriotettix oculatus. Next base: position 12,039,894 of record CM067376.1, read on the forward strand.
TTGCCTGGAGTGCATTGTAGATTCAACAGTTGGTTCGGGGAGCTCTCCTGAGAAGGTCAAGGGGCGAGAGAGAGAGAGAGAGAGTGGAGGAAACAATATGCAGAAAAGTTAATTTCGCCATTGTTCGAGAAAGAAGATTTTGTTTTGTAGTAAGGAAAACAAAAAGAGGACATTTTGATAGAGATTTAAGCTGAAGAAGAGGCGCTAGAGGATCTAGACGTGTTTCAGCGAAGGAACATCCTGCACGGCAAACCAGGAACGACGTCACCAGGCCATTGTTAACATCTGGTAACGGCATTTTAACCCGGTTTTCCACTTAAACCATTCTCGTTGATTCGCGATTTTTAATACAATTATATCGTTGTTCGTCACCCGCGGCGTTCCCGGGAGCAGCAGCCATTTAGAAGCTGCGTAGATTATTCTTTTTGCTTTACCGACCGACTGAGCCAATTTGATTAAATTTTACTCGTAAATTTATATTTTCACTAAAATTTAATTTGAGTTAGATTTCTTCTGGAAATTTGATAACGTAATATTATAAATAAATGGAATATTCAAATTAAATACATTATTATTATTTAACAATTTGATTGTACAAAAATATTCAAATTAAATACATTTTTATTATTATTTAACAATTTGATTGTACAAAAATATTTTTGTTGGTGTAAGCAAAGGAACACCACACAAATTACATGCTAGTGAAATTAAGTTTCCGAGGGCATACGTGAAAAAGAAAACCCAAAAAGGACCATAAAAAGAAAGGAAGAAACAAGAGGGGAAATCTGAATTAAAGAGGCCATTTTTTTGGACACATCAAAGGAATAAGAACATGAGGAAGCTTTCAAAACGCCGGGGAAAAATGTGTTTCAGTACAAGGAAACTGTGTAGAAAAATTAAAAATTAATTGGTTTGAAATCTATATTTCACGGATATATTATTTTTAAAAATTCTCGTTTATATTTGACTGTGCCTTGTATTTTAAAGCATAAAATATTTAATTATACTATGAGGAATGTACACTTAGCAGGTGATATTCGATAATAAGAATGGAGTTAAGCGCCTGCGGCGTAGGCAACACATTTGACTTGTTAATCGTACAGCACGTCTATGTGTCCGGGGCTTTATCGTAATTTTATCTTAATTAAATCCAACTTTACTTCTTAAATAATGAGATGATAATAATTTAACCAGTTTCCATTCTTCTTAACGGAATATTCATCCGTTTACAAAATAATTATGCTTTTGCAATGATATTTTATGAGTCTACCGGGATAATAGAAAAAGTTCCCCAACACACAGACCTTTGCGTTACGTCAAATTCGTTCCACGGCGGATGTTAACGAAGACTTTCTTTTTTCTAAAAATAAAATAATCACGTTATAATATTAACACTTTTGGGATCGTAGAAAAAATAATTAGTGACGTGGAACTGGCTGGCATGACCTCTTGCGAGAAATATATGATCCCATACAATTATTTGAGGCCATGGAAAACAATTATAATTACATGTTAAAATAAAACACGCAGTCAATGAACATGTTGAGTAGACAAATTTAGCGTTAATAACTAGCCTGAAAGTAAATTCTTCTATTTTATGTCATGATTATTTTAAGCATTGTGTTTCAGTATCCTTATAATTATAATAAACAACAAAAACACCTTCTTAAATCTGACAACAACAACAACGCAATATTTATAGTAATTCTTCATCAAACATAGTTACCGTATGTACGGTACAATTCAACATCAAAATTTTGTCATTACATTAGAGTGTTGTCCACCAGAGATACTCCACTTTCAATAGTCTTTGGACCCGTTGATTGTCTCATTTTGAAACGTAATTTAATTTTGAAGATCAAAATAGAAAAATTAATTTTTTCTGGCGTTTTGCTTGAGCTTCAGCGTGGAAGAAAATCTTCTGAGTTGTGAAAAAAAAATTTTTTTAATTCAAAAGGAAATTAAAACTGAACCCGACTAAATCAGTCGTCGTCGTCATCATGACGACCATCACGTTCCGTCTTCAGTATCCCGAGGCATCTTCCCCTGTCCAGTAACCATTATTCCTATTCCACTTCAAACATACACTCTTACACCCCTTTCTGTTTTACTTGATCTGTTCACCTTCTTCTTGGTATTCCTCTAGGTCTAGTTCTTCTCTCAATCCGTAGATTCATAAAATAGGGTAATTTATAGACGCATTTAAGTTATAAAACTTGAAGTATCACCAACTAACTAACTGCTTTGAACTGAAGTGTACTACTGTAAAGTGTAAAGGAATTTTCCGTGCATCGCCGAGCAACCCAATCGGTATAAAATACGGCCTGATTTAATATGTGAATTATCATATTAAATCGTGCCAATGTAAAAACGGCTTACCTGATGCGACTCCATCTTACCTGAAACAAAGGAAAACATAGTCGTAAAATATTTTTTTTTGTAAAAGGATTAATAATTATTTAGTCAACGGATGAATGGAAACTGGTTAAATCATAATCATCTCAATATAGAAAAAAAGAAGTTGGATTTAAATAACTTGCCCCGGACACTTCCACGTCCTGTACGATTAACGCTAAGCTCTATAATAATAATTATTATTATTATTATCCAATATCACCTCCTAAGTGTACATTCGCCATAGTATAATTTAATATGTTATCCTTCCTCCGTGTCTCTCTCCAGTCCTCTTGAGGGCCTCGGCCTATATTTAGATTTATTGTTGTTTCCATTAATCCTCGATTGAGGAAATAGGATACGTCATACATTAAAAATTAAAAAATGAACAAAATAAAGTAAATAATTAAAGACAAATAAACTTAAAATAAATTAGTAAAAGAAAGTGTATATAGACAAAAGTCAATATAAACACAACACAGGGACACACACACACACTGGGAAACACAAACACAAGCACACACTGAGGAACACGCAATGGAGTTTTAACTACTTGGACCAGGAAACTGTCCTTGCTCCAGCAGCAGCAGCTATATACATGAAACAAACAAACAAAAGAGCAGAAAAAAACTGAATAGAAATTTTAAAGATATGTGATGTGCTATTTTACAAGGTTGGCAGCAGCTCATTCAACACTTGCAGCAGCAGGAACCTTGATTTAAATACTAGAAGGACGATTAAGAAAATCCTGTACCACAGAGTAAAACAGCAGCAGCAGCGCCATTTAAAAGAATAGTTTTACTCTGCTTCACGAAGCTTTTGTAGTTACTATTTTTAACCTCTGGCGGAAGGAAGGAAGGCTGTTGTATAAAATTATCCCCGGGGGTATTGTGAATACTTTTCTGGTGTAGAGAGAACAAGGGCGATGCTTGTCCGACCTTAGAGCTGAACCTCTGATTTCTAGTCGCGTATTCATGAAACTCGCCATTTGTTTGAAACAAATTAGTGTTTCGCTTTACAAACTTTAATATTTCATAAATATATACACAGGCTTGGTAAAGTAAGTATTTGCAAAACTTTTGAAGAAAGGTTTTGCTGCAACTCCGTGATCTAGAATTCGTGCTAGAAAGTATTATTCTAATTGCACGCTTTTGCAACTTAAATATTTCATTACTCCTGGAGCAGTTTCCCCAATTAGAGAACTGAGTTCGGTAAGAACAGAGGAGGGAGGCCAAGGATGGAGCACGCAAAGCAGATTAGGGAGGAAGTAGAGTGTGGTTGTTATGCGGAAATGAAAAGGCTTGCGCAAGATAGATTAGCGAGGAGGGTCGCGGCATACCAGACTTAGGACTCAACAGCACAGCAACAACAAACATTGAAAAATCTAGGGGATTGACCTGTTTACAATCAAAAGGGTTGAAACTCCAATTTGGCCAACTGATTATTTTTTTCTCTGATTCACGTGACCGATGCCGACCCAAAATGGTTGACCACAAAAAGAACTGAATATTGGCTTCGGAAATTAAATCCCGACAGGTGGCGTTGGTGGGTGAGAATAAAAGAAGTGGAAAGGCGTCGAGGTGAAATCAGAACCATCTTGAGAAAAGAAGTGGAAGATTTGCCCCGATGGATAATTACTTCTGGGGTTAAAGTAAATTGAGGCCAGGACACATTCCGAATTTGGAGTGACACGTGGTCTGCTTATCTATCCTCCAACAATCTTAATCCCGGTCTTCCTCGACCATGACGACACAAACAATCCAAGCCCATGCCAGAATTCAAACCGGGACCTCTGGGTTGTGAGGCAGCAACGCTACAGGCTAGCCACTACACCACAGGAGGTCGTTAATATACATGGGTCAGTCAAATGTAGACGGAAATTTTCTTTTAATAATTTTTCAATGAAATGTTCAATTGCAAAACTTTTTTTTTTAGTTTTTTCTACTTCAGTTTCCTTCTACTGAAACACATTTTTCCTCAGGGGGGTTGGAAGCGTCCTCATTCCGTCATCATAAGAAACTGAACGTTGTGCCTTTAACAAATTGAGCGCAAGGAGTTCAAACTCTTCATCGCTATCGAACCTTTGACCTCCTGGAGCTTCCTTCAACGTCCAAGCAGATTGTTAGTCAAACGGTGGGCTGCATGTTAGATGCTCCAGCTGATCCCAGCGAATTTTCCAACAATTTTGGTCTGAGTTATTATGCGCGCTGTGTGAGACCGTGCATTGCCGTGATGACGTTTCTGACTGTGAAACGCCGTCCTTTGCTTCGATGTGCAGCTTTTTTGTTTTCGTCCAGGATTCGACAGCAACGTTGGGAGTTCACACTGTTTGGTGGCCTTTGAAATCACAATCAACACGGTGGCAAGAGAATCACGTTTTGACCTTTATTGGTGCAACTTCCCCTGTCTGAGTCGGTCGCCAGTCTTTTCTCTCGCCTGATTCTAATCACAGGTTTTCTTCTTCGTCAGTAAATCTTTGGGCAAATCTCTCCACACGGGTGTTTTTTCTGATCAGTTGAAAGAAGCAAAGGATCCCAACTTCGCTGAGATCTTTGAGAAGCCAAGTTGCTTTCTGACTGGTGATGGAATGCGCACTCCCGTTTCTCCCGAAGCAATTTCGTCAACGGTCCTCTTCCGGATGTTGTTTTCTATGATGGTGCACAACTATCGTGACTCTGATTTTCCACCATTTTCCAGCCATGTTGTGCCATTCGTACAGGTGTCACTCCTTTTCTCATCAAAAAAGTTTTATAATCCGTTACGTAGTAGGAACCTCTTGCTCACTCATCCCTCTAGTATCGATTGAATGAGACCAAAATTGGAATTAGATGGACAGATCCAGACGGAATTCGTGGAAAAGCGGCCAGGCTCTCCGACTCTTCTACTAGAAAAAATCCCCGTTTATATTTGACTCACCCTCGTAAATTAATAAAAGAAGATAACGCAATGTCTGTATATTGTCAATATTTATTTCTTTTTGTGGTAATAAGTCCTGTGACTGGTCTGATGCGAAAGCCATTTCACCTCTACTTTACTACCACATCACGCATCCTCCCTAATCTACTCAACGCATTCCATCCTTGACCTCCCTCTTACCCCAAACACTAATCTCCAACGCTAATTTTACAAGACCGTCGTACCTTAAAAACGTGGCCTGTTAATCTATCCCTTCTCTTAGCCGTCGTCCTCCATATTGTACGCTTTTCCCCTTTTCTGTTTTGAACATTTCATCGTAATCTACCCACCCACCTGATTTTCAGCATTAGCCTACAGCACCACATTTCAAATTCTTCTATATAACGCCATGGCTCCTTACGAACATTTTCAACGCCCGTTTCCTAATATTCACACTTATATTACCCGTAAGTAAATTCCTCTTTTTCACGAAAGCCTTCCTTGCCTGTTCTATCCTACTCTTTATATCCTCTATCATTCCTAGTTATTACGCTTCCCAAGTATCAGAATTCCTTAACTCCCGTTAAAATATCCCTTCACAATGTAACAGCCTATTTTATTCATTGTATATTCCATTACTTTAGATTTCCCTCTATAATCCTCATGTTGTACTCTTCCTCCAGAACCACGTTCATGCCATTTATTATGGATTCTAAGTTTCTTGGTCACGGTCTTCCAAATTACTCTCCCTTCCCCTATTTTGATTAGAACTTCCTGGTTAATTAGCCTACCAAACAGTCTGATTTTCATCATTCTCCTATATAGCACAACATTTCTAAAGCTTCTATTCTTTTCTTTTTACCCCAACTCCAATCGTCCAAGTTTCGTGGTGTGATTTCTGTGTGACTCCTGACAACCTCTTTTCTTTTTCAGATCAAAATCTACACTTCAAATTTTTCCTTAGTGTGAATTGTGTTTTCTTTTTGTAATTGTATTTGTGTTTTCATTATGTATATATATATATATATATATATATATATAGCTGCAGCCACAGGGCAAATAGCAGCTAAGTAATAATAATAATATTTAGCTTTAACAAGTAGAGATGACGACATTCGTGACGTCACGAGCGGAGGCTGTTGAGTTTCCGTAGCCACGTGACAAGAGCGACTCCTAACCCGCCCGCCCGGCGCTGCAGGCAGGTGCCTGCCTGCTCATGTCCTCCCTCCGGGTTTAACACTGGCCTGAGGGACTCTTCCTCCTCCTCCTCCTCCTCCTCCTCCCGCCCACTAAATAAAGCCTCGTCGTCGTCGTCGTCTCGCTAACAAGTGCGACGTCAAAGAGGCTTTTAGCAGCGCCATTTCTCTCAATTCCAGAGATTACGCAGCGGCCGCGTTGAATAATCCAATAGAGTCCATTAACCATCCGGTTCGTTTTAATCCCGGATGCCTCCGGGGGGCGTCGCAGGGGCGGGAGAGGAAAGGGGTTAAGAATCTCTCCCTCTCTAGCTTTATGACAACCGTCACTACGATGGACCCTCGAGGTAAGTGAAGATGAAAGAAAAATAAAAGCTTGTCATGGAAGCGCAAGGGTAAAAAAGGAAAAAAAAGGAGTGCGAGGGATTTCAGATACGGGAAATAGGGATTGAGAGAGCTTAAAGATATGGCGCCAACAATGGAAGCGCATTTTCTAGATCGTATCTTTTGTTTGTTAGTGCAACAGATTGGGTTCTCATTGCTTATAAATAGCTACGAGTTGCAAATTATTTATGTATATTCATTCACATGAAAATACGTGCATCTTTATAGCTACAACGTAAGCTGTACTTATAGATGGATTTAGTAAATATGAATATTAGGATATCATTACTAAAGGCATTTGTATGAAGTAAAACAGTTTTTTCGGTTAACAGGCTACATAAGGGTAGGTTCCTTAAACTTTAGCCCGGGGGCCCTAGTTAACCCTTGCTAGGCTATCTATCGCATCCTTTTCCTTTTCAATTTCCTGCCTATGCTGTTAAAGGGCGTTGCCTGTTTCAGGATCACCCTCATGTAGCCTTTTTTTATATATATATATATAGTGATAAAAAACGCGCAGCTCGGCCAACAATAATGTCTAGTCGGCTAAAAGCGGGTGAAACCCCGAAGGGGGATCCCCGTGGGAGACTTCCGCCGAGCGTGTGTAAAAAATGAGGGCGGGGAACCCCGAAATTTTGTGAAATGAACTGGCGGGGAACCCCGGAATTTTGTAAGGGACCTGAGGCGGGGAACCCCGGAATTTTATGAAGTAGACCTATGGCGGGGAATTCCCGTCGGAGAATTTAAAAGGGGAGCCGATGGGTGGCTCGGGATCAGAAGTCAGATGAGTTGAGGAGAGAAAAGACGTGGTCCGAGCAGATGAGGAGAAGTCTGACGAGTTGAGGAGAGGAAGGACGAGAGCAGATGCTGTGAGAGGTGGGCAGAGACGTCAGATGTTTCGAGGAAGCAGATGAGTTGCGGATCTGGTTCCTTCTACCTTCATCGATAAAAATCCCTGCAAGACGCCAGAGAGACGCGGAAACATTCGTGAGGTGGATGATGTTTGTAGGCCCCTGTAGTAATTGTGGGTAAGTTATTAAAAAAAGCTGTGAAACTTGCTCATTGCTCTGGTTAAATAATATTTAATGATTGTTTTTTTTTCTATTTACAGTAACTGCATACTCCATCCATCTCTCGAGAGACCCAAAATCCCCCTGAGATTAAGCCCATGTAATCACTTTAAATTAATAAATGAAAAATTTTAAAATTGATTATAATTTGTTCTATTGATTAATTAATGTTTTATACCCTAAAAAGTATATTACAATATTTATATATATGTGTGTGTGTGTTTTAAATGAAATAACCGAATATTTAGTCCCATTTTCTGTCCATAGATTTCAGTTACAAATGTTGAATGTATCTTGTAATTAACGATACGTTTTCTGATAAGATGACAGAGAGAGAGGGAGGGAGAGAGGGAGAGAGAGAGGCAGAGAGAGAGAGAGAGTAGCGACTCTCATTAAAGAGGTTTGTAATTAAGGCCCGCCAGAACTCATCATTCAGGTGTTTGCGGGCGAAGTTGTTGAAGAGGTGAGTTTGGCGGAGGTGGGAGAGAAAAAATAATAAAAGTTGGATCGGATCGATTTTTAATTCCATTTCTATACTTTATTGCCAATCGGAGAGAGTGGAAATTCGTTGGTGGTGCTGCTGCTGCTGCTTCGGTAAATTTGAAACGTGCGACTGGACGCTCTCTCCCCCTCTCTCTCTCCCTCCCCCCTTCACTCTCCCTCTCTCTCGGCAAAGCTCTGTGTGTGGACAATACGGGAAAGGAGGAGAACGGGCACGTGTGAAGGGCGGAAGGGAGTGACGAGTGGGACGCTGCTGCTGCTGCTGCTGCGGGTTTGAAAGGTTCTATACACGAGTATGCAGGAAATGTTGGAAGTTCAAAGTAATCAAAAAAGTGGAAATCTGAGATTTTGACAGTGACAGATGAAGAACCTCGGGAAGACTTGGATGGCTGCAGCACGGAATAAATGAGGTCAACAGGGAGACAAGCATCCCGCCAAGGAAAGAGAGAGTTACAATGAAGCGGATGGAGTCGAGGTCCGTCGGGGGACGAAGACTGTAGTTGTTAGGCCACTGGAAGCAAAGCACAGGACCAACTCCATAACACTTAGGAATTAACATCGCGATCGTGAACACATTTACTAATTTAGAAGGAGAAGAAAAATATGATTAAACCTTCAGAATTAAAGTCTTTGTAAAGATAAATAAGTGACATGCCTGCTAAAATGTTTATGTTACGAAAGAAGCTAATAGGATCAGGAAAGTAACACAGAAAACCTTTGACGGAAATAAGATATCAAAACGTGGCATCAGGATTCTGAATTAAGTAGGTGATGTAGAGAGACGTTCACGTGGAAAATTTATTTTGAAATGAATTCAATTGAAGAATAGAAGAAAAAGTACGAGGCAGTAAAAATTTAAAGAAATATGGAAACAAGATATGGATAGTATGATACCGACCTGAAAACTCGAAGTAGAGAAATAAACAAAGAGGAATAGTAAATGAAAGAAGGATATATGTTTGTTTGTATGTCTGTCTATTCGTAACACGTGGAAAATTGCCACACAAAACTTAGCGCATTATTCTTCCTTAACACTGGAGAAAATCGCATAAGAAAGTGAGTAGGATGGGGGATGGGGAGGAAAAAAAATAGACACGTTCGGAGCGAAATTCTCCAGCATGCGTAACTCTGTGACGTCAAATAGACAGCGCCAAAGGATTTAATCCACAACATTTAATTTCCCTCAAAAAGGACCTGAGTACTTGTTTATAATCAGAATATGAACATCACAAACAGCCTGTTAACCAAAAAAAAAGTATTATGGGGTTTGGAGTTATACGGGTGCGAAGCGTGGACTGTAGGAGTTGCAGAAAGAAAAGGAGTCGAAGTCTTTTAAACGTGGTGCTATAGGAGAATGGGATGGGTTACGAGAAAGTTCTAAACAGAATAGGCGAAGATAGAAAAATATGGAGGACTTTGACCAAGAGAAGGGATAAATTAACAGGCCAACGTTTTGAGACATGAGGTTCTTGTGAAGTTAGCATTAGAGGGCAGAGTGTGGGGTAAGAACGGAAGAGGATGAAAAACGGTAAGCGGAGTAGGGAGGATGTGGTCGTTATGCCGAAATGAAAAGGCTTGCGCGTTATTTTATATTTGGAGTTATTTGTAACTGTTTGTTTTTGGTTAACAGGCTACATGAGGGTGATCCTGAAACAGGCAACTCCCCTTTAATAGCATAGGAAGGGAATTGAAAAGGGGGGATGTGGAAGGTAGAGCAAGGTAGCCTAGCAAGGGTTAACTAGGGCCCCCGGGCTATGGTTTAAGGATCCTACCCTAGTGGTGTTTCACCTAAAGAGATGCAGGGAAAACTCTAGAAAATCTGCATCAGGTAGGTCGGGCATTGGCTGTACTATTCTCACGCCCTTCCGAATGACGAGAGACGAGTTTGCTGTGGGGACGCAGCATTCCCTTCTCCGTGTCTCCACCAGTTTCAGGAGGCAGTTGGCCGACTGATCCAATGGGATCAGCGGACAACTCTTGCCATATGCCCAAGGTCTTTGACCCCGGTACATATACCTCCTAAAATAGGTGAAGGTGTCTCGGCATGTGAGAACTTTGATAAAAAGTACCCAGAGAGAGTGCGAGGCATCCCCGACATGATCTGGTGAGCCGCGCAGTCACTCTGGGCTGAAGCGCCTGCGAGAAAACTCCCGCAGCGGTTCCCTGGTGTAACTGGGTTTAATTATCGTACCCTTGTAACGCCGGGCACCCAAGCTGGTAACTACGAGAAAGTATGACAGAACTGTGAGGAGGAATTTCGAGAAACGATAAATGGATGCTGTTTGACGTCATCGAGGTAGGAAAAGAATGAAGCTGCAAAAACTCAACCCTTTATTGTCATAATAATAACATTAATAGTAATCAACAATATCTGTTTGCTAAGGTTGAGCAGCAGGTGAAGGCGAAGGTTGGTTGGACTGTGCCCGAGCCCTAATAACGTCCCTTGCGTGGAACTCAAGGATCTCCCCAGTCAGCGAGAGAAGGGAGAGGCAGAGAGAAAGAAACACTTGGAGACTACCTGACATTTACAACTCAAAAGAAAGAGACCTTAAACATCACTTTTTTATGTTCTGCACAGCAACAAACTGGGGAGAAAAACGTAATAAGAACTGGAAAAAAAAAGGGAATGAAATGAACTTTAATGCTTTCAAGTAAGGAAAAGGAATGAGGTTGCACACACTCACAGGGAAAAAGAAGAGGGAGAGGTTGAGGTAACCTAGACAAGGTCAAGAAGAATGCAGGAAAAACGGAAGCAATTTTTTTCTGACTAAATATTTTATCTGACAATTATAAATATATATTACCCAATGTAATCTAATTTTAAATTTCCTTTTAGTGCCTGGAGAAGTCTAAAATCAGAGACGAAACGTTGTATTGTTAAATTAGAAACACCGTACAAAAGACCGATTTAAATAATTTATTCTGACATTATGAGCAGGATCTTCATATTCCACATTTGTCAATCAATGCGTTTCCCATATTCTTCTAATCTCTGGATAAATATTTCAGCCTGATTCTATCCTTGATCTGTATAATATATCTATTTCGCAGCTATATTTATGGTTTACTCGATGAATCCTTTATACCAGACGTCATAGTGCGTCATAATAGGATCTGTGGGAGTTTTCTCTCGCAGGCATTTCTTTCTTCTCCAGATTTGACTGCGGTTTCTTTTAGAGTTCTCATATGCCGAGGCACCTTCACCTATTTTAAGAAGTGTATATACTGGGGTCGAAGACCTTTGGCGTAAGGCAAGAGTTGTCTTGTCCCCTGATGCCATTGGATCAGTCGGTCAACTGCCTCCTAAAACCTGGTGGAAACACGGAGAAGGGAATGCTGCGATCCCACAGCAAACTCATCTCCAGTCAATGGGAAGGGCGTGAGATTACTACCCATGATGCAGATTTTCTAGGGTTTTCCTTGAATCTCTTTAGGGGGAAAACCCCGGTTGGATCCTTAAGCTGTAGCCTAGGGGCTCTAGTCAACCCTTGGCTACTTTGTTCTGCCTTCCACTTCCCACTTTTTAATTCCCTTCCTATGATATTAAAGGGAAGTCACCTGTTACAGGATCACCATCATTTAGCCTATTACCCCCAAAAAATCCTTTTGCTATTTTGTTTTCTCGTGCATCTCTCTGGTCTTGAGTTTTTCTTATTTCCTTTCTTTATCGTTTTAGTGTTTGATTTTTATCTAATGTCTAATACCTATTAAGGCCTCGTTCTATTAATTTTAACATTTCTGTTCGCCTAATCTTTTCATTTCATTTTTTTCTTTCTCTCTGTTTTGACTTTTTCTTTCTTCTCCCCTCCCTCCTTCTCAAATGTCTTCATATGTTATCAAAGGCGAGTTGTCAGTTTGAGGATCACTCTCATGTAGCCTGTTATTTGCCAATTATATGCAAATTAGAGAATCTAATCATTCCACAGATTTCTCTTTAAAATATCAACGTCCTTTTAAATCTTCGAAGTAACAGGCCGGTCCACCAGCGATGATACCTCTCTCCTCTGCCAAAGATGATAATCCTCTTCCCGTTATTTATTCATTTGTAGTCGTACTACATCTCCCTCTTATAACACACATTACTCTCTCTATATACACTAAATTCGGAAGGATGGCCGGGGATTATTCAAAACGTTTGCACCTCAGATCTTTAACCAAATCTATTACATTGATAAGCCTTTATCTACAATCTTTTCTTGACATGAAATGAGAGATGAGTCAGGGCATACAAGTCATTATGGACAAAAAGGACTCTTACTGAACCTCGAAGACAGAAGAAGAGGAAAAATCGTCCAATACAACATAAAACATGGTTAGATTGGACATGGACCATTTAAGAAAAAAGCTTAAAGATGTTGGGAAAGCTGAGGATTGGGTACGTGAATGTGGTTAAAAGGAGGAAACAGCTCAACATTCTGTCAGACAATGCGACCGACATATAGGTTGTGATTTTAAAGAAAACGGGGACAACACCACAAAAAGAGGTACTGGGCGACGAAAAACTACGAATGGAACTAAAATTATTTGAAGGGCTGAAAATAATAATAAAGGGGCATTTTACCTAAAGGAAGGGCGGTGAAAATCCTGACACTACCCTATTAGAAATAAGGTGCCTAAACTGGGCGACACAGTTTACAGACTAACGTCGTTAGAGGGCAGAGTGGTTTAGCTATTGAAACCCCTTTGGGTAAGCAGCAGCAAGGTTTTTTTTTCCTAGGCCATAGAGCCAAAATGAGAAAAAGGACTCCGAAATTCTAAAAAATTTAAAGAAATAAAAAGAAAGAGAGAAAGTGAACTACAGCAAAAAAAATAGAAAATGCATTCGGCGAAACCAACTGGTATAGGCGGAATACAACGATCAAAACGGAGACAATTTTTTTTTATGAAACTAAAATTTCTGAACTCCGGAACTTGTGGAGGTCAATACACGCCAGGTAATCGAAAAAATTATAATCGACTACCGTTAATGGCGACTAGAAGAAGCAGCTGGCCAGTTGACGACTGTAAATCCTTCTTGAAAATAAGCTTCAATCACAACATTTTAACACGTCTGTAACTTTCCCAAGAAAAGTTTGATTACCCGGTGCGTTAGGTTACACGGTGTTGGAAACAGACGCGTGTCACCCGTACTTGGATCTACGGAAATGTAAGATGGATTCCTATTGGCTCAAGCTGTGGGTAATTTGTACCTGAAGACGAGATCCGAGGTATCAACGTGGGTGAAAAAAAACTGAGGGGAAATCACATGTTAATGTAATTTCCAAATTTAAGGGGTAGACAAAGTTTTTATAAATGGTAATTATTGAAGTCGAGACTTCAGCGATGATCCGTGAACTACAGGTATTAAAGGGCACCGCCGCCAGCCCTTAAGTTTCCAACTACGGTGAACATGCATGAATGACTTACAAATGGTTCCTAAGCGTCGGTGATAACTTATTCCTGAGCACCGTTGGTAATGCCACCAGTAAACCATATAACCATCAAACCCATTCATAAATACCACAATAATTGTGTTGTAATTATTTACCAACTACTTGAGCTCACCATCCTCTTAATAAAAATAAATAAATATATAAAATTGATATTTTCAATCTAAAATACTTTTTTTATAAAAAAAGCATGAAGATATGATTTTGTTTGTATTTTTTTTAATGTGTTTTAATTTTTTTAACTTCTTTACTAAGTAGAATTTCCAACCGATTCCAGACTTTAATTTTATTTTTAACTGCTTCCAAATAGGAAAAAAAACGTTTCGGCACTTATTTGTACCTTCTTTCAGATATTATCCTGTGGAGAAAAATTGATAAACCACGTGCTAACATGAAAATCAAACATTTTACACATTTTGTAATATATAACTAAACAAAAAGAGGTACACAAATGAGAACACTCACCTAATAATCAATAATCATTTGCTTATTATTTGTTCACTATGGTCTACTAATTAACTTAGAATCAAAATCCCCATTAAAAAAGCACTACACAACACAAATGCATTTTAATGAAAGTTATTGAAGAAAAAATTTTGCTCACGTATCTCGTTGAAAAAAAATAATTTTTGTACTAATATATGTTCTTATTTAGCATAATTGTTATTAAGATATTAAGATTAATAACATTTAAAGTGGATAAGTTTCGACAAGTAACGGTTCGCTATTTATCCGTCGACGTTGATGGCGCTGTCCGATTCCCAGCTGTTGTAGCATCGCAGTGTTCGGTTTCCTGTCGAACTCCGTGTGTATTTTTCAGTGAACGATATACATTGATGAAAATGAATATGAGTCAAATTGTCTAAATTTTCTCGTCTCTTTCATTCCAGGGACAAAATATACGAAATTTTCTCCAGTCTCGTGAAAGGTCCGAGGATGCTGGAAGACGAAGTCAAAGAAGAAGAAGATTTAAAATCTAATCAGACAACGGGAGACATGGAAGGGTGCGTAAAAATTTTTTCCGTTGACCAAATTAAATGTCATAAAATACCTTAACAGCTGCAAAGACAAAATGAAAGAATTTTTTCAAATCAGACGTAAAAATAAATATGAAGAACTAACCTAATTACTTGAGTTGTGGTATTCAGCCCTAAGACACGTGTGACGTAACCCTCAAGCACGCATATATTGTGCAATCCGTCCATTCCTGCATAACTACCACAACCCACATCCTCCCTAATCTGCTCTGCACTTTTCCATCATTGGCCTCCCTCTTCTGTTCTTACCCCACACACTTTCCTCTAATGCTAATTTGACAAGACCCTCGTGACTTAAAACGTGGCCTATTAATCTATCCCTTCTCTTAGTCAACGTCCTCCATATTGTTCGCTTCTCCCCTATTCTGTTTAGAATTTCCTCGCTTGTGATTCCATCCACCTGTCTGATATTCACTATTCGCCTACAGCACACCACATTTCAAAGGCTTCTATTCTTTTCCTTTCCCCAACTCCTATCATCCAGGTTTCGCACCCATTTACCGTCACGCTTCATACAAACATTTTTAGCAACGATTTCCTTATATTCACACTTATATTACTCGTCAATAAATCCCTCTTTTTCGCGAAAGCCTTGTTGAAATTAGTCCACGCTTTCATTGAATTTTTGTAACTTTCAAGTGTTGGTTTCCCGTCAATTATTATCATTTTATGCTCTTCCTCCAGGACTACGTTCATCACATTTATTACGGTTTCCAAGTTTCTTCTGACTCCCCTAATACTACAATATCGTCGGCAAAGCGTAAGGTTTTTATTTCTTCTCCTTGCAGTATGATTCCTTTCCCATATTCCGTTTTAACTTTCTTCGTCGCCTGTTCTATATATATGAGTTAAACAGCATGGGCGACAGACTGCTGCATCCTTGTCTTACTCCTTTCTTGACTTGTGCTTTCTTTCCCTGTCATTGAATTCTAATTGCCTCTGACTGCCTTTAATGTGACTTTAAATCCGACCAGTCTTAGTCGTTGATTACGTCATGATGACGCATTCTATACACATGACAATTCTCTTTCTGGGTCGTGACTGATGAACCTTTTGAGTCTAATTCCACTCGTGGTTGGATAATCAAGAGTTTAATTATCCTTCATATTGTTCGCTTCTCCCATATTCTGTTTAGAACTTCGTCGTTAGTAATTCTAGCCGCCTCATCATCTCATTCACCTATAGCACCACAGTTCAAAGACGTTCTATCCTTTTCCTTTCCGCGACTCCTATCGGCCACGTTTCGCACTCATATAACGCCACGCTCCATACACAACATTTTTAGCAACGATTTGCTAACATTCACACTTATATTACCCGTAAGTAAATTCCTCTTTTTCGCGAAAGCCTTCCTTGCCTGTGCTATCCTACTCTTTATGTCTACTACACTTCTACCATCCATAGTTATTTCGCTTTCCAAGTAGCAGAATTCGTTGACTGCCGTCAAAATATCCCTTCCGAATCTA
The DNA here is from genome assembly GCA_034510155.1 of Eucriotettix oculatus. Classification (NCBI taxonomy): domain Eukaryota; kingdom Metazoa; phylum Arthropoda; class Insecta; order Orthoptera; family Tetrigidae; genus Eucriotettix; species Eucriotettix oculatus. The sequence continues at coordinate 12,056,263 of CM067376.1, forward strand.
ACAGCCTTTATTGTTCCTTTGTTTCCCAAACTACACTCCAGTACTTTGGTTTCCCTCTATTAATCCTCATATTAACCTCTTTCTCCAGGACTACGTTCTGCCGGTGTGAGTATCTACAAAGGGCATATAAGAACAGATTCAAATAGTTGCAATATATATATATATATATATATATATATATATATATGTCCCTCAGTTAACGAGATGAGATGGGATAGGGAGACCTGATAGCGCACTTTAGTGTCCAATTCAATACTGTATGATGGGGCATGGCCGCCGGGCACCCAGCTAGTTGAATAAATTATTGGACAAAAAAAACACTCGCCACAGTAAAGGAATCAATTGGAAATTGTTTTTAGTATTTAAAATGGTCCAAGTATTGTCAATGTAGACCTCTGCGCGCCTGTACACGTCATGAGATCTATTAAGTTAGGTTCTTTGGAGCATATGTAATGAGTCTTTAGTTACTTATCTTTGATTTACTTCATCTTCTTCTTTAAACGGTGTAGCGACATCTCTGGCCGTGTAAAAATTTCCTTTGCAACTGAAATTCTTTAGTTACATATCTTTGATTCACTTCATCTTCTTTAAACGGTGTAGCGACATCTCTGGCCGTGTAAAAATTTCCTTTGCAACTCAAATTAAAGTCGGTCTCAAAAATACGTTTTTGTAATTAATAATTATTATTTATTTGTGTGGAGTGTCAGGATGGTTGTTGTTGTTGTCCTAACAGCTTCGCCTCTTCGGCTTTTGGAGAGCTAATATTGACTCTGCGGAGGCGCCGCGGGTTTTTGTCCAACATGTCCGTCTCCTCTCTGTCAATGGCGGCGCGGTGGTTAGCTTATGAAGTCCTCTCGTCTCGCCTTCCCTCACATATTGCCAAAGTTTGAGGCTGAAGAGAATGCAGAGGCGACCAACCCTTGGATATTTGCAGACGAGCCACGAGCAAACAACGCGCTGTGGCGGGTTAAAACATCCTCTCGCTCGCACGCCAACATCAGTGTTGTTCACCACCCGCAGAGATGTACTCCGTGGGGAATATATTACACCATGGAAAAAAAGAAGAGGAGGGCAAAGCACTTGAGAGTAATCAAACGGTTAAATCAACAAAGATGCAACTAAAATAAGAGGACGACACTCTCTGAATTAAGGTCATGTTTTACACAATCCACTTTTAACACCACAAGCGATTATTTAATTAACCCTTGTCAACAGATTTTTGTTATACTTTAATTTATTATAACGTCTTTTTTGTTGTTGTTGTTGTGGTATTCAGTCCTGAGACTGGTCTGATGCAATCCTCCAAGCTAACCTACCATGCGCAAGCCTTTTCATTGCCGCATAACCTAGCACACCCCACATCCTCCCTAATCTGCTTAGCGTATTCCATCCATGGCATCCATCTTCTGTTCTTACCCCACACACACACACTTCCCTCTAATGCTAATTATACAAGACCCTCGTGTCTTAAAACGTGGTCTATTAATCTATCCGTTCCCCTGGTCAACGTCCTCCATATTGTTCTCTCCTCCCCCCTATTCTGTTTAGAACTTCCTCGTTGTTGATTCTATCCACTATCCATCTCATTCTCCTATAGCACCATATTTAAGAGGCTTCCATTCTTTTTCTTTCTACAAATCTTTAAGGCCCACTTTTCGCACCCATATAACTCCACAGTTCAAAGTCAACTTCCTTCAGAATATCCCTTCCCAATATAACACCCCTTGTTATTCCACCGTTTCACGTACTGCACTCCATCATCTTGTTTTTCCCTCTATTAATCCTCATATTGAACTCTTTCTGTTTCTATTCTTTGCCTTTCCCCGACTCCTATCGTCCACGTTTCCTACCCATATAACGCCTCGCTCCATACCAACATTTTTTTAACAACGATTTCCTAATACTCACACTTATATTACCCGTAAGTAAATTCGTCTTCCTTGCCCTGTTGCTATCCTACTCTATTTATTACGCTTCTCAAGTAGCAGAATTTCTTTAACTTCTGTCAAAATATCCCTTCCCAATCTAACAGCCTTTGTTATTCCACTAATTGTTACACTACACTCCATTACCATGGTTTTTACCTTTATTAATAATACTCATATCGAACTCTTTGTCCAGGGGTCCACATGCACATTTGTTATGGTTTTTCCAAGTGTTCTTCTGACTCCCCTAATACTACAATATCATCGGCAAACCGTAGGGGTTTTTATTTTTTCTCCTTGCAGTATGATTCCTTTTCCATATTCCGTTTTATCTTTCTTCACCGGTTGTTCTATATTATTTCGCGTATTTTCATTCAATTATGAGCCTATGGCATCTCTAACTGCTCCAGGAGTAATGAAATATTTAAGTTGCAAAAGCGTGCAATTAGAATAATACTTTCTAGCACGAATTCTAGATCACGGAGTTGCAAACCTTTCTTCAAAAGTTTGCAAATACTTACTTTACCAAGCCTGTGTATATATTTATGAAATATTAAAGTTTGTAAAGCGAAACACTAATTTGTTTCAAACAAATGGCGAGTTTCATGAATACGCGACCAGAAATCAGAGGTTCAGCTCTAAGGTCGGACAAGCATCGCCCTTGTTCTCTCTACACCAGAAAAGTATTCACAAAGCAGAGATATTATTAGCCTTCCTCCAGAGGTTAACAAACAGTACCTACAAAAGCTTCGTGAAGCAGAGTAAAACTATTCTTTTAAATGGCGCTGCTGCTGTTTTACTCTGTGGTACAGGATTTTCTTAATCGTCCTTCTAGTATTTAAATCAAGGTTCCTGCTGCAAGTGTTGAATGAGCTGCTGCCAACCTTATAAAATAGCACATCACATATCTTTAAAATTTCTATTCAGTTTTTTCTGCTCTTTTGTTTGTTTGTTTCATGTATATAGCTGCTGCTGCTGGAGCAAGGACAGTTTCCTGGTCCAAGTAGTTCAAAACTCCATTGCGTGTTCCTCAGTGTGTGCTTGTTTGTGTTTCCCAGTGTGTGTCCGTGTTGTGTTTATATTGACTTTTGTCTATATACACTTTCTTTTACTAATTTATTTTAACTTTATTTGTCTTTAATTATTTACTTTATTTTGTTCATTTTTAATGTATGACGTATCCTATTTCCTCAATCGAGGATTAATGGAAACAACAATAAATCTAAATCTATATATAAGTTAAACGGCATGGGTGACGACAGACTGCTGCATCCTTGGCTTACTCCTTTCTTCATTTCCGCTCCGCTTTCTTTCTTTCATTGCCTGTCAATTCTATTTACTCATGACTTTACTAATCTGCTTATCTCATTCCATCCTTTACCTCCCTCTTCTGTTCACTTCCCACTAATGTCAATTCTTCAAGACCTTCATGCCTCAAAACGTGGTTCCCATAAAAGGAGGGATTTACTTTCGGGTAATATAAGTGTGAATAATTGGGTAAATCATGGTTACAAATGTTTGGTAAGGAGTTCCTGAAAGGAAACGAAATGGAGGCCTTTGAAACGTGGGTTTCCCGTCTGAGTTTTACGTCAACTCTGTTTCTTTCCCCCCATTTTCTTGCTGCTTTATGGTTATGTGTAAAGAGTAATAAATTGTATGATGTGTAATTGTGGACCGGAATGAGCAGAATGGTTGTTTTTCCTGTATTATTTTGTAAGAGGAGGAGGAGGACAGACAGTGACGAGTTTCTCCTCCGTCCCGCACCCCTGGGACGCCATATTTAGCGCGCATGTGACAAAACAGCCCTCGGGAGGAATTTCCCACCCCCCGTGCCTTTAGTGCCGTGTGTTTTTCTCGATACAAGGGAAACAACTCTACTCTGATGACATCCCTCCAGAGGAGTGATGAAAAGTTACTCAGTCACTATAAAAAGAGGGAATCTCTGTCTCCCTCCCACCCTCCAGAGACTTGGCTGACGTGTCGCCACTCTCTCTCCAAGACACTCGATAACCGCTGGGAAAGGAAAACAATACTGGTTATTTGTCTCCCCCTTGACCATCAGTTCTCTCCATCATCCTCTCCTCTCCTCTCTTCATCACGCAACTCGACCAAAAAAGAAAAGACTTACTACAGCACAGTTTCCTCCCTTAATAAGGCACGGAAGGCTTTCGCAAAAAAAAAACCAGAGGAATTTACCTACGAGTAACATAAGTGTGACTATTTTGGTATGGAGTGTCGCGTTATATGGGTGCGAAACGTGGACAACAACCACAACCACCGCCGCCATCCTGACACTCCACATAAATAATAATTATTAATTACAAAAACGTATTTTTGAGACCGAATTTAAATTTTGAGTTGCAAAGGAAATTTTTTACACGGCCAGAGATGTCGCTACACCGTTTAAAGAAGAAGATGAAGTGAATCAAAGATATGTAACTAAAGAATTTCAGTTGCAAAGGAAATTTTTACACGGCCAGAGATGTCGCTACACCGTTTAAAGAAGAAGATGAAGTGAATCAAAGATATGTAACTAAAGACTATTTTCATATGCTCCAAAGAACCTAACTTAATAGATCTCATGACGTGTACAGGCACGCAGAGGTCTACATTGACAAAACTTGGACCATTTTAAATACTAAAAACAATTTCCAATTGTTCCTTTACTGTGGCGAAGATTTTTTTTGTCCCATAATTTATTCAACTAGCTGGGTGCCCGGCGGCCATGCCCCATAAAGAATTGACAGAATTGGACACTAATGTGATTTGAGCGTTATCAGGTCTCCCTATCCCATCTCATCTCGTTAACTGAGGGACATATATATATATATATATATATATTGCAACAACTTGAATCTGTTCTTTCTTATATGCCCTTTGTAGATACTCACACCGGCAGAACGTAGTCCTGGAGAAAGAGTTGAATATGAGGATCAATAGAGGGGAAACCAAGGTGACGGACTGTAGTTTGGGAAACAAAGGAACAATAAAGGCTGTTAGATTCGGAAGGGATATTTTGACGGCAGTTAAGGAATTCTGCTACTTGGGAAGCAGCGTAATAACTAGAGTAGGATAGCAGAGGCATTGAAGGCTTTCGCGAAAAAGAGGAATTTACTTACGGGTAATATAAGTGTGAATATTAGGAAATCGTTCCTAGAAATCCTGGTATGGAGCGTGGCGTTATATGGGTGCGAAAACGTGGACGGTAGGAGTCGCGGAAAGGAAAAGAATAGAACGTCTTTGAAAATGTGGTGCTGAAGGTGAATGAGATGATGAATAGTGGATAGAATCACTAACGACGAAGTTCTAAACAGAAATAGGGGAGAAGCGAACAATATGATGGATAATTAAACTCTTGATTATCCAACCACGAGTGGAATTAAACTCAAAGGTTCATCAGTCACGACCCAGAAAGAGAATTGTCATGTGTATAGAATGCGTCATCATGACGTAATCAACGACTACGACTGGTCGGATTTAAAGCCACATTAAAGGCAGTAAGAGGCAATTAGAATTGAATGACAGGGAAAGAAAGCGCACAAGTCAAGAAAGGAGTAAGGCAAGGATGATGCAGCAGTCTGTCGCCCCATGCTGTTTAACTCATGTATAGAACAGGCGACGAAGAAAGTTAAAACGGAATATGGAAAAGGAATCATACTGCAAGGAGAAGAAATAAAAACCTTACGCTTTGCCGACGATATTGTAGTATTAGGGGAATCAGAAGAAGCTTGGAAACCGTAATAAATGTGATGAACGTAGTCCTGGAGGAAGAGCATAAAATGATAATAATTGACGGGAAACCAAGACTTGAAAGTTACAAAAATTCAATGAAAGCGTGGACTAATTTCAACAAGGCTTTCGCGAAAAAGAGGGATTTATTGACGAGTAATATAAGTGTGAATATAAGGAAATCGTTGCTAAAAATTGTTTGTTTGAAGCGTGACGGTAAATGGATGCGAAACGTGGATGATAGGAGTTGGGGAAAGGAACAGAAGTCTTTGAAATGTGGTGCTATAGGAGAACGAGATGGGTGAAGGATAACCAGGAAGTTATAAGCCGAACAACATGGACGACGTTGACCAAGACGAGAGAAAGATTATGTTGAGCCCTGAGTGTCTTGACAAATTAGCCCTAGAGGAAATTGAACAGTAGACGAGGATGGAATTCGGTAAGTAGATTAGAGTGTGTGATGTGGCTTGCGCAAGATAATAGGGGAGCGTCAGTCCAGTCCAGTCTTAGGACTCAGTACCACAACCAGCAAAGAAAGCTGGAAACTTTAACACAATACAATTGTTTTAATTAACCCGAAAGATTTATGCTTTTATAAAGCATAGAAACATGGGAGAATGAGATAGGAGAAATTGAATCACTAACGAGGAAGTTCTACACACAATAGGGGAAGAGCGAACATTATGAAGGACTTTTACCAAGAGAAGAAATAGAAAACTGGAATACTGACACTCACTTGAGCCAGCAGATTCAATCACTCATGATGTTATTTGTTATTTAATAACAGTAACCTCTTCACACTAAACTCAGAAATACATGACTTTGATACCAGAAGTAAAAACAATTTACACAAGGAAGGAAGGAAGGAAGGAAGGAAGGAAGGGAAGTCTCTAACCGTAATACAAAAGGGTGTACATTACAATGCCATCTATTAGCATATTTAATAAACTTCTCACCTCCATTTAACAATTAAAAATAAATCCAAACAAGTTCAAATATGAACTAACTAACTAAGTTCTTACTAAGGCCACTCCTTCTACTCTGTTGAAGAATTTATGAAGCTGAATGTATCATAGGGTAGATATTTATAATTATGAAAGATAATTATGTAAGAACATTATTAGAACACTAATTTTTTAGTATAGGATGTAAAAATATTTATCAATTTTATATATAAGGTACAAATTGTATGTCTTCTGTATAGAAAATCTTATTATAAGTTAAAAATTAATGAATAGTTACAGTATATTCTAAAATTAATAAAGCAACCTAACTATGTAAAATCTCTGACTCGTTACACATCATCCTTGAAGCTTGTGCTTGCTTCTCTATAGGAGGATCTATGGAATATGATTTTATACTTACTTACACATACTTATACTTACTAATAGGCCACATTTTTTAAAATTAGCATCAGAGGGAAGTTTGTGGGGTAAGAACAGAAGAGGGAGGCAAGGGATGGAATACGCTAAGGAGATCAGGCAGGATGTGGGTTTTTCTGGTTATAAGGAAGATAGGTTAGCATGGAAAATTGCATGAGACCAGTCTTAGGGCTAAATATCACAACCACAACAACAAACGTAAGAGGGGGATAAATCGAAAATGAGAAATATTTTATTCTATTTTGTTTCCTTTGTTTTTCCCCCATTTTAATTGAATATTGCTTTTCCCTCCCTTTATTCCTTCCGTGTTATTTTTTATTATGTCCCTCTCGTACGTGAATCATACTTACTTAATTATTTCATTTTTCCTCTAACTTCCTGTTTTTCTTAAAGAAGAAGGGCGCTGCGGGAGTTTCTCGCCGGCGCTTCAGCCCAGAGTGACTGCGGGGCTCACCTGATCATGTCGGGAATGCCTCGCACTCTCTCTGGGTAATTTTTATCAAAGTTCTCACATGCCGAGACACCTTCACCTATTTTAGGAGGTATATTTACCGGGGTCAAAGACCTTGGGCATATGGCAAGAGCTGTCTGCTGATCCCATTGGATCAGTCGGCCAACTGCCTCCTGAAACTGGTGGAGACACGGAGAAGGGAATGCTGCGTCCCCACAGCAGACTCGTCTCCCGTCATTCGGAAGGGCGTGAGAATAGTACCCAATGCCCGACCTACCTGATGAAGGTTTTCTAGGGTTTTCCCTGCATCTCTTTCGGCGAAACACGGGCTAGGATCCTCGAACCATAGCCCGGGGGCTCTAGTTAACCCTTGGCTACCTTGGCTACCTTGCTCTACCTTCCCCCCTTTTTCAATTTCCTTCCTATGCTATTAAAGGGGAGTTGCCTGTTTCAGGATCACCCTCATGTAGCCTGTTAACCAAAAAAAAATCCTGTTTTTCTTCACCCTAAAACTCTCCATTTTTCCTGGTCTGACGTTAATACTTTCCCTTCAAATCATGTTTTTATTTTACTTCTCCCTCCTCTGTTCCTCTTAAGCTTTCTGTTTTTATCGCTGACGTCAACCCTCCTAATTAAATTTTTTTCCCTCTCACTATTTTTCTACTTCTTTTCCTTACTTCTAAACATCTCTGTAAGCAACCTTCTTTATTTAAATATTTCATCCTTTCCTCTGTCGCCAACCCTCACTTCCACTCATCCTCCTGTCATTAACAACGCTATTCCATATCTGACAATAACACCTTTTATTTAAAACTTACTTCCATCCACCATAATTTCCTATTTTCCTCGTACTTTTGGTTTATTTCCTTTTCTTTACTTTTTTCTTAGCTTCTTCTTCTATTTAGTATCCTTTCCTTGCACGCTTTGACATCAATATTCTTTATTTAATTTTCATTATTTCTCTTTTAATTTTCTTTTATATTTAAATCTGCCGTCAAACCTCTCTGCTGAAATCTTTATTTATATCCCTTTACCTCCTCTCTTTCTCTTCCCTATTGGTCGCTGACGTCATGCTCCTTATTTAAATATTTTCTTTTCCCCCTCACCCTTAATTTCTGCTACCTCTTTCGTCAACCGTCTTTAGTGAAAGATTCCTTCCTTCCCTCATTACATCTTTTCATTCTTACGTTAGTTTTTATTTATTCGTGATGACTGTAATCCTCATCATTTCAATGGTTTCTTCCCACAACCTGTAATCCTTTTGACACTAAATGTCCATACTGTATCTGAGAACAACAATTTATTTTTTAATCTTCCTCTTATTTACCCTAACTTCCACGTATTCACCTGTTTTTACTTACTTTTATATTTTCGTTTATGCCATTTCTCTTTATTTAAATACTTTTGCCTCCTTTTGCCTTTAGCTTCCTTTTTTACTCTCCCTTCTGTCTTTTGCTATGTTTGGAAGTGTATTTAAATAATTTTTTTCACTCCAAACTCATTATCTCAGCTTTCTTTTTTCGTCTCTGAGACAATGTGTTTCTAAATACGTTCAGAAATTCAGACCCAATTTATGCACGAAGAAGTAATAAAGTATGGACGAAACGTCTTTGTCTAAGAAATTTGTTTGAAGAATTATTAATTCGTTTTATTCTGCAAGTCTGGGCTCTTAGCATAAACGTTATCTATTTTGTTTAATTTAATTTAATTTATTTAAATTGTGGTTAGATGTAGAAAAACATGTTTTAGAACCAAGAGATTAAACACAATAACCAAAAAAAAGATGACAAATAAATGTAATTAGAGAAAAGTTCTCATTAATCGACAATGACATTATGTTTCATCCATAATTCGAGGCTGTGTGACGTTCATTTTTTATTAATATTGTAGATTCTTCTCTTAAATGTAAGCTGCATTTTATTTATTATTTGCATATTCGAACGGCGCCGAAGAGAACGACTCGTCGAATATATATTGGCCTTTCCAGGTCGTACATTTCTCCTCTTATTCCCCCTCTCGCTCTCTATCTCCCCCGCCCCCTCTCTTCTATGTCTCTCTCTCTCTCTCTCGTTCGCTCTCGCGTATATCCATATATTTTATTTATTTATATTTATACTTTCCCTTCCATTTTCTGTGACCTTTTCACCTGCATCCGTTATTCCGCTGTAAGAAATACGACATTCAAACTCCCTTCCAGGTAACGCTGCGGTTCAGATCTCTATCAAACTCTCTCCTTCTCCCTCACTCTCCCAGTGTGTATGTGTGTGTGTGCGTCTCTCCTTCACAAAGACGTTCACGCAACGCGACTACAATGTAATCGATATATCGCAGCGCAATCGATTACTTGTCATAGACGACTGCTTCTCCGTAGTCACTTAAATATTAATAAATTCGCGTACCATAAGTAGAGCCTTCAAGGAGAGCGAGGGGAAGGAAACAAACCGCGCCTGCGATATTTAAATGAATATGTGGCCTTCTTTTTTTTTTGGTAACGTTAAACGCAAAGCACACACATGATACAGATACGTGTTGAAAGATGATATCGACCATCGATAAAAGAACTCTCATCTAGGGATCGTCGACGAGGATATTAGTCATAGACGAAACGAAAACTCGTTTAGAAAAGTCAAAACGTAGCACTTGCTCCCCCTTTCCAGTTGCCTCTTTTACTATTCCCCTGGATTATAGACTTTTTGTTTTTGTGTTGTGGTATTCAGACCTAAGACAACCCTCCATGCTAACCTATCTTGCGCAAGCTTGTTCATTTCGCTATAACTAGCACGTCCCACATCGTCCCTAATCTTCTTAGCTCATTCTATCCTTGCCCCCTCTTCTGTTTTTACCTCATACATTTCCTTCTATGTGGTAATTTTACAAGACACTCGTGTCTTAAAATGGGGGGGGGGTCCTTTTAATCTATACCTTTTTCTTAGTCAACGTCTTCCATATTGTTCGCTTTTCCCCTTTTTTTGTTTATATCTTCCTCCTTACCTAACTCTATCCACCCATGTTATTTTCACCATTCGCCTATAGCACCACATTTTAAAAGGCTTCTATTCTTTTCCTTTCCTCAACTCTTAACGTCCACGTTTCGCACCCGTATAACGCCACGCTCCATACAAACATTTTTAGCAATTATTTCCTTAATATTCCTCCTTTTTATCAAAGCCTTCCTTGCCTGTGCTATCCTACTCTAGTTATTCTGTTTAGAACTTCCTCGTTAGTGATTCTATCCACCTCATCTCATTCTCCTATAGCACCACATTTCAAAGGCTTCTATTATTTCCTTTTCCCACAATTCTTATCGTCAACGTCTCACACCCATATATATGAACATTTTTAGCAGCGATTTCCTAATACTTACTCTTTTATTACACGTATGAAATTCATCTTTTTCCGTAAGCCTTTCTTGCCTGTGCTGTTCTACTGTAGTTATTACGCTTCCCAAGTAGCAGAATTCCTTAACTTCCGTCAAAATATCCCTTCCCAATCTAACAACCTTTGTTATTCCACTGTTTCTCATACTAAAACTCCTTTACCTTGATTTTCCCTCTATTAATCCTCATATTGAACTCTTTCTCCAGGACCACGTGCATGCCATTTATTATGGGTTTCCAAGTCTCCTTCTGACTCCCCTAATACTGCAATATCGTCGGCAAAGCGCAATGTTTTTATTTATTCGTGTATCATACATTGTTGAAATTATTCCACGTGTTCAATTATTTTTTTCTAACTTTCAAGTGTTTTTTATTTCAATTTTTTGTCAAGTTTTTTTAACTTTATTTATTTGGTCTGTCTTGCAGGTGCATCGTGCCCCAAGAGCAGACAACCATCGTGGTCTACGCCAGCAACGGTCAAGGCGGAAATACATTTTACATCAGAGGAGCCGTGACAAGGTTACCAGACTCTTTTAATTTAATATAAAGAACCCTGAGGGGATGTTCCCGCTACCCACGTCATCACCCTCAAAGTCAACGAGTATTTTATAAGTCACTCTCGAGGTCGAGTTCTCCTTTCACTGATTTAGACCGTGGCTGGTTGAATCATTGCTCTACCTTGCTCTACCTTCCGCATCCCCCCCCTTTTCAATTCCCTTGCTATGCTGTTAAAGGGGAGTTGCCTGTTTATGGATCACCCTCATGTAGCCTGTTAAGCCACCTATTTTGGGTTGTGTATATTTAGATTTAGATTTATTGTTGTTTCCATTAATCCTCGATTGAGGAAAAGGGATACGTCATACATTAAAAATTAAAAATGAACAAAATAAAGTAAATAATTAAAGATAAATAAACTTAAAATAAATTAGTAAAAGAAAGTGTATATAGACAAAAGTCAATATAAACACAACACAGGGACACACACACTGGGGGAAACACAAACAAGCACACACTGAGGAACACGCAATGGAGTTTTAAACTACTTGGCCCAGGAAACTGTCCTTGCTCCAGCAGCAGCTATATACATGAAACAAACAAGCAAAAGAGCAGAAAAAACTGAATAGAAATTTTAAGATATGTGATGTGCTATTTTACAAGATTGGCAGCAGCTCATTCAACACTTGCAGCAGCAGGAACCTTGATTTAAATACTAGAAGGACGATTAAGAAAATCCTGTACCACAGAGTAAAACAGCAGCAGCGCCATTTAAAAGAATAGTTTTACTCTGCTTCACGAAGCTTTCGTAGTTACTATTTTTAACCTCTGGAGGAAGGAAGGAAGGCTGTTGTATAAAATTATCCCCGGGGGTATTGTGAATACTTTTCTGGTGTAGAGAGGGAGAACAAGGGCGATGCTTGTCCGACCTTAGAGCTGAACCTCTGATTTCTAGTCGCGTATTCATGAAACTCGCCATTTGTTTGAAACTAATTAGTGTTTCGCTTTACAAACTTTAATATTTCATAAATATATACGCTTGGTAAAGTAAGTATTTGCAAACTTTTGAAGAAAGGTTTTGCTGCAACTCCGTGATCTAGAATTCATGCTAGAAAGTATTCTAATTGCACGCTTTTGCAACTTAAATATTTCATTACTCCTGGAGCAGTTAGAAGACGCCCATGGCTCATAATTGAATGAATTTACTGGAGTCAAAGAGTTGTCCACTTATCTTATTAGAGCAGGCCGGCCAACTGCCTCCTAAACCTTGACATGGAGAAGGGAATCCTGCGACACCCTACAGAAAATTCCCCTCCCGTCATTCGGAAAGGTGTGATAATAGTACCCAACCTCAATAGCCCCACCTACCTGATGCAGGTTTTCTAGGGTTTTCCCCCTGCATCTCTTTCAGGTGAAACACTGAGTTGGATCCTTAAACTGTAGCTCGGGAGCCTTAGTCAACCTTTCGCTACCCTCCTCTACCTTCCATATCCCCCCTTGTCCCTTCCTTTGCTATTAAAGGGTACTTGCCCTGTTTTAGAATAACGAGCATGTAGTGTTACCCTCCCCTCCTCCCTCCTGTGATCAATGCTTGTGGGAGATTTCCATCTCAGGTATTACTCCCCTGAGTGACTCCGTCGGGAATGCCTCGTACTGTATGTTACGGAGTAACAGTTGTTAGCTGATCCCATTGTATCAGTCGGCCAACTGCCTCCTAAAACTGGCGAAGACGCTGAAAGGAAAAATGCTACGACCCCACAACAGACTCGTCGCCCCTTCATTCGGAATGGCGTGCGAATAGTACCCAATAGTCCGACCTACCTGATGCAGGTTTTTTAGGATATTCCCCCCTGCATCTCATTTAGGTTAAACACCGGGTGGGATCCTTAAGCTATAGACCAGGGACCCTAGTCAACCCTTGCCTACCTTGCCCTACCTTCCACATTCCCCATTTTTCAGTTCACTTCCTATGCTATTAACATCTATTTCATGTTTCCCAGGAGTTACTCTGCATAACTTGCCTGAAAGTATCGTAAATCTGTAATTATCGGCCCCTATTTAACCCTTGGGCTGCCTGGTTCTCCCTTATTATTTTTCAAATCCTCTGTAGCGCGATATTTATTTTATTAAGTTGTAGTGTAGAAATTAGCAAAGGATTGGAAGGTTGAGCGGCGCCTCGAGGTCGGCAGGAACAGGAGGCTGTAATCCTATTGGATGCTGTCAGGGCACGTATAAAAATTACCTGCGCTGTTCTCAGAAATCCCAAACTGTGACGAAACGAACAATATTTTAAAATTACCGTGGGGTGGCCTCGGCCAATGGGGTTTCGTGGATAGGTAAATCGAATGAAAAAGATCGATTTATCGAGGTGGAGACGCAGTGGAGAGGCTGTGCCGACACTAAGAGAAGACGGTCGACTTGTGCTTGACTTAGCAGACGCTGAAGGAGACGGAGCCATATAGAAGCTGTAAAGAGGTTCGCTGCCAAGTTTCCAATCCAGAATCGCCGATGATATTAACCCCTGAGTTAAAGAGATCAGATTGCTTCGCCGAACCCTCAATTCCCTTGTATATATTTCCTTAATAATTTATTCCCTTTTAAATCCTCCTCTTGTGTAAATAAAATTTTCCAATATTTTTAATAAACTTCTATTTAATTAATAACACCTCTTCCTATGATACTACCGTCTTGTAGCTTGTCTTCACACTATAGATATAGAAAGTGATTCAAAACAGTTATCATCCGTATTCTTATACTTTCGCTGTTTTTAATATAGCTTACTTTCTAAATACATTAGAAGTTAACCGTCAATTATACTTTTCCAGTAATGTTCCCTATTCCGTTGAAACAATCAGTTTCAACACCTACAAAAAGTTCAAATTCACTACTGATTTCATATTTCGTGTTTTTTTAAGTTTTGGTATAAATTTAAGTTTACAGATTTTTTTCTTTAACGATTCTAAATCATTGTACTTGTAAATCATAAATAAAGTTAATAAATTAATCTGAATTGTTTTTTATAAATAAAACCCAAAGAATGGACAAACGTCAGTAAAACAATAATTCATTTGAATAGAAAACGTTTCGTCCCCTAACTTTTGCAACCTCCTCAGTTCTTTCTACAAAAACTAATCTTATTTATTGTTACTTTTTTTGTAGAACGAACTGAGGAGCTTTGGTGGAAGAAATGTTCCTAATTCAAATCATTTATGAGCTTTGGCCATGTTTTCTGTTTTAAAATGCAAGTTTTAAATCTTAGATACTGGAAGGAAGGTTTTAGGTTATGGATTTTAGACTTCAGTCAATATTTTTCGTTTCACATTTCACATCTTTCTTATATTTTACGTACTACTTTTTTGTTACCTTATGAATTGAAATAAAAAAGAAAGAAATATATATTAGCTAATATAACGACAAATAATATATGTATGTAATTTGGAACATAACAAAGGTTTCATGACGTCAAAATGTTAAAGAGAGAAAATAATAATGATGTAGAAACTACACATTGATGACATTAATTCCTTTCAGTATTTAAGTAGGAAAATCTTCTATTATTTCTTTAAAACAGTCATTACCTACGACACACACATACACGTAAAATATTTTCAGAGGTGGAAAATAAACGTATTTATGTTAAATTTTTTCAATACTTTAAACAACAACATCATGTTCCATCAATAAAAATTCATTTTGTAATATATTTAGTACCTCAGAGCCATAATGGATAGCAATGACAAGAAAACTACAAATGGAATGGCTTTCTTCATCTGTTATTTGTTTCTTCACTCGCAGGTTTACCAACGGCAGTCTGGATAATTCGCCAAAGTTGTCAGGTGGCGGGAATTTCGTCAGACTGACGTCAACAGTAAAGTTCCTGGAAATTGAACCGTCGAAGGAAGGGAACGTAACAAGGTGAGTCAGCAGTTGAAGGTTGAGTCCAAAAGAAATGAATAACTGTGAACGTAACTGTTACGGTGATACCACCAGTCCAAATACTGGTTACTTTTATACGGATGTTCGCGCGAAAAGAAATTTTTTTGTAATTACAATTGTTGACTTAGACCGCAGATGATGTTTTCGGCTTCTCATTCCCAGTCTACCACGAATAAGACAGATTTTTTTCTTGTGGTAGGTTATTGCAACGGAAATTGGTGTTAGCGAACGTTT
This sequence comes from Eucriotettix oculatus, assembly GCA_034510155.1. Lineage (NCBI taxonomy): Eukaryota > Metazoa > Arthropoda > Insecta > Orthoptera > Tetrigidae > Eucriotettix > Eucriotettix oculatus. The sequence goes on from CM067376.1 coordinate 12,071,792, forward strand.
CTTCGGGAATTTAATTGGACGACTTCAGCGTATTTTTACTTAGTAACCGAGCAAAATAAAAAAATGAACAAAAAAGAATGAATAAATTCCTCTCGAGTTTCCAACCGGGTCAAAGATTTAAACAGTGACGTTTCGATGGCTTGCTCTGCCATCATCTTCAGTCTGAATTTGACCCGGTTGGAAACTCGAGAGTAATTTATACATGCCATTCACCGGGAAAGACCTCGTACTTTAAAAAAAGAATGACCTTATCCCAGTTTACAGTCGGGATCTTTTTTCCCAGAATGGTGGCAATCATAAAGAATTGATAAGTGAGCTGAGGTTTTCCCGGTGTAGTTGATGCAGAAATAGTTCTCGGGTTTCCACTCGGGTGCAGGTGCAATTGAAAACGCGACGTTTCGACGACCAAGTATGTCGTCATCTTCAGGCTGAGTGTGACCTGAAGATGACAGAGCGTTTTCATCGCACCTGCACCCGAGTGGAAACCCGAGAACTATTTCTGCATAAAGGAATTGATGTCAGTGTCGGAACCAGGGAAGACAAGTGGGGGGGAGCTGCGCAAGTAGAAACATCCTGTCTGCGACATTGCATATTAGTATCGAAACGATTTTCATTTATATGGCCGTCTACTAAACACGTGGTCGCGACACTGCGCGAACCACCAAAATCACGTCCTCCTCCTCCTAACAAAACTTGCCACCAACTAACTAAATTCACGTACACTCATGGCTTACGCCATCTTTATTAAGCGACACGTGGTATCTCCTAGGGCCAGTTAGATCGCAGCTCTAGTCTCTTGAACTCAGCTATAGATCACGCTGAATGTTGTGGGAAAATATTAAAACCTAGGTATTTATGAACGCATTGTCGTTGGCGAGGTTGCGGCCTGTTTCAAAGATGTAAATATATGTTGTTTTCGAGGCCGTGCGGAACTGACTGCCTGCCTGGAGAATTGCTACTCTAGAGCGAGACTCACGTGAAGGAGGTTGGATTTTGGAAAATGTACCGATTTTTTTTCCTTCGCGTATGTTGTGGAAGAGCTGTAAAAACCGGGTGGAACATGATTTGTCTTAACTCTGTGAATGTTAAAAAATTCACTGACGCCTAAAATATACTTAAGGCAAAAACCTAAACCGAAATTCAACTTCTGAGCTGATCTTCGACGTAAGGGGACAAGAAAACAACATATATTTACATCTTTGAAACAGGCCGCAACCTCGCCAACGACAATGCGTTCATAAATACCTAGGTTTTAATATTTTCCCACAATATCCATTGTGGTGATCTAAAAATCATACCCTCGACGCCATCTTGTAAGAAAAATTCCTACCCTATGTGAGACTGAAGGCGCAGACCAACCCCTGGACAATACCTTTTGCAAATAATTATACATGTTAGGCTCTTGGAAAGGAGGGCGGAGGGGAGGGGGAAAGTCTCACTCATGTCACTAATATATAAAGTTATTTATTCCTTTCGTTTTGTGTGTGTCTCAGGTTCCGGCTGAGGATGCAATCAATCCATCAGTCGTCCATCGCCTGGAGTCGAATCTTGGACCACGAGGCTCTCCGTGACCCCGAGAGCTTCTTGATCATGATCTTCGGAGTGTTCCTCCTCACAGTTTTCTTGTGGAGATATTGAATCAACTTTGCACTTAGCGTCCACCGATCGTCCGAGAAGCTATTTGGTCGTTATTTCTCGAGAAGGCCTTTGGGAAATTTTCCAATATAAAACATGTAAAATGTAGAGCGGGGACAAGCAGCGTTGCCGAAGAATCAGTGTATTCTATGAAGATCATTTGTGACTCCATTTAGCATTATCGTCTCTTTACTCCCAGAAAGCCAAGATCACCTATCACTTTAAATCTCACCGTAGTACATTTTCACAGTGTTCCAAATCTAGTGTAAGGGATTACTTCTTATGACAGGAGAAGAAGAAGAAGAAATATTTGCACATATATATATAATTTATTTACTCACAACATTATGAAAATAAATTTTTATTGTTATTGTATTCAATCCGAAGACTCGTTTGACGCAAACCTCCATGCTAACCCATCCTGCACAAGCCTATTCATTTACTTATAACTATGACACCTAATCTGCTTAGCGTATTCCATCCTTGGCCTCCCTCTTCTTTTCTGATCCGCCACACACTTCCCTGTAATGCTAATTTTACAAGACCCTCGTGTATTAAAAAGTGGCCTATTAATCTATCCCTTCTCTTAATCAACGTCCTCCATATTGTTCGCTTTTTCCCTCCTATTCTGTTTTGAACTTCCTCGTATGTGATTCTATACACCCAAATAATTTTCAGCATTCGCCTATAGCAACACATTTCAAATGCTTCTATTCTTTTCCTTCCCCCAACTCCTATCGTCCACGTTTCGCTCCCATATAACGCCACGCTCCACACAAACGTTTTAGCAACGATTTCCTAATATTCACGCACATATTACCCGTAAGTAAATCCCTCTTTTTTTCGCGAAAGCCTTCCTTGTCTGTGTTATCCCACTCCTAAAGTCTACTATACTTCTACCATCCCTAGTTATTACGCTTCTCAAGTGGCAGAATTCCTTAACTTCCCAATCTAACAGCCTTTGTTATTCCACTGTTTCCCAAACTACACTCCATTACCTTGGTTTTCCCTCATATTAATCCTCATATTGAACTCTTTCTCTAGGAAAACAAATTAACTCACCCCTAAAAAAACTCTCTGCAACTCTACACAGTAACTGTAAGTAACGAAACACTAGTGTAATTTGTATCGACGCACAATTTTTATATGAAACACTGTACTTTTAATGTCGCAATAAAGAATAAAATTGAAAAAAAAGAGAGTTCAAAAAAACCAGAGATTCATATCCCGTTCAAACAAAAATTCCTAACATACATTAATATTCAAGTAACTGTCTGCGCAGAGCTACGTTGCGCATCCAATGACGTCACTCATTATCAGCGTTAAATGATTTATTTGTAATATGTTAATTATAATGACCTTATAAAAATTGTCAAAACTGAGAGATATTGAAAAGTGCAACCAGTTATTAAACGTTTTAACATAAGTTTCACAATTTTAATTACACAACGATAAACTAATAAAATAAGTGAGGAAAGAGATGAAACACGACTCGTTTTGTCTGTTTAATGTCTAATTCATCATTTAATTGGAATATATATTTATTTATTTAAAGCAGATCTTTTTATATATTATCTTAACTGCGAATTTACTAGTTTTCTTATCTTAATTTTATTCAATTAACTATCATTAATTTAAATGTGGCCTATTAATCTATCCCTTCCCTTAGTCAACGTCCTCCATATTGTTCGCTTTTCCCCCTATTCTGTTTAGAACTTCCTCGTTTGTGATTCTATCCAACCATCTGATTTTCAGCATTCGAAAGATGTAGCATAAATTAAGAGTGAGCGGGAGTAAAGGAAATATTTAAATAAGGAAGGTTGACGTCAGCGACCAATAGGGAAGAGAAAAAAAGGGAAATAAATAAAGATTTCAACAAGGAGGTTTGACGTCAGAGAGTTAAAGGTAAAAGCAAAATAGGGAGAAAGGTTGAAAATTAAATAAAGAATATTGACGTCAAAGCGTGCGAGGAAAGGATACTAAATAGAAGAAGAAGCTCGGAAAAGGTAAAGAAAAGAAAACAAACCAAAAGTACGAGGAAAATAGGAAGTTATGGTGGATGAAAGTAAGATTAAAATGAAATATGAAATAGCGTTGTTAATGACAGGAGGATGAGTGGAAGTGAGGGTTGGCGACAGAGGAAAAGATGAAATATTTAAATAAAGAAGGTTGCTTACAGAGATGGTAAGAAAAGGAAGTAGAAAAATAGTGGGGGAGAAAAAAAATTAATTAGGAGGGTTGACGTCAGCGATGAAAACAGAAAGCTTAAAAGGAACAGAGGAGGGCGCTAAGAGGAAAAAATAAATATTTAAGTAAGCAGGATTCACGTACGAGAGGGACATAATAAAAAAATACGGAAGGAATGAAGGGAGGGAAAAGCAATGTTGCACTAAAAAGGGCAAAGCAAGCGAATAAAATAAAGTATTTTATCCTATTTCTCGTTTTTTATTTTTCCCTCTCTTACTCTAGTTGCTGTTGTGGTTTTCAGTCCTAAGACTGGTCTGATGTAAGCCTCCATGTTAAATGATTTTCCCTATAAGTAGCACAACTCACATCCTCCCTAAATTGCTTAACGTATTCCATCTTTGTCCTCCGTCTTCTGTTCTTACCCCCACACACTTCCCTTTGATGCTAATTTTACAAGACCCTCATGTCTTAAAAAACGTGGTCTATTAATCCATTCCTGCTCTTGATCAACGTCATTCAAATGGTTCTCCCTTGCCCTATTCTCCTTATAACGTCCTGGAACTTCCTCGTTTGTGATTCCATCCACTACCCATCTCATTCTCCTACAGCACCACATTTCAAAAGCCTCAACTCTTTTCCTTTCTGTAACTCCTACCGTCAACGTTTCGCGCCCATATAACGCCACGTTCAATGTGAACATTTCAAACAATGATTTCGTAAAATTCACATTTATATTATATAGGTGCCTAAATTCCTTAATTGTGCGAAAGTCTTCCTTGCCTGTTTTATCTTACTCTAGTTATTACGCTTCCCAAGAGACTGAATTCCTTAACTTCCTTCCAAATATCCCTTCCCCAATTTAAAACGCTTGGTTATTTCATTTTTCCTCGAACTACACTTAATTACCTTGGTTTTCCCTCAATTGTTATCATTTTATGCTCTTCCTCCAGGATCACGTTCATGCCATTCATTTTTGTTTCCAAACTTCTTCTAACTACCCTTATACTACAATATCATCGGCAAAGCTGAGGGGTTTTTATTTCTTCTCTTTGCAGTATGATTCCTTTTCCATAATCCGTTTTAATTTTCTCCATCGCGTGTTCCGTATATAGGTTAAACAGCACGGGCGACGACAGACTGCTGCATCCTTGGCCTACTCCTTTATTCATTTCCGCTCCGCTTTCTTTCATTGCCTGGGAATTCTATTCAGTGATGACTTTACTAATCTACTTAGCTCATTCCACCCTTACCTCCCTCTTCAGTTCACTTCCCACTTACTGCTTTCTTGATTTCTGCTTTTTTTCTCTTGAGAAATTGTATATCTATTATTTTCCCTTTGTTCTTCCTCCAATTTTCAGCAACATCTATGTGGATAAAAAATAGCATCCTCGTTTTGAATTAACTTTGGGACGCGGCAGTGACGTGGTGAACCTTTGAGCTTGTTTCAACGAAAACAAGCTTATTCCCAATTACATGAAACTCTTTCAAACTCGTGTGCGCATGCGCATATGGGAATACACGTCACAGCATCGGCGCCATCTTGTCCTCCTAAAAATAACCATTTAGTAGATCCCAAGGTTCAATGCAGAACTGGAAACTTGTATCTGTTTGCTCACTTTTTTTTCCCCCTACTAATCCTCGGTTCTTCTCCACTTTATTTAACTTAGGTCCCTTTTTCTTACTTACTTTAAAAATTGTTAGCGATTTAAATTAGAGCGACGCTGCGCCTTCAATTTAGCAGGGACTTTTAAAGTTGAACCTGTAACACACGTGTGCTGGAGTTTAAACAGTCGTTAATACGTAACTAACTTCATTCTGTAGTCCCAGTTCATTAGTCGGGAACTGTTCGGGTTTTTTTTATAAAACAAAAAAATATATATGTAAAAAGGGAGGTTGAGGGACAAAGAACAGAGAGAAAGAGAGAGAGAGAGAGACAGAGAGAGATAAAGGGAAACCCAGCCAGTTGTAAAGAGGTTAATTGGTTCGCTGTGGGATCCAAAAATTTTCCGATACAGAGGAGAAACGGGAGGCAATAATTCGCCCCATTATGTTTATATATATTTGTCTGCGTTGTTTCGTTAACAAATGTGCTCTATTATTGTGAATATTTCCACGCGTAATTCACGTCTATAAACTGTGTATTTTTCACTTCTCTCTCTCTCTCTCTCTCTCTCTCTCTCTCTCTCTCTCTCTCTCTCTCTCTCTCTCTCTCTCTTTCCTTCCCACAAACATCATCAGTGTGATTACACAGTTTAAAAAAAAATTTCTCCACATTTGTTCCGCCTCTTCTCCTAACTGCCAATTGGTGTTTCATATTCCTGAAAACAAACCACGGGGATTTATCATTGCCTGTAACCTCTCAATCAGTCTCTCTTTCTCTCTCTCTCCCTCTCGCTCTCCCTCTCGCTCTCTCTCTCCCGCCCTCTGTTGCCTCTTTTATTTTCTACTCTCTGATCGTAAAAGAGTTGGGTTAGAATTTTTTTTCTCCCTCTTTCAAGAGCTAATATGCGAAACGGTAAAAAAAACAAACCGCGGAGCAATATCCACGTCTGCGATTGAAATATTAATTGCAATCAATTGCAGTGATAAGCCAATTCCCTCCACCCATCAACCTTTTTCTTTTTTTTTGTGTACAGTATTTCAACGTTTTGATTTCGCCATTTATTTTCCATTTAACCTTTACTTTATTTACTTCGCCATTTATGCTTTTCTTCAATCTAAATTGACGAAGAGGGAAGCCCAACTAAATTTTTTATTTTATTCGTACTGTATCATCATCAACATCCTTTTCCTCCCCCTTTTCATGACTGAGCCCTAAATGATTCATCTGATAATTAAATATACAGGAAATGTTTTCGAATCGCCCTTTTAGCGTTTTTCTTAAATTTAAAAATATTGAACATTACAACGTTTCGACTCTCATTTGAGACTTCTTCAGGTGAAAAATTTAGCTGTATATGTAAAGCCCCTACCATGACTCCTTAGGCCGAAATTTTATTTTTATCTGAATTTGTTATGATTTGTTAATTACATACGAATTCGTTATTTCAAAACCGTCCATTCCATCTGGCTGGGTGCCCGGTAATGCCCGGGGTTGAGCCTGGTACAGTATTAAATTTGACGCTAATGTAATTTAACCGGCCTAGGGCTCGTCTGTCGGGTCCAACCTTATCCCGTCTGATTAACAGAGTGGGGGAGATGTACGTACGTAATCTCGGGGCCAAAGGAGTCATACTCAAGGGGAGGGGAGCTAATTTATTACCTGAAGAAGTTACAAATGGGAGACGAAACGGTGTAATGTTTAACACTTAAATTTATATAAATAAACCACTGACTTAAAGGCTGATTTGACTCATTCCTTAGATATTTAATTGTCAGATAAACCAGGTAGTCTCTATTATTATAATTTTTTAGGATGACCCTCTCCCATGGTCCACATACCTGATCAAATGAGAGACGAAACGTTGTTTATAATGTTTAATATTTAAATTTTTAAAAAACTGACAAAAAGACTGATCTGACTCATTTGATATATACTTATATATCAGATAAAATTTTTAGATGACCTTATTTCACCTACCTGATCAAACGAGAGACAAACGTAATATTTTAATTGAATAAAAAAACTGATTAAAAGGCTGGTTTGACTAATTTATTATAAATTTTTATATCAGATAAAATATTTCATCTCTATTATCATTATTTTTTAGATGACCCTCCACCTTCTTTCACCTACCTGATCAAACGAGATAAAAACGTTGTAATATTTAATATTTTAATTGAAAAAGAAAACTGATTAAAAGCCTGATTTGACTAATTTCTTATATAATTGTCAGATAAACTATTTAGGTTTTTTTATTATTATGTTTTTTTAGATGACACGCCTCCATGTTCCACCTACCTGATCAAATAAGAGACGAAACTTTATAATTTTTATTATTTAAATTTTTTTTTAAAAAAAATGACAAAATGGCTGATTTGACTAATTTCTTATATAATTGTCAGATAAACTATTTAGGTTTTTTATTATTATGTTTTTTTAGATGACACGCCTCCATGTTCCACCTACCTGATCAAATAAGAGACGAAACTTTATAATTTTTATTATTTAAATTTTTTTATAAAAATGACAAAATGGCTGATTTGACTAATTTCTTATATAATTGTCAGATAAACTATTTAGGTTTTTTATTATTATGTTTTTTTAGATGACACGCCTCCATGTTTCACCCACCTAATCAAATAAGGGACAAAACTTTATAATTTTTATTATTTAAATTTTTTTTTAAAATGACAAAATGGCTGATTTGACTAATTTCTTATATAATTGTCAGATAAACTATTTAGGTTTTTTTATTATTATGTTTTTTTAGATGACACGCCTCCATGTTCCACCTACCTGATCAAATAAGAGACGAAACTTTATAATTTTTATTATTTAAATTTTTTTTAAATGACAAAATGGCTGATTTGACTAATTTCTTATATAATTGTCAGATAAACTATTTAGGTTTTTTTATTATGTTTATTTTTAGATGACACGCCTCCATGTTCCACCTACCTGATCAAACGAGATAAAAACGTTGTAATATTTAATATTTTAATTGAAAAAGAAAATTGATTAAAAGCCTGATTTGACTAATTTCTTATACAATTGTCAGATAAACTATTTAGGTTTTTTTATTATAATTTTTGTTAGATGACACGCCTCCATGTTCCACCTACCTGATCAAATGAGAGACAAACGTAATATTTAATATTTTAATTGAAAAAAAAACTGATTAAAAGCCTGATTTGACTAATTTCTTATATAATTGTCAGATAAACTATGTAGGTTTTATTATTATGTTTATTTTTAGATGACACGCCTCCATGTTCCACCTACCTGATCAAATAAGAGACGAAACTTTATAATTTTTATTATTTAAATTTTTTTTAAAAAAATGACAAAATGGCTGTATTGACTAATTTCTTATATATTTGTCAGATAAACTATTGTGTCTATTTTTTAATTATGTTTTCTGGACAACACTATCCACCTGCCTGATCAAATGAATCGTTCTAACGTTTAGTTTTCAAGGTTAAAAAGAAAAGAAACTGAGAAAGAGGTTGATTTGACTCATTTCTTATATATATATATATAGAATTGCCAGATAAAATATTTAGCCTCTAATTTTGCGCAGCAATTACCAGTAGGTGTATTTATATTTTTTTTAAAAAAAAGAATTTTTGTGTTTCTGTTGGTAATGTGAGTGACAATATTCCGGGAAATACAAACACGGCTAATGGTATTTTGGTATTTATCCAGGTTTGTTTCATTTTAAGGGGATAAAGTGCTTGCCCTTACGGTGTATGCGAGTTCCAGGAAAAGGACAGTTACATAATCACTTCAAGTCAATAAATGTCCTTTGGAAAAGTGAAATAATTTACTAACATAGAACATATTAGGTACAAAATTATATGCAAAGGATTGTGGAATTAATAGTTTTAATAAAAATATTCAACCACCTCGCATTTTTCTGCGGGGTTAAGTTTTGAATGTCACACTAATGTTCACGGCTTAACCGAAAAAGATAAAAAAGATTATCCGGAACGACGTGAAACCCTTAATTTCGATTAAAGGGGCTGGTGTATATCGAGAACAATAGGCAGTCAGCTGTAACTAAAATTGAATATAAAAAAAAATGGAAACCACAAATCAAGAAAGGAGTAAGAACAAGGATGCCAAGCTCTGTAACTTATATATAGAACAGAGGCGAAGCAAGTTAGAACTGAATATGAAAAAGGAAAATATACTGCAACAAAAAGAAATAAAAACTCTAAGCTTTGCCGACGATATTGTGTAGTATTAGGTGGAGTCAGAAGAAGACTTGGAAACCCATAATAAATGACATCATGAATGTGATCCTGGAGGAAGAGCATAAAATGAGAATAATTGAGAGGAAAATAAAGGTGATGAAATGTAGAGACGAGAGAAAAAGTGGGACTGGGATATTTTGAAGGAAATTAAGGAATTCTGTCACTTGGGAAGCGTAATAACTAGAGTAGGATAGCCACAGGATAGCAAGGAAGACTTTCGCACAATTATGGAATTTAAGTACGGGTAATATAAATGTGAAATTTACCGAAATCATTGTTAAAAATGTTCATATTGAACGTGGCGTTATATGAGCGCGAAACGTTGACGGTAGGAGTTGCAGAAAGGAAAACAGTAGAAGCCTTTGAAAATGTGGTGCTGTAGGAGAATGAGATGGATAGTGGATGGAATCACAAACGAGGAAGATGTAAACAGAAAAGGGGAGAAAGAGTTCAATATGAGGATTAATATGAGGGAAAACCAAGGTAATGGAGTGTAGTTTGGGAAAAAGAGGAATAACAAAGGCTGTTAGATTGGGAAGTTAAAGGAATTCTGCCTACTTGAGAAGCGTAATAACTAGGGATGGTAGAAGTATAGTAGACGTAAAGAGTAGGATAGCAAAGGCAAGGAAGGCTTTCCCGAAAAAGAGGGATTTACTTACGGGTAATATGAGTGTGAATATTAGGAAATCGTCGCTAAAAACGTATGTATGGATCGTGGCGTTATATGGGTGCGAAACGTGGACGATAGGAGTTGGGGAAAAGAAAAGAATAGAAGCATTTGAAATGTGGTGCTATAGGAGAATGCTGAAAAATAGTTGGGTGGATAGAATCACATTCGAGGAAGTTCTAAACAGAATAGGGGAAAAGCGAACAATATGGAGGACGCTGACTAAGAGAAGGGATAGATTAATAGGCCACATTTTAAGACATGAGGGTCTTGTAAAATTGTCATTACAGGGAAGTGTGTGGGGTAAGAACAGAAGAGGGAGGCCAAGAATGGAACACGCTAAGTAGATTAGGGAGGATGAGAGGGGGTAGTTATAAGGAAATGAAAAGGATTGCGCAAGAAAAGTTAGTATGGCGGTTTGCACAACAACAACATGAGGATTAGTGGAGGTAAAACCAAGGTTATGGAGTTCAATATGAGGATTAATATTAGGGAAAACGAAGTTAATGGAGTGTAGTATGGGAAAGAGTGGAATAACAAGGGCTGTTAGATTGGGAAGAGACATTTTGAAGGTAAGTTAAGGATTTAGGCTACTTGGGAAGCGTGGGATAGCAGGAAGAGGAATTTACTTACGGGTAATATAAGTTTGAATATTAGGAAATCGTTGCTAAAAGCGTTCGTACGGAGCGTGTGGTTGTATGGCTGCGAAACGTGGACGATAGGAGTTGGGGAAAGTCAAAGAATAGAAGCCCTTGAAAATGTGCTGCTGTAAGAGAATGAGATAGGTGAATATAATCACAGACGAGAAAGTTTTAAACAGAATAGGGGAAAAGCGAACAATATGAAGAACGTTGACTAAGAGAAGGGATAGATTAATAAGCCACGTTTTAAGACACGAGGGTCTCGTGAAATAAGCATTTGAGGGAAATGAGTGTGTGTGGGGTAAGAACAGAAGAGGGAGGCCAAGGATGGAATATGATAATCCTATTAGGGAGGATGTGGGATGTGCTAGTTATGCGGAAACGAACAGGCTTGCGCAAGATATGATAGCATGGAGGGTTGCATTAGACCAGCCTTGGGACTGAATACCACAACAACAAGAACAACAGCTAAACATCTATTGTTGTTTACATAAATCAATAAAGTCGACTAAGCCTGTTGCGTCACTATTTTAAGACAACGGTTCTTTGTAATCAACTGCGCTCTTATAATCTATTGCCTTTCATTTTCCCTTTGTACCACTTAATCACTTTCATTGTTCAATACGTCGTTTCAATTCACCCATTCCTCGCTTCTTCTGCTTTTCGGGTGGAGTTGTGGGTTTGTTACTTTGGTCTTTATTGCCCCTAAGGGGTCGAAGCGATGGTTTCCCCTTACATGACATTTCTAGTTCATTTTTAACTAATTTTCACTTTTCCTTACCACCCGTATATGCCAGAGAGAGACGTTTCACGAACCAGAAGAAAAATGCAGGTGCAAGATCTGCGGCAAAACATGCGACAGATATCATCTCATGTGGTGTAAAAACAGGACAATATCCATGACAGAAATCTGTAAATAGGACACAAAAAAAAATGCACATTGTGCGCTATTCTTAACTTAATAATTAAATAATGTATTAAAATGGATAACTCTGCATTAAAAACTTTATATAATGAAGTCTGGATGCTGTGCCCGACCTCGTTAACCTTTATCATCTCCCTCTGTCCTGCTGTCTTTGTCTATTCCACGTGCAATTAATTAGCTCCCGTAAGTTTTTTCCTTTCTCTCTCTCTCTCTCTCTCTCTCTCTCTCTCTCTCTCTCTGTGTGTGTGTCTCGTCTCTTTCTCCCCTTTTTTTATGACAAGTTCATTATAAAATTATTTATATGTCTGTCTGTAAGGACGGATGAAAATAATGCACGTGGTGAAATACAGGGAAGAGCTAATGTGAGGATTACACGAAAACACACTAAATAATTTACTAAAAGTCAGTCGGATCGCAGGAACGGAAAAGTGAAATAATTATATCTATATGTTTAGGAATATAATTTGTGGAATGGCGCAGGGTGTGACAAGAAAACTTTTTAACACAACCAAATTAACCAATTACAGTTTGTACATTTTCAGAGGAAAAAGGGCCACGGTTCATACATTAGATAACAGAACACAACGAAGAAAACACGAAATTACGTAATTGGCAAACAAAAAGCAAATAAACACTCAAAAATTCATTGGTTCAGAATCCTGGAAATATAAGATACGTATACTTTTTTAAAATAATAGAACTAAAATTCGAATTGAGGAAATACTTTGCGTGTTCCTCAGTGTGTGCTTGTTTGTGTTTTTCCCAGTGTGTGTGTCCGTGTTGTGTTTATATTGACTTTTGTCTATATACACGTTCTTTTACTAATTTATTCTAAGTTTATTCGTCTTTAATTATGTACTTTATTTTGTTCATTTTTAATTTTTAATGTATGACGTATCCTATTTCCTCAGTCGAGGATTAATGGAAACAACAATAAATCTAAATCTAACTTATCTAAATGAAAAAAGGATCAATACTGGATGTGGTATAGAGATTTTTCTTTCGTTAAGAGGCTACATGAGGGTGATCCTGAAACAGGCAACTCCCCTTTAATAGCATAGGAAGGGAATTGAAAAGGGGGGATGCGGAAGGTAGAGCAAGGTAGCCTAGCAAGGGTTGACTAGGGCCCCCGGGCTATGGTTTAAGGATCCTACCCTCGCGGTGTTTCACCTAAAGAGATGCAGGGAAAACCCTAGAAAACCTGCATCAGGTAGGTCGGGCATTGAGTGGTACTATTCTCACGCCCTTCCGAATGACGGGAGACGAGTCTGCTGTGGGGTCGCAGCATTCCCTTCTCCGTGTCTCCACCAGTTTCAGGAGGCAGTTGGCCGACTGATCCAATGGGATTAGCGGACAACTCTTGCCATATGCCCAAGGTCTTTGACCCCGGTACATATACCTCCTAAAATAGGTGAAGGTGTCTCGGCATATGAGAACTTTGATAAAAAGTACCCAGAGAGAGTGCAGGAGGCATTCCCGACATGATCAGGTGAGCCCCGCAGTCACTCTGGGCTGAAGCGCCTGCGAGAAAACTCCCGCAGCGCCCCAACATAAAACAACCATCAGGTACGTCGGGCTTTTTGGTAATATTCTCACTCCCTTCCGAGAATAACTGGAGGTGAGTTTGCTAAGGGGTCGCAGCATTCCTTTCTCCGCGTATCGACAAATTTTAGGAGGCAGTTGACGAATGGCATCAGCGGACAACATTTACCGTATGCCCAAGGACTTCGACCCCCAGTACCCACATCTCCTCAAATACCGTGAAAAAAACCAGAGATAGTACGAGGCATTTCCAAAGGTAAGCCCCGCAGTCAATCTGCTGCAAATCCCGCGACGGTTTCTCCCAAGTATGATGAAATTTAACGGCATGGGGTGGTGAGCGAGGAGGACGGCTTTTCCCCAGAAAACGTTGGTGGAGAGGGTCAAACGGCTGAGGACACGGATGAGAATTCTTTTGGACCAATATCGAGCCCCGCCACCGACGGAATACGAAGAAAGGGGGCGGGGAAAAGGTAATAAAAGCCCAAGAAAGAAAACTGGATTTTGGGTCATTAATGAAGTTAAGATTGAATGTTTGTGTATGATTCGTATTATGGTTAACACTGAACATTAATTGTGATCGTTTAGAGGGGTGCGATAAGAAATTGGAGATTTTACTGACGGTGGACATTTTTTTTTATTATTCACTAATTACACTAATAGCCTGTTTTCTTGAGTATCTATAACAGGCCTTATTTTAATTTCTTACAATGTTTGTCTTACAGATTTATATATATATATATATAATTACAGCTTAATTACTTTTTTTCAGTCTGTAATTGGACTTGGTACTTGTCTATAATTATCATTTTTTAAAGTTTAGAATATATATATATAATTACAGCTTAATTAGTTTTTTCAGTCTGTAATTGGACTTGGTACTTGTCTATAAAAAAGTAATTTAGCTGTAATTATATATATATATATATATTCTAAAATTTAAAAAAATGATAATTATAGACAAGTTTCAAGGCCAATTACAGACTGAAAGAAAAGTAATTAAGCTGTAATTATATATATATATATATATATAAGTACAATAGATGATTAAGAAAAATGAGTAAGACAAGGATTCTAAAATTTTAAAAAAATGATAATTATAGACAAGTACCAAGTCCAATTACAGACTGAAAAAAGTAATTAAGCTGTAATTACATATATATATATAAGTACAATAGATGATTAAGAAAAATGAGTAAGACAAGGATTCTAAAATTTTAAAAAAATGATAATTATAGACAAGTACCAAGTCCAATTACAGACTGAAAAAAAAGTAATTAATCTGTCCAAAAACATTGAGAAAAAGTAATATTTTAGTCAACGTCATAAATAAACTGAATTTACGGGGTTTATATTTGTAAATGTCATGGACAGTTTCATTCTCAAATCCATCTTTACATCTGTGTCATTTTCGTTTAACCGGCTTAAATGACACTATAATTTTTTTTTCCCAGGATTGCTTAGTTACATAAGAAACGTGGTTTTCCTATTTCTTCAGCGTTGTGCCGGGGGTTAATTGGTGAGATTTTGCTTGTGCAGTTTGGGGGGAGGGGAGGAGGAGGAGGAAACGGGTCAGAGTAATGTAATGTAATGTGTCGGGATTACGTGGATGACGGTAAGTCTTGGTTACGAGGAGACAGAATATCGCCCGGAGCTGATGGATGGCGTCGGAGGAAACCGACGGCCATAATTCCTCCTCACCACTTTGATTAGGATACTGCGTGTGCAAGGTAAGACTACAGAGACAGACGGACAGACAGAGATCTTAATAATCAGTAGTAATGGACAATTGTTAAAATGAGAAAATACATTTCCGTAAAGAATTGTAGTAATGTAAAGTTACAAAAATTGAATAAAATTTTAGGCGTAAGGAAAAAAATTAAACTACCATAGTATCTTGCTTTTATGCTACCAGTCTATACCAACAAATTAAAATTCAAGTGTCCGTTTGTCTGCCCATATGTTTGTCTCGAATAGGCTCCGAAATGGTTCAACATATTTCAATTCAAATTTGAGGGTTTTAAAAAAGGCCAAAATTTAATTAAATATTAGTGAATATTTCATTTCGATAATGACATTAATCTCTCTCTTCTTCATCAGTGGCTCTGCAGCCCATTGAGGGCCTAGGCCTACCGGGTCGGCTGCGGAATGTCATCTTGCACGACACGTTCCGAATAAAGAAGTGACACGTAATGATATTAATACAATATAAATAATTCTACGTGAAGGTTTCTTTTCCTAACGTGCGTTAAAATCACCAAAAAAATGTGGGCCACCTACGCTCCTGATATTTCCATGCTTCGAAACGGCTCAACGGATTTCAATGAAAATTTGAGGTTTAAAAAATGCATAATTTAATTAAATTTAGTGAATAATTCATTTCGATAATGGCATTAATCTCTCTCTTATTCAGTGGCTCTGGAGCCCATTGAGGGCCTAGGCCTACCGGGTCGGCTGCGGACTGTCATCTTTCAAAACACGGTCCAAATAAAGAAGTGACACGTAATGATATTAATACAATATAAATATAAATTCTACGTGAAGGTTTCTTTTCCTAACGTGCGTTAAAATCAACCAAAAAGAATGTGGGCCGCCTACACTCCTCCTAATATTTCCATGCTTCAAAGCGGCTAAACGGATTTCAATGAAAATTTCAGGGTTTGAAACAGGAATTATAAGTTTAATTTTTGAATATGTTTAATTACCATATTTTAAAGATTTTTTATACAAATATTAATAAATCCATTGATTTGTCGCCCGATTTGCTAATCTTTTTAATTTTTTTTGGTTTAACAGACTACATGAGGGTGATCCTGAAACAGGCAACTCCCCTTTAATAGCATAGGAAGGGAATTGAAAAGGGGGGATGCGGAAGGTAGAGCAAGGTAGCCAAGGGTTAACTAGGGCCCCGGGCTATGGTTTAAGGATCCTACCCTCATGGTGTTTCACCTAAAGAGATGCAGGGAAAACCCTAGAAAACCTGCATCAGGTAGGTCGGGCATTGGGTACTATTCTCACGCCCTTCCGAATGACGGGAGACGAGTTTGCTGTGGGGACGCAGCATTCCCTTCTCCGTGTCTCCACCAGTTTCAGGAGGCAGCTGGCCGACTGATCCAATGGGATCAGCGGACAACTCTTGCCATATGCCCAAGGTCTTTTTTTTTGGTTAACAGGCTACATGAGGGTGATCCTGAAACAGGCAACTCCCCTTTAATAGAATAGGAAGGGAATTGAAAAGGGGGGATGCGGAAGGTAGAGCAAGGTAGCCTAGCAAGGGTTAACTAGGGCCCCCGGGCTATGGTTTAAGGATCCTACCCGGTGTTTCACCTAAAGAGATGCAGGGAAAACCCTAGAAAACCTGCATCAGGTTGGTTCCGAACACGGGTTATAGCGGGAACTGTTCTAAACCAACTGCGAGTTATAAGGGTTTTTTGTCCCCCGGAGCGATGGTGAATAGGTGATACCGTACTTTTTATACATTCAATGAATTTAAATTTAAGGAAATTTCTTGACCAGTTGTTTCGTTTTTAGGGCAAAATTAAAATCAACTATTTCGGTTGCGAACGAAGTCGAGGGGGTTTATCTAGTCTATAAATATCTGTGGTATGTTACTCAATGTCCATCATTTTTATTTCATATTACTTAGAGGTTGACTGGTATTTACCCGGTGCCAGTAGTGATAAAATTAGAGAACAAATGTAAATTGATAAATTAAAAGAACAGAGATAAATTACAGGAAAAAAATAAATAAATACAAATTTAAAATATTTCACGTTCCTTTTTTTTACAAAATAAGTTGCTAACGTTTTTTGAAAACATTTGCATTCTTAGGGGAAAGCCTCTAGTACCCTTGCAGGCAAAGCATTCCATTCCCTTATCGCTCTGTTTAGGAATGAATATTTATTTGCCCACATCCGTTTTTTTTGGTCCCTTATCATATTTTTCACTATCACGGTTTGGAGAAATGTATCCTGTCCCGGAAAAAGTAACTTATAGTATTGAAATATGTGTAACAAGAGCGTAAGGAATACCAGGAATCAAAAGATCAATTTTTAACCAAAAAGTAACAATGGAAAGAAAAAAATAGAATTGGGGCTGCAAATAAAAACCAACGGGACAATTAACCCAAACGAATAAACGAATAACTGAGGGCAAGTTATTAGTTTCTCGGTTATCGACACTTCCTTGCGTTGCTACCTTATTCTACTGCTCTTTCTTACTATTATCGTTTCATTCTTTCACATTGTTTGAGCATCTTTCCTAGGTTCTTTCTTTCATAATTTCTTTTTGAGGCATCGTCCAATTAATAATTTTAAAAATCTTTACTTATATGTCCTACAATTCTCGCGCTCTCTTTTTCTACTGACTTTATTACATTATACGCACTTTGTTACAATACAGTAAGAGAAAAATACAGGCAGCAGTTATTAGTATAGAAGATAAAGAAAATAAATCCGTAATCAAAAATGGAGTAGAGCAAGGAAGCTGTCCTTCGACCATGCTTTTTAATCTATATATATATATATAATAGAACAGGCGATGAAAAAAGATAAAACGAAATATGGAAATGGAATCATACTACAAGGAGAAAAAAATAAAACACACTACGCTTTGCCGACGATATTGTAGTAGTAGGGGAGTCAGAAGAAGACTTGGAAGCCATTATAAATGTCAAGGAATACCAGGAATCACAAGATCAATTTTTAACCAAAAAGTAACTATGGGAAGATAAAAATAAAATAGGGGTTGGAAATGAAAACCAACAGGACAATTCACCCAAACCAATAAAGGACTAACTGTGGGCAAATTGTTATACAGTGACCGTGTGGCCTAATGGATAAGGCGTCGGACTTCGGATCCGAAGATTGCAGGTTCGAGTCCTGTCACGGTCGAATATTTTTGTAGGATTATTAAAATTGAAGTATTATCTTTAATTGAAATGAACCTCAATACTTCCCAAAAACAAATTTAAAATCTAATATAATTACGTAGTAATCAATAATTGAAAATATATACCTTAAGTAAATTAAGTGCTGAGCTGTGACGCTTAAATCAGAATAATATTTTTTATTTGCATAATGACGTAAAAGACCGTGTGTGTTTTTGCCCTTTGTAACATCTTCAGGTGCAACAAGATTTTATTTATGTAACTGTTTTCGTACACCTGAGGAAGTTAAAAAAAGGACAACATATTTAAGTATTAAATTTTTTACTTTAATTAAAATTTATACTGAAGAGGACTGCGGCTGATAGCTACAGGACAATTACTTTAGTAGTTCATGTCCGCAAAATATTAACTAAAATAGTATATAGGAGAACGGAACGACAAATATTATGAGAGTTACAAGAAGATCAGTTTGGGATTTAGAAAGAATGTAACGACAAGAGACAAGAGCCATATTGACCATGCGTCTAATTTTGGAAGACAGGATAAGAGAAAATCAGATAACGTTCATTTCAGTTCTAGATTTAGAAAAAGCCTTTGAATGTGTGAACTGGAACACACTATTAAGGATTTAGAAGAGCAATGGAGGAAAATATCAAGAAAGGTGGCTTATACAAAACCTCTACAGAAGACAGACAGCAATTATTAAAATTAAAGATCCAGAAAAGGAAGCAGAAATCAAGAAACGAGTAAGAAAAGGATGCAGTCTGTCGCGTATCTTGATTAACTTATATACAGAACAGGCGACGAAAGTATATTCCCCTTCTTTTGCGAAAGCCTTTCTCTCCTTGCCTTTATATCTACTCTACTTCTACCATTTCTAGTTATTACGCTTCCCAAGTAGCAGAATTCCTTAACTTCCGTCAAAATATCCCTTCCCAATCTAACAGCCCCTTTGTTATTCCACTGTTTCCCATATTAAACTCCATTACCTTGGGTTTCTCTCTATTAATCCTCATATTAAACTCTTTCTACAGGGCAACGTTATTGCCGTTTACTATGGTTTCCAAGTCTCCTTCTGACTCCCCTAATACTACAATTTCGTCGGCAAATCGTAAGGTTTTCATTTTTTCCCCTTGCAGTATGATTCCTTTTCCATATTCCGTTTTAACTTTCTTCATTGCATGTTCTATATATAAGTTAATCAAGATACGCGACAGACTGCATCCTTGTCTTACTCATTTCTTCCTTTCTGCTTCCTTTTCTTGATCTTTAATTTTAATAATTGCTGTCTGTCTTCTGTAGAGGTTTTTTTTATAAGCCACCTTTCTTGATATTTTCCGCCATTGCTCTTCGAAAACCTTAATAGTGTGTTCCAGTTCACACATTCAAAGGCTTTTTCTAAATCTACAAATGAAATGAAATTTATCTGATTTTCTCTTATCCTGTCTTCCAAAATTAGACGCATGGTCAATATGGCTTGTCTTGTCGTTACATTCTTTCTAAATCCCAAACTGATCTTCTTCTAACTCTCATTATATTTTTCTTCCTATATACCATTTTCGTTAATATTTTGCAGGCATGAACCACTGAAGTAATTGTCCTGTAACTATAAACCGGTATAAATTTTAATAAAAGTAAAAAATTTAAATATGTTGTCTTATTTTAACTTCCTCAGGTGTACGAAAACAGTTGCATAAATACTTTATCTCACTAATTAAGACAGAAACTTTTTTAATGATCTCAACTGCATTGGAACAATAAAAATTTTGTTTTTTTTAAAAAAAATCGTAAAGTAAATAATTTATTTCAAAATCTTGCTGCACCAGATGTTACAAGGGTAGAAACAACGCGGTCTTTTACGATCAATGTAATTAAAAATATTATTCTGATTTAAGCGTCCGAGCTTTACATTTAATTTGCACAAGTCATATATTTTCATTTATTGATTACTAGTAAATTACATAAGTTTTAAATTTCTCTTGGGAAGTGTTGTAGTTCTTTTCAATTTAAGATTATACTTAAATTTTAATAATCCTACAAAAATATTCGACCGTGACAGGACTCGAACCTGCAATCTTCGGATCCGAAGTCCGACGCCTTATCCATTAGGCCACACGGTCACTATACACCCCTTGCCCACAGTTACTCCTTTATTCGTTTGAGTTAATTGTCCCCTTGGTTTTTATCTGCAGCACCTATTTTATTTTTATCTTCCTTTAGTTACTTTTTGGTTAAAAGTTGATCTTTTGATTCCTTGTATTCCTTGACAATTCTTATGGTTTCCAAGTCTTCTTCTGACTCCCCCACTACTACAATATCGTCGGAAAAGTGTAGTGTGTTTTATTTCTTCTCCTTGCAGTAGGATTCCGTTTCCATATTTCGTTTTATCCTTATTCATCGCCTAGTCTATATAGGCTCTCTTTTTCTATTGACTTTATTAAATTATACGCACTTTGTTACAATATGGTAAGAGAAAAATACAGGCAGCAGTAATTAGAATAGAAGATAAAGAAAATAAATCCGTAATCCTACTCCATTTTTGATTACGGATTTATTTTCTTTATCTTCTATTCTAATTACTGCTGCGTGTATTTTTCTCTTACCGTATTGTAACAAAGTGCGTATAATGTAATAAAGTCATTAGAAAAAGAGAGCGCGAGAATTGTAGGACATATAAGTAAAGATTTTTAAAATTATTAATTGGACGATGCCTCAAACAGAAATTATGAAAGAAAGAACCTAGGAAAGATGCTGAAGGAATGCAAAAAGAATGAAACGATAATAGTAAGAAAGAGCAGTAGATTAAGGTAGCAAACAAGGAAGTGTCGATAACCGAGAAACTGATAAGCAAAGAGAGTCCCAGTACAAACTTCTGAAGGAAAGAGAGACCGGAGGTAATAACAATGAAATATATGGTGAAAATAAGGAATGAATTAAATATGAAAGACAGTGAAAAACGGAGGAGTGGAAGCTTAAATTAAAATAATTAATAAGTTAAATGGGATGTCCATTAAATTTAGAGGTAACCCTTGAGAAAATAAAGGAAAATATGGAAACAAGTCCCATAATAAGAAAGGAAACTACTGACGGAACAACCAAAGTAGGTTATTTGAAGTATAGTAAGGAATACGTAACAGAAAGGTAGGAGAATAAATAAAGAAAAAGCACAAAGTAGGTAGGTAAAGGACGGGGCAAAAAGAAAACAACTGGGCGGATAACTTCAAAGCGAACGAAACAAGACAAGGTGAATTAACGAACTAAGGCAGAACTCGTAAACAATATCACGTACAGTATTTCATTATTTTACGGACTGTAGTGTTTTATTTTGTACAAAATTTTACAAGATTTTCAGAGATATAATAAATTGTTATCTTAAGCATCCAATTAATATATCGTCCATTAATGAGAAAAAAAAATTGATAAAGCAATTGATCATATATTTTCAAAACGTTTCGTTTTTAATTTAGGCCACCATCAGTTTTTTATATTGCAGTAACTTAAAGCTCGAAGTCGTATAAATGTAAAATTTACTAATTAAATTTTAAGTTAAATACGTATAACAGAATTATATACAACATAATTTTATTCAACAGAAATGTAAATATATTTTCCTTTAAATTTTATATTGAAAATAACCACCGGATAAAATCCTAAATTAAGAACAAAACGTTGTGAGTTTATAATTTTATAAAAACGTTTCTCACTTGTAAAATATTTTCCTACTTATCTACAGATTATATACTGTATAAAAAATTCTGTGACTTGTAACCTAACAACAATTTCTCAGTTTTTGTTTTGGTTGATCCTGAATTATGTAAGAATAATCCCCAAATCACTGTCTTCTATCGTAACAATTCCCCTGCTGGCGGCGAAAGGCAGCTTTAGCAGAGAAACGCGCGCGCGGTACTTGTCAAAGAAATTCCGCGACGCACGGCGTCGTTTTTCATTCCCGCCAATTTTTCTATAAATGTCAGGCGGCGTGTTTGGCGGCTCGCTTACAAAAAAGAAAAAAAAAATCTGTTGGTTAGGTACTTGAGAACATTCAAGACTTCGTCCGCGCCGAAAGAAACGTTGCACCTGTGGGAGTCGGGTTTGTGACATTTTGTCGAGCTAATGACGATTTCCCTTCGTTTTTTGTTATTCCACTGCATTATCCATCAATGTGTTCCAAAGTTCTAAGCATGGAGAAGATTACGGGGCGTTACAATAAAAAAATTGTGAATTCTATCCGTGCCCGAAGGCTCTTCAGATTGCAGATGGAAGATGGTGAATCTGCTGAACACACTCATTTACGGACGTCAGGTTTCAAGAGTTATTGCCCGAAATAATAACTTTTTTTGGAACCAAAGAGGTGTTGAAACTAAGATGCTAAGAAACGGAAAATAGCTGACTGATTTAGCGTTTTTTTTGGCAGACATCACAATGAATTTAAACACCTTTAACTTGGAGCTTAATGATAAAGGAAAATCCACTATTGAGATGATTAGTGCAATAAAAGGCATTCAAAAGTAAATTGCAACTTATGATAGATCAACTGACAATAAAAAGGATCTGAAACATTTTCCATCTTTGAAAGCAAGGAATCCTTAGGTAAATTTCGATATTTATGAGGGAAAATTTTTTGCGTAAAACATTGAGGAATGTGTTACTGAAATAGCAAGTCAGTTTAACATGGACTTATCTTCTGTTGAAAATGAGGTACAGCAGATTGTAAGAGATATACATCTCAAAGCCACAGCATCTGGTCTTTTATATCTGAAGACAAATTTCCGAATCGCCCTTGAGTTGACGGCAATGTTTGGGTCAACTTAGCTGTGTGAGTCTGCATTTTCTGAAATGAAGATGATTAAGTCTAAATATCGTAATCATATGTCATCACTCGGTAATTACGCGCCATCATCTTATGAGAAGTATGCTGATGACATGCAGTGCCACGCTTCAGCATCCAAAGTCATCCTCTAGTTTAGTTCACAAACTATTACGGCTAACTTTCACTAAAAAAATGTATATTACCGAAAACTATTTTTCTGTCTTTCCTATTAATTATACACGAATTCATGCAACGTCGCTGCTGCGCCACTGTATACCCTTCCTACCTAGATGACAATCCTGCATCACATACACTTGCAGACTCTCAGAGTCGATCGATCGGAGTCTAACAATATTGAGCAGTTCACGTTTGACCACCCCTGACGTATAGTGACGTTGCAATGACGTCATATTCGCCAGAATCTGACAGAGCAAGTCGTCGAAACGACTTGGCTCTGAAACATTGACACTATTCCGTTAGAAGCTAGATTATAGGAACAATGCTCCAAGAAAAACTTAGAAAAGTTTGTATATTTTTTTATTATAAAAATTAGTGTGCCAGATGATTATATCGCACAGAGAAAATTATGTTTGAGGATATATAGCTGTTTGAAACGTCTGAATGTCGATAACTGTGCAGTTGAGAAGACAGATTTATTTCTATTGTAACACAATTGTACACATATGAAATCTAATATACTTTTTTGGGTATAAAACATTAATTAATTAACAGAAAAAATTATGATCAATTTTTAACTTTTTCATTTATTAATTTAAAGTGAATACACGGGCTAAATATCAGGGGATTTTGGGTCTCTCGAGAGATGGAGTATGCAGTAGCTGAAAAATAGACAGAAAAAGTCATTAAATGTTATTTATCCAGAGCAATGAGGAAGTTTCACAATTTTGTTTATAGGTTACCCACAATTACTGGGCCAACAAACATCCGCCTCTCGAATGTTTGTGCGTCTCTCTGGCTTCTTGCAGGATTTGATCACGTCTGGATAAGTCTGCTCTCGTCCGTCCTCTCCTCAATTCGTCTGACTGCTGCTCATCTGCTCTGCCCACGTCTTTCCTCTCCTCCACTCGTCTCAATTCTGCATATCTGCTCTGCCCACGTCCGTCCTCTCCTCCACTCGTCTCAATTTCCGTATCTGCTTGGACCAAGTCCGTCCTTTCCTCCAGTTGTCTCAATTTTCCGTACGTCCGTCCTCTCCTCCACTCATCTGACTTCTCCGTATCTGCTCGGTCCACGTCCGTCCTCTCCTCCACTCGCCTGCCTTCTGGGGGTGAACCACCCATCGGCTTTCCCTTTTAAATATTCCGACGGGAATTCCCCTATTTCACAAAATTTCGGGGTTCTCCGCCCTCATTTTTTACACACGCTCGGCGGGAGTCTCCCGCGGGGAATCACCATCTTTCAGCCGACTAGCCATTGTTGTTGGCCGAACTGCGCCTCATAACAACATCACAAAATCCGCCTTTTTTATCACAATACCTTATGAGACTACGATTGTTGTGAGCTACAATCATTCTTAAAATTATTCGTTTCGGGATATGCGAACTGAAGCAATGCGTTTCTACGTCACCATTAACTTAGACGGCCGAGTATTTTGACATAAAACACGTCATGAAAGTGAACATAAATGTATTTCCTAGCGTGGTCAATGGTCAATTCAGAATAAATTAGACGCTGCCAATTCGCCGTCACAAAGTTTCGTGTTAAAGTGAGCTGCTGCTGCTGGAGTACGACCGCCCACAAGAAGACTACAGAATTCGTATCAGCCCACGAGTGACCGAGGGGCAAAGACAGTCTACTTTATTCAGAGTAAAGACAATTCCCCGGTGTGACAAGGCGCCTGAACATACCATACACGCGTGACTGCGAGTTGCGTTGCGTGAGGGTAATAGGTATATAGGAGAATGGAACGTCATATAGAATGTGAGTTAGGAGAAGACCAATATGATCTTAGGAACGAGAAAAGAAATACTGACTTTCCGACTAATTTTAGAAGACAGAATAAAAAAAACGAGTCTTCGTTCAAGCCATTTTTTAAATTTAGAAAAAGCGGTTGATAATGTCAACTGGAACAAAATATTAAGGATTTTGAAGAGCACTGGAATAAAATATCGAGAAAGGAAGCTTATACATAACTTCTACAGCAGAAGACAAGCAGCAGTAATTAGAATAAAAGATTAAGAATGGGAAATCGTAATCAAGAAAGGGAGTAAGACAAGGATGATGCTGCAGTCTCTCGCCCATGCCGTTAAAATTAATATATATAGAACACGCGATAAAGAAAGTTAAAACGGAATATGAAAAAGGAATCACACTATAAGGAGAAGAAATAAAATCCTTACGCTTTGCCGACGATATTGTACTATCAGGGAAGTCAGAACGAGACCATAATAATAAATGGAATGAACGGAGTCCTGTAGAAAAAGTTCAAAAACAATGTGTTTCTACGTCACCCTTAACTTAGACGGCCGAGTATTTTGACATTAAAAACACGTCGTGAAAGTGAACATAAATGTATTTCCTAGCGTGGTCAACGGTCAATTCTGAATAAATTAGACGCTGCCAATTCGCCGTAACAAAGTTTCGTGTTAAAGTCAGCTGCTGCTGGAGTACGACCCCCCACAAGAAGACTACAGAATTCGTAATCAGCCCACGAGTGACCGAGGAGAAAAGGAATGCTGAGGAGGGCAAAGACAGTCTACTTTGTTCAGAGTAAAGACAATTCCCCGGTGTGACAAGGCGCCTGAACATAACATACATGCGTGACTGCGAGTTGCGTTGCGTGTGCGGGTAATTCGAATTAAATTACGCGGGGGGACAACGACATTTGTCCCTTCAGAGATCAAAGGGATAGAGCCTGAATAATCGGGGGGGTAATTACAGCATAACACACAAACCAGTGTATATCAAAAGTGAGGACAGAAGGTTACATATAGGGATGGGATAGAGAGAGAGAGAGAAGGTTAATTAGATTACTTCTAATAGTTTGACTTCCCAGGACTTAATAACGCATAACATTGAAGTCCATCGTCACGTTGTTAGATTCTGATAGTTGATGTTCACATAGACAGACAGACAGACAGAGAGAGAGAGAGAGAGAGAGAGAGAG
This sequence comes from Eucriotettix oculatus, assembly GCA_034510155.1. Classification (NCBI taxonomy): domain Eukaryota; kingdom Metazoa; phylum Arthropoda; class Insecta; order Orthoptera; family Tetrigidae; genus Eucriotettix; species Eucriotettix oculatus. The sequence continues at coordinate 12,098,070 of CM067376.1, forward strand.
AGAGAGAGGAAGAGGAAGAGAGAAAAGAACCCAATTGCGAACGTCACAGCATGTTATTTAACAAGCTCACTGCTCCTCCCTGTCCCTTTGTCGTCCCACACACACACAAACACACCCCCTGTTAATGCAATGCAAAATGTCATTCTAAATGTTATTTTTCTCATTTATATTTTATAAAACAAAATGAGACTTGAACACGGAGAGAAAAAAATTAAATTGACAAAATAACAATCAGATAGAGGAAGAGAGAGAGAAAGAGAGAGAGAGAGAAATTCAAATTAATTAAAAATAATTTCCCGATATTACAATCCATATTCGCAGCAATAAACTACAAACGTGAGTGAGTGACTTTTAAACAAAAAATCAAAAAACAATTAGCCTTTTGCATCAATTCACGGTTTTTCATAAATGGTTATTTACAATTGCGCTTAATATCCACAAATGACAAAAAAATAAAAATAAAACTGTATGAAAGTACTGTAATCAAAAAAAAAATTTATATGTAACTGATTAATATTACTACAAATGTTGCGTATGAACATATATATAAATAATTACGTTAATAATTATCAGATATGTACATATTACAATAAATAAATAAATAAGTCAAAAAAAATTAATTGGCTAAGCAGAAAAATGTATATTACCACGACGTTTCGTCCTTAAATTAGCAACTTCATCAGGTGTAAATTATTAAAAAATAAAAGACATATATACAGTCATGTAAGACCTCTATTTAGGAACAAAAATTGCTTGAAATTAGTGGATTATAATTACTGGTACTTTCCCAAAATAGTTAATAAATTAAAAATTAATTTTAAATAAGTGGTCAATCTTCCACAGACTGTTGTAATAATAAGTTAATTGGCCATAATTCAGGAAAAAAAGACAGACAATCCATTAATTCTCTTTCCATATATATTTATACAAATTTTTTTAATGATTTTATTTTTTCCAGACTTACGGAAAATCTGTTTATTTTTTAATATAGTCATAAGCTGAATATCAAGTTCAATTAATAATTTCGTTTTCAATCTTGTCTTTTCCAATCATTATATTCATTAATATAACTAAAGTAGTAAAAAAGTCTATGTATACATTTTTTTTAAAGGTGACTGAGGATTATTAAAAATATGAAAAATACTCGAGTAAGACACTTTTATAACAAAATATGTTAAAAGTGTTATTTCATAATTTATATTTATGATTACATGATGACTTGAATGATTTATAAACAATTATAATAGATAGACGTTTACCAGAATAATAATAATAAATAATTTCAGTACGACGATAAAGGAGGTGAAAACCAAATTTAGGAAAATTAAAAAAATAATCAATTAACATGGACAAATTATCTAACTTTATACAAGATAGATAAGAGAGTTTGAAAAATGTTGAGTTTCTATAACCGAACAGGGAACATAATCTAGAAAATACTAAATTTTAACAATTATTCCCTAAAAAATAATAACCAACCTATTACTGAAAAATTTTGTTACTAAAATGAAAGAGCCAAAAGTTTACTTGATGACAGGTTCAAACAGGAACGTATGGAAGAGACAAGAAAACACAATAAAATAATAGTAATTACGAATAGTAATGACTGAGAAAATCAATGAACGAAATATGAGTCATAAGGGAGAAAAAATTAACGAGTTTTATGAATTATTTACATGGAATAAGAGAATAAATAAAACGTAATTTTACAACAACAACAAAAAAATTCCGAAATTGATTAAACAAGAAAAATCAATGCACGAAACGAAATATTCAAATTAAAGAAAGTGGCAAATTCCAAAGTTAAATACTTAAATCTTACACGAGAAAAATAAACACTTGTCCTATGGGAATAAGATTATTGTAAAACATGAAATTCAGAATTACCTTTTTTTTCACGGGAATCAGAATATTTTTTAACATCGAAGACAAGATACGAATTGAGGATAAAATATTTATAGTACAAAAAAAATGAATGAATTAAAAAAATTGATGACTTGAAACATAAATGAAAATACTATAAAAAGAAAGGAAAAATAAAAATAAACCGAACAATTACTTAGAAGAGAAACAATTATGACGTAATGAGGCCTTTTTTTCTAAAATTCTTGTTGTTATTTATTAATTTTGTAAAAGTGTTTAGGAATATTAAAAAGCCAAGGAGATGTAAGACATGATTATAAAAATTAAAAATCACTAATACTAAAAGTATAACCCTCTAAATATAATAGTCCGTTTTCCATATAATTTTTATTTCATTACTGTTGTATATCACTTTTAAAAAAAATTAAACATTATTAATTGTTTTTGTTTATTTCTTAATATTCTCATTGCTCTTGTAACAGATGTATATTTACCGTAATTTAATTTCTTTTATTGGAGTAAACTCTTGTCGAGTTCCATGGGTTTAATTTCCTCCTCGCCCTGGATTGAACCTAATGAGCCGTAATAAGCTCTAGAGTTCAAGTGGAATGAATGTGTGCGTTACTCAAATTGTTTCGTTTCTTTTCCCCGAATGTGAACCTCCATTCATTGCTCTAATTTAACTTTAAGTAAACGAGGAGCAGAGAATTTTAAGTGACTCCAAAGTTTCGCCAAAAAGAAAAAAAAACCAAAACATTTTTGCGCTTTTTTAAAATAATTTCTGAAGAACTACACTAATTGAACCGTTACCTTCAAGTGGCACAACTTCATAGCAGCCTTCTTCATGACCTTTTCCCCCCAACAACAGAAAGGTTGGTAATATGTTTCCAACCCCTGCGGGTCATTAAGACAGTGAACTGAAAGGCGGGGGGGAAAACAACGTTTCAGTCATTAATTAATGACGACTCACTCTGGACCAAGTGAAAAGACTTCTTTGCAGAACGCAAGAAACAGCTTCTTTTATGAGACTTCGTATTTTGAGGAATTCAACAACCCTCCCCAACCCCCCCGCCCGTCCCCCTCTGCCCCCCCAAACACCCCCCTCCCCCCCTTGATGCTTTAAAAGAGAGAGAAATAGAAATAATTATATTTAACAAATTTAAGACTTAAGAGAAAAAATCTTCATCTCTGGACGTAAAGAAAAGCATGAATGCCACAAGGAAATTTTCGTTAACATGTAGACAGTTCTCAAGACGGTAGGTAAAATACTCTTAAAAGACCTAACTACGACTACACAAACTAAAAAATAAAAAAAATTTGAAAAGATTTAAGCTAAGATTGCAGCTAAAACAAAAAGCAGAAAAAGTTGTCCTCTGTTTTTGTGAATAAAATAAAAAATTACCAAATAGGGCAAAATAAACAATTATAAATAAAAAAAATTGAAATCAATAGAGTACTGAAAATAGGAAAAGACGAAGAAAACTTCATGATTGTCTAATTCACAAAATATGAAATACTTGTGAAACTATATATAGTCTGTTAAAGATTATATTAACAGCTAACCGCATAAATATAAAGGAATACAAATATATAAATCAATCTTAATTAAGAAAAAAGTCTAGAACCAATTGCATATATAAAAACTTTTTAAAACAACGTTTCGTCAGCATATCTGGGACTTCCTCAGATAATTTTAATTTTGATGAGGAAAAAAGGAAGTCAAATGTATAAAAAATCTACAGTCTGTTAAAGAAAAACTTTATATTTAGTCGAAACACAAACGTTTCGTCACTTTATATGGGATTTCCTCGGGTAATTTTAAAATTTTCACCTTATGCGAGAAAAAAGAAAGGCGAATAAATAAATAAATAAAAGTTTAAAATTTGACTACGTAGCTTCAATCTAAATGGCGACGAATCGTCGCTTCAACTAAATTAACACATTGTCTGTAATTAATTGTAAATTTATCCGCTTTAAATTATTATTTAGAAAACAAACGTTAATTGATGCACCGCAATGTAAGCTTTTATTAATTACAACTGCGATAATACTCGGTAATAAAATATATATACTATTTACAAAAAAAATACGTGAAGGAAATAAAACACAGAAATTGGAAACAATATTATGTAAATTAAGTTAGAACTAAAAACCATAAAAGAATAATGGAAAATGAGAAGAAAAAAAATTGTAATAAAAGGCTAAAAAAACTGTAAAAAGAGGATCAAATACTGCAATTATAAATAAAATCCGTAAGCCATAATATTTTACTGACCAAAAATAAATTAATTTAGAAGAAAGCCATAATTTTTAATTAATAAATTTCAAAATTAATCCAAGATTATGTAGTAATAAAATATTAATGCTTTACAAATAAAGTAGGATTTAATAAGAAATATAACAGAAAATCATGACAAATACATTAAAAGTAACGCACAAAAATCAGAAATGTCAAAAGTAAAAAATAAGTGAATAAAAACAGAAAATATATAAAAATAATCAGATATAAATAAGAGATTGTACTAAAGAGGAGACAAAAGATTATCTTAATAAAAGCTTCAATAAGACAAGTATTCAAAACTAAATAATTACACCAGAGTAAAAAAATAAATGGTATAAGGTGATACATAATTTATGAATGTTTTGACATTGTTGTGGTAAGATTTTGTTTCCATATACTTTTTTAAAAAATCTGTTTCAATTTCACCCTAGGGGTTAATTTTCTGAACAGTTTCCTATACAGGGAGAAAAAACCTGAAGACGGCATAAAAACATGCCCGAAACGTTGTTACGAGTAAATTTATGTAACAAAGTCTGTACAATGCCATCAATTTGTTTAATTAATAATAATAGATTTTTAAAACATTTTAAAAAAAACACAGTATTCTCGTTAACAAGTATTTTCCTGCTCAATAAAAATTGGTTTTTCTTTTGGTTTGCTTGGTTATCTTCACCCAACTGTGGTAGTAATTTAGTACCAAGTACAGTTTCCCTCTGTAATTTTCTTTGTCATGTAAATGCGTTATTTTCTTTACATATTTCACTTAAATCCTCATTCTCCTAGGTTTCTGTCTGACGCACAATATTCATTCCTCCTTTGTATTAACGAACGAACGACGCACACA
>CM067376.1:12103157-12236234 GCA_034510155.1 Eucriotettix oculatus
CAACAATTGCAATGCAAGCTGGCCTGCATTGTTGAGTGTAACTTTTCATGTTACAATACGTTAAAGAGCATGGGCATCCTTGTCTTACTCCTTTCCTGATATATTATAATAAGATAACTAACTGTAAATATTCTTTATTTCGTAACTAAAAACTTCAATTTGGTAAACTCGCTTTTTGGTAAATGAGCTATTTCCGGAAAAGATCATTCGGGATCGTGACCGGTCAGGAGAAGTGGCACCTGATCCTGACCTAGACACGTAATGGTATTTCACCTTTTCTTCTGTTGCTATCCAAGTAAATTTAGTCCAGGCATTCATTGTCTTTTCCAGCATATCGATTACACGACAACGTTGGCACTGGACGTGGCCCATGAGTTGACATCGACTTTGGAGGACTTTCCAGCCCTGTTAGTCCACGAGGACCTTAACAGCTACTGTCACGAATATCTGGAGCAGCCGCTTCTGGACCTGAGGGAAGAGCTTACGGTCAGGCCACTTAACAATTTTTCTTTTTGTCTGCATGAGGGTTGCTTGATCCGGAAACAGGAAGGTTTCACAGGGTCAATGTAATTTAATTTTCTTCTTGATGATATTTTTCTGCTTTACTTTATACTCTAAGAGAGGTATTTCTAAAAAAATCCTATTTTTTCTCCGGCCATGATGGAAAGAAGAACCCTTTCTCCTGGTTACCCCAAGAGGTTACAGCAGCTTTGCCCTCTAGCGACTTTAAAAATTAAACCTTTAACGTCAAGTATAGGCGCGTAGTGAGGGGATTGTCACTATCCTCAAAAAAAATCTTATACATTCTATTTATTATTATTACATTTCCCCTACAATTATTTTTCTAAATTTACCAAATCATCCGGTATATTTTTTTATAATTTCTTTTATGTTTTTCTTCCTCTATTTTTTCCTCTTTTATTTTCCGCTTGTTTTATACTGTAAGAGAGTTATTTTTCAAAACGCGACAGGAATGTGAACCGGACCAAAATGCTGGAAATGGGAAAAAAAATATACGCAATCGCAAATCCTGAGTTCCGCTTGCTACAAACCTCAACACGAGACTGAGAGCGCTCCATGCTGACTGAAAGACATTTCGTGTATCAAAAATCTTATACATTCTATTTATTATTATTATTACATTTCCCCTACAATTATTTTTCTAAACTTACCAAATCATCCGGTATATTTTTTTATAATTTCTTTTATGTTTTCCTTCCTCTTTTATTTTCCGCTTGTTTTATACTGTAAGAGAGTTATTTTTCAAAACGCGTATTTGGTTTCCGGCCATGATGGAAAGAAGAACCCTTTCTCCTGGTTACCCCGAGAGGTTTGCAGCAGCGGCTCTCCTTATGCTTTGCCCTCTAGCACCTTTAAAAATTATACCTTTAGCGTCAAGTATAGGGGCGTAGTGAAGGGATTGTCACTATCCACAAAAAAATCTTATACATTCTATTTATTATTATTACATTTCCCTACAATTGTTTTTCTAAATTTACCAAATTATCAGACACCGGAACATACACCTCATAAATGAGACCGAGGTGTCACGGTCTGTGAGAGAACGAGGCATCACTGCAAAGTAAGGCACATCATTCCACTGATGCTTGACCATGGATGTTGCAGGACACGACGTGTGTGGAGACTCGGCTGCGAGAAATGATGACGTTTACGATGCTGCAGGCCATCGAGGTCGGGCTGCAGAAGGCGTCACGTGACTGCGTCTACAGGTGGCCGTCGTTGTGCTGGGCGGTGGAGACCAACTGCACCAAGGTCTACGAGGCACGAGTGAGGCGGCTGCTGACCGACTACGTCCAAGAAGTGGACGTCTTAGTTGACGACGTGAATAACGTACTGCCGACGTACGCCGGCGTATTTAACAGATACGTCACCGACGTCGAACCGGTCTCTGGTGGTGCAACGGCCCTCGACGTCATAGCGTTACTGGTGATTGACTACGCGGGGCTGTTGGCAGACGTGTTCTTCCCCGCCGAGCTGCTCTATTGGCTGATCTGGGACTCCTTCCTCGACTTACCTTCGATCGAGCCTGTGGGATTCGTAAACCGACTTCAGTTTTGGACCAACATCGCCATCAAAGAAGAGTCCCGATCGTTAGAAGCGAACGCCGTGTCTCAGACGGACTTGACTTGGGGCATAATCAGGTCCAACACTGGGTCTGTTGAACGTCCATGTTCATCCTACAGAGACTCGGGGAAGTATTATTCACGGGAATTCCTCCGTACGTGCGTCACCTTGAACGCGCTTCAGTCCAGTAGCGAGCTCCTGCTGTGTGCCTACTCGGATCCTGAAGCGCGGCCATTGGCCTGGTCCACGGCGGCTTCTTCCCTCTACTTCCACTCGCCGTGCCTGTGCGTCGCGGCCAACGGCACCAACTGCGGCGTCAAGGCGCCCCTGGGAGTGGATCCCGGCTCTCATTGCCTGGCCGTGCTGCTGCGAGACTTCCAGAGGCAAGTGTGGTACAGACCCGCCGTCACGTACCTGGACTACGCCTTCCAGACACGAGTTCCCGTATGCAACTTCGCAAACTTCCTCTCTGTAACCTTCCGGAACGTATGCGACGGTACCGACAAATCCACGGTATCCAGTTTACTCCTACACTCGCGGTGTTACTTCCAGGAGCTCGTCAACAAAGACCTCAACTGTTTGGAGCCTCTGGTAATAGACACTGACAACATCACAGAGCTCTGCGCGGCAAAGTTCTTCATGGAGTTTGTTGTATGTGACGACGACAGCGTCGATGACCATCGCGTGTCCTACTACGGGGCCGGGGACTCGCCGCTGGTGCAGGTCCTGACGTACGCCGACGTCGCCGTGCGCGTCCTCACGACGGTCACGTACCTGGCCTGCCCGCAGCTGCGCAACCTCCCGGGGAAGCTGCTGGTGAGCTACCTGACGACGACGCTGCTGAGGCTCGTCGTGGTCCGGGCGAGCCTCGAGGACTTGCCCCTGGCCGTGCGCCTCGACGTCGCCATGGACCTGGCCTCCACCTTGTGGCTCACGGCCTTCCTCCACTTCCTCACCTCCTCCATCAGGACTCTGCGCCTGCCAGACTCCCTCAGCCGCGCCGAAGCCCGTCAGGTCCTCCTCCGCTACGCGCTGCTGGGCTGGGTCTTGCCCGCGCTCTTGTGCGCGGCTCTCTTCTGGACGGACGAGACCTTCGAGAGCCGCGTGAAGCTTGGCCAGCTGCTGCTCGTGCTGTGCAACTACGCGGCTCTCTCTGCCAACCTCTTCATGTTCCACCACAACTTCTCCTTCTACTATGACGTCAGGAGCAGCGCCAGAGATCTTGGGCAAGGCGTCACGGCGCGCAGCATCTTCGCCGACCTCTTCAATTTCGCCCTGAAGACGTCGCTGCTGTCGGGCGCGGGGATCACCATCCGACTGGTCTTCACGCAGATCCAGGGCCTGGAGCAGCTGCTGGGCTACTACCACGCCCTGGGCACGCTCCAGGGGCTCTTGGTGTTCCTCCTCTACGGCTGCAACCGTGAAGCTCGCGCCTTTTGGCTCAGCCTCTGCCGCTCAATCCTCCGTCGTCGTCGTCGTCCAAATACTTCTCCGCATCACATCTCGGTCCCACAAACCCATCAGAACACCTCTGCTTCTTCTCCTTAAGGTTTTCAACACTTCTTGGTAAACCTTGACTTCTTTAACGCCTTTCTCTATCCAGCGCTAACGTCTTCTAGCTACTGTTCGCCATTTTACCCCCTTCCACTCTGTCCAGGCACCTGGATAGTGACGTGATCATAAAAGTAAACTTACAGCATACAAGCTATAATAAAATGTAAATGACTGTACAATGAAATTCTAAATATAAATTTAACTAATTAAGATAAAAGTTCACAAAAATCACTTTACCCTCCAGGAACGTCATGGAAATTTTTTAAGTGTAAAGAAGGTAAGTTCTATGTCCCAAGTGTTTCTTCATCCCGGAGTTTCTAGTCAAGTCTCAGCTCAGCCCCCACAGTATTTGTTCCCTGTCAGACATATTCAAAACAACCCTCTATAGTTGCTTGGGAACGCCACAGCGCAGTTTCTCCAATCACCGTCACCAGCGCTGCACTACGACGACCAAGGATGGGTTACCAGGAGGAACCTGAGGCTCGCTCTCTTGCTAACCAGACGCCGAGCGGTGCACATCGCTGCACATTATTTCCTTCCGTTCGTTTCCTTTTCTTCTTTATTACAGTCATGGGGTGGGTTTTCTTTTTATATAAGTTGGTGATTGACCATTAAATCAATTGGCATGTAAAGATTTTATTGTATTTCCGTATTCAGTATATTTTGTATATACAAATGTTTTCCATTATACTAAACTTAAAGATGAATCTTTAGTTTACAAAAAAATTGTATTATTCCTTGTTATATTTTTAATTTTTTTAAATCCACGACTTATTGGCGTCAGACGCTCAGAACCTGATGGTAACATAATCTGCTTACCATGTTTGGTCGTAACTGTTATTCTAGTGCTGGTCGCACAATAATATTCAATTTTAATAAGGAGACTGTGAAACTTACCAACTGGTCAAGCTCCAACATGACAAACAAAAAATTACAAATTATAAATACGGAGGTCCTTATTGTTGTTGTCCTTCTTATTGTGTTTTGTAAGTTTGAATATTAGGAAACAGTTGCTAAGAATGTTCGTACGGAAACGTGGCGTTATATGGGTGCGAAACGTGAACGGTAGGAGTTGCGGAAAGGAAAAGAATAGAAGCCTTTGAAATGTGGTTGCAATAGGAGAATGAGATGGGTTGGATAGAATCACTAACGAGGAAGTTCTAAGTAAACAGAATAGGGGAAGAGGAAACAATATGGATGGAGGACGTTGATCAAGAGAAGGGTTAGGATAAATAGCCCACGTTTTAAGACACGAGAGTCTTGTAAAATTAGCATTAGAGGAAAGTGTGGGGGGTAAGAAGAGAAGAGGGAGGCCAAGGACAGAATCCGCTAAGCATATTAGTGAGGATGTTGGTTGTATTAGTTATGAGGAAATGAAAAGGCTTGCGGAAGATAGACCAGTCTAAGGACTTGTAATAGGGAAAGTGAATTTCAAAGTTAGTTAAGGTCTTAAGAGCCGGACAGTAGACGCTGAGTAGCGGAACATGAGAACCGTGGCCAGCAGCGTCTGGGCAGTTACCCATGAGAAGCGCTAAGTAAGCAATCCCCTCTCTGGAGGCACCTAGACGCTACATTCATGGCAGTCTGAAATCTTCCTTCTTACTGTTAACACTTCTGTTCTTCAAATAGCTGCATTTGTTGAATAAATTCTTTCCTATTTAGACTTGACTGAATCGCACAACAACAGTGAAAATCCACTTGATACAAAGGAACGCTCACCATATTAAAACAATGGAAATTATACCTTACTATACAACAATTATCCGTCGTTGCCCTGTTTATAGAATGAGTTCTGTGCTTTGACCGAAACACATACAAAATAAAAAGGAACTGCAGTAGTTTCCTGCGCCATTAAAGAGATAAAACAGTGGAGAGGAAGAGGAAGAGGGGCGAAATTAACCAATACAAAATTATTACCAGCAAATCAGGCCCATTTTTGTCGTCGCTCTCTCCACACACTCATACGACGAGGACGACGAAGTAATCGTAAAAATTAACCGTTTTAATCTTCCCTCGCCAGGGGCGCTCGCACTCTCCCGGAAATGTTAATGTATGTCAAAGAGCCCGTAAAAGCCACGTGTATCGTTCCTATTATTATTATTATAAAAGAGAATGGTACGGTAATGGCGGAGGTAAAAACTGCTGTAGTTGCTTGTTATGAAGGCGCATAAATGCGGTATTACTTCGCCAAGACGACGCAGCAGCAGCAGCGGCACGGGAAAACATTTATGATCAGCAATTGACCTTATCGAGGTATAAAATAATGGGGGAGAGGGGGAAATCTCCCTCCGTTTATATCTTCACCACGTCGGCTTCCTACCTCCGACATCTCGTCGCGAGAGGAAAGGGAAGATAACGAACCAACAACAGGGAGGGAGAGCGGCGGAAGGGGATAGGGAAGGGGGAAAAGGGAGACGGAGACCCTGAAATGCTCCATTAAGGCGATTGCGATTTGAATCTCGTAAGACGGATAAAACTAAATTAGGAAAGGAATGAGGGTGGGGATGGGGCTGGGAAACGGCAAAGAGAAAAATGTTATAACAACGTTTCGCGGATCGTGAGCAACATGGAACGCGGCCGCCATGTTGGTTCCGTCGGGATTGGTAGTTAAGGTAAATAAATTCCGAGGCACGTCCAGGAACCCAGCCATGGCCTTTCTCAAATGGGAACCGATTTAACCTTGAAGCTGTTACTTGTTCAAATAAGCTTCTTACTGTCCACGCAGCTGAATTAAGGTTCTTTTTTTAGAGGGAATTCACTACATGTGGCAACGTTTCACTACTTCTCCTATCTCATTCACTCAACGCTAGGTCGGTTCCCATTTTTTTTGCGAGGGCAGGTGAAAATCTTCTAAAGACACTATCTCAGGGTCCGCACTGGATAGTAGTGTGGGATTCTACCCACTAAAAACACCTCCCTTTCCAACGATGACTGTGTGTATTTTCCTGTGGGACCGTCGTTAGACATTACTTCACAGGAAGCAGTCGTAGCGTCAAGCTCCCTCTGTCTCCTTTAAACACTATTATTTCTCTCTTTTTCGTAATTTCTTAATCTTTGAATTACTGTAGAGGCTGCATATGCGCTTACTTTATTCCAGGTATTAGGTGAGAGCAGCAGCCAGCATATTGGGTACCAAATTATCTGGTGTTATTGAGGTTCCAATATCGCTTTCTAATGCTCGTCTCCCCCATATGAAAATCTCGAGCAACTGAAAAACACGTGTTCTGGTGTCTCATTAACTCCACATTCAGGTGAATTATCTATGGCAAACCTGTGAAGAATTAATGTCGCGCATGGACCATCTCCAGCCCCTGGCCGTTACGGCCGAAATGAGGGAGTCAAGGAGTGAATATGATTGATGTATTGTCAAATTTTAAGCCTGATAAAGTCTCAGAGTGGAGATGAAACGTCGCTTTTTTTTAAAAAAAAATAAATAAATACTGATGTATTTATGCTGACTTTTTGGCCGTGGTTTTTATTTATTGTAAAATCACATGTAAGACGACGCTTAATTTAATTTTTGACACGCAAGAAAAAAATAACACACTCGTTTGGAAAGAGGATTTCTCAAGGAAAGCGTACCGGGGAAACGTGAAGGAAAAGGGAAGGCGGCGTTACGGGGGGAAGCAGGAGGATTTTTAACTTCCGAGTCATAAACACTTACCGAAAACGAGAAATGAAAACGGAACAGGCAACATTTTATTCCACTTTTGGAAGTTGGTTGGCCTGATTTATCTGCGGATGAGGAGGGAAATTCATCATCCCCTGGTCGAAGGAGCAGCAGCAGCGGCAAGCAGGAAATGACTCTTTCTCTTGTCTTGCGAAGCGGAAGGCCGCAGGTTATGGTTGCTGCCCCCTGGTGCTTGCAGAGGGAGGAAACGTTCACCAGTCTTCCTTCAAGAGCGATTAACAGTTCTAGAAATACTCTCCCAGCAGCGTTCCATTAATCAGCTAAATTCATTTCCATATTTCCCTTCTTTTCCAAAATATCCGCAAGAACTCGAGTCCTCCGTCCGTCTGCAACGGAATTTCCCCTCATTCCACGTCAAACCTCCATTATCTTTTCTTCTCCCCGCGCCTATGGAAATTTGCTATTTCACTCAGTTCAACAAGACGGTAATTAACCTGGGTTTGAAGTTTCTTGACAACAGTGAGGTAATATCACTATTCTGTTTCTTATGGGTATTCCATTGACTTCGGGTATCATATTGCGACCAATGTTTTTTTTTCGTTTTCTTAACTTTGTAAATGAGGGGGGATATTATTTAATGAATTTAATAATTGAGTTTAAATATATATATATATATATATATATATATATTAATTATAATCTCAGGGTATTAATGGTTTGGGTGATCACGTGTAGCAGATCTACTGTTCGTTGACGAACCTGAGTTGTCTTCATAGGCGTCTCGCTGTAATTTCCGTGTTGTGGAACTTGAAGCGGCCGGTCGACAATAACACGAAGTCGTGCTGCCAAATTGAGGAAACTCCGCTTTTTCCTCTTTCTTCCCTTGTTGTTAAGACTTTTCTTCTCTGCTTCCTGGACTGATCAAAGCATGGTCTCCGCTGCCACCTCACCACCAATCTCCTCTCTCCACCACTCTGCTGCCATCTCCTTTCACCACCACCTTCAAAAATCTCCTCCACCACTCTCCTTCAATATCCTCTCACCATCACTTTACAAAATCTGTCCAATCTGTTCACCACTCTCCTTCAATCTCCTCTCTCCATCCACTGCAAAAATCTCTCCAATCTCTTGCAAAAATTGTCTCCGCCAGCCTCTTTAAAGCCTTGTCCCCCCCACTTATCCGACACCTATCACTAAGGTGGCAGGGATGGATATCCTCCAATCATATCCCTTGTTTCATTTGGGGAACACACACACGCCACCCGGTCACCAAATTCCCAGGCAGATTAAGACATTCCGAAACGGCGACGTTGTGTCCGAGCTTTATGGTCCAGGTGTGTGTCAGTCGCAGACCCTCTGTTGTTTTTCCGAGCCGCCGAGACGACGCGCGGAAAAACCCCTTCTTCCTGGCAAACAACTTGCTCATGCCTGAATATTTGGTATTTTTAGTTCCCGTAAATTATAATAAAAATTTGGACGCGGGTTCTACTGCGCTACAACTTCCAGCGTCCCGACTTCTGTAAATTTCTACTAGGCATAATAGCAGGATGTGGTTGTCTGGAAATAACGGCCATAATAAACAATAAAGGCCTCTTGTTGCAAGATGGCATTTGCTGAATTAAGGTCGCGTAGGGTTACTAAGATGCACTTGCGGCGTGAAGTCGGATTTGACTAGTAAAGTAGGGGGCCCTGTTAGGTGAGGAAATTTTAGATCCTGATTAGTTATTCTCCCGCTTTTTTTACATTGACAGAACGGGTGAAGGATGGAGGATAGCTACCGAACCTTTTCAGAGCTCTAAACTCTTCAGGCGTCCTTCTGGATACGACTAGGCTCCTGGATTGTCTTCAGTTTCTCTTTTTATTAAACTTAATCTTAAAAATCATTCAATCGTCTTTGATTCCGTTGAAGTTAAGACGGTTTAGTAAAATAACCTCACGTACCGAACCTTTCCGATCATCTATCCTGAATTCTCTTACCTCCTTCGGTCGTTGAAGAAGTAACGACGATGGAAATATCCTGAGTTCACCTTCCCTTGAATATGATCAATTCCTGTCCTTGGCTAGGAACTTAAATTTTAGTTTTCCTCAAGTTTTAGCCAGAAAAAAAAACACATTTTACATGTATAGTATGTCTGTCTTTCTAAAACAAGGCCGAATATAGTGAGTCTCCTTACTCATGATTGTACGGGCTCTCGTATTACGCATCTGATCCCCTCCCTGATGACGAACAGAGTTTCTTTACCGTTCGAAACGTTGGAGTAATTACTCTAAATTCTTTCTTACTCTGGTATCCTGCTAAGACGTTTTACTGCGCATCTTTCACGGGGATTAATGTTACTTATTACGCTCCCAACAAGTAGGAGAATTTCTTAACGTCCTTAAAAACATCCTTTCCCAATCTAACAGCCTTCGTTATTCGACAATTTCCCATATTACACCCCATTACTTCGTTTTTCCCTCTATTAATCCACATATAGTACTCTTTTTCCAGGACAACGTTCATGCTATTTATTAAGTTTCCCAAGTCTCCTTCTGACTCATTCATCTAATACCATAATATCATCAGCAAAGCGTAGGGTTTTCCTTTCTTCTCCTTGCAGTATGATTCCTTTTCCACATTCAGTTTTAGTTTTCGTCATCGCCTGTTGAGTTAAAGAGCATGGGCGACATCCTTGTCTCGCTCTATTCTTGATTTATGCTTTCTTTCCTGGACCTTCTATTCTACTTTCTTCTGTCCGCCTTTATGTGACTGTATATCCGACCAGTCACAGCCGAAGATTACGTCATGATGACGCAATCAATACACATGACAATTTTCTTTCTGGTTGGTGAACCTTTGAGCTTAATGCCATTTGTGGTTGGATAATCAAAAGTTTAAATTATTTTACTTTCGGGTTACATCAACTTTACTTACTTCGTTTAGCAGCGACGAGATTCATTCAGGTAAACATTTATTAATCATTAATTAACACATTAGAGACCTCGCGTGTTTACATCCGTTGCCCCCGGCAACCGAAACCAAAGATACTCCTCCCATAGCACTTAATTCTCTCTCTCTCTATCTCTCTGGTTCTCTGCTTCGTGCAGCCACGACGTTCAAACTTGGAGTCATTAGGACTAATTACATAAATAATTACCCAATTGGCACACAAAATTAAGTCATGAAACAGCAATTGTGACGTTAGGAATTGCAATACTCATTTTATCTTTTAATTGTGTACCTCAGTTTACCGTTTCTTCTAACTAATAATAGTATTTTTAATTTCTCGAGGGCCACGACTATTATATGGCTTTATTGTCACACGTTTTCCCGTTTCCTAGTCTGAGGTGACGTCATCGAGACATTTTTCCTCTGGTGAGTTTTCAGTCCGCCATGATAAAGTTGTGACGTCTTTGGTTTCTCGACATCACTGACGTCAGTCATCTGCCACGTGGTGTTTACTTACTTATATGACAGGGCTCTTTTCTTTTTTATAATTCTGTTTCTCTCTTCCGGCTCAGTTTGTCCAGTGAGTAGATATTTTTCCATTTGTTTAGCGCCATTGGTTACGTGTTGTTCCTCCTGAAGGGTGATGCCCGAAACGTTTACGAAACGACGACTGGACGTTTTTTTGGCTATCGATGGTGCAGGAATTCTCCTCTCTCTCTCTCTCTCTCTCTCTCTCTCTCTCCCTCCCTCTCTCTATTGATAGAACGTGATAAGGCGGAAGCGTGGCCTTTAATACGAACCGTGGGAGGTAATGGTAAGGAAGGAAAGGGAAGGGAAGGAAAGGGAAGGAAGGATGGAAGACGATCCCTTCCTTTTAATTTTCTTAGCACGGCTCCGCCCCGCCCCAGGAGGATAATCTGGGAGACAGATTATGTCGGCAATATTGCGGTCACACGACGAGGGAGGAAAATGCTTCCACTGCGACGTTTCCACTTTTGATACTTGGTGAGACAGCCTAAGGGGGTGGAAAGGAATATACGAGTCCATAAGCAGGGTTGGAGTTAAGTAAGTAAATAAATAAATAGTCAGATATATGCAGAGGGAGAAAGAGAGGTAGAGATCTAAATAAATGGAGAGCAAGCTGAAGAAATTTAAAAATGAATATGGAAAAGGAATCAAACTGAAAGCAGAAGAATAAAAACCCTAAGGTTTCCTGAAATAAACCATGCTGCATGACATGAACTTGGTCCTGTAGGAATTAATTAATGGGGGCAAACTCAAATTGATGGATTGTAGTATTGGAAACGCGGAATAGCAAGGGCTGTTAGATTGGGAAGGAAGTTACTGAAATAGAGTAAGATAGCAAAGGCCAAAAAAAACAACGAGGGATTTACTTACGGCTAGTATAAGTATTAATATTAAGAAATCATTAATCGTAATTTTAAATTAAGTGCGACGTTATATTGGTGTGAAACGTGGACGATAGGAGTTGCGAATTAAAGATATAGGCATACACACAAAAACATATGTATATATTTGTGTGTGTAAATCATAAATGCAGCCAAATTATCTTGGGTGAGTAAAAAGAAAAGAATATGTAAAGCTTTCTCATTTTGAATGTAAGTTCAAGTGACCTTCAGATTAATTAATTCCACGTGTTTTGTTCCGTTTTTATATTCTGCGACTTCAATCTTGAGAGGCCCTAAATAACGCCCCTAGTCAGAGATCAATCTACTTCATTATTTTTGTGTTTATTTCAATATATATATATATGTTTATATATCACTTTAAAAAAATAAGACGACGTTTCGTTCCTCTTCGTCGAAAATCCTCAGGAGCGAAAGTACAAATTAACACGCATTTTGTACGGATGAATTTTTAGCTCAAACAATTTCAAATCGCCAATTTTTTTATAAACATGATATCACGTTTCCTGTACATTAATCATGAAAATACTTATGTGGTGATTCATGACCCTTACAGTCGGGTAAAGCAAAAATAATTTAGTTTTTGTTATTTACGTATACAGCAGGACGGAAGACGAGAATGGCTTGGTGGGGCCGAGTAGGCGGGAAAACGTCACCGTCTGCAACATTGTTGGCTGCAACATTGTTGATGGCCTGGAGTAGATTGTAGATTGGACAGTTGTTGCAGAGAGGCTGCCTGAGAGAGACGCTAGGGAGAGACGAAGCAGTGGCAGAACAAGGCGACATGTATAAAATTTAGTTTCGAGAAAGGAGATTCATTTGGTGGGAGTACAGAAAATAAAAAGACAACATTTGATCTGAAGGAGAGGCGCTAGAGAATCTTAATATGAAGAAGACGTGACCCAGCAAAGGAACAACCGGCATACGAACAAAAACGAAGAACGACGTCATCAGGCCCTTGTTAACATCCGGTAACGGCAATTTACCTCGGTTTTTCCACACAAACCATTCTCGTCTGATTCGCGTATTTTAATTTTCAACTATATCGTTGTTCGTCACCCGCGGCGTTCCCGGGAGCAGCCATTTAAGAAGCTGCGTAGAGTATTATTTTTGCTTTTACCGACTGAGCTAATGATTAAATTGATATCGTAAATTTATATGTTTTCCACTATAACTTAATTTGAGTTATATTTCTATTCAAATTAAATACATTATTACTATTATTATTGTTCGTTTGATTGTATCAACAATATTTTGATGGTGTAACCCACGAACACCACACTTATTTCCAGTTATTTTTAAGTAAATAAATAATATAACTTGTATGCAAATAAACGAAACGTTCAGACACGTTAAATGGTTTACAGATGTTTAATTAGACTCGTCGCGTTCTGTCGCTGTAACGGTTGTTGTATCGCAGCCTGATGACAGAGACTATTATCATCCTTGGAGCTGCGTCGCCGCTTTATTCGATCGATCGCCAGGTCGATAGCGACTAGTCCGATATGATCGACATATAACAACACTTAGAAAGCGTCGCTGCTGCGTGTTTGCGAAGCAATTATTATATTGTAATACACTTAAATTGGACGATGTGTTGATATGCAAAGTGGGCTTATAAAAGCCACCATTTCACTCTGACGGGTTTGCACGACGAGTAATAAATTACATATGTTTATATATATTACTTAAATGCCCGTAAGTGACACTCGATTTTTATCTGCGACGCCATCTTTCCGCTTAATAGAATGAACTGTAGTGATACGTTTAATTTACTTTACCAAAATAAATAAAATTGATTGAACAACAACTACTAAGGGATGAGACGGATTAGGATATAAAATTAAGTAATGGTTAATAATATTATATTACGTGTAAGCACAGAGATTGAAACGACTTTAAGTTTTATAATCTTCTATGTGTGTCTGTCTGTCTGTTCCGCACACACACATGTACACGAGTGGACCGATTTCGACCAACTTTGCTGCACGTGTTCTTTGTGGCCCGGAAATGAGCACTGTCGGGGGTAAAACTCTGTTACCACCCCTAAGGAGCGGAAGGTGGAAGGGGATGGAAAACTTAAGTTAACTTTACAATACCTCATACCTCAAAACGCGTGGTCTATTAACCCTTTCGCGGACAGAACTGCATATGCAGTCAAATTTTCGTTGATAAATACGGACATGTCTCTATATTGTCCACCCTTCAAAGTTCTCCATATTGTTCTCTTTTCCCCCTATTCTGCTTACAACTTCCAGGTTAGTTACTCTATCCACCCATCTCGTTCTCCTATAGCACAACATTTCAAGGGCTTCTATTCTCTTCCTTTCTGCAACTCCTACAGTCCACGTTTCGCATCCTAAGTTTCGTGGATTAAAAGACTTTTACCTGCGCAGGGCGTTCAACTTTCGGGAATGTCGACGGCCGCTTCTCCCTCCACGAAATCTGATGACTTTTCGCGGGCCAATCCCGATATTTGATTGGGGCTGGGGGTCGTGTGATCCACCTTCTACCCCATGATATTGGGGGCATGAGCAGAGTCGACCTGAAGAGGAGAAGCGACAGAAGCGGGAGAGCCGGGAAAGAATCTTTGAATGAGAAGGAAGTCAATGGGGAAATAAATTTGATAGAAGTAGGACGGGGGAGTGGAGTGAGAAAAGTTTTTTTTGAATCTCGAGAGAAGCTAAGAAGGTAAAATACCGTTCACTTTGTGGTGTGCGTTTACACCACACATATAAATTCATATATTAAAAGAACAATTTTCCCTTTTTTATTAATTTTGTATATACATGTTGTAACATGAAAAGTTACACTTAACAATGCAGGCCAGCTTGCGAGTTGCAATTGTTGAGGAACGACGCAGCCCGGGCCAACAATGTAGTCTGGCGAGACTTTAGGAGTCGTCATGGGGTAGTGGAAGGAGCAGGTTGTGTCGGCGGGACGACGAGAGAATGACCACGCCCTGCAGATATAATTTTTTCTCATGCTCTGATAGGAAATTAAAAACTATTAAAATCAATTTTGGTATTTTTTGTTAAAAAATACCTGGCGCCCTAAAGGAATAAGAAATCCTCGAATACGGAGGAACGCGGAATCCGCTACATTTGGCGCCCAACGTGGGGCATCGAACAACGAACGTGGCAGGAGTGTGGAATGTGCTGACGGACATTGAACAGTGGAGAATTAACATGCTGCTTTCGGCGAGCCATGGAATGGCCTAGAACAACGAACAGCGGCGAGACATCTGTGAGGCTCAGAACATCGAACTTTTTTGAGGATACGACGACTGAAAGGTGGAGGACGAGAATTATTCGAGAGAAGTGAAGGAACGCTGTGGAAGAGAGCTGATCTACGCATAGCTGAAGGGTCAAGTGTTCCAGTGACCGCTGCGTGGATATCTTCGAGAGGTGTGTGTGTAAAAAAGCAGAGTACAGTGTGTATGGAGAAGTGGAAGCAGCAGGTTGTGTCGGCGGGACGACGAGAGACTGACCACGCCCTGCAGATATAATTATTTTTCATGCTCTGATTGGAATTAAAACTATTAAAATCAATTTTTGGTATTTTTATGAAAAATACCTGGCGCCCTAGAGGAATTAAGAAAGCCTCGAATACGGAGGAACGCGGGATCCGCTACAATATATATAGATAATTATAATGAAGGGGGTTAGGCTGCTTACTAAACCGACGACAAGCAAGTAATATCGTGTTTGATTAGTATTAAATTAATGTCCAATTGACTATATCGATTGCCAGGAAAGAGGAATAAAATCTGTATCATCCTTGGGACAAAGGCCTGAGTTAGCGACAAACATCCGGTTGCTACAATAAAGCTCAGGCCATCCCAAGAATTATAAGGGACGACAGACCTGCTCCTCAGGCCATCATCCTGGGGAGAAAGTTCACAGGCAGGAAAAGGCGGGGCAGACACTTATATAAGAGAAGGCGAAACAGATTTTTGGACATCGAAGATAGGAGAGAGAGTGGACTGGAGTGGAACACATTACGTTTTGAGAGATATTAGAGATTACGGGAATAGTAGACGTCAACGGGAAAAATAAATTATGCTTCAAGATGAGATGGTACGAGCAACGACGCAGCGTCACCACCTGACAGAAGAAGACATGCAGCATCATCACCAGATCCAGATCTACAAGTCGGTGATGTACAAGTTTTTTTTGTCGCCCCTGGCTTGATTGTTTTAAATTCAAAATTTTCGATGCCCAGTTTTTCTTTAAACCCACACATGCCCATTATACTCTTGCTCTTGCAGCCGGCGCTAAAAGTTTAATTATGTATATATGTTAAAATTTAATTTAATAAAATTGTTCACTTTTATATAAAACCCCAATTTATCATCAATAATTAAAATAATCACCCTGTCACCCCAACGTAATTCCCTTGGAGTCGAGAGAGAAAACCTCGGGGTGTGACCAGTAACAATTTTCCTGAAATACAACCGCAGGTAACTGAGTCGGAGCCAAAAAAGGAAGCAGCCGCCCACAAAATCCCGGAAGTCAGGTGTGTCAGTGCAGATTAATCGCCGGTGTGTGTGTGTGTGTGCGCGCGTGTCTGATTTCCTGCTGCACGAAAAACCCACATAAATGACCCTTAAATAAATCTAGACTTCCTAAATGCAATTTCAGCTAACCTTGGTAATTTTAATTGACCTTAAATTTTATTATTATTTGAATATTAATTAATAAGCTATTTTTTTAATTATCTTCGCCAATTGGCAATAATTTAAATTAAAAATCATGCCCCAAGTCGATTTTAATATAATTATTAGTCATAGTCAATTTATTGTTAATATTATGCACGTAGTATTCATGGTATAAATGTACATCCTGACTTATTCCACATCCCTTGACCCTAAGCTTCTCCAGAGGATATACGGAATGTGATATTGTTATTATTAACGCTCTTTTTATGGAATATTCGTACGTGCCAATATTGTGGCAGCAGATATTTTCCATCTTGAATAAATTATAAACCTTAGAGCTTCAACAGCTGTGGAAAGTTAATCCCTCACAGGACGCCGATTAATGGGGATTTCCTTGTCAAGGTCTTCGACAGACCCGACATGATCCGGAGCTCCACAAAATTATAGAAATTAAAATAAATAACCCTTCAGTTAATTTATCTGGTGTTTTTGCTCCCCTGCAAAATGAATATTTCCTCGGGGGATTTGGTTGGAGAGGGACAAGGCTTTAACCGTAATTTAATCACGAGATTAGTGTAGACTAATACAAACACGTATCAGGGCGCGATGTGACGTAACGTCACGTGGTCAGTTGCAACCCCAGTTTGCCTGAACGTGAAGAGAGCAAACACTTTGCCCGTTCTCGAACCCAGGACCTCTGTGACGTTGACCCCTAGAGCACAGTACAGCACAGCGGGATTAATACACTGCCAATCTTCAACATTTCACCCCTAAACTTTCCTTTTTTCACTGACTTTTTCATTCTAAAATTACATTTTCTCATTAATCTACGTCATTTTACCGTGACTCCTACCTTTTCCGCAAATTTTTCTGTTTTCTAATTTTTTTGACGTCTTCCTTATCAACATACAGAAAACAGCGACTGACCAATGCTTACCATCTTAGGAATGAAAAAAATAGACCAAAGTTGGGGAAGTCAATACTGAAATTTAATCTTTCATGTAAGACAACTTTGGTCATGTATAAATTCCTCTCGAGTTTCCAACCGGGTCAAAGATTTTTAACAGTGACGTTTCGATGGCTTGCTCTGCCATCATCTTCAGACTGAAGTGTCAAATTCGGTGAGTGTAAGCATTTATATAGTCTGAGGCAAGTCTGTGCAAGCACAAACCGCCTGTGATTGGCGCTAGATGTGGACGCGGGAGCGAGCGAAGGCGTCTCCCATTGGTCCACTTGCTTAGTCATGCTCTAGTCTCCCGTGGCTGCGGTCACGTGGTCCGTCTCCGCTGCATCTGGGGACCCGTGACCCGGTTGGAAACTCGAGAGGAATTTATACATGCCATTCACCGGGAAAGACCTCGTACTTTAAAAACTTTGGTCATGCTTTTCAAGTCTGATGTCAACTATGAATATATTCACACTCGTCTCTAGATCTAGAGGCAGAGAAGAGGGTTGGTGGGGGTTGGGTGGCAGGGAGGGGACGGGGTGGGACCTTGCGTTATGACCGCTTCAACCTTTGCAGAGTGCAAATCAAGGAATCATAAATCCCCCCATGTTGCGTCATTCGTCTCCCTCTCTCTTTCTCTCTCTCTCTATCTCCCTGTCTCTGTCTCCCACCCTCCCTGCCTCCCTCCCACCCCACCTATCTGCTTGTCTGCCTGAGATTGTCTGCGCCTGCCTTTATTTGTCCTAAAGCTCAGCTCCTGGGGCGCGCGGCAGTTAAACTGTTTACTGTTCCTTTAATCTCGCAGATATCCATCCGACCCTCATCCTCTTCCTCTTCCTCCTCATCCTCCTCCCACTCAGGTAATGCAGAGTTATAACAAGGAGACGCTAATTTTTTGAGAGCAATAAGGACCATTAAAAGCTCCCTCTGCATCCATCCCCCTTTCCCGTGAAATATTAATGAATAGATATTAACACCCTTCTCCGTGACGTCACACCTGCCATTACGGAGCTCAGTCAAGTTACTTTGCTCCTTAAATGAAAACATATATAATATATATTTATTTATATTCTAATTTCCCGCTTCAAAGTTTATTACAGGTATTACTTTACTTTTTTGTCGTCGTTACGATCTCCCGCCATTTTAAGACCGTTTCCTTAATAGCCGAGCAGTTTTATTTTCCATCCCCCACACAGCCACCCGCCATTTTAAAGGTTTGGATATTAAGAAATAAGGGCAACGGAAATGGAATTCAATTACCCATTTGCGAAGGGGAAATAACTCTGGTCGTTTAAATATGGAGATTTCTTAAAAGCTAAATGCCCCCATTATAATCGCCATGATTCAGGGCAGGGAAAAGGATTTAATAAAGAAATTATTGCTTTCCCTCCGTGCCTTACGAGATTTTGAGTGACGTCGTTCACGGCAAATGACGACGAGGAGGAGAGAAACGTTTCTTTCCTGATTAATTTCTTGCAAGACTGTCTCAGGGATTACTCAACCCTCCGATCCCCTCCACCTTCCTTTTCAGACAGGGTAATAATAAAACTTCATATTTTTGCTGTCGTATTTAAGTGTTATAGATTGTAAAGTTGTGTTGTGCGTGTGTGTGAAATTGCATGAAATGTGTTTGTCACAGTTATTTGTTAGTCCGTTCGCATTAAACCATGTTAGCAGGTTAGTTAAATTATTGTTACTTGCCTCCTCTTCTAGTGTGTCTTTGTTACTTTTTACTATTACACTAGTATCATCTGCAAAGAGGATAGCTTTAGAAGTTGAATCTATGGTATTAGGAAGATCATTTATATATATATATATATATAAGGAATAATAATGGCCCTAATACTGATCCCTGTGGGACCCCAGTTTTAATAATTCCCCACTCTGATTTATGTATTTCACCTGTGCACGAGTCTTTTAATACTACTCTTTGCATTCTATTTTGTAAGTATGAATTAAACCAAGAAAATGAAGTTCCTGTTATTCCATAGTACCTCAGTTTTTCTAGCAATATGCTATGGTCTACACAATCAAAAGCTTTACTTAAGTCACAGAATATACCTAATGGGTGATTTTTTTTATTTAATTCTTCTACTATGTCGTCTAAAAGAGTAAAGATCGCTCTCTCGGTTGAATATCCTTTTCTAAACCCAAACTGTGAATCGGTGAGTAAATTATGTTTGTTCAGATGTTTTTATAACTCTGTTGTATACTACTCTTTCAAAAAATTTTGATAATACTGGCAACAGTGATATGGGGCGATAATTTGATATATCTTCTTTATTCCCTTGTTCGTACAGGAGAGTGACTAAAGCACATGATTAATAAATAAAATACAATAAATGGACAAAAGTCAAAATACTATGTTTCGTCCCCAACTTTCGGGACCAGGTCAGATCTATAATCAAAACGTTACCAGAAAATTTTTATCCCTCCCGCAAAATCCAGAATTAAGATTCTTTTATTTCTCACGTACGTCAATTTTGTATAATATATTATTAATTCACATTAATCTTTATAACTTCACTTATGATTAAATAAACACTTGAAAATAATTAAATACAGATCAAATCAGTCACATTAAATTAAAATAGGAAAAGATAATTCAATTCTGACGTAAGGCGCACAAACTACTTCTATTACGTCTTTGGTAGCCAAAGATAATAATGTAACATATCCAAAGGGAATTGTTTAGTGGCTGCATCTGCAGGGTCAACAACATCTTTGTAAAAGGTGACCTTCCACCTCCACCCCCCGAAAAATATATACTATTGTTGTTGTTGTGGTATTCAGTCCTAAGACTTGTCTGCTGCAATCCTCCATGCTAAACTATCTTGTACAAGCCTTTTCATTTCCGCATAACTGCCACATCCCTTATTATCCTCCCTAATATATTCCATCCTTGGCCTCCCTCCTCTGTTCTTAACCCACACATTTTCCTCTCATGCTCATTTTACAAGACCCTCATGTCTTTAAACGAAGCCTATTAATCCATCTCTTCTCTTGGTCAACGTCCTCCATATTGTTCGCTTTTCCCTTATTCTGTTTATAACTTCCTCCTTTCTTCAAAAGTTTGCAAATACTTACTTTACCAAGCGTATATAAATTTATGAAATATTAATGTTTGTAAACCGAAACACTAATTTGTTTCAAACAAATGGCGAGTTTCATGAATACGCGACTAGAAATCAGAGGTTCAGCTCTAAGGTCGGACAAGCATCGCCCTTGTTCTCTCTACACCAGAAAAGTATTCACAATACCCCCGGGGATAATTTTATACAACAGCCTTCCTTCCTTCCGCCAGAGGTTAAAAATAGTAACTACAAAAGCTTCGTGAAGCAGAGTAAAACTATTCTTTTAAATGGCGCTGCTGCTGTTTTACTCGGTACAGGATTTTCTTAATCGTCCTTCTAGTATTTAAATCAAGGTTCCTGCTGCAAGTGTTGAATGAGCTGCTGCCTTATAAAATAGCACATCACATATCTTAAAATTTCTATTCAGTTTTTTCTGCTCTTTTGTTTGTTTGTTTCATGTATATAGCTGCTGCTGGAGCAAGGACAGTTTCCTGGTCCAAGTAGTTAAAACTCCATTGCGTGTTCCTCAGTGTGTGCTTGTTTGTGTTTCCCAGTGTGTGTGTCCCTGTGTTGTGTTTATATTGACTTTTGTCTATATACACTTTCTTTTACTAATTTATTTTAAGTTTATTTGTCTTTAATTATTTACTTTATTTTGTTCATTTTTAATTTTTAATGTATGACGTATCCTATTTCCTCAATCGAGGATTAATGGAAACAACAATAAATCAAAAACTAAATCTCCCCTATTCTGTTTATAACTTCCTCGTTAGTGATTCTATCCACTATCCATCTCATTCTCCTATAGCACCACATTTCAAATTCTTTTATTCTTTTCCTTTCTGCAACTCCTACCGTTCACGTTTCGCACCCCATATAACGTCTCGCTGCATACGAACATTTTTAGCAGCGATTTCCTAATATTCACACTTACATTACCCGTAAGTAAATTCTTCTTTTTCCTCATAGCCTTCCTTGCTATCCTGTGCTATCCTACTCCTTTTTGTCTACTATACTTCTACCATCCCTACCTAGTTCTTTCGCTTCCCAAGTAGCAGAATTCCTTAACTTCCGTCAAAATACGTCTCCCCCTCCACTCTAATACCCGTTGTTATTTTACTGTTGCCAATACTACGCTCCTCAGCGTGTTCCAGTTAACATTATCAAACAAACGCTTTTCTAAATCTACAAATGCCATGAACGTAGGACTGCTTTTTCGTATCCTGTCTCTTCTAAAATTAGACGGAAAGTCAATATTTATTGTTTTGTCCCTACAATCGTCCTAAATCTTAACCGATCTCCCCCCTAACTAGCTTTCTATTTGACTTTCCATCCTTCTATATACTATTTTCGTTAATATGTTGCACGCACGAAATACTATTCGCATTTATCAGCCCCAGACTTCTTTGGCGTGTGCGTAATCATGTTTCTACTCGAGTTATTTTGCTGCCCAAAGAAGCAGAATTCCTTAACTTCCCTCAAAACATCCCCTATTTCACCTTTTCCGCATACTGCACTCCATCATCAAGGTTTTTCCGTCTATTAATTCTCATATTGAACTCTTTCTCCAGGTGCACGTTCAAGCCATTTATTACAGTTGACAAGTCTTATTCTGACTCCTCTAATACTGCAATATCATTGACAAAGCTTTGGGGTTTTTTATTTCTTCTCCTGGCAGAATTATTCCTTTTCCATGTTCTGTTTTAACTTTCTTCATCGCCTATTCTATATATATATACCTTAAACAGCGTGGATGACAGACTAGGTAACTATTAGGGTAACTCCTGTACAAGATAAAACAGAATCTTTTTTACTCTGTTTCACATAAATTTTTAAAAAATTATTATTGTTCTCTACCGATGATATTGTAGTATTACGGGAGTCTGAAGAAGACTTTGAAACCGTAATAAATGGCATGAACGGTGTCATCAAGAAATAGGATAAGAAAAAAACCGGCCTACGTTCATAGCATTTGGAGATTTGGAAAAAAACTTTTGTAATGTGAACTGGATCAATCACAGTACTAAGGATTTTAAAAAAATACAGAAATAAAATATCGGGAAAATTAAAGGGAAAGAAAATAAAACAGAAATCAAGAAACGAATAAAAAAAGGATGATGCAGCAGTCTGTCACCCATGCTGTTTAACTTATACATAGGCCATGCGATGAAGAAAGTTAAAACGGAATATTGGAAAGGGAATAAAACTGCTAGGAGAAGAAATAAAAGCCTTAAGGTTTGCCGATGATATTGTAGTATTAGGGGAGTCAGAAGAACACTTGTAAAGCGTAATAAATGGCATGAAGGTGATCCTGGAGAAAGAGTTTCATATGAGGATTCATAGAGGGAAAACCAAGGTAATGGAGTGAAGTATGGGGAAAAAGTGGAATAACAAAGGTCGTGTTACATTGGAAAGGGATATTTTGACGGAAGTTAAGGAATTCAGCTACTTAGGAATGGTAGAACTATAGTAGACATTAAGAGTAGGATAGCACAAGGAAGAATGACTTTCGCTAAAAAGAGGAATTTACCTACGGGTAATATAAATGTGGGTATTAGGAAATCGTCGCTAAAAATGTTCGTGTGGAGCGTGGCGTTATATGGGTGCGAAACGTGGACGATAGGAGTTGGGGAAAGGAAAAGAATCAAAGCATTTGAAATGTGGTGCTAGAGGATAACGAGATGGGTCGATAGAATCACTAACGAGGAATTTCTAAACAGGATAGGGGAAGAGCGAACAAGGGATAGATTAATAGGCTATGTTTTAGAGGGTCTTGTAAAATTGGCATTAGAGAAAAGTGTATGGTGTAAGAACAGAAGGGGAAGGCCAAGGATGGAATACGTCAAACCGATAGGGAGGATGTGGGATGTCCTAGTTATAAGGAAATGAAAAGGATAGCGCAGGATAGGTTAGCGTGGAAGGCTGCATCAGACCTGTTTTGGGGGGACTGAATAGGAAAATAAATTGTTTTTCTTAATCTCTGGAGGGAATCTTTTATATAGTTTTCGGTAAATATCCAGTTACAGAGGAAGCTTAATGTTTTTCATGGTACTTAACTTATTAATTGTTGATTTGGTACAGTTATATCCTGTAAACTATTCTTTCCCCCGCCCTGATGACGTCACATTAGTCAGAGTGTCGACCTCTGTGCAGACGTAACAATCCCCCCTGGGTTGTGTGAAAGATGGCCGTCACCTAGTGGAGTGTACCTCTAGAGCGACTTGTTGTCCTTTTTCCCAAGGTCCATTATTCTCCGCCCCCCGGTGACGTCACAGAGGAAGTGCGTGGGCGTTGGTAAATGTCGTCGTCGTCGTCTTCTTCTCTTTCTTCTAGTCTGTCGCCCGCGTGCATTGTCCCTCAGTGTTGTGTGTTACATTATTATTACCTGCCACTGCAGCTGAGTCGTTGGTAAAGGAAGAAGAATGGTGTCTGCTAATGGCTCTCTCCTGGGACCCGCCAAGCAGCAGCAGCAGCGGCAGCGGCCATTGTGACTCGCGACTTCTTGTAAAGGCGCTCGTTGCGAGCGGCGTAAATAATACCGAGGCACTCACTACTTTCCCAGAGACGCCGTGATGGGGATTACGTCTTAGATATAGAGCAGGCCATCAGCTCCTCCCCCCTATCCCCCTCCCCAGGATTGCGTCACTCCTCCTTGGTCCTCCACAGAGGATGGTGGAGCCATCAGCACTAAGGGTTGACAATCATCGCCTTGCTCGCTCTCTACCAGATGTTAACGACCATTAACTACAACTCATTAGAAAACACCAAAATTGTTTTAAGTCATAAACAATTTCCATAAAAAAATTGTAATGTTTCAATTCCCATTTATGATTACTTCACTCCCTCTATAATTGAGTGACCATCATTTATTTATGCTTTCTAAAAAATAAATTACATCTTATAACTTCAATTATTTTTTCTTTCACCGTGGCTCTACAGCCCCATTGAGGGCCTGGGCCTACCGAGTCGACTGCGGACTGCCATCTTGCATGACATATTCCGAGTTTGGAGTGACACGTGGTCAACGTATCGATCCTCCAGCAGTCTTAATCCCGCTCTTCGCGACCATGACGACACAAACATCCAAGCCCCATGCCTGGATTCGAACCCGGGACCTCTCGGAGTTGTGAGTGAGGCTGCAACGCTACAGGCTAGCCACTACACCACAGGAGGTCGGCCTTATAACTTCATAAGCTAATAAAAAGGAGCTTTGAGCTTGAGGTCACTTTCTATTTTGTAGATGATTATGGCAATGCCGAAAGCTTCTTCTTAATACATTTTAAAATTAAAATTGTAATATAGTTTTTTGCTATTTAAATGACTCATGAAAATAAGGAAAAATTATTTTCATCATAACTATAAAAGTTTTGTGAATCGCTGTAAAAGGGCGCTGCTCTTTTACTCTGTACAGGAGTTTGTTGATCGTTCCCCCTATTGATTATTTTTCCTGCAAAAGTGTTTGTAATGATAAAAAACACCAAAAAAATAACTAAATTTGGAATTTGGTGGTACGAACTCAAAGGGAGTCGGCTACAAGGGAAGTTACAGGCAGGCTGACTTCCTGAAGCGGTGACATTCAGCTAGATTTTGATTTTGAGCAGGCCTGGTAATTTCACGACTGTCGGTCGTAGGTGGGGTGAATGCTCCTCCAAACTTCTCTCGAGAGAGAAACTTTCCCGCCACCGTTGAAGAGATACGTGACGTTGGTTGGTTTTTTGAGACAAGGTAGGCATTTATGAGTTATGATTGCGGGGGGAGAGCGAGAGAGAGACAATGGAGATTGAAAGCGTAGACTCCTGCCTCAAAAAGAGAAGCCAATGAGAGAGATAAAAATAGGGTGAAAGCTGACCTGCTGCGTCTCCACGCAGGTATTACTGGTAGAACTTATGGACGGAGAGCGTTCCGCATAATACACAGTCTGCTCTAGAGACCCCCTGCAGGCAAGTGCTTCTTCCTATTTGAGGTAAAAATAATTAAAAATAGCAGAACGAAAAAATAAAATAAACAATCGTAAAATCTTAGTTCGTAAATATATCCATTCCGTGTTTAAAAGAAGAAGGAAGCAGCTACTACTTACCGAAGTTTTTCTCTCCTTTCATATTATGGCGCCCGTTCTTTCTTCTCTTCTATATGCATCCAGCCTAATAATCTTCTCCAGCTGTGACCTCACAGCAATTTCGTTTCACCTTCCATCCCCCATTCACCCCTCTAATCCTGGCCTTTAGTTTTCAGTTATTTAGTTATAATTACTGTACAAATCAAAAATAGAAGAATTTTTTCAAAACAATTTTGTAAGCCTGTGAAAAGAATCCCGTTATAGATGTACTAGATTAATTCCTAAATAATTTATAAAAAAAATTAAAAAGTGGAAATGGGGTAAGAGCGAACAATAAGGAGGTCGTTGACCCAGAGAAGGGATAGATTAATATGCCACGTTTTAAGACATGAGGGCATTAGAGAAGAAGGAGGTCAAGAATGGAATTCGCTAAGCAGATTAAGGAAGATGTGAGATTTGATAGCTATGCGGAAATGAAAAGGCTTGCGCAAGGTAGGTTAACACGGAGAGTTGCGTCAGACCAGTCTTAGGACTTCAATACAACAACTATAACAAATTTGACTCACTATTAAGATAATACAAATTTATATTATTTTACTAGACGTTAATGTATATGTATAACAAAGTATCTATTAAAACCTGTTTTTTTTTCTCTTGCTCTGTTTTTGCGTGCGTTCAATTATATTCCTCGTCCGTAAAAGCCCAATAAGAATGTACTAAATAATATTTAGAGCTCTGCGAGTGTAAACATCCTCCCACAAAAGCCCGTAAATTCAGATCTGCCTGCTTACGTTAACACCTTCGAAAATCCTCAACGACTTATCGTGCCTTTCTCCTCTCTCTCTCTCTCTATCTCTCGCTCTCTCTCTCCCTGCGGTTAACGACCTCTTCCCCTTCGGTATTGTCTCCCTAATTTTTTTCCTAATCCTGTACTTCTCAATTAGAGGTTGAAAAGAGAAACAAGATCAAAAGAATTCTCCGGTACACGTCCGCCATGGATTTACGCCGCCCCCGTCTTTTCTGCCTGTAGGAAACTTGTTCCCTCGTAGTTGAATTAACTTGCCATTCACCGTTTGAAATTTCATCAGTTGGTAATTCTGCCGTGATAGAGAGGGACCGTGCTAGTTATTTTTTTTTTAACTTGCAAGGACTTGCTCCCTTTCCATCCTCTCCCCTCTCCTTCCCTCCCGCCCGCCATCTTGTGAAAATCTCCTAGTAATTGACAGCCGACTTCTAGTTACTTACTTGATGATAAATTTGGAACAACGACGACGACGACAGCGAAGAACATTCTCTTCAGGTAACTAAGAGAGAAAGTCAGAGACAGTAATTATACTCTCTAGTCTCGATACACAATATCGATAATCGACTCTCAGCCGTAACAGAGTTCGTAAACTCAATTACGATAGTCTCGGTATATATAAGACACTTTGTTTCCTTTCTTCCCCGTAATAAAGTCATTGTAAAAAATTTAAACGTTTGTACAAATCGAAAAATTAACTTGTTATAAGTATTGTAATAACCTGGAGAAAAAACACTGTGGCGGGGGTATATTTGTACGCGGAAAAAAAAGAAAATTTTATTGCGTTTCTTCTATATTTTTCAATATGCAGCTTATTATCACTGAACTTAATCTGTAAAATTAGCATTAGAGGGAAGTGTGTGGGGTAAGGACAGAAGAGGGAGGCCAAGGATAAAATACGCTAAGCAGTTTAGTCAGGGATGTTGGTTGTACTAATTATGAGGAAATGAAAAGGCTTGCGCAGGATATGTTACCATGGAGGGTTGCGTCAGACCAGTCTTAGGACTGAACACAGCATGACTACAACATGACTACAAATGCACTTCATCCATACTTTATTAATTGGTCCTGATGGGTGTACATTTGTGGATTGTGCTAGTTATAATAAAATGAAGAGGCTTGCGCAAGGAAAGCTTATCATATCAGAGCAGTCTTGGGGATTTAATGCCACAACAACAATTCCAGTATTTTTAAACACTCGTCATGGTCGCGAAGACCGGGATTAAGACTGCTGGAGGATCGGTACGTTGACCACGTGGTGTCACTCGCAACTCGGAATGTGTCATGCAAGGTGGCAGTCCGCAGTCGACTCGGTAGGCCCAGGCCCTCCCTCGATGGGCTGTAGAGCCATGGAGGAAGAAGGAAGGAAAGAAAGAAAGAAAGAAAGAAAGAAAGAAAGAAAGAAAGAAAGAAAGAAAGAAAGAAAGAAAGAAAGAAAGAAAGAAAGAAAGAAGGAAAGAAAGAAAGAAAGAAAGAAAGAAAGAAAGAAAGAAAGAAAGAAAGAAAGAAAGAAAGAAAGAAAGAAGAAAGAAAGAAAGAAAGAAAGAAAGAAAGAAAGAAAGAAAGAAAGAAAGAAAGAAAGAAAGAAAGAAAGAAAGAAAGAAAGAAAGAAAGAAAGAAAGAAAGAAAGAAAGAAAGAAAGAAAGAAAGAAAGAAAGAAAGAAAGAAAGAAAGAAAGAAAGAAAGAAAGAAAGAAAGAAAGAAAGAAAGAAAGAAAGAAAGAAAGAAAGAAAGAAAGAAAGAAAGAAAGAAAGGCAAAATAAATTCCTTAAAAGAGGAACATGAAGTAAGAGAATTATCGAACAGAATATTTTGGTAAAAAAACAGTATTTATAAATTTAAATAACTAATTACTTTGAGACATATTTAAAAATTTTAAATTGCAAAAATAAAGATCTACAATATGAACTACAATTTTACGTCATTATATAATTCAGGCCGCAACCCCCTCATTTTTTTCTGTTAAAAGGTCATGGTGTTGTGAAAGAATACGTTAGGTAGATTAAGGACGATCTCGGATGTAGTTCTTATGCCGAAATGAAAAGACTTGCGCAAGGCAGGTTAGCATGGAGGGATGCACCATGACCACTGAATACCACACCAACAACAACAACAATATGGGGTTCAACCCACATGTGACACTTTATGAGAACAATAGTTTCCTGTCTGATCTCATTTACAGGAAAATAAAACTCTGAATAAACAATTCTTGGGTTTCCACCCCAGTGGGTTAAATGGAGTTTAAGCCACGACGTTTCGATGGCGTACTCTGCCATCGTTCTCAAGTGGTTTGTGCGTCGACTTTATAGTCCATGCCATGGCGCGTGTCCTTTCCTGATTGGTTCTTGGTCTCAGTAGGTAACGCCTCTGCCTTCTCTGCTGGCTCAGGGACTTTGGTCGATTTCAAGCAATCGCTTGTTGATGGCGTACGTTATTATGGTACTTGGACTTTGTTTCTCTTCTCTCTCTTCCAAATTTCTTCAGTAACGGATCCCAGCAGGCTTTACTGAGTTGAAAGCCTTGGTCCCGGTTGCAATTGGCGGTTTTTATCGCTACCGCCTCCTCCATTAGTACGCTATCCCAGTAGTTTACCACATTTATGCAAGACTTTTGTGTCACGGAAAAGCATCTTGTGCCCCGTGCGTGTGAATGGTATGTTCAGCGATCACAGACTTGCTTGAGGGTTGCTTGAGGCGGATATTTCTTCCATGTTCTTTTCCTCTCTCTCCTCTATGGACCTGACCGTCTGACCAATATAATTGAGACCACATTCACACGGGATTTGGCGAATTAAAGTTAACGTTGGTAAATGCGAGGCACTCCTACTAACACGTAGGGCACGACACGCACAGTCACAGTCCACTCACACTCCACAATCGCCCGATTCATTTCCGAGACGCGGTTAAATACCTAGGAGTTTCACTGGATCCGGCCCTAACATGGAAACTCCATACCACGAACACCATCAGAAAAGCAAACATCAGACTAAAACAGCTATACCCTATGCTTAACAGAACAAGCACCATAAACACTTCCTATACTTAACACTCATACGGCCAATTCTGACGTATGCAGGACCAGTCTGGGACTTTGCAGCCAAAACCCACCTCCGTAACCTCCAGTTTGTACAAACCAAGGTCCTTAAAATCATCGCCAAGGCACCTTGGAGAGCACACACTAAGGACGTCCATCGGGAATTGAAATTTCTGCCACTAATGGACGTCATCAGAGAACATGCTGAACAGCAAGACACAATTCTCACACAACACAATCATAAAGCGTCTGGGTAACTATGATCACACCCGCGACACCAAATACAAACGCCCCAAACACCTCCTCCTCCTCGAACCCAACACATAATGGTTGTCTATACGTAATTTACTGACCACGCTTTCTAACGGACTGTTACAGGACATGTTTGGCGATCCGGACGTGACGGAGAAGAAGTGGATGATACCCAAGCCCAACTACTAACAATATCCTACCAAAAATTACCAAACGCATGTTGCTGTCGCACAAGAGCAGTATACTAGCTTCTTGTGCCCTTCAACCCCTCTTACTATCGCTGAGGTAAGGAGACCCTTCTGGTCAAATTATCGGCACTTTTTTCCCCTCAGCCCTACGCTCTTCATTCTGTCTCTCTCACAATCTATCTCCGTGAACGACCGTATTAAAGGGTATTATGCCGTCCCTCAGGTGCGGATCAAACACAAAATCCCGATCCTTGTGTTCCAGTTAGTGTACTAACAGCACGTGCAGAGGGGGTGTAGAATATGGTGGACCCCCATGCGGGGGCGGTGCGAGCTTTCAGGAGGCACCGCCCTTGGGGCCTTTGGCCAATTTTTTAAAAAAAACACGGGTTTTGGTAGACCCCAGGAGTTCTAAGGCCTACTTTGTCTTTAACCGGTCGTAGAAGGTCACGAATTTTGTTCTGGGTACAGAAGAATGTTTTATAATTGTATTTAGACAGCATTCTGCTAATCTTTCCTGTCACGTTCCCAGCATAAGGAAAAGGAAAGCAGTGTTGGTCTTCCGTGAGTCATCCATGCTCCTTTCCTTTTCCTTATTGCTAAGAGCCTTAGTAATTTGTTTTTTCTGAGTAACCGTTTTCCCCGGAAAATCCTTTTAAGGTTCTTGATCTCTGCAGCAAGACTTTGGCGATCGGTGAACAAGAGTTTTTTCAATACAGAGACTTTCTGCGCCGGTGGGTGGAAACTCGTAGCATTTAGGTACAAGTCCGTGTGCGTGGATTTCCTATAAACACTTATGACCTAAGGTGCCAAGAATTGTTTATTTCAGAATATACGCCGGGAAAACCTTCATTCTTTAATAAATAAAACTCTAATGAAAAGGTCACGTGGTTTTTACTCACACGCACGCGGCTGTCCCTAAAAAACAGATGCAAGTCGTCAGGCCCTTGCCCTTAGACTCTTGTCTGAGACGAGCTTCTGAGGTGAGAAGAGACAGAACGTTGGAAGCTGTTCCAAATATTTTTTTTAAAGAAACTGTTTAAAACTCAACTTGTGCAGTCATTTTCTTGGACGAGTTCGACCCTTGAACAGATCCAGACTCTGCGGATCATCAAGTACGAGACAACATATTTAACTCATGAAAAACATTCATGCAGACAAACATGATGGATCCACTTTTATTGTGTAATCGTTTGTATGGTGTGGTGATTCATGACCCTTACAGTCGGGTAAAGCAAAAATAATTTAGTTTTTGTTATTTACGTATACAGCAGGACGGAAGACGAGAATGGCTTTGGTGGTGGGGCCGAGTAGGCGGGAAACGTCACCGTCTGCAACATTGTTGGCTGCAACATTGTTGATGGCCTGGAGTAGATTAGATTGGACAGTTGTTGCAGAGAGGCTGCCAGAGGGAGAGAGACGCTAGGGAGAGACGAAGCAGTGGCAGAACAAGGCGACATTTCAGAAAGGAGATTCATTTTGCGGGAGTACAGAAAATAAAAAGACAACATTTGATGGTGAAGGAGAGGCGCTAGAGAATCTTAATATGAAGAAGACGTGACCCAGCAAAGGAACAACCGGCATACGAACAAAAACGAAGAACGACGTCATCTGGTAACGGCAATTTACCTCGGTTTTTCCACACAAACCATTCTCGTCTGATTCGCGAATTTAATTTTCAACTATATCGTTGTTCGTCACCCGCGGCGTTCCCTGGAGCAGCCGCCATTTTAAGAAGCTGCGTAGATTATTATTTTTGCTTTTACCGACTGAGCTAATGATTAAATTGATATCGTAAATTTATATGTTTTCCACTATAACTTAATTTGAGTTATATTTCTATTCAAATTAAATACATTATTACTATTATCATTGTTCGTTTGATTGTACAACAATATATTTTTGATGGTGTAAACAACGAACACCACAATGGTAAGATATTTCTTTTATCGTAACGTTTCGACTTCCTGTCGCCGCCTCAACGGCCCACTTCCTAATTTATTTGGTCGGACCCGTTTTTCATGACTAATTTCCCTTTCTGGAAAGATGCTTTATTCTCCCTTCTTCATAAATCCGATTCCGCCCAGGAATCCCTTGACTGGGGAGCTTTTTTTCCCCCTCCCCCTACTCTTATTGATGGGGATTGCTATAATTGTCATGACGGTAGAAGTTCAGTCCTCAGCTTTGTCCCCCCGAGGTCTCGTCCAGGGTTGGTTGGTTGGTTGGTTGACTTTGTAAGCCAACTCACCCCTAGGCAAGGGTGGTTACGTGCTCGGGAGGCTCAATAGCCCCTTGGCCCGGGGGCGCAGGCAGTTACACCCCGCGCATGCTGATAACACACACACACACAGACAATTAGCCCCCAGACACTGTTAAGAGACAGGCGAAGAATAATTAGTGGCCTGATGGATAAGGGATCCGAAGATTGCAGGTTCGAGTCCAGTCACGGTCATACAACTTTTTATACACTGATGATGACCCTACAGTGAATGCGTTTCATAGTGAGGGCGAACAATAGAGGGAGACTCCAGGTGTCTCTTAGGAAGCATTATACATACACAAATAAAATACTGTAATATACTTTTTGGAGTATAAAACATTTATTAATTAACAGAACAAATTATGATGAATTTTAAAATTCTTCATTTATTAATTTAAAGTGAATACACGGGCTTAATCTCAGGGGATTTTGGGTCTCTCAAGAGATGGATGGAGTATGCAGTAGCTGAAAATAGAAAGAAAAATCATTAAATATTATTTATCCAGAGCAATGAGCAAGTTTCACAATTTTTTTTATAGGTTACCCACAATTACTGGGCCAACAAACATCCACCTCTCAAATGTTTGTGCGTCTCTCTGGCGTCTTGCAGGATTTGATCACGTCTGCCCACGTCCGTCCTCTCATCTGGCTTCTGGCTGCTCGGACCAAGTCTGTCCTTTCCTCCACTCGTTTCACTTCTGGATATCTGCTCGGACCAAGTCTGTCCTCTGCTCCATTCGCCTGCCTTCTGGGGCAAGTGAAACTCGATCGTACTTGCGTCCTCGTGACCGACCATCACAGGTCTAAGCGTTTGCAACATTTAAAATTAATTACCTGTTCAACGTTACTCAGGAAATATTTTAAAAAACTAACAACAGGGTAAGGAAAAGGAATCATACTGCAAGGAGAAGAAATAAAAAAACCTTACGCTTTTCCGACGATATTGTAGTATTAGGGGAGTCAGAAGAAGACTTAGAAAAACCATAATAAATGTCAAGGAATACCCTGCAATCAAAAGATCAATTTTTTAACCAAAAAGTAACTATGGGAAGATAAAAATGAAAAGGGGGCTTCAAATCAAAACCAACGGGACAATTAACCCAAACCAGAAAAGGAATAACTGTGGGCAAAGAGAGTGTACAGTGACCGTGTGGCCTAATGGATGAGGCGTCGGACTTGCGATCAGAAGATTGCAGGTTCGAGTCCTGTCACGGTCATACAACTTTTTATACACTGATGATGACCCTACAGTGAATGCGTTTCATAGTGAGGGCGAACCATAGAGGGAGACTCCAGGTGTCTCTTTGTTACATACACAACTAACATACATACAATTATGGTTCCTTTTCAGCCCCTTAACGTTCCTGTTGTTATTGTGGTATTCAGTCCTAAGCCTGGTCAATTGCTAACCTATCCTCCGCAAGCCTCTTCATTTCCTCATAATTAGCACAATACAAGAGCCTCACTAAATTGCTTAGCGTATTCCCAACCTTGGCCTCCCTCGTCTGTTCTTAACCCACACACACATCCCACTAATGCTAATTTTTCAAGACCCTCGTGCCTTAAAACGTGATCTGTTCCTTTCTCTTAGTCAACGTCCTCCATTTTGTTCGCTTTTCCCCTATTCCGTTTATAACTTTGTTTGTTTGTGACTCAATCCACTATCCATCTCATTCTCCTATAGCACCACATTTCAAAGGCTTCTATTCTCTTCCTTCCTGCAACTCCTACGGTCCCCGTTTCGCACCCATATAACGCCACGCTCAATACCAACATTTTTAGCAACAATTTCCTAATATTCACACTTACATTACTAGTAAGTAAATTCGGTACAGGATTTTCTTAATCGTCCTTCTAGTATTTAAATCAAGGTTCCTGCTGCAAGTGTTGAATGAGCTGCTGCCAACCTTGTAAAATAGCACATCACATATCTTAAAATTTCTATTCAGTTTTTTTCTGCTCTTTTGTTTGTTTGTTTCATGTATATAGCTGCTGCTGGAGCAAGGACAGTTTCCTGGTCCAAGTAGTTAAAACTCCATTGCGTGTTCCTCAGTGTGTGCTTGTTTGTGTTTCCCAGTGTGTGTCCGTGTTGTGTTTATATTGACTTTTGTCTATATACACTTTCTTTTACTAATTTATTTTAAGTTTATTTGTCTTTAATTATTTACTTTATTTTGTTCATTTTTAATTTTTAATGTATGACGTATCCTATTTCCTCAATCGAGGATTAATGGAAACAACAATAAATCTAAATCTAAATTCCTCAATTTAGCGGAAGCCTTCCTTGCTATCCTGTGCTATCCTACTCTAGTTATTACGCTTCCCAAGTAGCAGAATTCCTTAACTTCCGTCCAAATATCCCTTCCCAATCTAACAGCCTTTGTTATTCCACTGTTTACCAAACTACACTCCATTACCTTGGATTTTCCCTTTATTAATCCTCATATTGAACTCTTTTTCCCCAGGGCCACGTTCATGCCATTTATTATGGTTTCCAAGTCTCCTTCTGATTCTCCCAATACTACAATATGTTCGGCAAAGCGTAAGGTTTTTATTACTTTTCCTGTATCCTGTATCCTAAATAATGAAAATTAGAAGCTCATCATTATTTCCAACGCCCGCGAGGTTAAGTAAAGGGCGGAAATCTTTATTAAATACTCGAACAGGACTCTGTGACGTCACTAAGGGAAAATTTTAATTCCGTGACAGACTCTAGAGGGGGAGGAAGTGCCCCTTCATGTAGAGTATTCTACACCAATCCTTCACCTCCCTCTTCTCTTCACTTCCCTCTAACACTATTTTACAGGATTCACGTGTCTAAAAACGTGGCGTTTAATTTATCCCTTCAATAAATTCTGCAATATTTTTCTCTCTTCTCTTATTCTTCAATTTCATGAATATTCCATCGTCATTAAGGCTATACAGGGGAGTATTTATTTTTATAATAAGGGAATTAGGAAGAACATACAGTGTCGTCACATTCAACAACTAATGAGACATCTAAATATCTTGTCGTTGCAGTCAGTCAGCCAAGGCTCGGGAAACTCTTGAAGAAGCTCCACTTTGGCTGATGACGTCGTCTAACAGGCTGTTTCAAGTTCTTCTCTTTCTTCTTCATTAGACGACTCTCCTCCACCTCCAATGTCTCCATCTCCCCCTCACCTCTCCCTCTCCTTCCCCTCTCTCCCACGCAGTCCATGGTGACGTCATCCCAGGTCTAGACTAATCCTCGTGGGGAAAATAAAGATGAAATTAAATACGGTAAAGTTGAAATCACGTGGGATTAAGTTTCATTTCTTTGATACAGAATTCAAGAGATTCACGAATTCGAGCTAAAAAGGTTCATCGTAGACGGATTCCTCTCTATTTGAATAAATTGGTAAAAATTGTATTTTATTAAGCTTAAAGATGGTCCACGTTTTAAGTCACAAGGCTCTTGTAAAATTAGCATAAGAGGGAAGTGTTTGGGGAAAGAATAGAAGAGGGAGGCCAAGTGTGGAATACGCTAAGAAGATCAGGGAGGATGTTGGTTGTGCTAGTTATAAGGAAATGAAAAGGCTTGCGCAATATAGGTTGCATCAGACCAGTCTTAAGACTGAATACCACAACAACAACAACAACAAAGATGGTCCGCGACACTCAATTCTTCACATGTACATTCAATAATGTTTTTGGTTGAGGAGTCAAGGAGTAAATATGGTGAATCTCCTGTAGAAGTCTCAAAAAGGAGACGAAACGTCCCTTTTTTAATAAAAAGCGGTGAATTTATATGCGGACTTATTAGCCTTATTTTTTTAAATGTTTATTACTTTCTTTAAAGGCATTTGGCAATCATGTTTATACGGGA
Source organism: Eucriotettix oculatus (assembly GCA_034510155.1). Classification (NCBI taxonomy): domain Eukaryota; kingdom Metazoa; phylum Arthropoda; class Insecta; order Orthoptera; family Tetrigidae; genus Eucriotettix; species Eucriotettix oculatus. The sequence goes on from CM067376.1 coordinate 12,138,899, forward strand.
AAATAACATGTTTTTGTATATATTAAGTACGTGGGCCATTTAAAAAAAATCGGTACCTACGTAAATAGCTAATAATCCGTGTAACAAATGGTACGGTACTTGAAACAGTAACTCTTTTTGGAAAGCCGCCGACAGCGACGCCACCGACTGTAGTGGCAACTCATGCAACAGCTTCAATCTGACTGTAGGGATTTCATCTTTCAACAAGATGGCGATCTTTTATATTTCAACTATTTATGCCTTGCCGCTGACCTGGCGCTACTCCAGTGGCCATCACGACGAACTTGCTGATACGCAGAAATCAAAATCAGTAACTGCTGTCTTTTATTTTATTATTATTATATTATATTAGAAGTAGTTTTATCAGAAGGTAAAATGTTTCCTAAATTACCCTACAAAAAGGGCATAATCTCATTTCCTTCACAACAAATTAGCTTCTCATGTTTTATTGTTTGTTGACTCTTTCCTTTAAGACTGATCAGATGCTTTTAACTACAAGCAACTCTGCAATTATTTTTCTCTTTTAACTGTCATTTCTAATTCCATAATAATAAAAACATTAATTATATCCTGCCATAATCAAAGTGTTCCACCGATCTCATCCCTCAATAAATTTCTGTCATTACCAAAGTTAAAATTTATAATTATTGTTAAACAAATTTGTAAATGACTTTAGTTGCACTTAGTAATTGTGAAATAGGCAGAATCATAACTATAGACATGCCGAATAAGACTGGGGATTATAGAGTTTGGTATCTCATGGATGAAAGATATTCAAGAAAATAGTAAATAGGAGAATGGAACAACAAATAGAATGCGAGTTAGGAGAAGATCAATTTGGTTTTAGAAAGAATGTGGGGACAAGAGGGGCGATATTGAATTTTGCGACTAATTTTAGAAGATAGGGATAAGAAAAAAAACCGGGCTACATTCATAGCATTAGGAGATTTAGAAAAAGCCTTTCGTAATGTGAACTGCATCACACTGTCAAAAAGACAGGAATAAAATATCGAGAAAGAAAACAGTCAGCAGTAATTATAATTAAAGGGAAAGAAAATAAAACAGAAATCAAGAAAGGAATAAAAAAAAAGGATGCAGTCTGTCACCCATGCTGTTTAACTTATACATAGAACATGCGATGAAGAAAGTTAAAACGGAATATGGAAAGGGGAATCAAACTGCAAGGAGAAAAAATAAAAACCGTAAGGTTTGTTGTACTAGGGGAGTCAGAAGAAGACTTGTAAGGCGTAATAAATGACATGAAGGTGATCCTGGAGAGAGAGTTCCATATGAGGATTAATAGAGCGAAAACCAAGGTAATGGAGTATAGTATGGGAAAAATTGGAATAACAATGGGTGTTAGATAGGGAAGGGATACTTTGACGGAAGTTAAGGAATTATGCTACTTGGACAGCTTAATAACTAGAGTAGGATAGCACAGGCAAGGAAGGCTTCCGAAAAAAAGAGAGGGTAAAATAAGAGTGAACTAAAAATATTGGAATGGAACGTGGCGTTATATGAGTGCAAAACGTAGACGATAGGAGTTGCAGAAAGGAAAGGAGTAGAAGCCTTTGAAACGTGGTTCTATAGGAGAATGAGATGGGTTGATAGGGTAACTAACCATGAAGTGATAAGCGGAATAGGGGAAGAGGGAACAATATAGAGGATTTTGAAGGGACAGATTAATAGGCAACGTTCTGAGACATGAGGGTCTTGTAAAATTAGCATTAGAGGAAAGTGTGTTGGGTGACGTCAAGGATAGAATATAGCTAAGCAGATTAGGGAGGTTGTGGGATGTAGCAGCCATACGAAAATGAAAAGGCTTTCGCAAGATTGGTTAGCATGGTGTGTTGCATCAGACCAGTCTTTAGCCCTGAACACCAAAACAACAACAACAATGTAGAAATAATTTTACTTCTTATTTGTTACACTATTGCCTTACATAAATGAATGAATGATTTTAAGTTTTTATAAATTAATGTTTACCAATTAAATTTATTACTTTATTTTATTTTTGTCACTTGTGTCTTTGTAAGAGTATTGTTTCCAAACTGTTGTAGGCCATGGTGTGAAAGTAAAATTTGAAAATGTGCACCAAGTCGACTTAAGCAATTGAAGGTTTGATTGGGTGTTTGATCGAAGGTCTAATATTGGATAGAAAGGAACAGGAGTGTTCTTGATGCAACTCAAGTCCCTCTTGTATTCATGTTCACTCCCTCTCAAAGTTGTCAGCAATTAACCTGTACGTGCTCATCAAGTTCTCCATTTGCTTAATGTCACATCGTAACTCCCTAAATTGTTCCATTTCACAGACAACACGTGTTGTCAGGGTGTTCGTTGTCTCAGGAACAGTGGCATTATTACCTCTGTCACTGCTACTTGTTGCTGAATGGGGGGAACAAAGCGACAAGTGCCTCTTCCTGAAAGTTGGAGGAGCAGTCTGGCAACATTGTTTTTTCAGGTGATTTTACTGTCCTGTGTACAACTTTTGGGAGACAGCCACACACTACATCAGTTTTTAAAATATGAATACTCTAACTCAGACATTAACAGTAAGTCACTCCATGCAATTACAGGATGTGTTTGGTTTTTATTAGTTGTATCAGGATTGTATGTAAAAAATAATGTAGTTGTTGTGTGCAATCAAAGAAATGAAAGGTGCTATAAAATGATAGACATGATAACTTTGACTATGTGACATCGGGTTCTAGGATCGGAGGTTTATCTGGGGTGGGTTGGTCTGTTGTGGATCAGCTGATGCTGTCAGTGTTTGGGGGTGTGTGATTTTTGAGGGGGGGGGGACTGGGGGGGGGGTTGATAGGCGGGCGAGGGTGAGTGGGTGGTGCATGGTTGTTTTAGGTTGTTTGTTTTGGTGGTTTGTGTGGGTTGGTGTTGTGGCTGGGGTGTGTATGGATGTATTTTTCTGCTGGGTGTTTCTGGTGAGTGGAGTGTTGTGGGTTGTTTAAGGGGGTTGGTAGGTTGGTCTATTTGGTTCTACTTTTTCTTAGCTTTGTAACTTTTTTGTGCGATGAATGTGTGTTTAGCGTTATATTCTAGGTGGCGTTGTTTGTCCTTGGGTGGGGGGGTTTTTGGTATAAATGTGATCGGTGGTGTTGATGGGGTATTTTGGTACTGTTGTGGAAAGGGGGGGTTTGTTGGGTGGTTTGGGGTGAGTGAGATTGTTTGCGTTTCAATATAATTAGAAGGGGATGCAGTTGGAATTGTGTACAGGGTCTTGGATAAATTCGTCTACAGAATTGGTGGTTACCGATGGGGGGGTCGCATGGTGGTTCATTGATTTAGCTGGCTTACCTTTTGCATGCCTGGTAATTGTTCAAATTTTTCGTCGATGTGTTAGGGGGTGGGGCGTGGAGGGGTAGTATTGATGGGGGGTTTGTACTGGGTTAGTATGTTGAGTTCTCGATACAGTTGTTATCTTTGTTTTGCTACTACACACTTGCAGTCAGATTACATTCAGTTAATTTGTTACAGGCTTGATGTTAAAAACACCAAAACAGTCTTTAATTGGAGATAATCGCTCAGACTATCTAACACAAAATATTGAATTCATGAAATGGAATAAATGTGAAAACAAATAAATATAATTTTATAAATAAACACCAAAAGAAGTTAGTTTAAAGGAAAACAAACTAAATATTTCAGAAATAATATTAATAGGGAACAAATAGAATGCCAAATGTTCATTATGATGTAAAAGGACTTTCTCAGCAGTCAGAGATAAAAGAATATATATTTATATAATCAAATTAGTTTAAAGGTAATTACATATTACACTTTCTCAATTCTATTTTCCCACATAGCAGAAAACTTATTCTAAATCAAAATTCACCCAGATTTACATTTAATCAGTCTTTTTAACCTTAACATTAAAATATTTTTAAATACATTTATACTTTTAGTGACTGTCCTTAACAGCTACCGGTAACTCATTGGTGCTACATCAAAGACCCAACTGGATAGAAAGACTAATAAGTAAATCAAGAATATATTTACCCCATCCCCTTTAATAAATCATAAAAGAACAAAACTAATCATTTTCCTCTCCAGAGTTCAAGTAAGTATAGGGTCTGAAAACACACAATTAAATTTAAGTTTATTTGATGGTTAAATAAAACACAAAGAATGGCCAAAGGCCACAAGCAGAATAATTTAATTTGAATAAATTTCTTCCCCTTCCCCATTATCAAACTTAGGGGACATCATCAGTTTTTTCTGCAAAAAAAATGTATAAATAATTAAACAAAGTTGAATAAACAAACTTGGTAAATTACAAAATTTAATTACATTAATTTTAATTAATCGTTGTAAAAGTAAATTATAAGTTTTATTGTCTGTTTTTGGGCCTAATACTAATTTAACATAAAACAAAGAATGGAATCATGGTCCGGTAATGACAGAAAAGGATGAGATCAATGGAGCAGACACGAGTCATCAAGGAATCAAAGTAATGGGATTATGGAAATATATTACAAAATGACAAGTGCACGGGACAGAAAAGAAAAACGTCGACACGATGAAGATAAAAAATTTAAAAAAAACACAATGTATGACGACTTTAGAAAGTCAGTGAAACAAATATAGGAAAATGTGCAAAGGCGCACAAGTCAAAGTTAAAAGGAATGAATAGTATAAGATATAAAACACAACTATGAACGGTAAAGTGAAAAGAATAAATAATACACAGACGAATGTGAAAATGTGTAAGGAAAAACACAGGAAACGCTTAAGAACCGAGGAAACAGCAAGGGAAAGGAACTACCAATAGAATAATAAAGTTAGTCCGTTAATCTATGTGACCGTGTGGCCTAATGGATAAGGCGTCGGACTTCGGATCCGAAGATTGCAGGTTCGAGTCCTGTCACGGTCGATTCTTTATTGATGTTTTTAAAGTAAAATTGGACATATTTAAACTAAAATACTTAAAAATACCTTTCTAAAATAAGGAGTGTAATCCTATTTTAATTCAGAAGGAGCATAATTATTAACTCAATATAACGGGTATTTTTAGATACTAAATTGAAACACAACGTGTCCAATTAAAGTATTAATTCAAACCTTTGCAACAATTCTACACATAATTATTTTAAAAGAGGTGTGCAGTTTTTTGAATTTTCGGAGGCACCGCCCCCTTCATCGGAAAGTTAGGAAGACATTTATTTCATTTCCAATGATCGGCAGTCGTCGGTCAACGTCCTCCATATTGTTCGCTCTTCTCCTATCCTGGTTATAACTTCCTCGATAGTGATTCTATCCACCCATCTCATTCTCCTACAGCACCACATTTCAAACGCTTCTATTCGATTCCTTTCTGTAGCTCCTACCGTCCACGTTTCACACCCATATAACGCCAACCTCAGTACCAACACAATTAGTAATTATTTCTAAATATTCATACTGATATCAGCCGTAAGTAAATTCATTATTTTTTTTTGCGAAAGCCTTCCTTGTGTGTTCTTTCTTTCTCTTCCTTCTATTCGATTCCTTTCTGTAACTCCTTCCGTCCACGTTTAACACACATATAACGCCAAACTCAGTACCAACACAATTATTAATTGTTTCTAAATATTCATACTGATATCAGCCGTAAGTAAATTCATTTTTTTGTTTTGCGAAAGCCTTCCTTGTCTGTTCTTTCTTTCTCTTTCTTCTATTCGATTCCTTTCTGTAACTCCTACCGTCCACGTTTCGCACCCATATAACGCCAAACTCCATACAAAAGTTTTAGCAATGATTTACTGATATTAACCGAAAGTAAATTCCTTTCTTGCCTGTGTTATCCTACTCTACTGTCGTCGTCAAAATAGTAGAGCCATTGTCCCTATTCGGAATGACCTACGTTATTGTACAAGGTCTCATTTTACGCAGACTTTGACGCCATTTTATGATATATAATTTTTTTTAATGAATTTAACGATATTTTAAAACCTTTGGTTTGGCGAAAAAACTGAAAAATGTCAGGTTTTTCTTTTTGTCCTTCTTTCATAAATCTCGACTTTGATAACTCACAAATTTCAAACTATTTTATTAAATGGTCTAAAAATTTAGCAAATGACAGTGTAAACCTCACCAAACGTATCCACTAAGTTTTAATCATGTGTGGGTCTTACGTTGTTCTTAATTAATTAATTAATTAGTGGACCTCTGCTACGTCTTTGACAGCGCATCGCAGAAGAGTGGGACAAAGTTTTTCTAGTAGTGATTGAAAGTCATATAAAAAAATGTAAGCTTCATTAATGTAGCAACTCTACGAAAATATGTACGATTTCTTTTTAAAAAAAAGTGTAGTGAGAATGGAAAGGTTCATTGGAGCGGGAGGGTTACAGTAGGGTGGCAGCCCTGCCCGCTGACCGGGTCCCGACATTTCCCCACGGCTCTTCCTTGGCATTAAGGATCATGTTTTTTTTTCGCGATCACTAAGAGATTTCTTTTACAGACATGTGCGAGGTGTATGAGTAATGTAATTTAAAGGAAAGCAACCAGGAAGAGCGGCAGGGAAAAGTCGGAAACTGGTCAGCGAGCAGGGCTGCCACCCTACTGTAACCCTCCCGCTCCAGTAAACCTTTCCATTCTCACTACACATAGTTTCGTAGAGTTGCTACATTAATGAAGCTTACATTTTTTTTATATGACTTTCAATCGCTACAGGAAAAGTTTTGTCTCACTCTTCTGAGATGCGCTGTCAAAGAGTTACTAGAGGTCCACTAATTAATTAATTAATTTAGAAATACTCATGACACGCAGGTGATTCAAGCTTTGTGGATACGTTTTGAAGGGTTTGCGCTGTCTTATGCTAAATTTGCAGATCCTTTAATACAACAGTTTGAAATTTATGAGTTGTCAAAGTCGAGCTATAGGAAAGAAAGGCCGAAGACCCTCACTTTTTTTCATTTTTTTCGCCTAACCGCACGTATAAAATATCATAACATGGAAAAGGAATCATACTGCAAGGAGAAGAAATAAAAACCTTACTCTTTGCCAACGATATTGTAGTATTAGGGGAGTCAGAAGAAGATTTGGAAACCATAATAAATGGCATTAACGTAGTCCTGGAGGAAGAGTTCAATACGAGGAATAATAGAGAGAAAAATGTAATGGAGTGTAGTATGGGAAACAGTGGAATAACAAAGGCTGTTAGATTGGGAAGGGATATTGTGACGGAAGTTAAGGAATTCTGCTACTTGGGAAGCGTAATAACTAGGGATGGTAGAAGTATAGTTGACATAAAGAGTAGGATAGCACAGGCAAGGAAGGCTTTCGCGAAAAAGAGGGATTTACTTACGGGTAATATAAGTGTGAATATTAGGAAATCGTTGCTAAAATGTTGGTATGGAGCGTGGCGTTATATGGGTGCGAAACGTGGACGATAAGAGTTGGGGAAAGGAAAAGAATAGAAGCCTTTGAAATGTGGTGCTATAGGCGAATAGTGAAAATCAGATGAGTGGATAGAATCACAAACGAGGAAGTTCCTAACAGAATAGGGGAAAAGCGAACTATATGGAGGACGTTGACTAAGAGAAGGGATAGATTAATAGGCCACGATCTAAGGCACGAGGGTCTTGTATAATCAGCAAAGGGGAGGGGGAACAGAACAGGGAGGCCAAGGATGGAATTCGATAAGTGGTTCAGGGGGGATGTGAGTAATGCTAGTTATAAGGAAATGAAAATGCTTGCGCAAGATAGTTTAGCATACAGGGTTGCATCAGACCTGTCTTAGGACTGAATACCACAACAACAACAACAACAAAATGGCATTGAAGTCTGCGTAAAATGAGTGAGACCTTTGAAAATAGCGTAGGTCATGGGCACAGTGGGGCATCAAACTCAGGGCTCTACCATTTTGACGACGACAGTAGTAGTTATTACCCTTCCCAAGTGGCAGAATTGCTTAACTTCCCTTCCCAATGTAACAACCTTTTTTATTCCACTGTTTCCCATACTACACTCCATTCCTTTCGTTTTCCGTTTATTAATCTATTAGTATACTTACAGGTATAAACGCCTAATTGTATTTATTCTCCTAAGAAAAGAAAACAATGTATATAGTATGTAATGATGGTTGTTTATAAGAATCGGTATCGTAGTGTAATAAAATAGATAAAAACACGACAGAACTGAGAATCGACAAGGAAATGGATTTCAGGTCAGATGATCACATTAAATTACAGAGAGATTGAGGAGAAGACAAGGAGTTGGAGAAAGGACATGGAGATTATGATCTGAGGCTAAGATTCGAAATTGTCCTGGCCGCAGACAGTAGCAGCGGCAGTGAGGCGGCACTGGAAGGTCCAAACACGTTAAATACCTCTTTCTGTAACCTTTTGCCGGATTTCCTGATACAGCACGTTGCGAGTAGGAAAAGATATGAAAAATCTTTTGCCTTCCCCCCATTAATATGTACCTACACACTGTACTCGATTAGGGGCGGAGTCTGAGGGCTGAAGCTCTAATTTCCCTTCAAATAATTTTTATTCTCAATTAATTTGTTGTATGAATTATTTGTGATGAAGCTTGAATCAAATATAATAGCCTTCGGTGTGTGGTGAATCATGAGCCCTACATTTAAGCGGTAAAGCAAAAATAATTTAGTTTTTGTTATTTGCGTACAGCAGGACGAAAAACTAGGGTGGTTTGATTGGGGCCGAGTAGGCGGGAAACGTCGCCGATTACAACATTATTTATTGCCTGGAGTGCATTGTAGATTCAACAGTTGGTCCGGGGAGTTGTCCTGAGAAGGTCGGGGCGAGAAAGAGAGAGAGCAGTGGAGGAAACAATTTGCAAAAAAAGTGAATTTCGCCATTGTTCGAGAAAGAAGATTTTGTTTTGTAGTACGGAAAACAAAAAGAGGACATTTTGATAGAGATTTAAGCTGAAGAAGTGGCGCTAGAGGATCTAGACGTGTTTCAGCGAAGGAACATCCTGCACGGCAAACCAGGAACGACGTCACAACCAGGCCATTGGTAACATCTGGTAACGGCATTTTAACCCGGCTTTTCCACTCAAACCATTCTCGTTGATTCCCTATTTTTATTACAATCATACCGTTCGTCACCCGCGTTCCCGGGAGCAGCAGCCGTTTAGAAGCTGCATAGATTCTTTTTTTTTTTTGCTTTACCGACTGAGCCAATTTGATTTTACATTTTACTAGTAAATTTATATTTTTATTAAAACTTAATTTGAGTTATATTTCTTTTGGAAATTTTATAATGCAATATCATCATAATTAAATGGAATATATTCAAATTAAATATACTCTTTTTATTATTTAACAATTCCTAGTTACAATAATATTTTTTGCGGTGTTCCAAAGAACAAACACCATCAGGTGGGACTCAAGAGTAAATCAAGCCACGCAAAAAAAAGCAAAGCGTGTGGAAATCGTTACACTTTGTTTCTAGGATTTTTGAAAAAAGAGTAGTGGAAATGCAATAGAACTGACATACAAAAAAGTTAGTTCGACCTCAAATGGAATATGGAGCCATCTGTTGGGATCCTTACAGAACATGTCAGATCGGAGCCCTAGATACAGTGCAAAAAGAAAGCAGTACAATTTTTTTTAGATGGGAACCTGAGCACGGTTATGAAAAAGTTATTTCTTTAGGGTTGGAAAGCTTAGAAAAAAAAAGGAGATAGAAAGCTAGGGCTGTTTGGATTACAAAACATGGGAGGACATTAATGTTAGGCTAAGGGACCCGAATTATTTGAATAGATCAGCCACCCTACCAGGCTACACAGAACAGATATTGGTAAATATTCTTTCCTGAACAGAACCATTGATAAGTGGAACAGCAGCAGTGTTTTGGGGGCAAATTCTCACCTGATATCCAGCTAATGTAATCAACCTTAGATCTTTAGGGCTATATATTTAATGTATTTGCCCCCAGGCTATTCCTAATTGCAGTTTGGAAACACACACATAGATAATTGATTATAATTATTGTTTTTAATGAGCGGCGAGTTCCACGAAGCTTTGCTGTGCCAATTAAAGAGGGGGTCTGTGAGGGGTGAAGGGGGAAAAGGGTTGTCTGTGTTTTTATTTGATCATTTTGTGGGATTGTATGTTATTTTAAATTTCATAGCGTAATTATATTAGTGATGAAGGTATTTAGAGAGGGAGAGAGAGACAGAGAGAATGAATAGAACTGACAAGTAGAGAAGAGGCGGGGGGAAATATTGGTCCACTACAACCAACCACAAAAACAACAGCCAACCCTCGTCCCGTGTAAATGTTTAGAGAGTTGTTGTAGTGGAGGATTCTGTGTAATTGACTATTGACGTTTATGTTGTTAACTGAAGAGCGCAGCAGGGGATGGGAAAGTAGTTTAAATATCTCAAGAGGAAGTTCTAAATCAAACATGACGTTTCACAAACATTAAACTACACTTCGCGGAAAGTGGAAAAGATTTCGTAATTTATTACAACAAGAAGTTAAGAAAACGGTTAACTTTTTCACTCTGTTTTATTGCGCAATTTCCCTTTGCGTATCCCGTGACGTCAGCGGCTTTAATAAAAAACCTTGCTTGCACCTTTACCTTTCTGCGACGAGTATTTTTTCCTCGTCTCTTTCATAAGATAAAAGGCCTCAAATATATACCGCCATTATGTCATTATCATCCCTTATAATCCGTTTTCCCTTCCAGCAGCTTTTGTCTATATTTTTTTAGTAATTCATTTCATTCTTTTAACCTGCTTATTTTTGTCTCCTTTCCAGGACTCACTTCAAGAATAATTTTCTTTTTCCAATTTTTCCCCCTATTCTTCAAATATATATATTTGCGGATCCGTCGTTCCTCTGTATTCGAGGATTTCTTAATTCCTTTAGGGCGCCAGGTATAAAAACACCAAAAATTGATTTTAATGTTTTAATTTCAATCAGAGCATGAGGAAAAATTATATCTGTAGGGCGTGGTCATTCCCTCGTCGTCCCGCCGACACAACCTGCTCCTTCCACTACTCCATGACGACTCACTTAAAGTCTCACCAGACCACATTGTTGGGCCGGGTTGCGTCAGTTCCTCAACAATTGCAACTCGCAAGCTGGCCTGCATTGTTCATCGTAACTTTTCATGTTTCATATATTTAAATGTCTAACTTTATTCGTTTCCCTTTTCCTTCTCATCAAATTTCCCTTTAGACAGTATTTTATCACCCTATTCCTTCCACTCACGATTCCGTTTGTAATTTCCTATTTTTTTTCTCGTTTTCTGTTCTTCCTCGTGGCTTATATTTTCATTTCAAAGTACTTTGCCTCCTCCTTTCAACTCATGCTTTTGTGATTCACTAAATTTTCCTTCGCCTTCTTAACGATTTCCCGTTCTGAAATTTTACTATTTCAATTAAATTTGACATTTTTTTTCTCTCAATATTTGTTCTCTCTTCTGTCTGTTTCTCTATTCACGGTTAGTATATTATTTTCCCCTCTTATTTCAATTAAAATTATTTTTTGTTCAATATATGTAATTTACTCAACTTTCCCTTTTCCTGTCCTAACTTTTTTCCATTCCGGTTATTTTACTCTACTTTTAAAGATATTTTCTTGAGTATTCGTTTAAATTCACTTCTTTATTGTTTTCTGTTACAAAAATTTTTCTTCCTTCTGGATACGTCTATGTGTAACTTTCTTTTTCGGAATTTATTGCCATTTTGTCTTCATATTCTGAGTGTTGCTTATTATCCTTTTTCCGTTTCGTCTACATCTCTCTGCATTTTTATCGTTGTAATTTCCCCTTCTCTTTCAATGCAAGTATTTAACGTCTGTAATTTTCTTATACTTGTTTTCTCATTCTGGCAGTTTATTCTTTTATTTAAGTATTTTATTCAACTCTTCTGTCTCAATTCAAAATATTATTTTTTCAACTTAATAACATTTGAGTATTGTTTTCTTCTTATTTAATGTCTCTTCGGGCTGTTTCTGTCTGAATGTTTTGGTAGTCCTTTCCCAGTCAATCATCGCTTTTATGTTTATTTTATTCCTTTCTCCGTATCGGTCCTCTCTTCTGTCTAATTCTCTACTCACATTTATCGCATTATTTTCCCCTCTTATTTAAATGCTAATATTCTTTGTTCAATGTCTCTAATTTGATTACACATGCTTTCAAATTCTGATAATTAGTCTATAGGCCAGGAGCCTTGTCAACCCTTAGCTACCTTCTTATCCTTTCCACACGCCCACCTCTTTTCAATTAACCTCTCCTATGCTATTAAAGGGTAGTTTCTGGGTGAACCTGTTACCCCGAAAATGAGTTTTATTATTACTTTTTGGGAAATGGTTTATAAAATTCGAAGGTTAAAATTCCGTCTGGGATTTCACCTAAGTAAATTTGTCCGCGTCATCAGACGAAGAAAAGAATAACTGACTCCATTACAACAGCGGGAATTGATTTAAATAAAATAAATAATTACAAACTCTATAGAAGTTGAGGTTGAAAAGGGTCTTTCAAATTTTACCAATCACGAGTAAAAATGTCAGCCGTGCCCTTATCCTGCCTATAATATTGTGGTAGTAGGGGAGTCAGAAGGAGACTTGGAAACCTTAATAAATGGCAAGAGCGTGGTTCTGGAGGAAGAGTACAACATGAGGATAATAGAGGGAACTGTAGTGTATAATCGTAGGTGATTTAACATTTTATGAATACAAAAGAAAAATCTATGTAAGAATTTAGGAATAGCAGAAGCCCAGAGTGACTGCGGGGCTCACCTGATCATGTCGGGGATGCCTCCTGCACTCTCTCTGGGTACTTTTTATCAAAGTTCTCACATGCCGAGACACCTTCACCTATTTTAGGAGGTATATGTACCGGGGTCAAAGACCTTGGGCATATGGCAAGAGTTGTCCGCTGATCCCATTGGATCAGTCGGCCAACTGCCTTCTGAAACTGGTGGAGACACGGAGAAGGGAATGCTGCGTCCCCACAGCAAACTCGTCTCCCGTCATTCACAGGGAAGGGCGTGAGAATAGTACCCAATGCCCCCTGACCTACCTGATGCAGGTTTTCTAGGGTTTTCCCTGCATCTCTTTGGGTGAAACACCGTGAGGGTAGGATCCTTAAACCATAGCCCGGGGGCCCTAGTTAACCCTTGCTAGGCTACCTTGCTCTACCTTCCACATCCCCCTTTTTCAATGCCCTTCCTATGATATTAAAGGGGAGTTGCCTGTTTCAGGATCACCCTCATGTAGCCTGTTAACCAAAAAAAAAAGAATTTAGGAAATGGTTTCAATAATCTAACGATAATATATTCCGTTTCTGCAGGATGTATTTATTTGATAAAGAATCCCGTGTTGCCAATTCTCAGTTTTTCAGTCAGGGACAGAGAAAGCATGACGCTTCATATTTGATAGGAAACGTATGAGAGGGTGAGGGTGGGTAGTGAAGTGAAGTGAAGGGTGTCTGTGTAATGGGGTAGACGCTGCGTGGCGGAGTCTTGAATAAAACATGGCCGGCGCGTGACACTAACCGAATCTGCTGCCGTGAGTAACAGGGTTTGTGGTGAGACATGACAAGGGAAGGGGGGTGGAGAGACAAGGTCGTCATGTGGAAAAGTGGAGGGACACGACACACACATGGCGGCCAAAGGGGGAGGAGGGCGAAATAAAGCGCCTTTGTCACAAAGATCTGCGCCTTCAAGATTGCAAACGCCGCTTCACTGGAGGGGGGTTGACGGACGACTTCATCGGCTATGAACGAACGACATGGCCGCGACTCACGCAATCCTTCAAAACCAGTAGAATAATTATCAAATATTTAAAATACAGAAAAATAATAAAACTCCGTCACCTCAACAGCACTGTGCACCTTTATCAGCCGCGCAAGTCGTGACGTCATCCAGTAACGTCACGTCAAACATGGTGCTTTAAGGCCTCGGGCACGATAAAAGCGGCGAGCGGTGGGACTCCTCGATATGGGAAATGAGTGAGAGCCAGGTGGAGGCTGACTTCCTCCTTCCTGGTTTTCCTCTTTCCCCCTCCCCCCGCCATTGGTCCATGGTCAAAGACCTTCGACATACGGTAAGAGTTGTCCGCTGATTCCATTGGACCAGTCGGCCAGCTGCCTCTCAATACTGATCAAGGCATGGAGGCGGGTTTGTTGCGTTCCCACAACAATCCAGTCTCCCGCTGGAGTAGTATCCACTAACCCGACCAACCTGATGCAGGTTTTCTAGGGTTTTCCCTGCATCACCTTTAGGTAAAACACCGGGTAGGGGAAAAATCATTGAATGCAAATGGCGGCACTTTCCCCTCCCCCACCCATCTCTCTCTCTCTCTCTCGCACACACATTAAAAATATTAATCCAATATAAATATTGTGAATACATTGTTTAATTATGATAACAGGGCGCTGCGGGAGTTTTCTCGCAGACGCTTCAGCCCAGAGTGACTGCGGGGCTTACCTGATCATGTCGGGAATGCCTCGCACTCTCTCTGGGTATTTTTTTTATCAAAGTTCTCATATGCCGAGACACCTTCACCTATTTTAGGAGGTATATGTACTGGGGTCAAAGACCTTGGGCATATGGCAAGAGTTGTCCGCTGATCCCATTGGATCAGTCGGCCAATTGCCTCCTGAAATTGGTGGAGAGACGGAGAAGGGAATGCTGCGTCCCCACAGCAAACTCGTCTCCCGTCATTCGGAAGGGCGTGAGAATAGTACCCAATGCCCGACCTAACTGATGCAGGTTTTCTAGGGTTTTCCCTGCATCACCTTTAGGTAAAACACCGGGTAGGATCCTTAAACCATAGCCCGGGGGCCCTAGTTAACCCTTGCTAGTCTACCTTGCTCTACCTTCCACATCCCCCCTTTTCAAGTCCCTTCCTATGCTATTAAAGGGGAGTTGCCTGTTTCAGAATCACCCTCATGTAGCCCCCCCAAAAAACGATGGGACTCCGAGCGGCAGAGTAGTGAGCGATGGAGAACCCTTGAGCGGGATCATGGCTCGTCCCACATTCCCCGTCATGGAGTCGCCGTGTGAAGCAGCAAAGCTTCTCTTGCTCAGTGGCAATAGTAGCCTTTTATTGAAACGAATTTTAACGAAAGGCAAGAAAAACTTGGAGTTCATCCCATAAATAGGAGTAGAAAGTTTTACGGAGAGTATCACCATATTTTTAGAAATTTAAGAGATGATGAAAAATAGGTTTTTAGAATATACGAGGATGTATAATAAATAATAAAATAATATTTTAAGTAACTATTAACATTCCCTCTTAGTTTTATCACTCCAAGCCGAAGATAGGCGTAGTCTAGTCCTGCCAGGAATAACTCCTGTGATAATTCTTTTTATAAGACACGGAAACAAGTTTTGTTTTCTATACTTATTAAATATAATAAATCATTTAAATAATTAATAATTGGAGGGCACCAACGTTTCATGGCCTATATTTTTCTTTTGCCATCAGCAATTTTCTTGCCGATACTATAATATTGAAGCCGTAATATATCCATAAGAACAGTGCGTCTGTTGCAAAATGTTGTTTTGTAAAGTCGTACGTGTGTTATTTCTTTCCAAAAATGAATCAATAAATTATGATTTTAAATAAGTATATCAACTTTTCCTTCACGTATTAATTTGTTAATATTCTCGAAGCAGGGATTGCTCAATATTAATGTAATATTTTTATATAAAAAAGTAAACTATATTTCTTCCTTTCCTTTTTTTAACATTTAATAAACAAATAAAATGATTTTTTTACTAACGGAAATTACATTGGCCTCGTCCTGTTTTTTTGTGCATTCAGTTGGGCTCGAGAGTTTTTTTTATAGTCCCTGCCCCTCAGCAGGGGGCAAAAAATTAATGTCCGGAGGGTGAGCGGCAAGTTGTACCGCTCTACCGCTCACCCTTACCGTAGCCAGTGGAACCGTGAACCCATTGAATTACATTGGAACATTAACGTGAGCTCTAACTACCTGCTCCTTGCCGCTCGCCGCTCTTATCGTACCCTCGTTTGAGCAGACTATTAGAGGGAAGTGTGTGGTGTAAGAACAGAAGAGGGAGCCCAAGGACGTAATACGCTAAGCAGATTAGTGAATCTGCGGGGAGTGTTAGATATAAGAAAATGAAAAGGCTTGCACAAGAAAGGTTAGCATGGACGGTTGCATCAATCCAATCTAGGGACTGAATACCGCAACAACATTAAACATTCAGGTGTGCAAATACTCTTGAACGGAAATCTATTATTATAATAACATCGCTAACTGAACGGACCCTGGAAACGAAAAAAAAAGGAGGCAACACGAACTGGAAGACTGAAGTAAAAACATGTAATAAAATGCAAACAGGAACGGATGACGTTAACGGGAAAAGTGATTCTAATGGAATTATAAATAAGCAACTTACAGACACCGAACTGAACGAGTAGGCAAGAAAAGATACTAAAGGAGGCAGAATGGAAAATAGTTTAAGAAGGAAAACTGAAAATTAAGCAAATTAGAGACAATGCTTGTATTTAAATAAGAGGGGAAAATAATACGATAAACGTAAGTAGAGAAACAGACGGAAGACAGAACTACTACGGAGAAATGAATAAAATAAATATAAAAATGACGAATGACTGGAAAAGGACTAACAAACCATTTATACCGAAATAACCCGAAGGTACAATAGATAAGAAAAAACAATAAACAACAGTCATTTAATGATAAAAATCATATTTTGAATTTGAAATAGAAGATGGGAATAAAATTCTTAAATAAAAGGAAAGTTTAAGGATTCTACTGCCGCGACGCAGGGAAAAACTATAGATAACCTGCATCAGGTTGGTGTCCAATTTACTTTTGTATATAAAAAAATTCGGGTGAAAGACAAGAATGGAAAAAAAATTACCTTTACCATTCAATTCGCGTGTTCATCCATTTTCAGTTTATATTTTCGTTTGTTGCCTTACTTTAGTCGTTTCCCCACACTACGTCACATCCTGCAATTAAATTGATTATGTAACCAACCTGGAAAATTTGCGGTAACGCTTTAATGAACGTATGGCATTTATCTGTGTATATATAACTGATATATCGGCATCGTGGTGCAGTTTCCGCCGCCCACTGAAGCTGACTTTTCCCCACGTTTCACTATTTACCGACTTAACCCCGAGTAGAGTTAAATGTCAGATCATTCGCTGCTGCAGTTGTGTGGGCGAGAGAAGGTTAATTACGGACGCTCTGCGTGGGTTCCTCCCGATAACTTAGTCATTGGTTTTATCTTTTATTTGTTCGTTAAAACATCCACCGGTGAATGGGCGGAAAATTATAATAAATTTACGTACGAGTCAGATAGAGACGCGGGACAAATTTCCACCAATGCATAAATAACCGACTTACACACGCGAAATATAGCAATAACAGGGAGGGAAGAATACACCAACCACCGAACAAACTATATTATTTCATTCTCAAGAAAATAAAAAATAAGATTATTTAAATTTACATGACATTTCAGTGTAACAAAATAAGTAACGTCTATCACTACACTGACTTGAGTTGCAAGCGCAGTGACGTCATCCGTGCTTCTGCGCATGCCTAGAATCTGTCATTACGAGAGAATGTGTGCAGAAAGTATAATATATTTTAAAAAACGTCAATCACTACACTGACTTGAGTTGCAAGCGCAGTGACGTCATCCGTGATTCTGCGCATGCCTAGAGTCTTATTATCGGAGAATCTGTGCAGACACTATAACAAAATATAAATAACGTCAATCACTACACTGACTAGAGTTGCATGCGCAGTGACGTCATCCGTGCTTCTGCGCATGCCTAGAGTCTGTCATCAAAAAATCTGTGCAGACATTATAAAAAATATATAAAAAACGTCAATCACTACACTGACTAGAGTTGCAAGTGCAGTGACGTCATCCGTGCTTCTGGATCTGTCATTATCAGAGAATCTGTGCAGACAGCATAATAAAATATATAAAAAACGTCAATCACTACACTGACTTAAGTTGCATGCGCAGTGACGTCATCCGTGATACTGCGCATGTCTATAGTCTGCCATTAACCTACGATTTCGTACATGATATTAATTATATATTTGTACAATATGGCTTAAAGGTAACTCAGAATTCTTATTCTATTATTTATTACTACTTTCTTCACGAACAATAATTTTTTTTAAAATAATACATTTATACTATCCGTAATCTTAACCTCTACTGATGACTAATCAGGTTTTTAGTACTTTTTAAATTTAAATGATTGATTAAAACATTTTTCATGACGGTTATGAACATCTAATGTTCTTGTTTTAAAAATATTTAAATACTAATGTGATCTGTTAATTGACTGTGTATTCATTTAATTAGTATATATTTAACACAAACCTTTTTTTATGTTTCCAAAATAAATTTATTATTAACCAATTGACGAATAACGTATATATCTTTTAAGTTTAATAATCAGATTTTATGTTGCGAATATTTATACAAAATAGATTAGCAACGTTTCGTCCCTCACTTCAGAGCTTCGTCAAGTGATGCGTACGCATAATTAGCGGAGAAAAAAAGGGAGTTACGCTTCCCGAGCAGCAGAATTCCTTAACTTTCGTGAAAATATTCCTTCCTAATTTAACAGCCTTTGTTATTCCACTGTTTCCCATACTACACTCCATCACCTTGGTTTTCCCTCTATTAATCCTGATATGGAACTCTTTCTCCAGGACTACGTTCATGCCATTTGTTACGGTTTTCAAGTCTTCTTGTGACTCCCCTAATACTACAATATCATCAGCAAATCTTACGGTTTTATTTCTTCTCCTTGCGGTATGATTCCTTTTTACATATTCCGTTTTAACTTTCTTCATCGCCTGTTCTAGCCATAAGTTCAACAGCATGGTCGACAGACTGCTGCATCATCCTTGTCCATCTCCTTTCTTGATTTCTACTTTCTTTTCTTGATCTTCTATTCTATTTACTGCTGCCTGTCTTCAGTTTCTATTTTAGTTCGCTCTCTTTCGACTCTGCCACGTCCCTTGATCGTGTTAACGCAACGAGTGGGTCGTTGACGTCACTCTGACGTGGATGTGGAAAAAACAATTTTGGTAAAATTCGGCGATGATCATTAACGAATCTTGGAAAATCAGATTGGCGATGGGAGGGGAGGAGGGTAGGGGGTATTAATCAGAAACGAGGAAGTTCTAAACAGAATAGGGGAAAAGCGAGGAAAATGGAGGACGTTGACTAAGAGAAGGGATAGATTAATAGGCCACGTTTTAAGGCATGACGGGTCTTGAAAAATTAGCATTAGAAAAATATTGAGGAATTGATTGAAGGGATAAATTAAACGCCACGTTTTTAGACACGTGAATCCTGTAAAATAGTGTAGAAGTATAGTAGACATAAAGAGTAGGATAGCACAGGATAGCAAGGAAGGCTTTCGCTAAAAAGAGGAATTTACTTGCGTGTAATGCAAGTGTGAATATTAGGAGATCGTTGCTATGGAGCGTGGCGTTATATGGGTGCGAAACGGGGACCGTAGGAGTTGCAGGAAGGAAGAGAATAGAAGCCTTTGAAATGTGGTGCTTTAGGAGAATGAGATGGATGGGTGGATTGAGTCACAAACGAGGAAGTTGTAAACGGAATAGGGGAAATAGCGAAGAAAATGGAGGACGTTGACTAAGAGAAGGAACAGATCACGTTTTAAGGCACGAGGGTCTTGAAAAATTAGCATTAGTGGGATGTGTGTGTGGGTTAAGAACAGACGAGGGAGGCCAAGGTTGGAATACGCTAAGCAATTTAGTGAGGCTCTTGTTTCGTGCTAATTATGAGGAAATGAAGAGGCTTGCGGAGGATAGTTTTAGCATCTGACCAGGCTTAGGACTGAATACCACATTAACAACAGGAACGTTAAGGGGCTGAAAAGGAAACCATAATTGTATGTATGTATGTATGTTAGTTGTGTATGTATAATGCTTCCTAAGAGACACCTGGAGTCTCCCTCTATGGTTCGCCCTCACTATGAAACTCATTCACTGTAGGGTCATCATCAGTGTATAAAAAGTTGTATGACCGTGACAGGACTCGAACCTGCAATCTTCGGATCCCAAGTCCGACGCCTCATCCATTACGCCCCACGGTCACTGTACACACTCTTTGTCCACAGTTATTCCTTTACTGGTTTGGGTTAATTGTCTCGTTGGTTTTGATTTGAAGCCCCTATTTTATTTTTATCTTCCCATAGTAACTTTTTGGTTAAAAATTGATATCATTTGATTGCAGGGTATTCCTTGACATTTATTATGGTTTTTCCAAGTTTTCTTCTGACTCCCCTAATACTACAATATCGTCGGAAAAGCGTAAGGTTTTTTTATTTCTTCTCCTTGCAGTATGATTCCTTTTCCTTATCCTGTTGTTAGTTTCTAAAATATTTCCTTGAACAGGTGATTAATTTTAAATGTTGCAAATAGTGTTTCTTGTATTTTATTATACACGGAGTCTGTGTAATGCGACTCACAGGTGGAGCAACGACACGTGTAGATTAACATGTAGAGGGAATTGTTGTGGGGGGGGGGAGGGCTTAATGGCGTCTTCTACTGTGTGCGGGTATTCGATCCGTGTCCAGGGAATTTATGGCGGTTACTTTCCTCCCATAGCGTCGCGTCGCCTTTAAAGCGATTCCAGGCAGTTCTTTCCTCCCTCCTCCTCCTCCACCTCCTTCTTCTTCACTGGGGGTATTCTTCCAGGTGGCGATATACGAGACTCCCTTCGCAACCTGTGCCTTTTATCCTCGTGCAGAAGCAATTTATTCTCTCCGTCTCCTATATCCCTCTCGTCCTCACCCCCCTAAACAACCCTTGGGTGACTGAACAAGACGACTTCTCTCCTCTGCACTGCACTCAAAGAGCTTCGATCAGAACCCTCAAATTCCTTCTTCCCGCCCCCGCACGTTAATGCTGCTGTTGTTGTGGTATTCAGTCCTCAGACTGGTCTGATGCAACCTTCCATGCTTGCACAAGCCTTTTCATTTCCTTAATAACTAGCACAACTGTAATCCTCCCTACCCTTCTTAGCGTATTCCATCCTTGGCCTCCCTCTTCTGTTCTTACACCACACACTTCCCTCTAATGCTAATTTTCCAATTGCCTCGTTTCTTAAAACATGGCCTATTAATCTATCCCTCCTCTTAGCCAACGTCCTCCATATTGTTCCCTTTTCCCCTATTCTGTTTAGAACTTCCTCGTTTCTGATTAATACCCCCTTACCCCTTCCCCTCCTCCCTCCCATCCCCAATCTGATTTTTTCAAGATTCGTTAATGATCATCGCCGAATTTTACCAAAATTGTTTTTCCACATCCACGTCAGAGTGACGTCAACGACCAACTCGTTGCTGCTGCGTGAAAATTAACGTTAACACGATCAAGGGACGTGGCAGAGTTGAAAAAAAATAGTGAACTAAAATAGAAACTGAAGAGAAAAAAATAATTAAACAAAAAATCGGGGGCCTTAGAAAAAACGCGGAGCAAAGATCAGAATGGTATAAGAAAAAGGCTGGGAAGGTCAAAAATGCATGATCAGATCTGGGAACTGTAGAGTGAAAAGCAGGTTGACTTTTAGGAGAAAAAAAAAGGCTGCCGACAATCTAGGAAATGAAGAACTAAAACAGAAAACGAAACAATGAATTGAATAAATAAATAAGTAAACAGCCTACTTGGTCAGAAATGAAGACGAGAAATGGAACGCAACGTCGTGATGCCCTTAAAGGTTCTGTTTAAATATATATATATATATATATATATATATATATATATATATTTCTGAATAATTATAAAACAGTATATAGGAGGATGGAATAAAACATATAATGGTTTTAGGAAGAATGTAGGGACAAGAGAATCAATATTGACTTTGCTGCTAATTTTAGAAGACAGGATAAGAAAAAATCAGCCTACGTCCACGGCATTTGTAGATTTTGAAAAAAGCGTAATGTGAAACGGAACACGCTATTAAGGATTTTGAAGACAACTAGAATTAAATATCGAAAAAAGGACACTAATACATACCCTGTACAGAAGACAGGCAGCAGTAATTAGAATAGAAGACCAAGGAAAGAAAGCAGTAATCAAGAAAGGAGTAAGACAAGGATGGAGTCTGTTGCCCATGCTGTTTAACTTATATGTAGAACAGACGATGAAGAAAGTAAAAGCTGAATACTGAAAAGGAGAAGTCAAAACCCTAAGATTTTCGATGATATTTTATTATTACGAGAGTCAGAAGAAGACTAGGAAACCATAATTAATGGCATGAACATAGTCTTAGAGAAAGAGATCAATATGAGAATTAATAGAGCGAAAACCAAGGTAATGGAGTGTAGTATGCGAAACACAGGAATAACGAAGGCTGTTAAGATTGGGAAGGGATATTTTGACGGAAGTTAAAGAATTCTGCTACTTGGGAAGCGTAATAACTAGGGATGGTAGAAGTGTAGTAGACATAAAGGGTAGGATAGCACAGGATAGCAAGGAAGGCTTTCGCGAAAAAGAGGGATTTACTTACGGGTAATATAAGAGAGAATATTAGAAAATCGTTGCTAAAAATGTTCGTATGGAGCGTAGACTTATATGGGTGCAAAACGTAAACGGTAGGAGTCGGCGAAAGGAAAAGAATTTGTTGTGGTGTTATAGGAGAATGAGATGAGTCACAAATGAGGAACTTCTTTACAGACGCGGATAACGGCGGCGTACGCGTACAAAAAAAAATGCGGCGGCCATTTTTGAATCGGAAACAATATAAATGAAAAACACAAATTGTTTTTCAAGTGCCAAAACGTGAGGGAAATCACAATCAAAGAATTAATTTTTTTCTGAAATTTTGCGGCAACCAATTAGATATTTTTCTGGACTACTTGGCTTTAATTGAACCATTAAGTTGTTTATTTATTTAAATTAACCAGTCTACTTTAGCCTGGGGCTGAATTATACCTTCAGTAGCATGTTGAATGCCAGAAATGCCATATCTGCGACTACAGTAACCCCGGAATAGACATAATTCTCGGTTGCTTCCTAACTTTATTTTCTGCAACGACCGTCGTACCCTACTCGCAAGGGTGAAGTATTACACAAACAACACGAGGAGAAACTATGGAAATGTCAATGACGCTGACAAAATTTCTAATTTGACGCAAAAATATTGTCGGATTATCCACACTATCATATTTTAACAACGGCAGTGTTCTCTTCCGGTTCGTAAAGTAACGTGTGGACAAAAGTTCAAAAGATAGTTGAATCTTCTTTTTAGCCTTTCCTAGAGTGAAATTAAATTCGATTAAAAATGGTCGACCGTGACAGGACTCGAACCTGCAATCTTCGGATCCGAAGTCCGACGCCTTATCCATTAGGCCACACGGTCACATAACCTATGGTGCTTTAGTTTCTTTGCCTTAATAGTAATAGTAAGTTGTAATCATTATTTGTTTCTAAATGTTAGGTATTATTTTTGTTAATCTTTTCTTTGTTACTCCGTTGTCCTCAAAAACCTTAATTTTTATTAATCTTATCTCCTCACTTGCTAAGTTCATTCCTTTCTTGGAAGGTTCGACCTTTCGGCGCATGACCTCTGTTTGCTTTCTGTTTATTATTTTACCTTTTAAACTCTCTTTTTCACCTCTTACAATCCTACGATATGATATTAATATAGTTGTCTGTATTTATAGTTTTGGCTCTCCTCTTATCCATTTAATTATTGTTTTTGATATTATATTTGCGTTAATTATTTTGAATGCGTGGTAGTTTGGTTCTTTCCACCTTCTTCACTCGTCGTCACGTTCCTCATCTCGAGGCACAATGGGCCTGGAAGTTTGAAAACTCGTCACTGCTTCGTTTAACTCAATTTATTCATACTTTCCTCATTCATTTTTGTCACGCCTTTATTGTATTGTATTGTATTTGCTAATAATCTACAATTGGGCGCAAGCCTGGTGGCAGATACATAATTAAATATACATAATTATAAACTAAAGAAAGATAAACATGTTCCGTGGATGTCCTGAAAGAGAAAAGAGAAACACTTCACTTCACTTTTTTATATTCGGAAACACATTTATATTAAATAAATATCCACTTCACTTCACACGTTTTTTCAGATTTGACCTAAATTTATTTTCTTGAAGAGGATTTCCTCCCTCCAAACACCCCTGCCACAGGTAAATTATTCCAGTCGTTGATAGTCCTATTTAGGAATAAGAATTTGCCAACATCTGTTTTTTGTTTTCTATATTTCACTTTGAATTGGTGATGATCCTCCCATCATCTACCTATATAACTGGGCTTTTGCATTTTGTAGCTAATTCCAATCCATGGTTTTTGCCCCGTATAAGCTTTGAATAGCAAATGCAGTCTTGCTTTCTCCCTCCTTTCTGACAATACCTCCCAACCTTCCTATGACCTGGCCCTACTTGCACAAAATTAGCAGCCCTTTTCTGAACTTTCTCTAATGATTCTATTTGATTAATTCTATAAGGATCCCAACAAGCCGCCCCATATTCCAAAATTGGTCTAACTAGAGATAAGTATGCCACCTCCTTTGTTTTTGAACTTCCCTTTTTTAAGTTCCTCATAATGAAATGTAAGGAATTCCACGCTTTTCGGGCCGTGAAATTCACTTGTTCCTCCTCCCACCCCCCCAAGTCTGTTGTTGAAATGCATCCATCCCCAGATATCCCCACCTATTCTATATTCTGTCTCATTTAACAAACAACGTGCGTTTAGTAAACGAGATTGAGCTGCTGCTTTTCTTTCCATTAATTTTCATTTTATTTTCCAGAGCCCAGCTATTAACTTTATCTAGATCTTCTTGTAATAATAAAGTGTCTTCCTCGTTTGTTACCTTTCTGTATATGATACAGTCAGTCGTCAGCGAAAAGCCTTACCCCTGACTTCAAGTAATTCGGTAAGTCATTAATGAATATTAAAAACAGTAAAGGGCCGATTACAGAGCCTTGGGGAACTCCCGATGTTACAGTGCTGAATCCGAAAATTGTTCCTCAATTTTGACTTTTTGCGATCTGTCGCTTAAGAATTTTTCTACCCATAGTAACACTCTTTTATCTATACCTGTTTTATTTAATTTATCCAATAGGATATCATGAGGTACTACATCAAATGCCTTAGCGAAGTCTATGATAACCCCATCTATTCTACCCCCATTATCTACTTCATCTGCTAACTCCTGAAATAGATTTATCATTTGACTTTCGCACGAGTACCCTTCCCGAAACCCATGCTGACCATTAAAAAACCACCCTTTTCTATCGAGTTCAGATCTAACGTAGGCTGCTAATAAGTGCTCCATAATCTTACACACTACTGAAGTAAGACTGATGGGTCTGTAGTTTATGACGTCTGTTCTTTTACCAGATTTATAAATTGGTATAATAATTATTTCGTTCATCTACCTATTAATTGCAAATTTGGTGAATAATTTTCTTTACTTTGCTATTCCATCGTCTCTTGGCTGCTGCTTTTTTTGACTTACAGCTAACGTCCGTCGTTTCTTGGCTCCGTACGAGATCCTCTTCAGAGATCGAGTTTGAATAAAGGAAAATTAGAAAACGGAATATGAGGGTTTCCCGTGAGTATTCTGCAATCATAGTTATTATTGTTTTATTTCATCTTCATTATCGACATTTCCTTACAGTCATTTGAATTGTCGTGGAATTAGGAACACTAATTTCTTTTAATGAATCGGTACCTTGTCTCTACTATCGCCAAAATATCTTCCCCTCCTGCCGTCTGTCTCTCTCTCCCACTCCATCTCTGCCCTGCTTCAACAAGTTGTTTACCCTCTCTCTTACCTTCCAAGAGCCTCGATCACTTACAAACTCTATTCCATCCATGTATGTACCTACAAAGAGGAAACCCAGCCGACCGTACAATATTTCTATCCCTCCCTCCCTCCATCTCTCCACCTCACCCTTGTTGCTGTTGTTGAAGTTTTTTTTCCAAAGAAAAGTTTGGTCAATCGACCGCGCCACGGTCGCACAAGAATTGAAGCCCATAGAAGGACTTGCTAAGGGAGAAGAAAAGAGACGAGAGAAAAAAAACACGATACGTGGAGCATTTTCCAGAAGTGGGAATAAGTTGACACAGAGAGAGAGGGGGGGAGAGAAGGAGAGGGGGAGAGAGAGAGGAGGGGGAAGGGAAAGGATGCAGAAGTTGTATTTGTGGTCGAGAAACTTCATAGCTTTTTATTTTCTTCCATCACAAAGATATTTGGAGGTAACACACACACACACACGGGGTTGACGTACAAGTGGCCTCCAAAAGTGGATTTCTGTAAATCCTCCATAAGTCCAGACGTCGATTTCTCTAAACAAGAAAGTAACGAAGTTAGAGGAAAAAGGTGAATTGACGGCGGTCTTGGTGTGCCGCAAGGATCAGTACTTGGACCAACGGCAACATTTTTATTTAATACCAGTAACCTCCCAAAGTCAATCCTTCAAAATATTGTGGAATATGCTGTAAGTTACTTCTTCTATACCCTTCGTATTATTACATCCATGTTATTCTTATATTTTCCTTGTAAGTTCGACTCCATAATTGAGAAACTGTGGTAAACAACCGTTGCAGTACGTTAAGCGTCCTAAATCCGTATTAAGTTCTTACGTTAAATTTTGCAAATAGAAAGGTAACGAAGTCAGGGAAAAGTGAATTGCCGGCGGCGGTCTTGGTGTGCCGCAAGGATCAGTACTTGGACCAACAGAAATGTTTTTTTTCCTTTTTTTAAATATCATTCATCTTCCAAACTTTATTCGTCGACACGGTTTAATATAGTATAAATAATGTCTCCGTTACTGCTACCCTTCATTTTATTATACACACTTTGTTGTTACATTCCCTTGGAAGAAACTGTATCTTGTAACTGATGGGGGGATATTAATTAATAAATTTAATCATTGAGTTTAAATATATGTATTTATTTATTGTAAACACAATTATTTTTAATATGGGTAGTGCGTAGATATATTAAGTTCAAAATAATAATTTAAAAATGGGATTTTATTAAAGATCTCAGGGTATTAATGGTTTGGGTGATCACGTGTAGCAGATCTGTTCGTTGACGAACCTGAGTTGTTTTCAGATGCGTCTCGCTGTAATTTCCTCGTTGTGGAACTTGAAGCGGCCGATCGAGAATAGTACGAAGTCGTGCTGCCAAATTGAGGAAACTTCGCTTTTTCCTCTTTCTTCCCTGCTTCCTGGACTGATCAAAGCATGGTCGGTCTCCACTGCCACCTCACCACCAATCTCCTCTCTCCACCATTCTGCTGCCAATCTCCTTTCGCCACCACCTTCAAAAATCTCCTCCACCACTCTCCTTCAATATCCTCTCACCATCACTTTGCAAAATCTGTCCAATCTCTCCTCACAAATTGTCTCCGCCAGCCTCTTTAAAGCCTTGTCTCCCCACTTATCCGACACCTATCACTAAGGTGGCAGGGATGGATATCCTCCAATCTTATCCCTTGTTTCATTTGGGGAACACACGCCACCCGGTCACCAAATTCCCAGGCAGATTAAGACATTCCAAAACGGTGCCGAAGAGGTGTCCGAGCTTTATGGTCCAGGTATCAGTCGCAGTCCCTTTGTTGTTTTTCCGAGCCGCCAAGATGACGCGTGGAAAAACCCCTTCTTCCTTCCTGACAAGCGGCTTTGTCATTCCGGAATATTTGGTATTTAAGTTCCCGTAAATTATAATAAAAAATTGGACGCGGGTTCTACTTGGCACTACAATCTATAAGAGTGTAAAATAATCTTTGTAGTAGCTGGAGCGTCGTTAATGTATTTCTTTTATACATACTAAGGCCATACATCAATTTTTTTACAAACTGGAGAGTAAGTGCAGTGGGGAGAAATAAAATAATTGCGGCCGCGTTGTTCCTCAAGGGTCAATTCTTCGGAACATCAGCGAATTTTTTTTTTAAGTTTTCAAGATCAATATTGTTCCCAAATATTATTTCTGTACATATCCCTGCACGCATAGATCAATTTATTGTAAATCTGTTCTCCATAACCGATAACCTCCATTTCATGTCAGTTTTAGTTTCCCCTGTAGTCCTTTTAAAAGCCATTTATTAGAGTGGTTAAAACTGACCATCTCGGAAGCAGAAGTGACTTCACAAGCTTTAAAATGTGAGACCATCCCTCTGTGAACTTGGTTTCGGACTCCCTCTGCTTACCAAGTGGCGTGATGACGTCATTCCCAACTTCACGTAGTTGCGTCGTCCGCACTCTGCTAATTTTCGCTCTTCTCCTCCTTCCCCCATAAACCCCCGGCTCCCTCAACCCATTTGACTTAACTTATTCAAATCTAAATACGTATCGGCTATAAATTATAATTATAGTAATTAAGTGACTCAACGGTGGTTAAAACTGACGGGAGGAGTTCAAATCAAAGGTCAACAGTTATGAACCAGAAGCCCAAAGCGTGTAGATAATTTATTTATTTTGTTTTTTCGCCGAGTTTCGGTTTTCTCCCATCCGCCTCATAATATCCGGCTTTCCCTCTCTATTACCGCGATAATTCGTTTTTCCCCTGGCCATAAATTTCCCAGATCTAATGATTACCATTGAGCCTGGTATTTAACTGAAATTTGAAACGTTTCCATTCTACCTCGCCCGGGTTGTAATATCTCACTCACCCTTCTAGTTTTCACCTTTTCCCTCCCATAATCCAATGCAGCAGAGGGGAAAAAAAATTTTGTTTCGCTGAAAATCGAGTGTGTTTAATTGGATAGCGATAAGGTTACACACACACACACTGACGCGCATGCGCACTGGAAGCCTTCAGCCCAGGGTCATGTTGAGGTCATAATAATAGAATTAGTTTATATTATCTGACAAGGCCTGTGTAAGGCAGAGGAATTACTAAAAATTTATTGACATCATCTCCTTGAACGACGTTTCGTCCCGACAGTTTGGTACCTCGTCGGGTGTTTTTAGTGAAAAAAAAATACCAAAAAATTGTATAATAATGTTAGTCATAAAAGGCAGAAACATGAAGAAAAAGGAGAAATTTTGACGTGCATGTCGCAGGAGCGCAGAGGCGTCTTTAAAAACAAAACACCGGACGAAGTCCCAGACTTAGGGGGACGAAACGTCATGTAATGGACTGATGTCAATTAATTTATTTACCACTCTGAAGCGTAAGCAGTTTGGGTAATTAATCGCTAGACGTTAAAGAAACAGATATCTGGTGTATTATTTCCCTGTTCTAATAAGGTTAAGTATTTGCTGAAATGTAAAAAAAGACAGTCGTAAATTATAAAAATGGAAAATAAAAATTAACTGGTAATTTATAGATGTAGAATAATGGTAGACTTTACTAATCTGATAGGATTGTAGACAATTAACAGAAGAAATAAATGGTAAAATAATAAGCACACATACTTCAAAATGACGTTACGGCAAGTGCCTTTGGAAAACTTAAAAAGCATCACGCTTTTTTATATCACAATTATTAGTGACTTTTGCACCTGTGTTGAGGTAAAAGTGAAAGGTCTGATTATATATATAAAAAACAAAAACTCGTAATAGTATTAACTTTTTTTAGTCAATAATAAATAAACCCAAAATTTGGATACCAGAATGAGGAAAATATCAACCGAACCCGGGACTCGTGCCCAGGACCTGCCGCTTACCGGGCAGTTACCCTACCTCCACTCCTGTAAAGACTTGGAAACCATAACAAATGGCATGAACGTGTTCCTTTGAGAAAAAGTAAAGCACGTGGGTTAATGGAGGGAAAACCAAGGTAATGGAGTGTAGTAGTATGGGAAACAGTGGGATAACAAAGGGAAGGGATATTTTGACGGAAGTTAAGGAATTCTGGTACTTGGGAAGCGTAATAACTAGAGTAGGATAGCCACAGGATAGCAAGGAAGGCTCTAGCGAAAAATAGAAATTTAATTTCGGGTAATGTAAGTGTGTATATTAGGAAATGATTGCTAAAAATGTTGGTATGGAGCGTGGCGTTATATGGGTGTTTAGAACTTCCTGGTTAGTTACCCTATCCACCCACCCATCTCATTCTTCTATTGCAGTACATTTAAAAACCTTATATTCTTTTCCTTTCCGCAACTCCTGTCGTCCATGTTTCGCACCTTAAAAATATCCTTTCCCAATACAACAGCCTTTGTTATTCCATTGTTTCCCATACTACACTCCATTACCTCGTTTTTCCCTCTATTAACCATCATATTGAACCATTTATTATGGTTTCCGAGTCTTCTTCTGACTCCCCTAATACTATACAATATCGTCGGCAATGCGTAGGGTTTTTATTTCTTCTCCTTGCAGTTTGATTCCTTTTCCATATTCCGTTTTAACTTTCTTCATCGCCTGTTCTATATATAGGAAAAAAGCATGGGCGACAGACTGCTGCATCCTTGTCCTACTCCTTCATTTCTACTTTTTTCCCCTTCATCTTCTATTCTAATTCCTGCTGCGTGTCTTCTGTAGAGGTTATGTATAAGCCTTCCTTTTCGATATTTTATTCCTGCCCTCTTCAAAATCCTTAATAGTGCGTTCCAGTTCACAGTTTCAAAAGTTTTTTTCTAAATCTATAAATGTCGTCATGAACCTTGATCTGTGTTTTTTTTTCTGATCCTTTCTTCTGAAATTAGACGCGGAGTCAATTTTGTTTCTCTTGTCCCTAGATTCTTCCTGAAACTAAA
Organism: Eucriotettix oculatus; assembly: GCA_034510155.1. Lineage (NCBI taxonomy): Eukaryota > Metazoa > Arthropoda > Insecta > Orthoptera > Tetrigidae > Eucriotettix > Eucriotettix oculatus. Next base: position 12,169,563 of record CM067376.1, read on the forward strand.
CTGATCTCCTAAATTTTGTTTCTCTTGTCCCTAGATTCTTCCTGAAACTAAACTGATCTCCTAAATTTTGTTTCTCTTGTCCCTAGATTCTTCCTGAAACTAAACTGATCTTCCTAAATCACTTTCCATTCGACGTGGATTCCATTTTAGTATCGGAAAATTATTGTTAACACCGTCGTATAGAATATCTTGACTGTTAATACAGGGCTCCATATTTCCAATTGGCAATTCTTAAATTCGCTTTTGGGTCGTAAGTTTACTTGATGTTGTTCCACACATTAAGTAGTTAGGTAATTTTTCCTGAGAACAATCTGGAATTTTCCTGGTTTGAAGTGAACTCTGTGCAACGTGGCTTTATTTGACGAAGCTGAGGCCGAGGGTTTCCCGAGTTTACCCGAGCGTTTCACGAAGAGCGTTACTCAGGAATGTTCTATATATTGTATAATAAGTGACATATTACGTGTTACAATTAATATTATGTACATTTAGGGGAGGGGGAAAAAGTTGCGTCGGGCCGATGCCCGTGGAACAAGTAACAGACGTCTAGGGTTGGTCGTACATCATATCTGGGTGACTAAACTATAACCTTCTCACCGCATCCCCGCTTTACATCCCTTCCAAAGCTATTTAAAGGAGGGAGACTGGCCACAAGGGGTAACTCGTCTCTTATAGGAGTAATCATCCGTAATCGTCGTCCCGACAGAGACCTTGCGAGGTCAGTCAAAATAACAAAAATTCAATACCAACCTGACAAATGGAAATTCCCCTCATCAGCAGACAAAGCTACTGTCGACAGTGACGACACGTATCACGGAAACTTCCCTCCCACCTCCCGTCCCACCCCCAGGGGGGCAACAAGTGGGCAATTTATTACAATCCACTTTATTACGCCTCGTTGTTATGGGACGACATTAAGTTATTATCCCCTCCTCCTCCTCCCCTCTCCACCCCCTCCTCCACTTTCCATCACCATTTGTTCACGTTGTCAACTGTCCAACTGAATTATTATTCCACTTCACTTTCATTCTCATCGTCCGTAACAACTGACAATTGTCAGGTGTAAAGGGAAAAATATTCGATATATAAAAAATATATCACAAGGGGAAAATCATTGAATGCAAATGGCGGAACTTTCCCCTCTCCCACCCCCCCTCTCTCTCTTTCTCTCTCTCTCTCTCTCTCTCTCTCTCTCGCACACACACATTAAAAATATTAATCCAATATAAATATTGTGAATAGATTGTTTTAATTATGATAACAGGGGGCGCTGCGGTAGTTTTCTCGCAGACGCTTCAGCCCCAGAGTGACTGCGGGGCTCACCTGATCATGTCGGGAATGCCTCGCACTCTCTCTGGGTATTTTTTTTTATCAAAGTTCTCATATGCCGAGACACCTTCACCTATTTTAGGAGGTATATGTACCGGGGTCAAAGACCTTGGGCATATGGCAAGAGTTGTCTGCTGATCCCATTGGATCAGTCGGCCAATTGCCTCCTGAAATTGGTGGAGACACGGAGAAGGGAATGCTGCGTCCCCACAGCAAACTCGTCTTTCGTCATGCATAAGGAAGGGCGTGAGAATAGTACCCAATGCCCGACCTAGCTGATGCAGGTTTTCTAGGGTTTTCCCTGCATCTCTTTAGGTGAAACACCGCGAGGGTAGGATCCTTAAACCATAGCCCGGGGGCCCTAGTCAACCCTTGCTTGGCTACCTTGCTCTACCTTCCGCATCCTCCCTTTTCAATTCCCTTCCTATGCTATTAAAGGGGAGTTGCCTGTTTCAGGATCACCCTCATGTAGCCTGTTAACAAAGAAAATGTTTAATTAAATCATATTACTGTAAAAAAAATTGTCATTTGTGATATAAATTAAATTATATTCTATAATTCTTATGTAATGTTAATAACAAATTTTTAGATAAAGGGATTTTTAATAATTATTGTTATTGCTACCTATGTATTTATACTTTGTTCTTTAAAAAAATATAAATATTGTGATTATGTGAAAAAAGTATTATCATTTTTAAAAAAATTAGCCAATAGGCTAATAAACATCAGCCAATCTCTCCCCCACCCCCTCTATAATCCACGGTAACAAGCTTCAACACATCACGCTCTGCTATTATGGAAAAAATTGTTTTCTTATGTGTAAAATACTTTCCATTAAGAAAAAAAACAAATGCGTATAATATCCTCGCTGCAAATAAAATATTATTAAATCAAGAACTTACGTTACAACCTGTAGAAAAAGTCACAAAGCATTTGAAAGCCGAAGACAGTCCGACGAAACAAAAGAGAGAGGTAGTAAAGGGGTCAGACGTCACAGATATTTCTTCGAAGCTACGAAAGCGAAGGAAGCTACATTTCAACGATGTTGAATAAGTCAAAGATACTATCTACACCAATAATTTAAATTGTCTGTATGTTTGTCTCGAATAAGCACCGTAGCGGCTCAACGGATTTCGATGCAAGTTTGAGCGTTTAAAAACCGAAAAAAAATGACCTTAATATTCGTGCATATTTCATTTCGATAATGATATTAATATAATATAAATATTAAATATAAGATATGGTTTCCTTTCATACGCGGGTTTGAATCTCCAGTAAGTTGCCTTGATGTGTTTATGCTCCGAAACGACTCAACGGAATTTCAATGAAAATTTCGGGGATTGAAACAGGAATTTTAACTTAAATTTTCGTGTTTGTTTCATTTCGACATCTTGCAGAGTTCAGAAGATGTTAATGTAAACATTTATAAATTCATTGAATTGCCGCGCGAAATGCGGAGTGAAAACTAACTGCGAGTTATAATGTCGTCCCACTTGGAGTGATTTTATAAGCGTAGTTTTGGCAGCATCTATTATTGTATTCAAAACCAACCGCGAGTTATAAGGTTCACCGTAAAGCGATCATGAATAAATAAATGAATATATACGTCGCGGGTATAGCTACTTAGTTCTAACACTAATGATTTTCTCTATGCTCTTTAAATTTCTAATAAGACAATAAACAGAAAAAAATAAATCATTATAACAGATTTTTCTTTTTTTTTCACGCAACCTAGCAACTTGTTATATATAACATTTTTCCACAATTATGTTGACCACAATTAATTGTATATGAACGAAGCTTTAGGTTGTTTTCAATTCCTTTTAATTGTCATTGTCACTATTTTCAATATTTTAGTTGGTTATTAATTTTATAAATGACCTTAACAGTAAGATTAATTAATATTTTCCTGTTTTATCATTATTTTTATTTTCGTTTATTATGTTTACAAACCACTTTACAAGCGATGTGACTAATTAATAAAGAGGATAAAGTAATGTACGAGGGCTTATTAAGATACGGGCAATAATTATTAATTTATAAATTATTATGCTATTATTGAATAAATTTTGGATTTTTTGACTTCTTAATTTTTATAATTTTTCCCGCCTTTAGAATAATTTGTAATTCAAAGATACTAAGCATAGCCATGCTTATAAATATTCTCTTTGAGTTATGGGATATATGTAATAATACAATTCTTGTCCTCCTTCCTTTACTAATGGCCATAGGTTGTTATAAATAGAAACACTAACGCTTGATGATGTTCATTAACATAAGTATAGATATAGATATTTTCTCGTTATTAGTTTATTATGTTAAGCTTACATTTTCTGATATATAGAACGAGCTTTAAAAAATTATCGACCGTGACAGGACTCGAACCTGCAATCTTCGGATCCGAAGTCCGACGCCTTATCCATTAGGCCACACGGTCACTGTACCCCTTTGTGTTTTATTATTTGTCTTCTAGCAACTTGTTAAAGTGTTGAAAATAAAAGGGAAAAATAATTAACCAAAACACAGGGACTGAGAGAAACAGGGAGCAAATAACGGATGGGGAAAAGGAATAGATGGGAAGGGCGAAAAAGTATGATCAAATCGAAGAAAATATGCGGCGAAAAGGGAAATCGAGGAAATGAAGGACTACAATCGAAAACGGAAATAGGTGTTAAATATTGGAGTGAGGAGTTCGATGCCCGTGGGAATTTTCTCTCGCTGGTATTTCTCCTCAGATTGTCTATAGGTGTCGCCTGGGTTTTTCTCATATGCCGAGACACCTTCACCTATTTTAGGAGGTCAAAGACCTTGGGCATATGGCAAGAGCTATACCCTGATCACATTGGATCAGTTGGTCAACTGCCTCCTGAAACTGGTATAGACACGGAGAAGGGAATGCTGCGTCCCCACAGCAAACTCGTCTCCCGTCATTCGGAAGGGCGTGAGAATAGTAGCCCAATAGCCCGACCTACCTGATGCAGGTTTTCTAGGGTTTTCCCTGCATCTCTTTAGGTGAAACACCGGGTAGGATCCTTAAACCATAGCCCGGGGGCCCTAGTTTACCCTTGGCTACCTTGCTCTACCTTCCGCATCCCCCCTTTTCAATTCCCTTCCTATGCTATTAAAAGGGAGTTGCCTGTTTCAGGATCACCCTCATGTAGCCTGTTAACCAAAAAAACAAAAAAAAATTCAAGTTTCTTACATGCCGAGGCACCTTCATCTGTTTTCGGAGATGTATGCGCTCGGGTCGAAGACCTTGAGCATAAGATAAGAGTTGTCAGCTGATCCCATTGGATCAGCTAGCAATCTGCCTCCTGAAACTCGTGGAGACAATGAGAAGGGTATGCTGCGAACCCCACACAGCGTGATAATAGTACCCTATAACCCGACCTACCTGATGCAAGTTTTCTAGGGTTTTCCCTGTATCTCCTTAAGTGGGGTCAACCCATGGCTACCTTTCTCTACCTTCCACATCCCCAAGTGTCTTCCTATGCTATTAAAGAGGAGTTCCTTGTGTTATAATCACCCTCGTGTAGCCAGTTACCCAAAAGACGATGTTAAATAATTTAGTTAACCGTGGAGTTAGTCAGAAATGTATTATTAATCCTGAAGATGTTCCAGAGAAAAGGAACACAATGTGTTTGACGGACTAAATCTGTCTGGTTAAATATAAATTTTTATTTCTGACCAAATATGTTTATTTACTAAATGCCCCGGTGTTTCATTGTTATTTATTTATATTAACCTGGCTGCTATGGCCGGGAACTGAATAACAACTTAAGCAGCATGTTGATTGTCGGATATAATAACAGCGGCTACCGTTACTCCGGACTAGACATAATTCTCGGTTGTTATTCTAATGTAATGACCGTCCAACCCCAAACGTAAATAATACGCAAACAACATTCTCAATAACAGTGGAAACTTTTTTTAGACAGAAATATTGACCGTTTATCCGTACATTCCGTCCCTTGCACCAATCACCCTACAAGTGTTTACTTGCAGAACAGACACAAACAGTATTTTTAAAAAGAAACAAAAGATACTTTTTCTTCAGCTTTTTCAGAGTGAATAAGCTTTAAATTTTAATTAAAAAGTTCGACCGTGACAGGACTCGAACCTGCAATCTTCGGATCCGAAGTCCGACGCCTTATCCATTAGGCCACACGGTCGCTGTTCGTATCCTTTGCCCTCCCTCAGTTTTACCCGACTTATAAATCGTTTCCTGTCTATTATTTTTTTCTGCATATTTTCACTTTCCTCAGTGTATTGACTCTTTCTTAAATTTCCAGCCTCTCCTTTATGCACTACAAAATTTTCCTTATCTTTTATATTATTCATTCCTTCTTGCTTTGAATTTTGTACCTTGCACATTTTTCTATTTTGTTTTATTTACTTAATTTCCTTGACTTTCTAATCTCATTAGAATTTTTTTATTAGTAACTTTATTCTGTTGATCTTTCTTTTTTTCTTATTTTTCCTTTCTCTTAGACATTTTTTTACTATATCTTTGTTCCTTGATGAGCTCTGCTCTTCTCTTATTCATCCCTCGTCTATTCCGAATATTTTTATTTCTCGATCATTCCCTTCTTTCATAGCTTAAATTAGTAATAAGGCCAAAAAAAGGTAATTAAAAATTGTAACATATACTTCTACACTAATCGATTAAATATAAAGTAATTAAATTTTGTACTATTTTATTAATTTCTTCGTGTCCATGGTATTTTCTTCTTGGTTTGTAATCTTCAAATTCTTCTCGCCCACCCAAGCCTTTATGTTTATTAAAGTCTTCTCGTCTTATGGTTTACTTTTCGCTTTTCTTTCATTACTTTCTCGGTACGTTCGTCCTTTCGTCAAATACCGTCTGTTTGCATTTACTAATTGCTTGATGCCATTTTATTTTTTCTTCTCTTTTACTCTCATTCACCCTTTACAATACTACTTAATATTCTTTATCTGTTTCTCCGTGTTTACTGAATTTTTGTCTCCTCTTATCCCTTTAATTATTGTTTTCTTCCTCTTTATCGTTAATTACTTCGATTTGTTTGGATTGGGACCAGTTTGGCTCCTCATAATGAGGCAAAACGTGTCACTGCTTCACTGAACTCAGTTCACCCATTCTTTCTTTATTCACTTATTTATTTCATGGCCTCTTTGTCTCGCGGTTTATTTCGTTCCTCTTTCTATAATTTCAATTACGTTAGCAAGTTTTTTATTTGATGCTATTACACCGCGTCTTGGTTACTTTTAATTGTTTTTCCCCCGACATTACTTACAGCTTACCCTCGTCTTTTCTTGTCTCTCCTTTATTCTCCTTTTTCCTACCGGTTTTTTTTCAAATTCCTTTTATTTTGCGTATTTTAAATTGTGAATAGTTTTTGGTTGAGGATACACCACACACCTCATACTCGCTTCACGTTAGGCTCAGTCTCCAAAATCAATCTTTATTTTAATCTACCCTGAATATATTCCTTTATTATCCGTATTTGTTTATTCCAAATTTTACCATTCACCTCAGGATTTTCCCCCCTTTGTCACGCGAAAAATTCTCCATGTGAACAGTTTATGACGTCAGTGGAGGATTTTGTTTGTCTCAGGAAACAGTAGTCTATGTAAATGTTCCTAGTAATTTTACAATAAAATACAGATTATCGATTAAGGCTCACTTTCCTCATTTATTCCTCTTCTAGCAACTCGGTTCTTCCTTTCCTAAATTTTGCTTTTCGTCAGCGATTTTCAATATTTCTCGTGAACATCGCTTATTTACTTGCCCCCAATTTCTAGATTCTGTTATGCCCTTTAGGATAATTCTCTCAGTTCTTTTTCAGTTGTCCAGTTTCTTGGGACGTTCCTAGTTTAGTGCATGAATGTACGTTTTCCCTCTGGTAGATACTTTGTCCTGTGTTTCTTTCGAGTTTAGTCTTCACTTCTTTTTCCTACAGTATTTGTTCCTTTACCTCTTCCGTCCTCTAATACTTCCTTGATTAATTGATTTGTTTGTTGGCTTCTGTGCAACATTATAATCCTTAACAAACAGGCAAATCATCCAATATACTCACTAGCAAATCACTATTTACTTAACTGCTTTGACGACGTTTCTTTCCAGATCCAGGTTATAAAATCTAATAAGGTTATAAAATCTAATAAGTAATTGAATAAATTGTCTTTCGCTGACATATCGGCCCGATTTGTTTATTCCTTAAAGAATTAATGACAGGCAATTGAATTATTGAATAATAAAATGTATTAAGCTATAGGAGAGTGAGGCGGGTGAACAGAGGAACTAACGAGGAATTTCTAAGGAAAATGGGGGGTGGGGGGCGAAGAGAGAACAATATGGAGGACTTTGAAGGGAGGACAGATTAAAAGGGTCACGTTTCGAGACGTTACGGTCTTGTAAAATTAGCATTAGAGGGAATTGAACACAAAAGGGGGGCCGAGGGATGGATTACGCTAAGCAGATTAGGGAGGATGTGGTAGCTATGTAGAAATGTAAAGGCTTGCGCAGAATAGGTTAGCATGGAGGATTGCATAAGAACACTCTTAGGAGTGATTACCACAACAACAACAACAAAATGTATTCGATTTTCTGGGACCATAACCTGTTATTATACTCGACCACTTTTTCTCTGCGACTACTGACTAAAAAAAATTAATCTTTCTCATTATTAATTAATAATTTTTTCTGAAATACTGAAAAGAGTTTTTTTTATACATATTTGATATATTTAAGTTATTTAAAAGGGTTGAGGAAAAAAATTTACCGGGTAATTGGTTTCTTGAATTTATTTCCCCCTGTTTGTTCATTTAGCAGGTGTGAAAAGGAACTTGTTTATTCCATAATTATTCTAAATTCACTGACATATTGAGTTAATGTTAGATAAATGTTGTAGGATTTTTCTAACTTTAACTCAACAAGTTAGTGAGAAACCAAAATTAGAAACCTGTATAAAATTAAAAATTTATTATAGACATTTTTTTAAGTATATGTTTAGAAAGAATAATAAGTAAAAATAGAGAACTACGTTTCGGGACAGCCTGTGGAGAGTGTAAAGTGCCCACACAACGCTTCCGCTTGCCTCAATTAAGGATAAAATTGAAGTGAAAGAGTTGGTTGGTTGGTTTGTTTGGTCGGTGGTCGTCGTCCATCTTGCAGACGAACCCCCTGTAGAGGTTAGGCAGGAAGATGGAGAGAGAGAGAGAGGGTGTGGGGCAGGAGGAAGGAGGGAGGGAGGAGGGAGGGAGTAACGGCAAACGAAGAGTTAGTACCTCAAGTGTTGTGGAAGAAGAAGGACGACGCGGGTCAGGTCAAACTAACTAACTAGCGCACACGTGGCAGCTGGTTCTCAACTGTTAAGTGGAAAGGTGATAAACGTGATTCACCAAAAGGGGACAATATGTAGTAGTAAGCTTCTCTAAACAAATGTATAGTGAAATGGAGGGAGAAGTCTTCAAAAAATAGGACTTGCAGTAAACGAGGAAAAGAATAAGCGTATGAGAATGAAAAGGACAGAGAGGAAAACAAAGTCCTCAGGAGTTAGTAATTGGGAATATGAAATTTGAAGGAGTATCAGGTTTCAAATAGCTGAGGGGTAATGACAACTCCATTAGGTAGAGAGATTAGGGGAAATAGGAGTACAGGCTGGGAATCGAGCAAATTACGCAAATAAACACTTATTTACTAATAGATTCATCACAGGAAAAACAAAACTGTAAATATATAACACTGTGGTGACTTACTGGTCAGAAGCTTGGACCCCCAAAGAATGCAGATTTAAATACCCTCAGAGTAGTGTTCGAACGACGTATACTAAGGAAGATATTGGGACCAGTTGTAAATGATGGGGGGGGGAAATTAATTAATGAATTTAATAATTGGGTTTAAATATATACATTTATTAATTGTAAACACAATAATTTTATTATGGGTCGTGCGTGTATATATTATGTACAAAAATAATTAATTAAAATGGGATTGTATTAAAGATCTCAGGGTGTTAATGGTTTGGGTGTTGACCCACGTGTAGCAGATTTTCTGTTCGTTCGTTGACGAACCTGAGTTGTTTTCAGATGCGTCTCGCTGTAATTTCCGTGTTGTGGAACTTGAATCGGCACGAAGTCGTGCTACCAAATTGAGGAAACTCCGCTTTTTCCTCTTTCTTCCCTTGTTGTTAAGACCTTTCTTCCCTGCTTCCTGGACTGATCAAAGCATGGTCTGTCTCCGCTGCCACCTCACCACCAATCTCCTCTCTCCACCACTCTGCTGCCAATCTCCTTTCGCCACCACCTTGTATCACCAGCAATCTCTTTCTCCACCACTCTCCTTCAATATCCTCTCGCCATCGCCTGCAAAAATATTTTCTAAAATTGTCTCCGCCAGCCTCTTTAAAGCCTTGTCCCCACTTATCCGACACCTATCACTAAGGTGGCAGGGATGATGGATATCCTCCAATCATATCCCTTGTTTCATTTGGGGAACACACGCCACCCGGTCACCAAATTCCCAGGCAGATTAGGACATTCCGAAACCGGCGACGAGGTGTCCGAGCTTTATGGTCCAGGTGTAAGTCAGCCGCAGTCCCTTTGTTATTATTCCGAGCCGCCAAGACGGCGCGCGGAAAAGCCCCTACTTCCTGGCAAGCGACTTGCTCATGCCGGAATATTTGGTATTTAAGTTCCCGTAAATAATAATAAAAAAATTGGATGCGGATTCTACTGCGCTACACAGTTAAGAGAGAGGAAGTATGGAGAACAAAGTATAACAATGAAATGATGTGTGTGGTTAGATTTGTAAAGATGCGGAGGGAACGACTGGATGGGTCATGCGCAGAGAATGGCGGAAGAACGGATAACAAAGAGAGAATAGTGAAAGAAATGCATCATCATACAAGGGCAATGGGAAGACCAAGTTATAGGTGGATGGGTGATGATGTCATTTCAGACTTGAGAAAGATGGGAAGAGAAGAGCTCATGATCCAAGAGATTGTAGAGGAAGGCCAAGGCTCACAAAAAGGACTGTAGTAGTTGCCAAAAATAAAGAGAAGTCGGAAGGAAATAAGGAAGTCGCGCAGGAAAACTCACTGCCCCCTTCCCCCCTCCAATTACTGAGAACATTAGAACACCAACACTTAAATAACGAATTCAACAGTAGTACAACAAGTGTACCAGTGACCTATAACTATGCCACCATTAAGTTGTTAAAGTGTTTGAAGCACAGGAGAAAAATAATTAACCAAAAACCGCAGAAGGAAGAGACGATTTTGAAGTAAGGCTGCAGGCAAATCGAGGAAATGAAGAAAAAGCAGAGAAAGGAAAAAGTAAAATAAAAGGGGAAGAGTTGACAAAGAGAGGTTCTGGCTATGTTGGCATGTCTTTGGCGGAAGTTTGGGATCTCTGACGTTGGAGCTAAAACACTAAAACATGTAAAAGATTACATTTGAATTTTGTGAGTGACTAAATTATCAATAAAATGCTCTTAATTTTGGCGGCCGGACACGGGTTCTATGGTCCGAGTGGATGGATAGCGTCGCTGCCACAGAGGTCCACGGTTCGATGTTTGTGTCGTCACGGTTACGGAGACTGGGATTGAGACTGCTGGAGAATCGACAAGCTGACCACGGGCCACTCCAAGTCAGTAATGCGCCGAGGAAGAGGGAAAAGATGGACTCTACGAGCTACCAACATAGTTTTTTTTATTTTAAAATTACAATAAATGAAAACACGGCCAATAAGGTAGCATATAAATTTATTACTATTCAACTAACGACGTTTCGTCTACCTTTTGAGACTTCCTCGGGCATAGAATCTAGCAATTCAAGACATTCACTCGTTGACTCCCTCAGTCGAAAAGATTATTGAATGAATTTACATGTGAAGAATTTAACTTTCGCAGACACAACCCTTGGCTACCTTGTTCTACCTTCTGGTATTTTTTTTCCATCTTATCAACATTGTTTGGAACTCGGCCATTCCTTTCTTTTGCTAATTCCGTTGTTCGACATGACGAAATGAAATGATCGCGCCGTAGAAATGCTCCATATTCCCTTTAAATGCTAAATCAGTAAGTACAGTTTACATTTAAATACTAAAATTATATCTATGATGGTTTATTGAAGAATTTTTGTTAGTTGTCTGTGTGTTTATTATCTTTGGTCATATTCGTTCAGTCAAAGAGCGTGATAAACGTAGATAAAGATGTACTTGACGAGGTTCACCTGACTATGTCGGGATCGCCTCGTATTCTCTCTGCTTTTTTTTAATCAAAGTTCTCACATGCCGAGACCGCTTCACCTATTTTAGGAGGTATATGTACTGGGGTCGAAGACCTTGGGCATATGGCAAGAGTTGTCCGCTGATCGCATTGGATCAGTCAGGGGCCAACTGCCTCCTAAAACTGGTGGAGACACGGAGAAGGGAATGCTGAGACCCCACCGCTGCAAACTCGTCTCCCGTCATTCGGAAGGGCGTGAGAATAGTAGCCAATGCCCGACCTACCTGATGCAGGTTTTCTAGGGTTTTCCCGGCATCTCTTTAGGTGAAACACCGGGTAGGATCCTTAAACCATAGCCCGGGGGCCCTAGTTAACCCTTGCTAGGCTACCTTGCTCTACCTTCCGCATCCCCCTTTTTCAATTCCCTTCCTATGCTATTAAAGGGGAGTTGCCTGTTTCAGTATCACCCGCCTACAGGCGTCATTGCGACTCCTCGAGGACCAACTCCTTCCATAAGGGGAAATGTAAAAACAGCCCCGCTATCAATTAACAGAAATTAAAGTAAATTATTTATTCACAGAAAAACTCAATATTTTTATGTATACAATGTACAGATATAAGTTTATACGTAACGTTAACAAAAGTGACCGTGTTTTAAAATCGATATCGCCAGTTAGATACAAAGTTCATATCGACATGCTTCTCAAATAAAATTTAATGAGAAATATTCATTTTACCTGCAAATATTAGATGATAATATCCCCTGGGATCTAAATGGATCTGAATGTGACGCGTTTCTTACAGCCTTGGACTGAATTAAATATTAAACACTACCTCTTTGAATTATTTACACGTCATCAGTTACGATTCATAATAAAATATTTTAAATAAAATACAAAGAATGGCCAAAAGTCAGCAAGATGAAATTTTGTAATATTTTAATTAATGATCTGCTTAGGTCCGGTCCGGGTACCTGGGGGACGAAACGTTTTCAAATTAAATTTTTACATTTCTGACTTTCGGCCACACTTTGAATTTTATTTAAAATATTAAGTCAAATTAGTTTAATTACTTTTTTATAAAACGTTTTAATAAGTTACTTAAACATTTTGATAGGGAACTAATTATAAACTTTCAATTTATCGGAATATAAATTTTTTAATCTTTCGACAACAAGTTTTTTTACTGAAAAATAAATTATTTAATATCTTTTAAATTATCTTTGTGTTTTGATAACTTTGAGGTTTTATTTACTTTATTGAAAATTCTAAGTATTTAAATTAACTTTGTCCCGAAAGAAATGAGAGGGAGAGGAGTATAGAAAGGTTGATGTGGGTAGGGGGCCGGGAGAGCTAAGGAGGGAAATTAAATTAGGCAGGGGGCGTGTAGAAGAGGTGAATGTAGTTGTAAATGAGAGGAGTAGGGTGAAAAAGGTAAAGGGGAAGGATGACAGAGAAAGAGAGAGACGGAAAGGGTTAAAAGTGAAGGGAGAGAGAGAGGAGGACGGAAAGCGAAAGATGGTAAAATATGGACAGAGAGGAGATAAGAAAGATAAAATGAGAAGGACTACGTTGGGCGATGGAGAGGTAGTGGCGTAAAGGAGGGATATGGATATGAAGATAAAGAGATGGGAAGAGAGCGAATGAAGGCGAGGGAAGATGGTCAGAAGAGGAGTGAAGAGTTAGCAAGAAGGAACGGAGAAGAAGTGAGAGGGAGGAAAATGAAAAGCGAGATGGAGGAGGTAAAGAGAAGGATTGGAAAGAGACGGAGATAAAGGTAAATTATCATTCGAGATCATATATTAATTTGAAACTGTTAAATGATAAATTATTTATTTATTTTAAGAGTTGTCTGTTTTTATTTCTTTTAAAAGTGTTTATTTATCCTTGTAGTTTCTTTCTCCTTTCCGACTCCACGCACACTCAAGAGTTTCTTTAATGGCGACAGCCGCCACGTTTTTATTTACAGAGTTTTATCTTTGGCTGTTGCTCGTCAAGATAACGAAATACAAACAATTACTCCAAAGGAGGGAAAAAGAAAAAAGTCACGCTCAGATACGCATCTTCCTCTCATTGCATCTCTGACAAGTGAGCTTAAATATCTGTGGTATCTTTCAGAGACGACGAAGCGTTGCAGATTTCCTTTTATTTAACTCAAATGACCAACGTTAGACATTCTAAATTAACAAGCGATTGGTTCCATTTTTATTTTTCAGTTCTCTCCTAAACCTCGTGGAGTCTTTCGTCCCCAAATCTTTCCCCTGTAGTTACTCAGCGTCTGTATCAATTCGTTAAAACTTTTGTCTGGACATGTTTTATCTGTGACAGAGAATATATAGTTCAGTTTCGTTGAAGATGGTGAGGTTAAGGTGGGAAAAATCAGGAGATTAAGAAGAACCAAGGTGGCGAATGAATGTTAGAGACGCAACAAACACACGTGGGGGGAAAAATCAAGAAGTTGAAATGTTGTACTTCACCAAAACTATAGAATAAGAAGAAGGTGCTTATAGCTTTTTATGATTTAGCTAAAAGTACGGAAAGAATCAGATTGATATTGAGTCGGAGTATGTCACAGGAAACTCTGTTGGCATACTTTGATCAAAAGTAAGAGAATTTATGTTAGTAAAAAGGGAAAGAAACGGTAACGAGACGTTATTATTGGTACCATCCAGAGGCTTCAAGATAATTAATAAGCTACGGAAAATTTTAAACAAGATTAATAGGATGAAAACGCAGTGGGCTGTAAGGAACTATGGGACAATCCCTCCCAGGAGAGAGGTAGCGAATATTAATTGGATGGCTGAGGTTCGGTCACGTGATACCCGGAAAGGGGTCCCTTAACGCCGGCTCGAACAGGAATTCTGCAAGCCAAGGGCTGTAACTGAAGATAGGTTGAGAACTGTTAACGTATGCAACGTCGACTGAACGCCTTTTCTTACGATGCAACATCCTGTCTTAATCGCAAAGTACACTTCTTAACAAATGGTATTTGTTGTTGTTGTTGTGGTATTCAGTCCTAAGACTAGTCTAATGCTACCTTCCACATCCTCCCTAATCTATTCTATTCTTAGCCTCCCTCTTCTTTACATGTGAAGATGGTCTGCGAAACTTTTTGTTTTGGGTTAACAGGCTACATGAGGGTGATCCTGAAACAGGCAACTGCCCTTTAATAGCATAGGAAGGGAATTGAAAAGGGGTTAGCAAGGTAGCCAAGGGTTGTGTCTGCGAAAGTCCACACCGCATCCAAGCTAAGTAGTAGCTCAATCCACGTTGACGCCATATTTTAAAGAAGATGAAAAGAAACCAACATTTAATAAATGATTTTTATTTCAGCCTCTTTGACAGAGCTATTTTTATACTTTAAAATATGAAAATTACGACGTTTCGTCTCCCATACGAGACTTCTTCAGGGAAAAAAAATTAGCTGAGCGTGGAAATTGATTCCTTTGGCCGAAATTGTTACCTGAAGAAGTCTAAAACGAGAGACGAAACGTCGTAATTTTCGTATTTAAATTATAAAAAATACTGCCAAAGAGGATAATTAAATCATTTATTGTATATATTTTTTAATCGTCATACATCACTGTTGTTGACGGTAATTTGGCTCCTTCTTTCGTATAATTAGAATACTTTGCAGCCCTTAGAGAAGAGAAGAAAGAGTAAAAGATGGCGCCAAGTGAGCGGCGGAACAGCAGTAATTTCTCTGCAACGTCGCGTTTAATAAAAAGGTCTGACCCCCGCTCAGGGCAAGGGCAATTCCCTCGTGTTTGTATTCTTCCGCCAGGCGAGGTTACCTCCGAGTGCGCTAACCCGGTTAATTAGTTTTAATTACGCGCGTCCGGCACGTGTGAATGGCGAGACTGATTACCCTACGCTAAATGCATTAGCAAGGGCGTCGGCGGTTCGTGTCCTAGTCGTTTTTTTTATTATATTATTACTACTATCGTCCGGATGAAGGACTTTCCTAACCTCACACCATCATGGTCTCCGTTTTCCCTCTCTTCCTCACATCTAGACAAGAAGGAAACATTGACCGGTTGAGAATACAGCGTGACTCAATCACTCATGTAACCTCTTCACACTAAACTCAGATATACATGACTGATACCAGAAGTAAAAACAATTTACACAAGGAAGGAAGGGAAGTCTCTAACCGTAATACAAAAGGGTGTACATTACAATGCCATCTATTAGCATATTTAATAAACTTCCCACCTCCATTAAACAATTAAAAATAAATCCAAACAAGTTCAAATATGAACTAACTAACTAAGTTCTTACTAAGGCCACTCCTTATACTCTGTTTGAAGAATTCATGGAGCTGAATGTATCATCATAGGGGTAGATATTTATAATTATGTAAGAACATTATAAAAAAAAGAACACAAATTTTTTAGTATAGGATGTAAAAATATTTATCAATTTTATATATAAGATACAAATTGTATGTCTTCTGTATAGAACTTAAGAAAATATTATTATAAGTTAAAAATTAATGAATAGTTACAGTATATTCTAATATTAATAAAGCAACCTAACTATGTAAAATCTCTGACTCGTTCCACAACATCATCCTTGAAGCTTGTGCTTGCTTCTCTATAGGAGGATCTATGGAATATGATTTTATACTTATACTAAGAATAACGGCGGCCAATAAGTCAGCATATAAATGTATCACTATTTACTGATAGACCACGTTTCGTCTCATTTTTAAGACTTCCTCGGGTGTACTACAAGAAATTAAATATGGGCTCTGTAATGAATACGGAGGAGGGGGGAAGGTCTAATTATTATTTAAGTGAGATATTAATAATAATTTTGGTAATAAAATTAAGAAACCAATTTACTTTTTTTTAAAAAAAACATTTTTTACATTAATCGTTACAATTTTTATATTTCGATCTATACCGATTATACCGACCTATAAAAATTTGTTCAGTGCAAAGGTTATATAAACTCTATATATATTCTACTGAAATCAATCGAATTAATTTTTAATTCTTTTGTTTTGCACCAAACCGCTCAATGTTTAAACGGTAAGCGGTATATATTGTATTCTACGGAAAATAAAGAAAGGAAAAAATAAATAAAGATCTATACCGGCTATTCTTTCTTAAATTAAAACTGCATGTATATTTACAACAACAACAAAAATGATACAAATAAATTCCTTAAAGTAAACTAAACAATTTCAGTAGACTGAACAAGAAGTTCTCGGGATTTCACCCGGGTTATGTCAATCATTGGATACGACGTTACCTGAAGACGATGGCGGAGATAGCCTTCGAAACGTCGTATCCAATGATTGACATAACCCGGGTGAAATCCCGAGAACTTCTTGTTCAGTCTATCCACCGGGAAAGCCTACATTCTCTAATTTCAGTAGACATAAAGAGTAGGGTAGCACAGGATAGCAAGGAAGACTAGCGATAAAGAGGGAGTTCCTTGCGGATAATAATTATTTGTATGGAGCGTGGCGTTATATGGGTGCGAAACGTGGACGATAGGAATTGGGGAAACGTGGTGCTACAGGCGGTGGATAGAATCACAAACGAGAGGAAGTCATAAACAGAATAGAGGGGAAAAGCGAACCAATATGGAGGACGTTGGCTAAGAGAAGGGAATAGATTAATAGGGCCACGTTTTAAGGCAAGAGGGTCTTGTAAAATTAGCATTAGAGGGAAGTGTGTGGGGTAAGAAGAGAAAAGTCTTGCGCAAGATAGGTTATCATTGGGGGTTCCATCAGACCAGTCTTAGGACTGAATACAACAACAACCTCAGGGTCGCATGTATGGACCTTCTCAGAGATCAGAATGTTAAATACAAAATTTTACTCGGACCTGGAAGTACAGAAAATCAGAAGAAAAAAAAGTCACAGGGGTAAGTACCGTGTCGGCTCTGTGCATATCCCGGCTCCTTCCTCCTAATTGGGTCGTCCTCTCTCCAGATCACAGCCACCGCTGCCATTCTTCCTGGTTCAGGAGGAATTTCCGTGTATTCTCCTGTCCTTGATTTGCTCGTCCAAGGATTCCAATCAAATCTCTCTCCAGAATTGTCTCGACATCTTTCCCGTCTCACCGCTCTCGAACAATCTCTCCAAACATCTCTCTGCACGCCTTTTTTTTTTAAAAAAATCTCCTCCCCAACTTCTTTACTTTATATCACCAAAGTGACAGGTGTGGATATCTACACCAATAACATTTACGGTTCTAATTGGGGAAATACACCACGCGATGCCGCCAACTCTCACCCAAAAATTTGGGAAACACATCCCGGCATCGACGCGAAGTCTAAGTTTTATTGCCCCTGGCTCAAAAGCTGTCTCCTTTCCTTTTCACTCCGCACCGCCAAAAGTCCGAGCAGATGTGTTTGACCGTTACAGCTCTATGTTACAATTTTTAAATTTATATTTAAAAAAAAACAAGATTCTAAAGCTTACAAATTTAGCAATTGATCGTATTTACCCCTTGACTGCCTCAGCTGAAAAGATTGTTGAAGGAGTAAACATGGTGAATTGCTGATGCAGGTTTTCTAGGGTTTTCCCCCCTGCATCTCTTGAAGGTGAAACAGCCTGGGGACCCTAGTCAACCCTTGACCACCTTCTTCTAGCTTCCACATTCCCATCCCCCCTTATCAATTACCTTCCTATGCTGTTAAAGAGGAGTTTTCTGTTTCAGGATCACCCTCATGTTGCCTGTGAACCAAAAAAGAAGTTTTTAACCATATTTTTATACATAAATTAAAAAATTGTAACATAAACCCATTTTTAATTTCTTGTAACATTATGTTTGTAGAACGCCCGAGGAAGTCTTAAAAAAAAGAGAGACGAAACGTCGTTTTTGCATAGATAGTGACTTGGCCCAAAATCCCCTGGGAAAAGGAGAGTGTATTTAGATCCCCAAAATATAAACTTTGCTCTGTACGCATTTTAACCTTTTTTTTGTAATTAGTATTAATAAATTTGAACCTTTTCAGCTTGTAAATTGGAGTTGTTTATGAAATAATCCTTCCATTTTAATTACATATTCATTCCTTGTTTAATTAATAAAGAGCAAAGCCTTTTTCTTCATTACAACATATAGCTAAATGTATTCTTAACGCTTCCCCTTCACCACAGTTGGTCGTTTGATTACAGGAAATACTGGAAAGGATACCAGCACCTGACCCCGTGTGTGCGCATTAGGCTTGCTTTACGGGGTGAATGCGCGTTTGTGTCGTACAGAGCCCCGGAGGACTCCTCGCCTAAGGTGCTCAAACATCTGTTGAAAACCGGCCGAGTGGAGTTAACCAGGCACTTCTCCACCCGACCGGCTCGCGAGGTGCGGATTATGTTGCTCAAGTTGCGTAAGAGTGAAAATTTTCTCCTCCTTCGGTTCAACGATTTCGTTAATCTCTTTTAAACGTAATAAAATCATCCGCCTACAGTTGCAAAAAATTACGCTGACCTCTGGAAAAGTGATTTATTTCGCCCTTCCCCCCACCCCACCCACCAACTGTATTTTTGCAACCAGTCCTCCTCCATCTTCCCAAGGCTTGGTTCATTACTGGCTACAGGAAGTGATTTCCATTGTCGTCGTCAGAAGCCGCTCGGGTGGATCTTATTATATGTGCAAGGCTAGACAGCAACATCAAAGAATTTCCTTTCTGTCGTTTCCTCCTCTTCCCCTCTATTCCCTTCCCTTCCCTTCTCTCTCTCAGTACTCCAAGCATTTGCTTCACTTGCAGCGACTCTCGTCGACGTTCTAACAAGTAGTTGAGATTGATGAATTCATCATTCGTGTTTAACAGCTGCAATGGTGGGAGGGAGAGAGAGAGATAGAGGGTATATATGGCAGACAGACAGGCAAGGGGGAAATCAGAGTGTGAAAGGAAAGTAAACAACAGAGACGGACTTTTTGAATCCTTTTAACGGCCGCAAGACTCGTAGCATTCAAGTGAACAGTATCGACCTTGGTAAGACATTAATTGTAGCTTTACTTGAATCATCAGAAGTGGTACACTTGACCATCTCAGAAAAAAGAAATTAGTAATAAGATGATGCTTCCCCTTATGTTTTGATGGTTAAAAACAGTTTAAAAAAAGGCTGCCATTTTGCTTGCAGAGCGCGTGCTGTTTGCAAGTATCTTTCACTTTCTAATATAGCGCACAGTTCAGTTTATTGGATTTAATTTATTTTGATCTCAATGTAACTTAACCGCGTTGGGTGTTTACCTGCTTATCAGCTACACCAAGTTATTGAGTTATTATTTTAAATTTACACCTAGCGTAATATATCCGTGTTAAATGTGCGGCTGATAAAAGCAGGTACAGGTAAACAATTCCAGGAAGAAACTTCCGTTTAAAAGTAGCCAGGTTCCCGGAAATAGCCCTCGCCCTTTACAGACCCAAGCAGCGGTGGTGGTGCTGAGGCCAAATAAGAAAACAAGGGACAGGGAAGAACTGCTGGGCAAGTGACAAAGACACCCTTGATTGAGATTTTACGGAGGAAGGGTAGGTGGAAGAAGGAGCAGAAGACTACGTGGCAGAAAGAACCGGGTGTTGCTCCAAGTTCAAGGGATTTGCAGAGTCTACAATGAGATCACAAACAAATAAGGAGCGATTCGTACATGTCTGAATATGTTATTTCATTTCATTGACATGTCTGGACATTTGTAATAACTTGGCAACAGGAAATAAATATGAGTTGGAAAGGTAATTCTAGGTCTTAAGTACACTGAAATAATTTTAAATCACTTTTTAACTATTTTTTTTTACTTTTATTGGCAATAGTTTTAACATACTTTTGTTGTTGTTGGTACTTACAAAAAAAGGAAAACACATTTCTTACAATTAATGACTTACACAAATATATTTTTAATAAAAGTCTGGTACTAAAACTACTGAGTAAGTGCACCATGAAAGCAATTTCTCAACAATTCAATGCAGCTCTTTCTTTTTCTTAATTATGGGTCCCCTCCCTTTTTTTCACGTGAAGGGGGTCCCTAATTCATCCGAGTATCTTCAACTGGTAACCACACAATTGTACATACATAAAAAAAGGAGTTTACATTACACGACAATTTTTTTTAAAATTCTATTTATTATAAAACCATTGTTTCAATTCTATTTTTATAATAATTTTCAATTCCATTTTAGAAAACAACACCAATAACGTTTAGCACATAAATGATAAATATTACTCTCTTATTTTTCTTTAAAATATCTTTATGGCACTTTTCAATTCACATAGTTCCATCGTTTGTTTTATTCAAAATAAAAGATACTTGAAAACAGAATGCCGACAGATGTCGGCAGCAAGCATTCTGCTTCCATTCTAGGTACAACGATGCTAGGAAAGGGCTCTTGATTCACGACATGCACATGGCGCAGGGGGGGCTTCAAACAGAGTTATTTGAGCTAAAATGCAAATAATTCACCTTCCTTACAAATGGTATCTTTAAGTGAATTGGAGAACTGAAAGTTTTTATATCTTATTATATCAACATACAAGACTAAACATGTTACTTTTGTTCGTTACCACTACATGAAACACTTTTCATTTTAAGTTCAGAAATTTGAAACCTCGTACAATTTGTATCTTATACAAAATTATAATTAATACATCATGAAGAATATTGTATTTGCAGCATTGAAACAATAGGGAAATACTCCCATCAGATAAAATGAGGACATTAAGCTTGTGGAATTTAATCATGCATCTTCCAGTTTTGTTTACACTGTTTAAGATGTGTTGCTTTATTATTAAAACATACCACTTTTGTAATTTTAGAAGGTTCTAATAAACGGCAAATGTCCAAAACAAGAGCACTTTCCGTTCAATCACAAGAAAGAGTACTCCCCAAATAAGTTATTGTAACAACCTTTCTGTCAATCTACAAATAATGCAGGTACAAATTTTAATACTTATATACACATATAAGAGATTTACGAGTAACAGCAGTCAAACAACAACTCCAGTGTCCTCTGTTTCTTTTCTTCTGTCACTTTTCTGGCAGTTTATATTAATCCACTTGATTGAGAAGAAGATTATTTTACAGCAGCCAAAGAAATTTTCACTTTTAACTGAACTTATTGTACTTGGAGGTCTAGGATTTTTCCAACCTTACAGGTTTAGAGTAGATGATACGCAAAAATTGATGTAAAGTTTATATAATGATTTCCTTGTATCGCTGTGAGCCAGAACAGTTGGGTACAGCAAAACATTTGCTTTATTGACCGCGATATACTTCATGCTATATTTATCCATAGAGACAAATGTAAACATACAGTTTACCACACTCAAGACAATACAAATTTTTTTCCTTTACTGAAGTTGATATAAATAAGAATTTGGATATTGCTGTTAGTTATTACAGAACTCAAAATTATTTCATTTATGTTTTTATGTTTCTTTCTAAAAACAAGAATAAACAAGTGGCAAACATTGAAATGAAACATTTAAACACTTGACTGAATTGAATTATATATCAATATACAAAAGCTGTATAAAAGCGTTTGCAAGAAAACTGTCTCGAGAACTTGCAGAGACTCTCGTTGTTGTTTGTCGGCTGTCATCAATAAATATTTTACAGGGTACAGTTAGAAATCTCATACAAATAATTTTTATTTTCCGGCAATAATAAACTTGCAAAATGAAATTATTCTTAAACATAATTTCAATGGTATATATACTTTTCCATATGTATACTCTCGTCACATACTCTCTCCTCAGATCAAAATATTTACTTCTGTACTTTTTCTTTGGTAATAAAAGATATACATCTGTTTACCATTATGAAGCTTATAAGATATTAATATACAACTAATAAAAATTTAGTTTTAGGCCTTGTGGTAAGGAAAGGGCTATTAAACAGCCGTGTACACTAGTTTGAGTGTGAGAGGAATGTTTGTATCAAATGATAATTGAAAAGGTACAAATTTCAATTGAGCTACAACAACACTTTGTACAAATGAAAAATACAATATACTACAGTTTACAAAGCACTTTGATAATTACATTATATATGGTCTAGTACTCTTATATTATAATTATAAATGTTAATGTGTACTACAAATTTATAGCCATTTTCAAGGCCTACACGAGACCTGAATGCTAGCACAAGATACTCTTATATAGCAAAAACAGAATATTGAGCATTGCAATTATAGGCTTGGAAGATATAGTACCCAATAGTAACCAGTTTTAAATGTTAACATCAACAACATTAAAGGCATGTCCTCTGAATCCAGATTTGGATTTTCTGGAAGAATTAAATGTTTCAAACATTAATTTTACTGTGAAATGGCAATACAGTATTTTGGTGCATTAACCTGTGCAATTGTAATTATCCGAATCTTGTCAAACGTAGGCATTCGAGTCTCAATATGCCATAGCTAATACTGAAATTATGTTCCAGATGGGAAATGTATGCCATTACAGACAGCACTTGCTTCCTCTCTTGTTGTTATTGCTTGAAGTGTTGATATGGCACAAAAAAAAGTGTAATCTTGTTAAAAAAAAAATTGAATTTTCAAGCCAGACATAGGCCATAAATTTGTAAATTAAATTTTATTATTCAATTCGATTCACACTAAAATGACTTTACATGAAGTAATTAGCTGCAAGGAAACGGTGCACATTTTACTCCTTCAGAACTACCAAACTATATTCGTAGGAGGCAAACTCTTCCATGACATTCACCCAGACTTTTCCACAGACACACAAACTTTTAACAAGGATCACTTATTTTCCTGATATGGTCACACAAATATATAAACAGACAATTAAATTGAAAATTACACTGTGAATTATTTTTTTCTGAGAAAAGAAAGGCAACCTCTGAGTAACTCGAAATTAGACTTGAAAGGTACTTTTACTGATCTCACTTCTGAATTTCTTTTTCTACTTATTCATACTTCTCATATATCATTCAAGGCTGATCCGAGTCAAACAGAGGAAAAATAAACATGTCACTTGAGTGGACGACAATAAATAACAAACAATTACACAATGAAACAATTACACCTTGATACAATTACATAAAAGGGTAAAGACCTTAAGCCAGTAAACTGTGACTCTTCATAATTTATACGTATACATCTTAACAAAGCCAATATCAAAAGCACATTATGATTATACTCATATGTGTACATATACTATTAATACTGTTGAATGTTTCAATTACTCTATAATAATTTCTTTTCTGACAGCCATTCACATATAGATTATTATTAAATATATATAGGTTGTTTATATTCATATGGCACATTTTAATGCATTACACAATATTACTTATTGACTTACACAGTTATAAAAAAATTAACATAATGAAAATTTTAAAATATGTCGACCTCTACTTAATTTTTATTTACAGACACAATAAAATGATTACAAAGGCCAAGTGTAATTGGCCTATTAACCAGATACAGATTCTTCATTATGATTTCTAGTTAACGTATCATTAAAAGCTGACATAATATATGTTCACATAATTGAACAACATTTCAACTGTGAATAATTTCAATTAGTGAGTAGATCAAAATCTTAATATATTTTATTTGTAACAAAATACAAAATTTTTCTACAAGGATAGTTAAAGAAATATGATTTAAAAAACGAAAATGTTCAACTCAACAAATATTACATCAACAAGACCTTAGGAATATAGGTACTCTGGTTCGTACTTGAAATCGTTGTATTCTTGTCTGTAAATTTGCTAATTATAAACACTTTCATAAACATAAATTCAAGATAATTAACACTTTGGAAAATAAAATCCATAAAATGGCAGTTCAGTAGACTGGAGAGTTAAGTATTTTCCCCTCCTTCCCGCAATCTGACTTGATTCCCATAAAGGATCAATGCCAATAATCTCTCTTATTCTGTACGTCATCTATGCTTGACTTTACAAGGTTCTAGGAACATTGGTAATAAGTGAATTGAGGCAACACATGGAGAAACACATGTTAAATAGGAAGAATAACAATACAGTATTATTGTCGCCATTTTTGGTAACGAGAAAAAAATTAAATACTAACCAGACATTCTATCAGTTTAAGGCTGACTAGACAAAATTACACTTCAATTAAATAAAAACAACAATGACAACTGAATTTTCTAATTTCAACAAAATTATGTTGGTACAGATTGACTGATTACAAAAAGATCAGGTCCCTGTTTGTGAAATATGAAATAGATATGTAACTGTGCTAACAAAAAGTATTTATGATCTATTTGTCAGAAACACTTCAAATAAAAAACAGAAACATAGTTTTAATATCGACATATGCCACATAAAATGAACAAATACATTATCCAAGTATGACATAATTATAAGGAAAATATAGCAGCATCCTCAAAAAATTCACCAATGATCATGATTTAAAATTTTGTAAAGTCAATTATACACCATAATAGGTTCTAATCTGACAGCTCTGACAAAGTTCAGTTGAAACAGATCATTTTATTGTTTCTATCGTTCACATCTCCGATACTTCGCAGACATTTGCCATCGACTTTATTTTTCCAAAGTGCCCAACCAATTATTTTCAGACGAATTCACAGAGAAACACAAAAGGAAGAGAAATACTTTCTCAATACTAATATCCTGAAAGACAAACCACCCAGACCCACCCATTTTACTTAAATTACAGCACAGCCATTTCAATTTTTTTTAACTTTCTACCAACAACAAACCACATGATAAAGCTGATATTTTCTCTTTGTGCAAATTATAGAAGTAGCCAAGATAATTCTGGAACAGCAAGTTTAAATTAAAACATATTGAAATATTTTCCAGGAGCAGCACCAGAAAAATTTTGGGTCCAGAAATAAAAACGAACCCTTAGTGAAGCTTACAGACTTTCTAGTGTACTTTACCTTTTATTATTTACTGCATACTAATTTCTTTTATCTCTTTCTACAGTTTACAGCTGAAAAGGAATTTCTTTCCTCAAAAAGCAAATAGGAATGATAATGTGGAGGCTTTATTGGAGGCTCCTAATAACTGTTAACACTATTATACATATATATATTCTTTTAAATTTTCCTAATATAAATGAATATACAACTCTCACAAATGAGCAGTTTTCTCTTTGCTATTAAAAGTGATCCACCTTTTTCTTTTATGGCTAAATTTCTCACAAAAAATGAAGGATATCCTATTATGCCTGTTTGTTGTGATAACATGACTGTGTGTGTTGGAACGAAAATCAACAGGCTGTCTTTCTACTGGTAATAATTATGGTGTGCTGGAAATAAAATACTTTCCTTTTTCTAAGCTGCATCCATTTAGTCTTCACTGTTGACTCAGGAAAGAACTGTTCTTGGTCAGGAGTCCAGCGCTGCTCTCTGACATGGGGATGATGGCCGACTTCTGCCCGGTGGGGACCTTCGATCGGCAGCGTATGTTGGGTTTCAGCCCCTTCATCAGGTTCTGGGGACAAATCATCAAGTGTTAATGATCAGCATCTTTCTATTCTATGTTCATTAGGCTTTAAGTTGTACAAAATATCATTTTATATCTATATATAAAACCCAATTGTATTAAAAGTAGTGGTCATGAACTTTCTTCTACCTATCATAGTCAATGTTCCTTATAAACAAAACACATTTATAATAGCATTCATAATAACAGGCAACAAAGTTGAAGAATTATTTTCTAAAAATTTAATTTTACTGTCACAAAATATTCATAAATACTTCTGAAACTAATTTGAAATCTTAAATTATCAATTTCCTATAATTATTTATAAGATTTTCTTCTGTATTTTCACTAAGCCTGAAAACTTGTATTGTTAAAAGTAACTGAATCATTATCTGATAACAATTGTGTTCCTCCCAGGATGAAGTTGTAAAATTCTAAAAGTATTTAAATGGCCCAGACCAATTTAAAAGATTGTCTTCAACTAATTAGATGATTGCTATTAAAAGTCTGTTGTCAGAAACTGGTAGTTAACATTAAAAAATAAAATAAAATAAAATAAAATGATCCATTAAGTTTTATTTACTGATCTATCAGTATCTTTTATCTATTTAAATATAAGAAGAGTAAGCACATTTTATTCTTTATGTACTGAATATTTAACAAAAGATTATTGATGCATACCTTTCATAGTTATAATTATTAGCTTATTTCATCGTTTACAAAATAGGCTTCCTCAGCCACTTTATAGTTTTCTCTCATCTCAACAACTCGTCTCAGATCTGCATTCCAGTTCAAGATCTGTACTATTGTGGGGGGGAAATTCCAAACCAGTGGTTATGTAACATGTATATTGTTATCGTCAAATCAAAAGTAACATTTAGCAAGTGAATGGTTCCTTTTTGTATAATAATCCCTTGCGATGTAATTTCTGAGGATAACAAAACCAAAACAAAACACAAGTTAAGTTATCGCATATTGCTTCAGCCAAGAATAGTAAATGTTCCTTATATATAGATGTCTGAATTTTAAACCTGAGAAACAAATGTTTATGAGAATAGATACATTTATGTTTGACATGTAGACAAATGTTTACCATGATAAAACATTTATTCCTGTCTTGTTGATGAATGTTTATGCTTATTAGTGTTAAAAGCTATTAGTAAACAATTGAAGATATTTGCACGGTTACTTTTTTTTATTTTATAAATGCAAAGTAAACATTATACTAAGCTTGAAATTCTGGCATTATTCTTCCCGTGTAGAAGATAGGATATCGAGATATTCTGATGTTTAGAACACTGAAATAGAAGAAGCTATGTTTTATATAGTAACAGCTTGAAAAGAAAAAGAAGGCTCTTGGAAAAACTATAAAAAAAAATTGAAAGAAAAGAAAATGTTGACTCTACCAAAGAAAATAGCGGTTATCTAATACTGACAGTTAAATTGGTTACAAAGACTTTTAGAGTGAAAAAGAAAATTTAAATGTGGTGAGTACTGTAATAAGTGAATTCGCACTTCTGTTAATTCTGAGTAAGTAAGCTGAGGGCACAGTCGGTATTGTAGCAAAGTGTGCCAGATGAAAGGTGACCCATAACATTGTGCGTGTGCAGTAATTTGGAGGGTCCCAGAGCAGGTCAGTGTTGCTGTGCTTTTGGAGGTTCATTGACCTGGAGCAGTGGTCAGGGCCAGAACACAGCAGTCAAAGATTCTTTGAAAACCATCCGTGTGGGTTGAAAAAACAGTTGGTGAGAGCAGACTGATGTAAGCAGCAAGGAAAGATTGTTTGGGAGTGAGACAGAGAGAACAGTGTATTTTTTGGAGAGAGAGAAGAGAATGGGTGTTGAATATAGAAGTGAAGCAGTGAGAGAAAAAGAGGACAGTGAGGATTTTGGAGACACAGAGGAGAAGTGTTTGAGTGGAGATGACTGGGGGCCAGAGATATTTGTCAGGTTGTTGAGATTTGGGATTTGGAAAGCTCATTCATGTGTGTCTAACCATAGAGCTGCATATGCTGAACATGAATGAAGGGATCCTGCTAGAATGTCGACATCATCTTGGGCAGCCACGCTGAACACTGAGATCAACAAAAAATAAGCCCTCTTTTATTCCATGTGACTATAATGACGAGATGAGATGCTTCACATTTTTCAAAGTTTCAAGTGAATCAGGCTTTTGTATATAGTTTAAATTAGCTTAGAATGGTATAGTTTTAAGTGGGTATGAATGTGAGAAAGAGTGTGCAAAAGCAACATTCACCGATTTGGAAACAAGTGACTGAGTTTTGGCATTAATTGTAAAAATTGTTTGTTCTAAATTAAATTGTTGAAATTTTTTCCTTTATTTGATTATTAAATAAACCAATCCCATAATTACTTAATTAAAGCCAAGACTTCCGAGAGGTTCAAGAATTCGTGTGACTAGACTCGATTCTTATTTCCCTCAGTGATCATGCGGTGAGTGGTTGTTATGTTTATAAACTAATTCTGCATATTCTGTGGTACCTGAGCTGGCATACACATAAATGGATCTGAGGGAACAGTTAAGCATTACAGTACCAGCAATAATCTTGGAATTCAATAAATAACAAAGAAGAACCAATCACCATTGCAACTAATAAAGAAACATTTAAAACAAAAATTAGAAAGATATGTAGATAATGTATGTACACATTGAGAAAGATATCAAAGATGGTTTATAATAAATACTAATCATACACTTGCGGTGATCATCACATTATTTTGTGTACAGATTGCAACAATAAATATATTAAAATACAGCCCAGGTACTTTTATTGGTTCTTTTTTTACAAACATTATTTGTTACTAGCTATTTATATTACTTTTATTCATGTTACGCTGCACAGTTTGGCTCTTTTAAAATTATAAATGACACTTTATAAAAATAAAAATTTAATCTGTAGTTCAGTTAAAATAAGGGAATGTAATATATAGGAAGTGTTTTCTTAACATTTTTCTCTACTATCTATTGAGATAGTCATAATGATGAATGTTTATCGATAAACATTCAATTCATAAGATTATCATTCTAGGGTTAATATGAATTTTACAATTTACTTAATTATTGGAGCTTCACAGTTTTCATCTTTCTTTGCCAAAATACTATAGAATTTGAGTGTGAATTCCTTTTAATTGAAATATTTTCTTACAATTAATTAACATACCAGAAACTGAAAACAAATGCACTATAGATACCTGAGACTTGATATTATCCTACACTAAATTGGTACTGGTACTAGAACAATCACAGAAAATTGACTCGATATTTATGGGTCGGTCATTTACATATATATTGAAAATAACAATGACCCTGGAAGAGAAACTTGTGGAACCACATTCTTTACCTGCCCCCATCTCCATGAAAATGAATAATAAAATGGTGATACGTTGGGCAAAATGACCATGTACAGCAAATTATGTTATAACAAGACAAGAATTCTGTATTGTATTGATATAACTGCAGCATAAAGAATGCGCACACTTCGTCTTACCTCTTTTATGGTTCCAGGAGTAGCCAAAAGGTAGTATATGGCGTAGCCAGGCACCCACAACATGGATGACAGGCTAATGAGCAGACCCACAGCCTCGGCCCACCGAGGGTAGGTGTAGTCTTTGCCGTAAGTTATGGGTTGGTATTGGATGCAGTAGAACACAAAGATAGACTGTTGGGGGAAAATTATAAAAGTAAGTGACTCATATATTTAATTCTAATTAATACAAAGTATTTTATGATAGAAATCTGGATATTGGTGTTGGGGAAAAGTTTGGTTAAATACCTTTGGAGTGTTATGTGTTGATGTGATGCATGGGCATTGGAGAGGTACAACAGAAATGTCAATATGGAGATAAATGTTGAAAATGGGGAATATAGAGTTAATAATGAAGTGATAATGAGGAAAATAGAAGGGGAAATGACTTTAGTAAAAGAAGTTATGAAAAAAGAGTGTGTGGTTGGGAAATGTGATGAATAAAATTGGAATTTTTGTAACAGCTTTAGAAGGATGAGTGAAAGAGATGTTTATGGACAACAGTTAAGTTACCATAAATAAGTAGATAATACTAAAATTTTAAGTACAATATCAAACACCAAGAAATCATTTATATATTTTATTAAATTCTTATATTATCTTAAAATGAGTCCCTTAATTTAATATATTATTTCTTAATTGAGTGTTATGCAGATTCAGAAGTTTCTGGAAGAATAAAATTTAAATAAATAAAATACAGTAAACTGGCCAAAAGTTTGATATAGAAATTAAATAAAACTCAAAGATGGATCATCCACAACTTTGGAACCCAATCAGTTGTTTATAATGCGCAATTAAAAATCAAAACAGAAATTTTTCTGCTGCTACTGTAAATCCAAAGTTGGGGATGAATGTCTTTGATTTTGAATTGAATTATTTTTTCTAATTTTTCTCACTTTATTGCATTTTGTTTATTCAAACTATGCCAGATCAAACTCACTACTTTATTTACAATAAAGTTGCAAGTAGTTACTGCAACAAATTCAAATGTGGTAAAATTCTTTTACTGCATTTACCACACCATACCCCAATTTATTTATTTATTACATCCTGTTCCTCAATCTTATGTTTACTTCTATTTTTACTGTGTTGTTGTTGTACTGAAATTCTCCTGTGATACGCTCCTTTTAATCAGAACTTCGAAAGCTGCCCCTTTCTTCTCTCATACAACATAACTGTGTCGAGTGTTTCGTTGAAAACATACACACTGGGTTTTATTAACACCATAATATTTTATAGATACACTGAGGAACTTAGCCTTATAGAGACTAAATAATTATAGAGACTGAATAATTGTGACAGAAATGCCATTGTGACTGTCTAACATTATAACTGTATCACATTTCACCTCCGCCCATGTTATTCAATTGCCACTGTAAAAATTTCTTTTTAAATTGTTCCGCTGTGTCCTTGAAATTATCATTGATGACATTTTCTCCCCTTCTCTTAGTCTCCAAGAAACATCGTCTCCTTGTTCACTCACTCCACATTTTCTTCCTTTCATCGACATCACATAGAGCTTTATGTATTCTTCTGTCTCAATATCAGAATTCTGCCAATAAAATTGAAGCCAACAAAACTTTTGGCAAATAATGACAGATGTCTATTTAGTTTTCTCACCATGGAGGAAGTTTAAAAGTTGGAATTTAAGTGTTCTTGATGTTTCCAAAATCCATGACATTAGTTTTTTTTTGTGGGAAATTTTATTTTCTTTTTCCTGATCTAGAGTATTATATTCTCAAGTGCTCCTGTTTATAGGTAGTAACAATGATTATATGCTTTTGTTTTGTATGCTATATAAGTTTTCATATCCTGCTTTTTACAATTGAGCACCAGCATGTTTATATTAATACATTTCCTTTAAAGTCTGTAAAGAAAACCCTAACCCATCTGCTAAAGTAGATTAACCAAAGGACTGACCTACCTTCACATTTACAGGTGAATTATATACACTATTTTAATTTTGTAAATTCATTATTTTGATATTGTATGTACTAGAGCAATTATTGTACTAACCGATAATCGTACAGATAAAAGTTTTTTGTATGAATAATAATGAAAAAAATCAGTACGAAGAACCTTCTGGTTATTATGTTTATTTGCACGAGCAGTTCAATGCTTACATATATTCTTTTCTTTATTTGGAGTCACATCAACTACTATGGTTATTAGCAACCACTGTAGGTGAACTCATTCTTCTGCGGTTTTGTCAATGTGAAAACACACACACACAACATCCATGCCCTTGCCAGGATTTGAACCCAGGACATATAAGATGCGAGGCATAAACATTGGCTACTCTCCGTGGTACCTTAGAAACTCCGTCATCCACCATAACATCAAACTTCCCAAAGGAAACTCCGTAATCTCTAAATCAATAACCTCCCTCAAAAGCGCCCTCAACCATCCAAACCCCATGACCCAGCAATTCCACGGCAATCCTCCTCCACCTCCACGCTTCTGTCGCCTCAAAAAAAACTCCCAATCGACCTCATACTTCCCCCTCATCATGCAGGCAGCACCTAACCCACCTTACCATCAGGCCACATCCTCATATATCCTCCAATAATCAGTTCACTACCCGTCAACCCTCACCCACTCACGTCGTATGCCTCTCAAGTACACAAACAAGAAAACCCATCTACTAAAGTAGGTTAATTAAATGGATCAACCTACCTCCATGTCAACATGTAAATTATATATGGTACAAGTATATACTGGATCATTAAAGTCCAAACTGATAGTCTTTATGACAAAAGTTTTTTTATATGAATAAAAAAAATCGGCTTTGTTTATTTTTATTTTAACTTGTTCATTTATTTAGTTAGTTGTTGTTGTTGTGGTATTCACTCCTCAAACTGGTCTGATTCAACCCTCCATGCTAACATATCCTGCGCAAGCCTTCTCATTTCTACATAGCTACCACATCTCACATCCTACATAATCTGTTCTTAACCCACACACTTCACTCTAATGATAATTTTACAAGACCATCATGTCTCAAAACCGTGCCCTATTAAACTATCCCTTCAAAGTCCTCCATTTTGTTCGTTCTTCCCCTATTCTGCTTATAAATTCCTTGTTAGTTACCCTATCCACCCATCTCATTCTCCTATGTCACCACATTTCGAAAGTTTCTATTCTTTCCCTTTCTGCATCTCCTATCCTCCACGTTTCGCGCCCATATAACGCCATCCTCCAAACCAAAGTTTTTAGCAACGATTTCATAATATTATTATAGACACTAATATTCATTTAGTATGCAGGTAAAAGTGGCGTACGTATCCCGTATATTCGTACAAGATTGTATGTGTGAGGTGGACATTAATTTCATCATAAAGTCAAAAGTTATTTTGGTCCTTTGCAGATTCCTGCTGATCAAGTGTGACAATTTAAGGACAGATTTCAATTTAGACTGTCCAAGGTTTCGCTGTACGTCGCACGTCCTGGGGGTCAAGGTGCCCGCTTCTTGCCAGGTTCAAGGCCCTCCCTCAGGCCCGTCTCTAAATATAGGACACAATCTTGCCAGAATGTATCGAGCTCCGAATTACCACACCGATTTGCCCAGGAACTCTCTCTCTGTCTCTCTCTCCATCATTGCCTCATCTCCACTCCTCCCTTCTTCTTTTTCCCGCCAATGTATTTTCGTATTGAGGCGAACTCTGTTTCAACTAAATCGAACCGGTTCGTTGCGGTCTTCACCTCCCTTGCTTGTGGCTCCCTGTCTCCTCAACAACGGTAACAGTAGGGAGGAGAAACTTTTTTCTCGACAAAGGAGGCATGCTCGTCAACAATGGTGTGTGTGTCCGTCTCCCTGCCAAGAACAATGAGAACATTTTCCTGAGGGTTTACCGCAGATAACTGACCTAATTCTAAGGCAGTCTCGATTACAATCCGGAAAGAAGAAATTCTGTCGTTTGCACAGTATAGAAGGTAACAAACAAGCCCAACAAAATTATATTTGTTAATATGGTAAACTGTACACCTGACCAACAGCGACTCGTGCTACCTCTGGCGGAGAATTGTGAAAGTAAATGGCTGGCGCCGGCTTTGGTTATTACATGCAATGTGCATTGCGTTAGACGTTTTTAAAGAAACTAATGATTAAAAATGAGTAAAACTTTGAGGAAAATATTTGGAAAAAAAATTGCTGCTTTCCTCAGCGACCCCCATGCTGTAATAAAAAATCCAGATTTGAAATACAACAGTTTTCCGAATCGCCAAATCGGAAAAAAGCATGGATTCCACGCGTGCATCGTAACTTTTTTTCCAACGCTATTCGATAACATTAATATAATTACACATGTTTTTTTTTGAGAAATCTCTAAAATTTAGTGAATTAAACTATTTTCTGATTGGACATAACATCAAACATATCCTTAATAATTGATATACTTTTGGAGCAAAGATATTGGGGTTAAAATATAACTTTAATATATTATTTAATTAGGTCAAGTGATATATTTGGTTATTTGACTCATAACAAAAAAAAATTCTTTGTTTTTTCATTAACCCATAGTATTACAGTGAGTATAACAATCGATTGTACGTATATCTTGTATATTTGTATACAATTTATAATTACATTTTTTATTATTTAAATAAAAATATAAGAGATATTCATTGAGCGTTAATTAAACTTTCAGAAAATGCTTAACCTTTTAGAAAAATACTTTGCTTACATGTATTTTTGTTTGCTTGGTTATTATCCGTTAACTTTTCTGTTATTTCTGCACAATCGGTTTGTAAGTAATCTCGTGATCTATTCGTCCCAGGAGTAGATCACAAAACCGTGCCGGTAATTATTCGTAAATCATCCCTTCTTTTCCTAGTACATCACTAATGTGAAAGCTTTCTAGCGATTTTCGCCCGTTGTTTAAGGCATTTTTTCGCCTGAAAACACTCACATTTAATAATAATAATTGCCAAAGGCAATGTAACTTTTCAATTCTACCTCTACTTTTTCTTATACAGATTACCGATAGAGCGGCGCTGCGATCGCATCGACACGGCGTCAGTTTTGCTTGTGGCGCCTAAGTAACTAAGTAACTTCGACTGCAGAAGATCAGAATAAAAGAACCTCGTCCGGAGACAGGGAATTGAAGACAGAACCTTTCAACGAGCTCAAATCGAGATCAATACTTCTGCCTTTTGGAGTAACTTGGAGCCTGGAACGTTGCCAAGTTGCAGAAAGGGAAAAGAATAGAAGCCTTTGAAGTGCGGTGCTATGGGAGAGCGAGATGGGACGAGGAACATCTAAGCAGAAAGGGGGGAAGAGCAAAAAAAAATATGGATGGCTTTTGAAAGTCCACGTTTTGAGACACGAGGGTCTTGTAAAATCAGCGTTAGAGGGAAGTTAAAAGTAGAGGGAGGCCAAGGATGTAATACGCTTAGCAGATAGGGGGTGATGTGGGATGTGCTAGTTACGCGAAAATGAAGAGGCTTGCGCAAGGTAGGTTAGCATGGAGGATTGCATCAAACCAGTCTCAGGATTGAATACCACCACAACAACAACAACAACTGGAAAACCGCGCCGATTAACTTCCCCGCACTTAATTACTATAACTGTGTACTTCTGTCTAATTAAGTAAAAATATTATTTACCAGTCAGATAATTTTGTAATAACCATTATAACTCAGTTTAATGTCATAAATAAAGAAAACGACGATTTGATTAATATTTCAGTACAAGATAATAGATACGTGTTACATAAAACCGTGGCCGTAGGACGTAGGTTATTAAAGATGAGAAACACCAGGAGAAAAGGGTGACGGAAAGAGTCTCGTAACAGGACCTCACTGGATAGATCCAAGACGGAGAACCGCAAAAACCCAGTTGGAATATGACTAATGACTGTACTAAATTAAATTTAGCAAAATGTAAATGGCCCAGAGTAGGATGATCCATGCATTCCTTTCACACGACGAGAGTCTCTCGCAAGAATGTAAACACCAACCACCCACTCACTCAGTACGTCCGTTATACATTTTATTCTAAAATGTCTCACGAGTGCAGAAATTAGTTTTTTTCCCCCCCGCGTGCCGAAGTCCAATTATTCACTTTAAAGCTATTTAAACTGAAATAATTGCTTTGAGGAACTTAGAGAAATTTCTTGACCAGAAAAACCCTACAGCTTATTATAGATGTGCTCTAAGCATAACGGAGGAAGAGAGAACAATTTGGAGGACTTTGAAGGGATAAGTTAATAGGCCACGTTTTAAGGCATGAGGGTCTTGTAAAATTAGCGGGGGAAGCGAACAGAAGACGGACGACAAAGATGGAACACGCTAAGTAGATTAGGGAGAATGTGGGATGTGGTAGGTACGGAGGAAGAGAGAACAGTTTGGAGGACTTTGAAGGGATAAGTTAATAGGCCACGTTTTAAGGCATGAGGGTCTTGTAAAATTAGCGGGGGAAGCGAACAGAAGAGGGACGACAAAGATGGAACACGCTAAGTAGATTAGGGAGAATTATGGCATGTGGTAGGAACGTAGAAATGAAAAGACTTGCGCAGAATAGGTTAGAATGGAGGGTCATTGGACTGATTGCAACAACAACATTATAGATATGTTGATCACTTTTCTTGCATTATTATTTCTCCCGGTACATTGGATGGTTTTAATAATTAATGTTCCAATTGCTGTAGAGAGGTAAAGAAATAATAAATAAAAATATTAATTTCTGAAATGTCTTATATGTGAAATCCAATTTTTTTTTTAAAAAAAAACAATGCAAAACAAGACAGTTTCTCGGTTTAATTCCACGTATGATGGTTTACAAAATAGTCTGTGTTATTACTCACATCTCTGTTTTTTTACTATCTTTGTTAAAATTTCAGTCCGGCTTAAATATTGACAAGGACCACATGGGCTGGCCGAAACTTCCAATATCATTTTTCTAAATTTTCATTTTCTTCAAAATTTTATTGTGTCGGCAATTCTTATGGCATTTACGTTTCATAATAATAATTGTTATTATAAAATAATTAGTGGATATAAAATCAGTAGTTTGTTATTTATATATATATTGTAACATGAAAAGTTACACGCAACAATGCGGGCCAGCAGCTTGCGAGTTGCAATTGTCGCAACTCGGGCCAACAATGGAGTCTGGCGAGACTCGAGCAGCAGTCGTCATGGGGTAGTGAAAGGAGAAGGATGTGTCGGCAGTTGCGGACGGAGAAAGACCACGCCCTGTAGTGATAATTTTTCTCATGTTCTGAAATGGATTAAAGTTATTAAAATCCACTTTTTTGGTATTTTTATTAAAAAATACCTGGCGCCCAAAAAGCATTTAAATCCTCGATTACGGAGGAAGGCCGGATCTTCTACAATATATTGACTATACGTTACTATTTTTGTCCTTCCTTTATACATAGAATTGGAATTTCAAAGTCTCGTGACGGTCCACATCAGGACTGACCTAAGTTTATTAAATAACAATTTCCTTGCCTGTTTTCGGTCATTTTTACTCGTGAATTTCCTGACAGGTTGCGTCGTGGCGGGGGAGAAAATCGCTTTATTCCTCGCCTGCGTGTTAAAGGTCCTCTGCAGACCGTCCGTTGACCATGGACGCTGTAGTCACCAACGTTTCACTTACCACCCTCTTTCATATAAGAATTTTCCCAGAGATTACCGAAATTGCTGTTAATTTTACACGTATCCGTCGATTTTTAAAAAAGGAAACTGGAGGGTAAGAATTCCATGACTGGACGCTGAAGGCTTGGCTTGTGATGTAAAGTAAGGAATGGACTGGACAGCCATGACAGATCCTCCCCCCCTCCCCCCACTCCCCTCTCCCTCCTCTTACCTCCACGAACGGAAATGAGGCGAGCCAGAGATTTATTTCTGGAGCACATGAGAGAATATATTCCTGGCACAAAAGTTGGTTGCTTGTGTGTGTGTGTGGCGTACTAAGCCAAAACAGAGCAACTGCTGCGGCGTCCCTTACGCAACAAAGAGGACCAAGGTCAATGTCGAAAGCATCTGCGATACTCTGCTTCGATCTACCACGACTTACAGCCTAATTAATGTCTTCGTCTGTCCACAGCAGTGTTTACCGACTCTCCTCTGCTAGCCTCACTTCATGCCCTGTGGACCGTAAATCGCGAGTGTGCAAACAAACAACCGTAAACTGGTCGGGATACGTCAACAACTACTAAGTGGAGGAACTGTTGCTCTCACTCGTGAAGCTTAATGTAGTGTACTTATAATAGGGGCGTTACTTTATTTCATCTCAGTTAAATACTTTTGTGAAACTAAATTTTCCGAGCATCGGAACTCGTGAGGTCATTGCACTTCAGGTACCAGGGGCCTGGCAGAACAATACCTATTGAAGCGGCACCAGATTAAGAAACGCAGCGGCTGACGGAGCCAGGTCGTAAATCTTCCGGGTGAATAAGCCAAATTCTACTATATTTTGAAACGTGTGAAACTTTCCCACGGGAAATGCGAATGTCCTTGTGCGTGAGGTTTCGCGGCTTTGAAAACAAGACGTGTGAAGCCCGTATTGTGCATGCACATTGAGGTGAAAGACGTTTTGCGATTGGATAGTTTTGGGTCTGGAAGTGAGATCCGAGGTTTCGTGATAGATGAGAAAAGAGGAGAAAGTTAAGTGATGGTTAAAATTTCAGATAATATTTTACGCACGGCTGTTGTCGAAGGAACGAGAATGGAAAAGATTAAAGTTAGTTATGTTCGACATTTAAAACTGTTAGCTGAGCTTTGAACAATATTTCAGGGAGAGCAGTTGTTGAGAAGTTTCGTATAAAATTTCTCACAGGGCAGTTGTCGAATTAACGAGAAAGGGAATTTACGGAAGAGATGAAAGTTAGTTTAGTTGGGCATATAACAAAGTTAGCCGACTTGTTGAGCGGACGTGAAACACACCTGGTGGACGAGGAGGACAGCCAAAGATCAAAGGCGGCGGTGTCGGCCATCCAGTCCCAGAAAGAAATACAGAGGTGCCTGAATGTCGGTGATCATCGACCAGTTCCCGGGCGACGTTGGTAACGTACGTACTAATGAAAGCACGTCAACTAAACGCCACTGTGGTCATCGCCACCATCAATCAGCATTTGCAATATAAAGGCCGAAGTTATTTGAGCCCACGATTCCCTCAGAAAAAGAATCAATTTATTTTCTTATTATTTAATTTTGATTGTTAATTCATTATATAAAATACATTTATTTAAAGAGCATGATGATAAGTTGTTTGTGTTAAATATATTATATAGTTTTAAACTTGCATATTCTTTTATTCCTCCTGCTCTATTAATTAAATTCGAATCAAATTACTCATTAAAAAGAGTACTTCATTTTTCAAAATCTTATTAGATGGTCCTAATACTTATCACATTTTCTCTTCTATAATCCCTGGTTTCGTTCTGGATGATTTCAAATTATAATCTAAAAGTTGAAAATTCAATCTTTTTTTCTCAGAATCAACGTTTACTTCCGCTAACATTTTCAGAACTTGAGCTATTCTAAAAATCCATACACATTCCATTCCGTTTAGAATCATTATTTCCTCCACTGACAGTTCTTTGTATAATTTTTCGTCTTGTTGTCAAAAAATTTTTCGTTTGTCCTATGATGAAGAACCTCATTTTTGGATTAAGAACCCTATTGAATTTATCCGTTAAAGTTCCAGTTTATAATTCAGATGGTCCTTCATTTAAATCACACCAGATGGAGTTCAAAATCTATGAACGAAACGTCGTGCGCTCAGCACTGAATTTTTTTCGGCCTTATATGTTGTTATTGTTATTTACGTTACTTTTGCTGGAAACAATCGTCGGCTAAGGCTCCGCTTGTCTAGAGCCAATCTTCTTCTTCTCCGTTTTCAATTTCACCAAGCAGATTTTAAATCAGATATTTGTGACTGACGAGAAGTTTTCCCACCCAGTAGTAAGTAATACAGTCCTATGGTATTCTTTTCCGGAGAAATGAGGGTTGACTCACCGCCATGACGAACGGTGCCAGGAAGACCCAGCACACGTACCAGAACTTGTTGGGCCTCATGCCCATCATCTGGTGAATGCAGTCGGAGAACTTGTCCGCGCCGAAGATCCAGGAGATGGCGATGGTCTGGAAGAAGCACACCCACAGCAGGGACATGCCACTGGCCGAGTAGAAGTCCATCAGCTGGAACAGGTACACTCCTCCCTGCAATCAATGCAAACAGTCCTCAGGACACAACATCGCCACTTTGGTCTGCATCTGTTAATCATTCGCCAATGAAAAACTACAAAATGAAGTTTTACAAAAAGAAAAAGGGACATCTGCACGAAAGAAAGAATCAAACTTTCGTTCCGCTCCAATTGATCAAAGCCAAAGTTTGCTTACACAATGTTTTTCTCGTTTCCAATACACTAGTGTTGGTGCTTCATGTTCTCCTGTATGATTCTAATAATACGTTTCATCCCGACTGGGGGAAAATTTAATTGACGTCCCCCAAGGTTCAATGTCCTGGGGCAGAAGCGCGTGCGAGATAAACTCTCACAGGCAATCTAGCCCCAATGCGCGACACCAAACTCTTCACACATAAATTCAATAATATTTTCGGTTTAGGGGGGAGATCAAGTCCAGAGTGACTGCGGGGCTCACCTGATCATGTCGGGGATGCCTCGCACTCTCTCTGGGTACTTTTTATCAAAGTTCTCATATGCCGAGACACCTTCACCTATTTTAGGAGGTATATGTACTGGGGTCAAAGACCTTGGGCATATGGCAAGAGCTGTCCGCTGATCCCATTGGATCAGTCGGCCAACTGCCTCCTGAAATTGGTGGAGACACGGAGAAGGGAATGCTGCGTCCCCACAGCAGACTCGTCTCCCGTCATTCGGAAGGGCGTGAGAATAGTACCCAATGCCCGACCTACCTGATGCAGGTTTTCTAGGGTTTTCCCTGCATCTCTTTAGGTGAAACACCGGGTAGGATCCTTAAACCATAGCCCGGGGGCCCTAGTTAACCCTTGCTAGGCTACCTTGCTCTACCTTCCGCATCCCCCCTTTTCAATTCCCTTCCTATGCTATTAAAGGGGAGTTGCCTGTTTCAGGATCACCCTCATGTAGCCTGTTAACCCCCCAAAAAAAATCGGTTGAGGGAGTCGAAGAGTAAACTAGATGCATTGCTAAATTTTACGCCGGAGGAAGTTTCAAAATGGAGACGAAACATCACTGTGAATAAATACTGATAATTTTTTTGGCCGTCTTTTTATTTATTATTATAAATTTTGTAAAATTAGCATTAGACAGAATAGGGTGGCGAAGGATGCAATTGCTAATCAGATTAGGGATGACGTTGGGTGTGCTATTTATAAGGAAATGAAAAGGCTTGCGCAAGATAGGTTAGCATGGAGGGTTGCATCAGACCAACTTCCTCCATATTTTGCTTAGCGTATTCCATATTTCTTAGAATTATTTGTGAAACCCAATTAAATTGTACAAAAATGTTATTAATTACACCAGCGAAAAGTCAAACTTCGGTATTGAAATAATGCCAAGACCATTAACTTATTAGTTTACATTTACGGGGCGCGTATGTGGGCTTTCGTCACTGCCTCGACCGCCGAAACGTTTATTTTAATTATTTATTATTATTATTCATATAAAAAGTTTTATCGTATTGATGAAACCGATATTTGAGTTCCGTGTGCCAATTGTGATTTGTTTGTATTGTGATTCGCCGTCATATCTACCCAAAATAAAAGCTCTGATGGCCAAGGTCAGATAAGGAATGACCCAATTCTCACATCCATCCATCTGTCTCTTCCTCCCCCTCCAAACTCCTGTTTAAAGCCAAATTCAAGTTACAAAAAGTTGATTATTTAAAAAAAAAATTGGAAAAGGAAAAAAGCATTTCCGTAAGTACATTTTGCAGTTTTCGAGTGACAATAATTTCAATCACACTAACAAAAATATTTTTTTGTTTACTTAATTTCATCGTGT
The DNA here is from genome assembly GCA_034510155.1 of Eucriotettix oculatus. Taxonomy (NCBI): domain Eukaryota; kingdom Metazoa; phylum Arthropoda; class Insecta; order Orthoptera; family Tetrigidae; genus Eucriotettix; species Eucriotettix oculatus. The sequence continues at coordinate 12,210,998 of CM067376.1, forward strand.
GACTCATTTTTCGTTGTCGTTTGAACGCGTTTTTAGTTTATTAAAGTACAATAATTATAATTAAATAAATTCGAACTGTTGAACATACATTTTTTGCAGTTTATATAAGAACTTCTATTTGTAAATGTGGTCATAATAATTTCTTTATGTTTATCAACTGTACTGAATGAAATTATAAAAATAACATATTAACACCATAATTACGATATGTACACAAAAGTGTATCTGAGACCGCAAAAAAAAATTAATACAGTGATATTCTATTATTTCCAATGTTAATTTTATAATTAGCAGTTTAATTTAAATATTAATAATTACCAAAAAAGAAAGTAATAGAAGGTTTTGAAATGTGGTGCTATAGAAGAAAAAGAGACGGGTAGATAGAGTAACTAACCAGGAAGTTCTAAGGAGAACAGGGGAAGAGAGAACAATATGCAGGACGTTGAACATAAGAAGGGATAGATTCATGGGCCACGTTTTGAGATATAGAGGGACTTGTAAAATATTTTTAGAGGGAAGTGTGCGTATGCAGATTATGGACGATGTGGTAGTTATGTGGAAATGAAACTCTCTCACAGGATAGGTTAGCATGGAGAGTTCCATCAAAGCAGTATGAGAACTACAACAACAACAACAACAAAAATTATAACGAAAAATAAATTTAATATCAATATATTCGTCGCTTTGCTACAAATAAAAGTGCGTAGCGTAAAGGAACCACTCTCCTCTTCCCTATTAGGTCATTATAACGACAACATAAACCAAATACACAGGAACGGAAGGGAACAAGCAACAAATACGCGAAATTTCCAGACGCAAATGGCCGACAGGGTGAAGAAGGGCACAGACCGCTATTTCCGCGACTGGAGACAAAGCCCTGTGGATTAAGGGAAGCGAGCCAAGAGGGCCTGGCCACTAAATTTCCTGTAGGTCAAACCCTACTAGTGGGACGGTACAGTCCGTAAATTTAGGTAGACATAACGTGAAGCAAGTTTATACCCCGTAGTAGGGAATCGAACCATCGAGTCCGGAGGATGCTGGAGGACGAGATAGGGCGTTGTGTTCACGACTTGTAAGAGTATAAGTATAGTATAAGTATATAATCATATTCCATAGATCCTCCTATAGAGAAGCACAAGCTTCAAGGATGATGTGCAACACGAGTCAGAGGTTGCTTTATTAATATTAGAATAATATACTGTAACTATTCATTAATTTTTAACTTATAATAGGATTTTCTTAAGTTCTATACAGAAGACATACAATTTGTACCTTATATATAAAATTAATAAATATTTTTACATCCTATACTAAAAACTTTGTGTTTTTTTTATATGTAATGTTCTTACATAATTATAAATAACTACCCTATGATACATTCAGCTTCATAAATTCTTCAACAGAGTAGAAGGAGTGGCCTTAGTAAGAACTTAGTTAGTTCATATTTGAACTTGTTTGGATTTATTTTTAATTGTTTAATGGAGGTGGGAAGTTTATTAAATATGCTAATAGATGGCATTGTAATGTACACCCTTTTTGTATTATGGTTAGAGACTTCCCTTCCTTCCTTCCTTGTGTAAATTGTTTTTACTTCTGGTATCAAAGTCATGTAACATATCTGAAGAGGTTACTGTTATTAATAACAAATAACATGAGTGATTGAATATGAGTGTCAGTATTCCAGTTTTCTTGAAAAGTCCCCTACAAGATGTTTTTGGTGAGACCTGACATAATATTCTGACAGCCTTTTTTTGAAGTGTAAATATTTTATCTTTCCCTGATGCATTGCCCCAGAATATTATACCATATGTCATTATAGAGTGGAAATATGCAAAATAAACTAATTTTCTTATGTTAGGATCACTACAACTTGACATAATTCTAAGAGCAAAGGTTGTTGCCGCCGAGCCTAATTTTCGTAGGAGAATATTAATATGATCCTTCCAGTTTAATTTATTGTCCATGGATATACCTAAAAATTTTGTACATTCAACTTCAGTTATTTCACAATTATTTGTTGCTACTTTTATTGAGTTCAAATTGGCATTCTTTGTCTGAAACTGCATGAAGTGAGTTTTATCACAATTGACTGACAAGCCATTGGCTGAAAACCAGTGAAGCAAGAAGAATATCGGTAAAGAAGAGCGTAAAACCCTCTCAAACAAGTTCTAGAAAGCAAGCAGAAATCCGTACAAAAAAATTTTGAGAACTGAACCTAAACTCTCTGCTGAGAAATACACAACTTTTCTGACACTGAAGACTGGTTTTTTTCTCTGCACTAAACGGAGTGAAAACCAATTCCCTGCAAAATCCAGAGCCAGCCGTCTGTTAGGAAATTAACGCCGTTTGTGACGAGGAAACAGATCGCTACGAATTTCCTGGAATTCGTCACCAGTACCTGGACGGTAAGGAACTGAGATGCAGAATGCTGAAAAAATTACATTCGTTTCCGGATTCGTCGTAAATCAGCCAGATCTCTGCAGTACGTTACTAGTTTCCTGTGGTGTTACTCTTGTTTACACCGCAAATATATTTAAAATTATAAGGAAATTATAAAAGAAAGAATAGTTAACTTTAATATAATTAAATTAATTATGATCATAAGATCGAAACTGTGGTAATACAATATAAAATTATTAACAAAGGAATAATATAACTCAAACTCAAGTTTCAGTAAAAAATAAATTTACGAATAAAATGTATTATCAATTTGGCTATTTCGGGTAAAGCAAGAAGAATCTATGCAGCTCCTAAACGGCTGCTCTCGGGAACGCGGGTGAAAAACGGTATTAATGGAATAAAAACAATCGCGAATCAAAAAAGAATGTTTTTTCAAGGAAAAACCGGGTAAAAATGCCGTTACCAGATGTTAACAAGGCCTGGTGGGTGACGTCGTTCTTTGTTCCTATTCGTACGTCTTCTTATGATTAAGATCCTCTGGCGCATCTCCTTCAGATTAAATCCGCATCAAATGTTATCTTTTTATTTTCTGTACTCCCACCAAGTGGATCTCTCTTCTCGAAATTAAATTTTATACATGTTGCTTGTTCTGCCTCTGCTTCTTCCTCTCTCTGCGCCTCTCTCGGACAGACTCCCTCTACCAACTGCCCACAAATTCCAGGCAGACTCTCAAAATAATGTCGTAATCGGCCGGCGAGGTTTCACCACGACTTGACCTCGACCAACCTCGCTGTCACGCGACTCGGTAGAATATTAAACTAAATTATTTTTGCTTTACCGATTAAATGTAGGGGACGTGCAATTAATACCCACTTTAAGTGTATATAAATTTACATATTTAAGTTACTAGAAAATTCGAAGAATAACATTTATAATTAAATTGTAAATTCAATTAATAATGTTTCTTGTTAAAGCATACCCCTTTCATTGATACATTTCCGCACATTGTAATCGGCAGTTAGTAGATGATGACGACGGAAAGTTTATACACGAGGGAAGTTTCTCTCATTTAAATGAAAACATGTTTATTATGTAAATAAATTAACACTTTAACCAGAAAGATGTTCCTTAAAATGTCCCCCCTCTCTCTCTCCTTACACTTTATCTCATTGGGTATTTAGGACACACTCAAAAAGTTTTTTTGTTATACTTAATTTTATGCAAACCATGCGGCGCAAACTTCATGGTTGTATCAATTTTCCTTTTATTTTCCCCGTCGCTCGCCGGTGTTCTATATTGACCCTTTTATCTTTCCCTTTCCATCTGAGTTGACCTTGTGCTTTGCTCGCGTGACAGAAGATCCCCCGTCCAACGTTCAGCGAGTTGTTCTCTGTTGTTTGATTTCTGCCTCCCTTTGTAGCAATTGTCGTGTAATCTGTCTGCGCCTGCCGTAGTGTAGAGGGAAGAGGGAGAGAGAGAGAGACGGTTGTCTGACTGGTACAGCTCCCACCAGAGTATTGATCTGCAGGGGACAGTGAGAGGGAGAGGAAGAGGAAGAGGGAGGCAGTCGTCGTCTGCGAGGCGCATCGGCCATCCAGAATCAACAACACATCCCGCCCCGCCCCGCCCCCGCCCCACCCTCACAACCCTTCCAACCTACCCCTATTCTGCGTCACGCGACCCTGACAGAAGCTAACGGCGCAATTCGCAACATTTTTGCTTCATTGAGCAACAGAAACGGCGACACACTAACAGCGCAGTTGGGGAAAATTACTTAATAAAAAAGAAGCACAATGTTGGGATGTATGAGAAACATCTCCCAGCAGCGACATTCCGAAACAACCTATGTAGTTGAATATTGTCGTTGATTTTTCAGAATGTTTGCTGTCAGACCATAACACCAAAAAAATAAATCCTTACTACCAGTTTCAAGGTTGTAGCATTAGCCACAATTCCGAATTTTCAGCAACGACGGTCGGTAGCGTTTTTCTAAACTAATTTTCCGGCACCATGTAACAAAACCTTTCAGAGCTTGTCTTTCACGTGTAGTATTATTTGTTAATTTCTGATTATCCATTTACCTTTACCGATTTTTGAAAAAATTCATGGACTTCATATATACCCGGTATATTCCAACTTTTTCAAAGTATAAATTCTTCTCCTAATCCTCCAAAAAAATATATCACAGACCGTATTATTTTCATTTAATTTTCGGTCGATTATTATTCAGTTTATATTTTAGAGGATGAAATTGTTCATCTTTCTACGTGGAAGTGATCCAGAACCTAGGCAAGTCCGCATTAATACTATAGGAAGTGAATTGTAAATAGCGTCGTGAAAAGGAGAGAAAGGCTGCCGAGGGTCCCTGGGCCACAGTTTAAGGATCCTACCCCGGTAATTAACTTGAAAGACGTGCGACGGAAACCATAGAAAACTTGGATCAGCCAGGTTTGACTTTTGGGTACTTATGTGATCTCCTCCCGAATGACGGGACAGGAGTCTGCAGTGGGATCGCAGCATTTCCCTCTCCAGCTCAGCTGGCCGGTTGGATGGCCAACTCAGCCCAAGGTCTGCAACCTCGGAACATACACCTCCCAAAGGAGAGAGAGGACGAGCCATTCCCGTAAGGAGGGGGGGAAACTCCTACAAGAGCTAAGCTCCAACAGGCGTCCTCTGCATTTGTCATTCGTCGTTGCTCAGAAACGAAGCACACGGTTCTTTAGAGTTCGATGCCATGGTAACCACTGGCGCCAGACCGTTTTCGTGCATGCTGTCTGAGTGAGAAGGGAAGGGAAGTGTGTCCTTACCCTGGAGACCATGGGGATGCCGAGGAGCATCATGAGGCCGCAGATGAGGACGGTGAAGATGCGTCGTCGAGGCCGCAGGTACTCGGACCAGTTGTCGATGACGCCCGTCACGAAACTCTCCACGATGCAGAACTCGCTGTCGATCCCAAGAGTCTGCAAAACCAAAAGAAACTACTTTGTGACGGAGCGCAACAATTTCACATTTGCATTCAGTATTTTCATAAAAGCTCACAGTATAAATTAATTTTCTTTACTTTAAGCTTCAAAATTTCCAGTGTTATTGGAAGTACCATATTAAATTGAGAAAGGTTCATGAATACGCTTGCTGAGTCTGTCAAGGTCCTTTGGTGTTCAAATAAAGGCAAAGTGTTGAAAGTTTTTCAACTTCCACAAGGATCAATTCCGGTACCATCGATGTCTTTTAAATATATCCATATATCAGTAATTCTCCTCCACACAAATTGGATGACCGAATTTTCCCAAATCTATACTCTTTATAACTAGCTCTAAGATGCGCAAATTTCAAATAGTAACAGAAAGGTATATTAAAATCGAAACAGTTGAATTGCATGTCTGATAAAATAACCGCACTACATTAAACTGTTCAGCAATAAAAATAATAACTAAACCTTATATTTGAGCTGCGGCGCGCCTTCTATTCCGTTTTAATTTTCATGAATTAAGTTTACTGTAATACATGTGCTCGGACTTTTGGCGGTGTGATGTCAATAGAAAGAGGACAGCATTTTGGGCCAGAGACAATAAAACCCAGACATCACGGCGCGCCCCAAGCTATGGTGACATCGGGTGTTTTTTTTCCGAAAATGTCTGAAAGGATAGGGGGTAAACTGTGACTGCCAGAGAAAAGTAACAATAAATGTTATTGGTCAATATCCATCCCTGCCACCTGGGAGATATGAACCAAACAAGTGGGGAGTAAGACAGATTTTTGGGATTGCTTGAGAGCGGCGAGACGGAAGAGATTTCGAGAATGATTTTCGAGAGAGATTGCTGGACAGATGATTGGCATGATTTTGGCAAGGGAGATTTCGAGAGGTTGATCGGCACTGTCGGACACGTAGAGGAAGATAAACGGAACTTCTTCCTGAACTGGGAAGAATGGCGGCTGTACTTTTCATCGAGTACCACCCAAATAGGATGTAGACGCTGGACGATCCATTATGACGACACGTAATTAATTATTCCTGTGACTTTTGTGATCATTTCGTGTAGATTTTTTGTTTAATATTTTCCGATCTATGAGAAGGCCCACAACATATGACCCTGAGTTTAGAGATAGAGAATTGTTAGTTTTAAGAAATTTATTTGTATCTTTTTATGTAAATATACACGTAGAGTTAATTAAGAAAGAATTGCCGGCTTAAAGTTTGAAAATATCAACATTGTAATGTTGTTGTATATTTGTTTTGGATCAAGTAAAATAATTTCTTTTGTTATTATAAAAATTCATTATTAATACATTAATATTCCACTTAAAATAATTAATATTCCCCCTATTCATTTCATTACACTGTAGAACCCGGTCCATTTTTTTACTATTTATGGAAATTTAAATTTCATCAATATTTCGGCGTGAGCATGTCGCTGGCCAGGAAGAAGGGGTTTTTCCGCGCGCCGACTTGGCGGCTCGGAATCAAAACAAAGAGACAGCGGTTGACACTTGGGCCATAAAGCTCAGACACCTCGTCGCCGGTTTCGGAATTTCCTAATCTGAGATTGGTGGCGAAAGGAAGGTGGTGGCGAAAAGAGATTGGTGGCGAGAGACAGATTGGCAGGAGATTGGTGGTAGAGGGTGAATTTGAGAGATGTAAAGATTGATAGTGATACAGATTGGTGGCGAGAGATTGTGAAGTGAACGATTGATGAGTGTAAATTACGGACTGATCAGTCGAGGAGGCAGCGGAGAGAGAGAAGGCGTTAACAACAAGGGAAGATGGAGAGAAAAACAGTAGTTTTCCTCAATTCCGGCCGCGCGACTTTGTGCCATTGTCTACTGACCGTCAACAACAAGGAAGTTCCAGTGGTCGCTGCATCAAGACACATATGAAAACATCACAGGTTCGTCAACGAACAGAATATTCTGCTGCACGTGGTCACCCAAACAATAATTACCCCTGAGAACTTTTAGACCCATTCCCTTTTAATAACTTTAAATTTGTACATGTTATACTCCCGCCGGATCCATTTTAAAATTATTGTTTTCATTTAATAAATGTACATATTAAACCTTAATTATTAAATTCATTAATTAATATTCCTCCTATTCATTTCATTAGACTGAAATAGTTCTGGTATTAATATTAATCTACGGTTATGTTGTAGCTTACTTCAACACCTGTAGATTAAATCACCTTTATTTTCTCGTGGCAACTCACCAGCAACATGACGAAGAAGATGGCGGCCCAGGCGACGGAGCCTGGCAGCTTGAGCACCACCTCCGGGTAGGTGAGGAAGACGAGTCCAGGCCCGCTCTTGACCACGTCGGAGACGCCGACGCCCTTCTCCAGGGCGATGTAGCCGAGGATGGAGAAGGTCACGCAGCCGGCCAGAAGACTCGTGAACGTGTTCACCACGCACGTGATGAGGGCGTCCCTGGAGGTACACGACCGGACACTCAGCGGTGAGAAAAAGGCAACAAACTTCGACAGTGGATTCGCATGTTCCACAAAAGATCGTCTCTAATCACATTAATTCTAAGATGAATAAAAAAAAGGACGGAGAAAATATAGCAGTCAAATATAAGGGAAAAGACCATGAAGAAACGGTAATGCTATGTGTAGTAAAAGAATAATATGTAAAGGGTACAGAATTAATATGTCAGAAACGTTATTAATTAAAATGATTTTTTACGAGGGTGGGTCAAAAATTATGCCTCCAGTCTGCTTGAACATTTATTGAAGAACATATATAACAGCGGTGTTTTTTTGTTGTATTATGATATTGCCTTTTATAACAGGATGAAATAAAAATGCACTGTAATTCACTATTAATATTATATTTAACTATAAAGGCACACTGAATATTGCATTGAGTTGTCCTAGAGCATTTGGCCACTCCAGATGCTCGTAGGCACAGGTCACAAACCCAACTGACGCACACAAAGGAGCGCCCCTCGCAGGTACGATCTGTAAGTCACTCAAGAGTGCCAATTCCATAGCAACAAAGACACTAAACGTCAACAAGCGGAATAAGTAAAAATTATAACTTAAGCTGCCCTCTGCACATTCAACGTAGTCGCCAAGCATTCGTAAATATTTACGCAATTACTGATTACAACCATGAAAACCAGTCTGGAAAAATTTTAAGGATGCTTTTTTTTCTTGAATAAAGGTCAGAAATTATTCCTTGGGTATGTGAAGAATTTGGGTAATGGAGAAAACGGACATTGCGGGTCAATTAGCGCAGCGGCCGACATCATCATGTCACAGACGCCGATCTAGGACGTCCTGATGGAGCGATTCGAGGAGACCGACGCGTTCTTCTTGCTGCTGCTGCTACACATGGTTCTCCCAAAAGAAATAGACGCTGACTTGAGATATCACAAACTAGTTTAGTGGCTGGTTTCAACGGCGGCTCAAATGCTTGGTGGCTATGTTTTGTACGGTAGAGCAGCGTTTCTCAACCGGTGGAACATGAAATGAAGTGATTATTCTTACATTTTTGATAAGAAAAAATATAACTAAAAAATTTTTGGTTTTTTTAGACAACGGTTGAATCAGTAATAATGTTGAAGAAAGTAAAATCATATAAGGTTACAAATAAACGCGAAGCTGAACTAAGATGCACTCGTTGCACGAAATACATATTTGTTTCCGAGGTGACTGACCTGTAGCAGTTGTGGTGGAACTTGTTGTAGGAGCCGAGGGCTGGCAGCGCCCCCGTGCCCGAGCTGTAGGCGAAGAAGATCTGCGTGGCGCCGTCGATCCACGGACCCGGGCCCAGGAGCACGTTCCAGCGAGGCGTGATGTAGTAGAGGAGACCTTCCCCGGCGCCGTCCAGAGTCACGGCGCGGACCAGCAGGATGACCAGGACCACGTACGGGAACATCGCCGTGAACCAGATTATCTACGCGGACAACAAACTCAACACTAGCCTCGCGATCCTCGTCCACACCCCGCAGGATGGAATATTTATTCTTAAATAACCAAACATTTGTCACCGATGAGGACGTTCCAATGGAATCTCAAGATAAGGAAAAGCTATAATAAACCTTTCAGTAAGGGGGAAACATTCACTACCAGCAGGATTTTTGAGGAGGACAAGGTAATGGGAAGTTGATGTTGGGTATGTATCAGGTGCTATCAATTTTTCTGGAAAAGAATGTTGTTCTTGTGGTATTCAGTCCTAAGACTGGTCTGATGCAACCCTCCATGCTAACCTTCTTGCGCAAGCATTTTCATTTCCTTATAACTAGCACAATCCACATCCTTCCTAATCCGCTTAGCGTATTTCATCCTTGGACTCCCTCTTCTATTCTTACCCCCACACACTTCCCTCTAATGCTAATTTTACAAGACCATCGTGCCTTAAAACGTGGCCTATTAATCTATCCCTTCTCTTGGTCAACGTCCTCCATATTATTCGCTTTTCCCCTTTTCTGTTTAGAACTTCCTCGTCATCGATTCTATCCACCCATCTCATTCTCCTATAGCACCACATTTCAAAGGCTTCTATTCTTTTCCTTTCCCAACTCCTATCGTCCACGTTTCGCACCCATATAACGCCACGCTCCATACAAACATTTTTAGCAACGATTTCCTAATATTGGCATTTATATTACCGGTAATGAAGTCCCTTTTTTTCGCTAAGCCTTCCTTGCCTGTGCTATTCTACTCTTTACGTCTACTATACTTCTACCATCCCTAGTTATTACGCTTCCCAAGTAGCAGAATTCAATGGGAGATAATCATCGAGTGAGAGAGAAGGAAAGTAGTATCGCAGGAGGTGCAGCGAGGCAGGAGATGTCATTATTATACGAAAATATGACATATTAACCCAAAGTATATTAGTAAATTTTGTAGAAAATTTAGATTTCTACAGTAATTTGGGATTTTATCCGGGGATGTACCCATGAAAAAAACATTTATAAATCGCAGCTGTTTCTACTAATTACAATTTATAACGCCAAGTTAATATAAATTGGAAGATTTATAGTCGAGCATTAAGCATGCTCGTGCGATCATATCGTGTTTTTTTTGTTTTTGTTGTACGTCAATTAATTCAGACTAGACATGACGTCATACCGTGACGTATTAACGTGGTGGTATCAAACTCGCCTAACTGTAGCTCCCATAGCATTTAGCTTGATTATTACCTCCGAGGATACCAAAATATTTAATTTATTTTGACACGAAGGGGGAAAATCCTCTCGTTTGGCGTCCATAAATCGTGGTTAAGCGGACAACTACAGGTTTTGCAAAGAGTTTAGATGTTGCTGACTGCGGATTTATGTGAGAAATTCATTTTAAAAAAAGAGTACAAGTTATTCCACTCCGTTGTCTATTTTATTGGCGCACTCAATACTCTTCATTTGACTTATATTACTTCTAAAAATACTATTTTTTATCAATAAGTGTTCGTGCTCCTTAATTCTGGTTCCTCTACTCAAATTTATCTCAAAGTTCCATTTAACAGTAATTTACAGTCTCCCGGGTGAACACTAACAACCTATGGTAAGACAGACATGATATGAATTTTTTGGAAAGAAATATTTAGTTTTAATTTCAAGCAAGGAAATGCGGTGCGTTATCGGCACCACAAAATTTTTAACTGTTCAGAGGTCGCCAACGACTAAAAAAAATACAACAGAAGGAAAACCAGGAAACGTTGCTTTACTTAGATACATACCTTACCACTCTGATGTAAACCGCGCCATATGATCAGGTATACAATTAGCCAACCAGCGATCAGGCAGCCAAACAACTCCCACTGCATCCCTCCAGGACTCTCAATGCCGTCCGAAATCTGGAGAACACGTTTGCTGAAACATCAGAAAAAGACTACGTCAGCCGAGACAACGGTGTGAAGTGGAAATACGGTGGCGGATGGCCGGAACACCTCAATCAGGGAGGGCGCACAGCTTCAAGAGGATAGATACAACAACAAGGCATATTCACACAAAAAAAAACTCCAAATACATATCTACAAATTACAGACATAGTGATATAAAAAATGTAGATAAAGGTTTACCTCTTACTTAAGCAGAATACCTAGAATTTATTCAATAAACCATAATACAATGGGAATTGATTTATCTCTATCACACCACACAATTAGAGAAACAGATATGTTTAAAACCAATACTATTAAAATCATTAGTGTAGCCTGATTTCAAAAAAAAAATGTCACCTGAATTCTGGCAATATTAAGATCTCTAAAAATCTTTTTGTATTTTTTTTTTCTGTTTGTTCAATGGACAAACCCCCGAGAAAACTCAAGTGAAGTTGTTCTCCTGAAATAAATACAGTGGTAAGATAATGTTGTTAGTATCGAAAATATCAAAACATATTTTCACACACAAAAACCATCAGAGTTGTGAATTTGTTATCCAAATAAAAGACAGTCATATAAGATAATAATATTTCTACATCATGGGTGATTTACACCAAAGATAAACCAGGTCAACATACTTATCTTTTGACACTGTAAGAGAAGCAACAAGGCATTTGTTAATTTGTTCTTTTCTTAATTATAATTTGATATGAACAAGTTGGTTATATACAGAAGCAAACTTGACATAGATGTGAGACAGAGAGAGAGAAATTTACATGGGACAAAAGAGTAACATACTTACACAGTTGTATTTACCTGCTTGAAACAGATGGAATCATGAATGTTTTTATGCTTTAATAATGCTGGACAGAATCTAGCTCTATTGGCATAATAAAAAAAATTGTTTCTATATTGAAGCAGGTATATATATATAATTTTTTTTCTGGAGGGATCAACTGGGAAACAGTTTAGCTCGAAAATATGGATGTATAGACCGCAGTGGCCAGGTAATAGTAGCTATATTTATCTGTTTTCTGTCCCCCATGAGGCAGGCTGTGGATGGTCTACGTCTATGTGAGAAATGACAAATTCGCAAGAGTTGCAGACAGTATTTTTCCTTACTCCCAAAACTCTTCCACTGGAGTGGTCGTATGGTTGGTACGGGTGGTGGCGTTCATGCCTGGAGAATAGCAGGATGGCGTGTTCCACCAGTTGTCTGCAACCAGAGAAAATTCACACCGTATACTTTTGCAGGACTTTTGTTTTCTTTTTGATCCGTCTGTCCCGTCTGTTCAATAACCTCGTGCAAAACAATTAAAAAAATAGGGTAACAAGTAACAACACAAATAACATCCTACACAATCCTCCTCCAGATCTCCCAGCAGCCAGCCAATCGGCAGACACAGCGGGAACAGACGAAAACAACATGTCGATGGCAAACAGACGGAGAGTAAGGCGGAGAGACAAATAATGAGGAACAAACAGTCAAAAGAGATTGTGAGGAAACACACAGCTTAGCTTGCATGGGCCACAAGTGTTTGGTTGTTGGTAGCAGTGAAGCGGATTGGTACTTACTGCAGTCTTGCCACGGCAGCTGAGGCATCCCCACGAATGTGGAGATGAGGTAGAAGATGGTCCAGGCTATGATGATACAGTAGTAGACATCCAGGAAGAACACAAGAGTCATCGTTGCATACCCAACACCTGCAACAGAAACCTCGGATAGTCAAGGACCTCAACAGTCCATTTTAGGTACATTACTGATAATGACTGATAATAATCTGATGACGGCTCCGAACCCCCAATATGTAGTTTAATGTTGAAACGGCATTATTTGGCAACTTTCAGTAAGATTATAAGCAATGGAATCAAAAAGTCAGTGCTTTGTGCCAAAAATATCCTGAAGATCCTGTACGAGAAGTCATGCACTTTTATCAATATGTTAGATATTTTTATTATTATTAATACCTAGCTGCAATTGGGCATTTGCCCGGCGTCAGCTACATACAAAGAAAACACACACGATACAATTACAAAAAGAAAATACAATGTACTCTCAGGAACAATTTTGAAGTGTCTTACGAGGTTTTGACCTGAAAAAGAAAAGGGAAGTAAGAACTCACGCTGAAAACTTCATCGCACTTTACTGATTCTAAAAACTGCTCACTTTACTTTCCTTAGCCTACTCCTAAACTAATTTACGCTACCCGGAAAAGTCGTCTGTATTTCTGCGGGCAAAGAATTCCAATAGCGTATAGATCCATTTACAAATGAAAATTATCCTACGTCTGTGCGTTGCCACTTTTTCTTTAATTTTGAACGTGAGATTTTTTTATAGAGATAAAATTCGGCGCCGAATGATGATTTGTCATTTCTTTCCAGGCCCGGTGGTTCACCCTTATAAGCTTTATATAGCCAAGTGTAACGCGATAATGGATATTTGTTGAATCCTTAATATAGAGTTATCGAGGATTGGGAAGTGGACATGGCGTCGGTATGTCGAGACCTGATGCCATCTCTAATCCCCAGGGATGTACGGATATGGACCCGCAATTTCCCGCAACCAAGCTCGCGTGGGGGATTCGAGAAGCAGGAAAATAACGAAATATTTGAATTCCACGCGGTTTCCTGTACAGAAAATCGATTGAAAAGTTCGGTACTTTCATTCTTCTTCACACGGCGATGACGTCAATCTACTCTCTGATGTTAAAGGAGACGGAAGGGAACCGTCATTTGATGCCGGACGTTGAAGGATATCAACCCGTCAACGCTGAGGAAAACGTCGTTCGGAAAAGTTGGCGGAAATGCGAGGCAACGTTCCAACAAGGCTTTCCCAATCTTCGATGGCTACGGGTTTTGAAGAGAACTGAAATTTTTTATATTTTCGCCGTTAAAACTGTTTAAATAAATTCCTCGATTATCCGTTTAACAACCTTTTAATTTTATTTCCAACACCAGCCTCATGGTTCACCCTATCATCATCAGGATTTGCATAAGGTAATATTTAACGATCCCGTCCAATCAGTTTTTCCATAATGAAGGAGCAATTTTGCAGTAAATTGCTCTGAAAACAGTTTTTTTTTCGGAGCAAGACGAAAAAAAAAATTGTAAGAACAATGACTCAAGATGAGTTATGCTCCATCAATCTCAAGTGACAAACTACGATGAAGACACGTGGCTAATGAGCGACTGACTAGATTCCGGGCTAGACAATCCCTGGATAGGATTGCATGGTTGAGGCATCCGGTGTTGCGTACTCTGCTGTTGAGCGCCAGAGTAGATGTCCTTTTTGCCATTTTGTATAAGGGAGGGGAGTTAAATAATTCTTATTTAAGGCATAAAGAATATTAAAAATTTATTTATAACAAATTTTGGCTGACCGATCCTGCTCAATACATTTTGTTCTGCCACTGGCTATTCAGCTATGAAATCCCAAAATCTCGGGTTGACCGTGGGATGAATTTGGTCGGAAAAATGACGAATTTATGATATCTGCGTAATCATGAGAATGTTAAGGACTACCATGAGTGGAACTTATCTGGTATTTTCCCCTTTGCGACGTCGTGTAGTCAGCTTGTCATGGACCCTGGCGGCTTCTGTCGTTTGCCATCGCATGATGGTGACTGCTCTCCGTAGTTTTGCCGGCGACTCTCCTGTAGTTTCATCGACTGTCGCCTTCCAAGTTTCTCCAGCGACTCCCCCAGTAGTTTCATCGACTGTTGTCTTCGAAGTTTTTCCAGCGACTGGCTCTCTTCTTCGCTTTCATGCCCTTTAAATAATTTTGGGAAGTCGCGCTTCTTAAAGGCACAAAAACTCCACAACTTTCCATCGCCAGGGCATCTGTTTTGTTCTCCATCAGTGCTTCAGATTGGTGACCCTCGTGCGTCCGAACATTCTGCAGAGGCCTGGCAGGCGCCATAGAGGGTCCGCTGCTTCTTTACCCTTGCAATGGCGATTCTGCAGGCCTGTCATTCACTTCCTCCAGATGTTCAACCCCGGGGTCTGGATGTCCCTTACATTACACATGGCAGCACCCAACAACTCATCATTGCTCACGCGATTCACTGTCTAAATCTCAGTTTGAAAAAATTGCGCCTATACTTATTAACGCGCTACACCGGATTATACCCGGAATTAATCAATGTAAGATATTATAAGATATTCTAAAGTTCCCCTAAAACCATTCATAAAGAGATAACTGTCGAAAGAAATATTGTAGCGGGCTAATGTAAATGAATATCCGGGTATCGCCGGGCAACCAGCAAGTTTATTTATAACTTGGTAGGTACCCGGCGTTCCCCGCGAATTAATTTATCCTATCTAATTCTTAGTCAATTCATGATTAAAACGGTATATAAAACGTCACAATATGAACCTCAAATAAGCTCCCAGTATATCGAGAGTGTCAAAAATACTCCCGGTACAATAGCAGGACTAAAAATATTTTCAGTACTTCAACAGAATAAAAACAATCGCCCACTTAAGGGATGTATTTTTAATTAAGTCGTATTTTAAAGGTCATAATGTAACTCAGCGACTCACATCACACCGGTTTTGACGCCAAACTCGACAGTTTCATTGTTATTTTCATACGACTCATTTCAACCCCCATCCCTCACATGCTGGAAGGGGTTGAAATTATTACACAAGTACCGTCGGGGAAACACTATAGAAGTAATTGGACCTCAAGAATTTTTTCCTGGCTCAGATATGAGTCTTTATTAAATACAAAATTTCTGCTATTCCACCCTCTCCCTCTAGGTGTTTGCGAATATGGGAAAACAATGTTATCAAAATTGTTCTGTCCTTTAAATTATTACGTAGAAGTGTGTTTTACCCCGTCCCATCCCCCTCCTCGTAGGGGACAAACTACAATTTAATTCGCATCTAAATGTCATAATCAAACTCAAAGACTCCCATAGCACCCATTTCGATACCAAAATTGTTTTATTTTTATTTCATATGAAGACCCTTACTCCCCCACGATGAATGGGGTTCAAATTATACCCAAACAAATTCACCGGAAACGCTATCAAATTAATTGACCCAAAAAAATATATATTGAAGGAAATAACGGCAGTTTATAAATTTTTAAAAATTACTGCTCCTTTATCCCCGCCGTGTATTAGCCAAATTGTGTTGAGTTTGGTTCTTCAAAAACACCAGTCCAAAATTTTGTCGAAATTGTTACATCCGTTAACGATGGTATGTGGATGTCTGTTCCACTCTTTCCAACCCCTCTTAGGGGATTAAGTGTAAGTTAAATTACATTTCTTTTATGTCATAATTAAACTCAGCGGCTAACATTACACCTGTTTAGATCCCAATCTCGACTGTATTCTGGTTATTTTTTTTGTGTTTCCCCTCAACCCCCTACCCCTAAGAATATTACCCTTGGATTATGGATGGGGTTGAAGTTATACCCTAGCAGTTTCCGGAGGACAATATCTGATTTATTGATCCAAGAATGTATTTATATGACAAAAATATTGAACGTTTTTGGTTACTTAAAAATTTTCTACCCTCGCCCCTAGGTTACCAAATTTGGTCGAAACTGGTCCACTCGTTTAGATTTATATGCGGAACATACATAAAGACACACACCCTCATACACACATACTGGCAATTTTATTATATTTTTGTGCCCCCCATTCAGTGGTTTAAGAATGGAACAATCAATGAGCAATGGATTAATGAAGCCATGGGAGAATGTAACCGGAAATAATGACCGTAAAAAGCAAATGAAGCCGACGAGCGAAATCGATCCTTCCTTGAACCATGCGTTGCCCTCTGGCGGTCGTAATTGTTAGTTACTCTAAGTACGGGAGCACTTGCGGGGGCCGACCTTGACTTGGAAGACGAAAGACACAAACATTGGCGTACCATAACACCACGTACCATTGCCAAACAAAATATTTGGCCGCTAAGAAGCATTTGCGGTTCCTCAAGGACGAACTAAAGGGCGCAACAAACTCTGCGTCGAGTGCCGTAACAGTTAACACTCGCCAACACAGAAAGAAAGAAAGAGACGGAGAACACGAGGCAGACGTCAGAACGACTTCAACGAGGGCTAAAAATAAGTCTCCCTAACAAGATGTCTGTCACTGAAGCGAGCGAGCGAACGAGCGAGGTGGTTAACACGCAATTCTCCTCAACTTAAAATCCATCCCCCCTCCCCCTCTCTCTCCCTCCCCTCAAGTTGTATCAAATCTCCATTCATTCCCCCACAACATACTGACTTCACCACACTCTCCCGTCATCATACTTAAAAAGTTCTTTCACTTGGACCAATTCATTCCGAGAGAAAACAACAACGACAATAAATGCACTTTCAGACTCGCCTTCACAAAACACTGGAAATGAAATATGGAAAACGTTTTCTAATAGCTTTAAAATCGTTCATACAACAGGAGGAATGATATTATATTTTAATACATGATTTAATCAGCCTCTATATCACTATTTTTATAATTTGAATATTAAATATTACGACGTTTCGTCTCTCATTTGAGACTTCTTCAAGGTAAAAATTCAGCTGCACATGGAAATTCACTGGAAATGCAAGCAAGTGCCGCCATTCAGCCCAAGGAAGTCATAGAGTGAAGTTCCATGTACAGCTGAATTTTTACCCGAAGAAGTCTTCAAATGAGAGATAAAAAGTCGTAATATTTAAATTATAATAATTCTGAGAAACAGGCTGATTAAATCTTTTATTATATATTTAACTACCCGAAAAATTAATTAATGATATTACATTTTGACGACGGTTTGTTTCTGGTTATTTTGAAGCTTAGCCTCTTCACCCCCACCCCTAGGAAAGCTTCCATTCAATTCACAGATGGGGCTAAGCAGTGTCAGAAGCGACGCTATCAAATTAATTCATTTCTGATTATTTTAAATTTCCCACCCTCCCCTCAGGGGTGGTAATCGAGTCTTATCCCGACAGAAACAAGCCGTCCATCACTGGAAATGATTTCCTAACCTTCTGATGAAGGGGGCGGTGCCTCCGAAAATTCAAGAACCTCAAACACTTCATGGTGCCTGCCATCTGAGTACTTCAGGTAAGTCACAATCTTTCTGTCTCTCTTTTCTGTCCTTATTAATTGTTTTAATTATCCTGACGATGTCATTTTCTGACACACTTTTTTTTTGGGAGTGGGGGGTTAACAGGCTACATGAGGGTGAACCTGAAACAGGCAACTCCCCTTTAATAGCATAGGAAGGGAATTGAAAAG
Source organism: Eucriotettix oculatus (assembly GCA_034510155.1). NCBI lineage: Eukaryota > Metazoa > Arthropoda > Insecta > Orthoptera > Tetrigidae > Eucriotettix > Eucriotettix oculatus. The sequence continues at coordinate 12,229,452 of CM067376.1, forward strand.
GGGGGATGCGGAAGGTAGAGCAAGGTAGCCTAGCAAGCGTTAACTAGGGCCCCCGGGCTATGGTTTAAGGATCCTACCCGGTGTTTCACCTAAAGAGATGCAGGGAAACCGCCTAGAAAACCTGCATCAGTTACGTCGGGCATTGGGTACTATTCTCACGCCCTTCCGAAAACGGGAGAAGAGTTTGCTGTGGGGTCGCAGCATTCCCTTCTCAGTGTCTCCACTAGTTTCAGGAGGCAGTTGGCCGACTTATCCAATGGGATCAGCGGCGACTCATGCCATATGCCCAAGGTCTTCGACCCCAGCACATATACCTCCTAAAATAGGTGAAAGTGTCTCGGCATGTGAGAACTTTAATAAAAAAAGACCAGAGAGAGTGCGAGGCATTCCCGACATGATCAGGTGAGCCCCGCAGTCACTCAGGGGTAGTATATATATATATATATATATATATATAGAGAGAGAGAGAGAGAGAGAGAGAGAGAGAATTTTTTTGCATAAATTTAAGTTTTAAAAAATTCAAGGAAAAATTTCTACTCTGGTGAATTCGAAGACCTTTAAAATTAACAATTTCTACTAAATGGAAAACACATTATTTCAGAATTTTATAAATTACAATTTTCGAAATATTCTAGGATTTTATTTGAGAGCTTTTTCTCCTGATAATGCTGCTAACTGAAGAAACGTCACTTGGGAATCTGTTGAACTCCCCGACCCCTCCCTCATAAGAGCTGAGAAAGGAAAAAAAATTCTAAAGACCAAAGCCAACGTTTTGTAATTTTTTGTAACAATGTCCTCCATAAACATCAGTTTAAAAGAATATCATTATTTTAGGGTAAGGAACCGGACTGATAAAATCTATTTCAGTTATTACTTCAGTCTGAAAAGACCTTGGCACTCCAATGGTCAAAGAAGAAATTGTAAGATTTACGGGCAAAGCACGAAGAAACGCTTCGCCGGCATGAAAACACAATAAATACCTGTTGAGAAGACTGAAGCGAGGAAACCATTTGAATTAGTATGAGTGATAAATTACAAAATAGAGCGCACGATGCGTGATTGTGAAATAAAGTCGTGGGACAACAAGGATTGCATTGGACTAATTTAGCTAATCAGTAACTAGATGTAAGAATAAACAATGTAAAACTAGTGGTTGGTCTCTACAGACCAGTTTTGGTTAGAAGGTGGACTTGAGGCACGTCGGTCTCACTCACCTTGCAGGATCGGGCAGAGTTGACCGACGAGCGTCATCCCTCCGGCTCCCAGATATTGGCCGATGGCCACTTCTTGGAAGAAGATCGGGATTCCGCAAAAGACCATGGCGATCCCATACGTCACCAGGAAAGCGCCTGAAACAAAACAAAATAAAAAGGAAATGTTGTTGGATCGATATGAAACAGACACGAGTAAACACTGACGATCACACGATCTACAACTTTACCACGAATCCTCTTGCCTTTCTTAATGATCTGAATCAATCTCTTACAGCACTTCCTTCTCTAGTCTGTTACTTCACATCCTGGACCCATCTACAAAGCTTCACCATCCAATTATAAACGTCCGCCCTGACCATCTGACGGCCACCGTTACACAAAAATCAACACCTCAAACAGTGGAAACAAAGCGTGGAATTCCTTACATTTCATTATGAGGAACTTAAAAAAGGGAAGTTCAAAAACAAAGGAGGTGGCATACTTATCTCTAGTTAGACCAATTTTGGAATATGGGGCACAGGCTTGTTGGGATCCTTATAGAATTAATCAAATAGAATCATTAGAGAAAGTTCAGAAAAGGGCTGCTAATTTTGTGCAAGTAGGGCCAGGTCATAGGAAGGAAAAAGTAAAACAGCTAGGTTGGGAAGATATTGTCAGAAAGGAGGGAGAAAGCAAGACTGCATAAGCTTATATGGGGCAAAAACCATGGATTGGGGAATTAGCTACAAAATGCAAAAGCCCAGTTATATAGGTAGATGATGGGAGGATCACCAATTCAAAGTGAAATATAGAAAACAAAAAACAGATGTTGGCAAATTCTCATTCCTAAATAGGACTATCAACGACTGGAATAATTTACCTGTGGCAGGAGGAGTGTTTGGAGGAAATCCTCTTCAAGAAAATAAATTTAGGTCAAATCTGAAAAAACGTGTGAAGTGAAGTGGATATTTTTTAATATAAATGTGTTTCCGAATATAAAAAACTAAAGTGAAGTGAAGTGTTTCTCTTTTCTCTTTCAGGGCATCCACAGAACATGTTTATCTTTCTTTAGTTTATAATTATGTATATTTAATTATGTATCTGCCACCAGGGGGCTTGCGCCCAATTGTAGATTATTAGCAAATACAGAATACAGTCTCACCTTCCACCATCTTCGGACGCAAACAAGTATTCGGAAACAACCCTCCCTGACGTAAGGCCTCAATTAATCCTCGGTAATGGAGTGTAGAATGGGAAACAGTGGAATAACAAAGGATTTTACATTGGGAAGGGATATTTTGACGGAAATTAAGGAATTCTACTCCTTGCGAAGTGTAATAACTAGGGATGGTAGAAGTATAGTAGACGTAAAGAGTAGGATAGCACAGACAAGGAAGGCTTTCGCGAAAAAGAGGGACTTAATTACGGGTAATATAATATATATTAGGAAATCGTTGCTAAAAATGTTCGTATGGAGCGTGGCGTTATATGGGTGCGAAATGTGGACCATAAGAGTTGCAGAAAGGGAAAGAATAGAAGCCTTTGAAATGTGGTGCTATAGGCGAATTCTGAAAATCAGATGGGTGGATAGAACCACAAACGATGAAGTACTAAACAGAATAGGGGAAAAGTGAACAATATAGAGGGCGTTGACTAAGAGAAGGGATAGATTAATTGGCCACGTTTTAAGACACGAGGGTCTTGTAAAATTAGCATTAGAGGGAAGTGTGTGGGGTAAGAACAGAAGAGGGAGGCCAAGGATGGAATACGCTAAGCACAATATGGAGGATGTGGGCTGTGCTAATTATAAGGAAATGAAAAGGCTTGCGCAAGATAGGTTAGCATGGAGGATTGCATCAGACCTTTCTTAGGACTGAATACCACAACAACAACGTAAGGCATCCCAGATCAGATGAATTTCGAAGCTTAAATTAAAAAATACCGTTTATATTACTTTTCACGGTTCCAATGAGAGAATTTCCGTGATAATCATGGAAATATTTTTAAATTATGCAGAATTTCCCGGAGAATTAATTTAATATAGAGTTATCGGGTTTGTACCCCGGTTATATCTCCTGTACAACGCAACGTTTCGATAGCTATATCCGCCATTCTCTTCAGAGGGTCGCCTGAAGACGATGGTGGATAAATAGTTATGTTTTACAAGCGATATAGCCCGGGTAGAAACCCGAAAACTCTGCATTCAATACATTTTTTTTAAAAAAAAAGTCTATTATAACGTCTGCCTCCTTCACTTTCCACATCAAACAAAATCCAATATATTGCATCCCGAGTCCCCCGATGAAGAGGTTCTCGAATAAAAGTGGCATCACCATCATGGATGGAGAGGGTGTGCAGCAACAGGACGACGTACTGAGGAAATAAGGGAAAATCGAGTGAACAATAAAGCGCAAGGGATCGAGGGAACGCAGCTACAGACATTGTGACGGTCAAACACATCTGCTCGGACTTTCGCTGTGCGGAGTCAAAAGAAAGCCAAGGGGTAATAAAACCCAGACATCACGGAGCACCAGGGGTGTTTCCCAACTACTGTGAGATTGGGCAGCATGGGGCGATATTTTTCCCCAACAACCTTAGGGGAGAGGGGCAAACTGTTACTCCCAGAGAAGAGTAACCATAAATGTGATTGGTTAATATCCTGTGGTGATTCATGACCCTTACAGTCGGGTAAAGCAAAAATAATTTAGTTTTTGTTATTTACGTATACAGGACGGAAGACGAGAATGGCTTGGTGGGGCCGAGTAGGCGGGAAAACGTCACCGTCTGCAACATTGTTGATGGCCTGGAGTAGATTAGATTGGACAGTTGTTGCAGGGAGGCTGCAGGAGAGAGACGCTAGGGAGAGACGAAGCAGTGGCAGAACAAGGCGACATGTATAAAATTTAGTTTCTGCACGTTTTTAGAAAGGAGATTCATTTGGTGGGAGTACAGAAAATAAAAAGACAACATTTGATCTGAAGGAGAGGCGCTAGAGAATCTTAATATGAAGAAGACGTGACCCAGCAAAGGAACAACCGGCATACGAACAAAAACGAAGAATGACGTCATCTGGTAACGGCAATTTACCTCGGTTTTTCCACACAAACCATTCTCGTCTAATTCGTGATTTTAATTTTCAACTATATCGTTGTTCGTCACCCGCGTTCCCGGGAGCAGCCATTTTAGAAGCTGCGTAGAGTATTATTTTTTGCTTTTACCGACTGAGCCAATGATTAAATTGATATTCGTAAATTTATATTTTTTCCACTATAACTTAATTTGAGTTATATTTCTATTCAAATTAAATACATTATTATTATTATTATTGTTCGTTTGATTGTACAACAATATTTTTGATGGTGTAACCAACAAACACCACAACCCGTCCCTGCCACCTTCGGGATATGAACTAAAGAAGTGGGGAAAAGGTATTAAAAAGGCTTGCAGAGAGATCTAGAGACACATGATTCGAGTTTAGACAAGGGAGATTGTGTAGACGAGAGCGGCGGATCGGATGAGATTAGAGGTAGATTGAGGAGACAATCAGATTATCGACATTATCGGGCAGGTAACCCGAGGAGACGAGGGTAAGCTGGAAAGTCTCCTGAACCAAGAGAATAGCAGCGGCGGCTCTGATTTGGATCGATCACGACCCAAATTCGGAGGAAAATGGCAAACGAGGAAGACGTTGGAAGGTCTATTATGATGACACGGCAGTTACCCCTGTAACTTTTTGCTGATTTCGTATACCGTCAGTTCCGAGTTGATTTTGGATGAAATATTTTGCTCTATAAGAAGACCCATATCATACGACCCTGAGATTAGGGATGGAGAATTTTTAGTTTTAAGAAAATTAATTTGTATCATTTTTAGGTAAACATATATGTAGTGTATAAATTCCTCTCGAGTTTCCAACCGGGTCAAAGATTTTAACAGTGACGTTTCGATGGCTTGCTCTGCCATCATCTTCAGACTGAAGTGTCAAATTCGGTGAGTGTAAGCATTTATATAGTCTGAGGCAAGTCTGTGCAAGCACAAACCGCCTGTGATTGGCTAGATGGCTTGGAACCCATTGTTTCACCGGAGGAACGCGGAGCTGAGTCAGCGGAGACGGGCCACGTGACCGCAGCCACGGGGGACTAGAGCATGACTAAGCAAGTGGACCAATGGGAGACGCCTTCGCTCCCGCGTCCACATCTAGCGCCAATCACAGGCGGTCTGCTGTGCTTGCACAGACTTGCCTCAGACTATATAAATGCTTACACTCACCGAATTTGACACTTCAGTCTGAAGATGATGGCAGAGCAAGCCATCGAAACGTCACTGTTAAATTCTTTGACCCGGTTGGAAACTCGAGAGGAATTTATACATGCCATTCACCGGGAAAGACCTCGTACTTTAATATATGTAGTGTTTAAATAAGAAAGAATTGGATGAAGAGTTCTCGGGATTCCAGTCGGTTGATGTCGTTTGTCATTCACATCGTTTCTATGGCTGACATCATCTTCAGGTGAAGAAAGAATTGCCGGCTTAAAGTTTGAAAATGAGAAAATTGTGATATTTATGTAAATTTGTTTAGTTTGAAGTAAATTGTTTTTGTTACTATAAAAATTTATTCGTAATATATAAATATTGCGATAAAATAAATAATATCCCCACTATTCATTTCAACATCAAGCCGCAACTACTACTGACGTCGACGAAATTGAAAAGCCCCGCCGCCCCTCGTCCGTGATTCCGAATAACGGATGACTAGTTAAATATTCGCGGAGAAGAGAAACGTATACGAAAAATTATCCACGAGTGACAGTGCGTTTTTTTTATTAGTTATGGCCGATTTACTTTGAATGAATCCTCCAGTGATCAAAATCCTTTATTGCATTGTACCATTCTAGTTGGTCCTAAAACTTTCTTTAAGATAAATAGACGTGCTTTATAGTTGATATAACCTCCCACGTGTATCATATTCCATGATCTGAGAGCCTTGACTGACTGACTGACTGACTGGTCAACGTCGCGTGGACCAGCGCTTCAGGTGTTGTGTTGAGGGTCGCCGCGGCCCATCAGTCAGTCTCTTCTCGTCTACGAAGATGATTTACTGAGTGGAAGAAGAGGGGGGGAGGGGGTCGCAGTTTAGCGTGACTGATAGCCCTGAGTGACAGTCGTAATTGCGCCTCAAGGACTGTTTCGCCATTGGCGCGGGTTCGCAACAGCATTTGTCCACGCAGATTAGCCACTCTTTCTCTCCGTGTGCTTTGCTTAACTGCCGACACACGAACCTTCCCCGAGACCATCGTCAACTTCCAACATCTTGTTGATAATTCTGATGAATAATTTAGGGAAGCAAGTATTGGCTGTTCCATTGTGTGTAGTAGAAAAATTATTCTTGCGCTCAACTCATTCTTAACCGTGTGTAACCCTGAAGTCGACAAAGTTCCTAATATTCGAAAGTAGAATTATTCTATTTTCCACCTTCCCATAATCTTTTCTCCTATACGCAATTTAAAACCTTCACACTGACAGCATGGATGCCAATCACGGTAAGGAATGTAAACCTTTTAATATTTGGTTAGTGTTGCTCGGTCGGGTT
>CM067376.1:12236334-12319513 GCA_034510155.1 Eucriotettix oculatus
TGCGAAACGAGGACGATAGGAGTTGGGGAAACGTGGTGCTACAGGCGGTGGATAGAATCACAAACGAGGAAGTTCTAAACAGAATAGGGGAAAAACGAACAATATGGAGGACGTTGACTAAGAGAAGGGATTGATTAATAGGCCACGTTTTAAGACACGAGGGTCTTGTAACATTAGCATTAGAGGGAAGTGTGTGGGGTAAGAACAGAAGCGGGAGGCCAAGGATGGAATACGCTAATCAGATTAGGGAGGATTTTGGGTGTGTGAGTTATAGGGGTATGAAAAGGCTTGCGCAATATAGGTCAGCATGGAGGTTTGTCATAGGACTGAATACCACAACAACGTGTATACTTCTCCTGATAATTACTTTATAATCAGCCATTTGTTTGCGACTCCCGTTCGGTAGCTTCAAGAAAAGAACTGTTACTGGAAAATTAATAAACGAGGGGGAAATGTGCGACTGGAAAACATTGCGGGAAATACGGCATCTTGCCCTCTATTCAGGTGGTGGATGTTGCACGGGAAAGGAAAACAATGCTGAACCTGCACATTTGACAAACACGACGCAGGGTTATATAATCCGAAAATATCTGGTTGCGGTCAGTTCAAATAAAGTCATAAAACTAGATCGTTAAGAGAAGAAGGGGGGGAGGGGGAGCAGAGAGAGAGAGAGGGAGAGAGAGGGACTGTGTTGATTGAGGTCGATGTCGATTGAAGCAGCTGCACACACACACACGCACGCACACGAGGGAGACTCCCGATGGATGGAATTGCTGGCCTATAAACGAAGTCAGGACCTTGGAGGGCAATTGCCTGAGGTCGCACGTGTCCGGCCACGTGAGAAGAGAGGGAGAAAACAACTCGCAACTCCACGCGCGATCCCCGTAAGTCGACGACGACGACGTTTCGACACACGCGACGCCGTGTTGCGTCATCCTCGGCGCCTGGTGACCCCCGAGCTCTGTAATAAGGCACAGGAGAGTGACGGCCATGTTCCTCACCTGAAAACTCCGATAGCTGTAATCAGCTTTCGCTGCCCAATGTTAGACGTTATCATTTCCTCGTACAACCTGCTTAACAAATTGGCAACTGTTACCCAATTTCGGTTTGGGCTTCACTTCACTACCAACTCTACTTTGTTTTACAAAAACGATTCTGCAACAAGGGCGGGTCGATGTTGAAATGGAATACAACAGGTTGTGCGTGATGTATTAACGAAATTCTCTTTATCATTTGAAAGGCCCACGTGCGCCATCAGACATGGAACATGTTGTTGCTGAGATATTCAGTCCTAAAACTCGTCTGATGCAACCCTCCATGCTAACCTACATTGCGCAAGCCTTTTCATTTCCTCATAACTAGCATACCCATCATCCTGCCTAATCTCCTTAGCGTATTTCATCCTTGGCCTCCGTCTTCTGTTCTTAACCCACACCAATGCTAATTTTACAAGACCCTCGTGCCTTTAAACGTGGCCTATTAATCTATCCCTTCTCTTGGTCAACGTCCACCATATTGTTCGCTTTTCCCCCATTCTGTTTAGAACTTCCTCGTTAGTTACTCTGTCCATCCATCTGATTATCAGCGTTCGCCTATAGCACCACATTTAAAAGGCTTCTATTATTTTTCTTTCTCCCAACTCCTATGGTTCACGTTTCGCACCCATATAACGCCACGCTCCATACGAACATTTTTTAGCAACGATTTCCTAATATTGATATTTATATTACCCGTAATTAAGTGCTTTTTTTTTCGCGAAAGCCTTCCTTGCCTGTGATATCCTACTCTAGTTATTACGTTTCCCAAGTAGCAGAATTCCTTAACTTCCGTCACAATATCCCTTCCCAATCTAACAGCCTTTGTTATTCCACTGTTTTCCAGATTGCACTCCATTAACATGGTTTTGCCTCTATTAATCCTCATATTGAAATCTTTCTCCAGGACCACGTTCATGCAATTTATTATGGTTTCCAAGTCTTCGTCTGATTCCACTGATACTACAATATGATTGGCAAAGCATAAGGTTTTATTTCTTCTCCTTCTAGTATGATTTCATTCCCATATTCCGTTTTAACTTTCTTCATCTCTTGTTCTATATTTAAGTTAAATAGCATGGGGCGCCATACTGCAACAACCTTGTCATACTCCTTTTCTTGATTATGGCTGTATTTTCTTGGTCTTCCATTCTAATTACTGCTGCCTGCCTCCTGTAGATTCATAAGCCTTCTTTCTCGATGATTTATTGCAGTGCTCTTCAAAATCTTTAATATTGTGTTGCAATTTACATTATCAATTTTTTTTAAAATCTTTATATGGAACATAACATTGCCCAAATGTCCGCCGCGGCTTGTCGCGGTGACCCAACGGATCCGAGTGGTACAACTTTCAATGACACTGCCGCATAGATCCGGCTGAATTTGAGCGATGACCTCGGTTATTTGGGCTTTAATGGCATCAGTGGATTGACGACTTCAGGAAACCGCAGAAGAAAAGTCCAGAAAGGTCAAATAGGGCCGTCACGTCACTTTCCGAGAGACAGCTGTACCCTCAAATCTTTCATGTCATGCATAATGTCCATCGTGGCTGCCTCCTGCTGGAACCACCCGTTTTCTACGTCCATATCGTTCAATTTGGGGCCAAAATAAATCGGTTATCATCGTTCTTAAGCGCTCGCCGTTGACGGTGATGGCCTCACCAACGTCCTTTTTCAAAACCTTACGGGCCAATGACGCCGCCGGCATGAATTCCCCGCCATTGCCACCTGGTGAGCCTCAATTCTGCTTGTTACTCCAATACTGCGCCTCGTCGCTAAAGATGACTGGTCATCTTCCAAACCCTCCGAAGCACAGTCAGCGAACAAACGGCGTTGCCCGTGGTCATTGACGTTTTTTTTATCGAGGGTAGGGGAAAATCTTCCAAAGACGCCGTGAAACCCGAGTTCACGGTTTGTGGGATTTTTACCCACTAAAAACCACCTCCCTTTGCGCTCCCTGGTCAGTCTCTATCTAGTCCCAACATATAAGTCGCCATGTTGAAGTCTGTGGAAAGCCGAGTTTTTGTGGTAAGAATTGACTTGCCTCCGATTCTCCTGTACACTTTCAGAGTCCGAGTATTCGCCCTCTGCCGTCATGGCGTTCCTTTGACGCACTGCTGTTGGCTGATTGTTTACCGAACCGGTCCGGTCGTTTCGAATTTGGCCACCAAACGTGGTAGAGTCGACTTTGTAAGGCCCTCGCAAAGTCTGTCGTATAATTGCGCGCAAGAGTTTGCAGTTTTATGATTTCTACGCGTTGCTCAATCGTGTGATTCGGCATCACTGATTGAATGATGAACGACAGATTCGCAGACGCCACCAAAAAAAAAACATGGTTGCTCCAGGCTGTCAGCATCGAACCGCTCCAATTGAAAAACCATTTTCGCCTACAGCCTTGTAGTGTAAATGAGGTGGGATATTAATTAATGAATTTAATAATTGAGTTTAAATATATATTTTTATTAATTGTAAACACAATAATTTTTAATATGGGTAGTACGTAGATATATTAAGTTCAAAATAATTATTTAAAAATGGGATTTTATTAAAGATCTCAGGGTATTAATGGTTTGGGTGATCACGTGTAGCAGATCTACGGTTCATTGACGAACCTGAGTTGTTTTCATAGGCGTCTCGCTGTAATTTCCGTGTTGTGGAACTTGAAGCGGCCGGTCGACAATAACACGAAGTCTTCCTTCCCTTGTTGCTAAGACCTTTCTTCCCTGCTTCCTGGACTGATCAAAGCATGGTCGCCGCTGCCACCTCACCACCAATCTCCTCTCTCCACCACTCTGCTGCCATCTCCTTTCACCACCACCTTGTATCACCAGCAATCTCTTTCTCCCAAATCTGTCCAATCTGTCCTCAAATTGTCTCCGCCAGCCTCTTTAAAGCCTTGTCTCCCCACTTATCCGACACCTATCACTAAGGTGGCAGGGATGGATATCCTCCAATCATATCCCTTGTTTCATTTGGGGAACACACGCCACCCGGTCACCAAATTCCCAGGCAGATTAAGACATTCCGAAACGGCGACGATGTGTCCGAGCTTTATGGTCCAGGTGTAAGTCACCCACAGTCCGTTTGTTGTTTTTCCGAGCCGCCGAGACGATGCGCGGAAAAACCCCTTCTTCCTGACAAGCGACTTTCTCATTCCGGAATATTTGGTATTTAAGTTCCCGTAAATCATAATAATATTTTGACGCGAGTTCTGCTGCGCTACAGTAGCCATATCAAATTCAACTTTTTTTTTCTCTCGTAACAAAATTATTCAATAGAAACAAGAAAAGGGACGCGATCGTTAACCAACAACTCAAGGAACAAACATCAGCAACACTTCAAGAGAAAGATTCAGGTAACAACAGAAGTTGCAGAGTTTGTCCGTCCTGAGGAAGAAATCAAGGACATGCGACGTCGGAAGAGTCTGTTGTGTTGGACTCACTGAGAAGTGCTGACAAAGATATTTTACTTGTACTTATTATAACTATAGCCTGGGGTCCTTAGTCAACCCTTGGCTACCTTGCTCTACTTTCCACGTCCCCCCTTTTTAATTCCTTTCCTATACTATTAAAAGGGAGTTGCCTGTTTCAGGATCACCCTCATGTAGCCTGTTCCCCTCCCCTCCTCCCCCACCAAAAAACCGCACTGAATTACATACAATATTTCATGCTAATCACGCAGAAGCGATGGTACAAGTATCTTCTCCTCACTAAAATATTTGTCGGTTACTGTGTATTTTTCCGCTTATTTAAGGTACTAGTAGATTGGCGGTGGTTATGATGAAACGCAGCTCTCATGTACAAGAGGACGTGAATATTTTCAAAAACTTGACGCTCTCGCTCATTCCTTAACCACGAGTTGACGAGAAGAGATTACCGTCGAATTAAATACAGTATCGAGCTCATGTAAATGAATTTTCGGATATCGCCGGGCACCCAACTAGTATTAAATATTTTACAATTAAATGTCAAATGATATGAATCGTATTTTTAACTAGACAAGTCCACTAGTTAAAGCGTGAATAGGACCTGTCCCAATCCTCTGGACATCGCAGTCCCATTCCCTATAGTGCTATAGTCCCTGTGTGTGTGTGTGTCTTGGCCCGCCACTATGTCGCCGTCCTTTTGTACTTCTGACAAGCTTGGACGTCCCTAAAATGGATCCTTGCGGCGCTTAGCCTAGGCCATGGCCTCCTCCTCCTCCTCCTTCTCCTCCTCTGCTCGCTATTAATAACGCGTGCACTTCAGAGGCGTGGATGGTATTTACTCCCTCGTCCCATCCCCCCTTACCGTGGCTACTAACCTGTCTTTAAGACAAGAGGGAATGTCGTGGGAGCTCCAGAGGCTATCTTGAGCCGAGGACGTTCCGAAATAACGTCGGTTCCGGAAATAGCGACGCCCATTCCCATCCAATAAATAAAACGCTTTCTGGGTGCGACGTGCAGCAACAGGCCCTTTATTAAACGCCAACACCACCCCCTTAGTCATGGACTCGGTGATGGTCGGGGATACGGTTCGATACTCACAAAAATGCAACACTAAAATTAATTAAAAGGGCCAAAACACACAAAAATTAGCTGTAATTTGTATTGTAACCACCCTTTCCATATTTGGTAATATCTCTTTATAGCTTTCCATATCCCTAGTGATTGTTGTATGTTCAATTCACCTCCCAGATATCACATTATTATTCAAGTCAGAATCTAATAATACGCCATGGTAATTATTGCGTATGAATGGGAAACTTAAAACGCATCTAACGTTAGATTAAAACATAAACTTTAAACTTGGTGTACGCCGTAATTTGGAGCATTGCTCACGCTGTCTTTGGACAAATTTCAATGTTTTTATTTCCGCTGAATAAGATTGGAATTAGACTTTTCTCATACTATCTATCCATTGTCGAGACAGTGGGATGAGCAAAATGAAGACCTTGAATCTTAGACGCAATTGTTGCATAAAGTCGATAAGATAAGACTGATCCTACGGCGATCAGATCCGACATTCACTCTGGAAACGGACCACAGGTGGTTACACAGTTGTTAGCCCAAGAAGTCGCCGAGCCTCTACGGCATACAAACATACATTTCTGAAATCAGGTGGGCCATACGACAAACTCACCCCAGTAAGGCGCCTGGTCCGGATGGCATTCAAAATCGAGTGCTCAAACAGCTTTCCCCCAGAGCACTCGAAGAGATCACTAACATCACGAATGCCATCTTCCGCACACAACACTTCCCGGACGCCTGGAAGCAGGGCAAGGTCCTGACCTTCCGGAAACCCGGGAAAGACCACGCACTTCCGACAAACTATAGGCCCATAACTTTACTTTGCTCCCTAGGTAAAGTTGTCGAGAAGGTCATGTTGCGCAGAATCACACAACACTGCACAGAAAACGATCTCCTAAGGCAGGAGCAATTCGGCTTTAGGAATCATCACTCCACAACACTCCAGCTGCTGCGAGTAGTTGAACACGTCACAGAAGGGTACAACCTGGCAAGGTCTACGGCAGCCGTTTTCCTTGACGTCGAAAAGGCTTTCGACAAGATATGGCATAACGGTCTGATACGGCGGCTCAATGACTGTAGGTTTCCGCTGGGACTAATACGGCTGCTGCACTCATACCTCTCACGCAGGACATTCTTCGTAGATGTCAACAACACAAAGTCCACTATAAGGGGAATACAAGCAGGAGTGCCTCAAGTAAGTATCATTGGGCCAGTCCTACACAACATCTACATTAACAATGTCCCCACAACACCTGAAACCCAGGTCGCCACATTCGCAGACGACATCGCCATCTTTGCTCAGTCGAGGCGACCATCGGCACTTAACAATAAATTACAACGCGCACTCAGCACCATGGTTAACACGATGGCGAATTAAAGTTAACGTTGGTAAATGCGAGGCACTCCTACTAACACGTAGGGCACGACACGCACGCCTACACAAAGACTGTCGTCCACTCACACTCCACAATCGCCCGATTCATTTCCGAGACGCGGTTAAATACCTAGGAGTTTCGCTGGATCCGGCCCTAACATGGAAACTCCATACCACGAACACCATCAGAAAAGCAAACATCAGACTAAAACAGCTATACCCTATGCTTAACAGAACAAGCACCATAAACACTTCCACTGCTCGCGCCCTATACTTAACACTCATACGGCCAATTCTGACGTATGCAGGACCAGTCTGGGGCTTTGCAGCCAAAACCCACCTCCGTAACCTCCAGTTTGTACAAACCAAGGTCCTTAAAATCATCGCCAAGGCACCTTGGAGGGCACGCACTAAAGACGTCCATCGGGAATTGAATATTCTGCCACTAATGGACGTCATCAGAGAACATGCTGTACGTCTGTACAGCAAGACACAATTCTCACACAACACAATCATAAAGCGTCTGGGTAACTATGATCACACCCGCGACACCAAATACAAACGCCCCAAACACCTCCTCCTCGAACCCAACACATAATGATTGTCTAAACATAATTTACTGACCACGCTTTCTAACGGACTGTTACAGGACATGCTCGGCGATCCAGACGTGAAGGAGAAGAAGTGGATGATACCCAAGCCCAACTACTAACAATATCCTACCAAAAATTACCAAACGCATGTTGCTGTCGCACAAGAGCAGTATACTAGCCTCTTGTGCCCTTCAACCCCTCTTACTATCGCTGAGGTTTTTTTCCCCGGTAAGGAGACCCTTCTGGTCAAATTATCGGCACTTTTTTCCCCTCAGCCCTACGCTCTTCATTCTGTCTCTCTCACAATCTATCTCCGTGAACGACCGTATTGAAGGGTATTATGCCGCCCCTCAGGTGCGGATCAAACACAAAATCCCGATCCTTGTGTTCCAGTTAGTGTACTAACAGCACGTGCAGAGGGGGTGTAGAATATGGTAAGACCCCCATGCGGGGGGCGGTGCGAGCTTTCAGGGGTCACCGCCCTTGGGCCTTTGGCCCATAAAAAAAAGACTCGTAAGCTCTTCACCTGAAGAAGATGGAGATGTCAGCCATAGAAACGTTGTGGACTACAAACGACTGGAATCCCAAGAACTCTTCATCTCGTAAATGTGTTTGAAAAAGTGGTTAAGCGAGAAAAAATTTATGGTGCCTAATTAATTACTTTCATGTGGATTAAAATTATACCAGAATTTTCAGATTACTGAATTTTTGTCGTACATGCCACGAATGAGTTAGCGGATCCAGAGTGCAGACCTTATCCGCAAATGAGTTTAATCTACGGGGAATTAAGGTGATTTTGTATAAATTAATTGATAAAGAAGATTGATTTATGTATTGCCCTTCTTTTGGTTCAGTAATCATATACTTCCTTAGTAAATTGTATATACTATAAATTTGTCATTTTATGTTTACTTTACACTTATTAAAGATAGTCTACCTTATGCCTGTTGTATTCCCTACGATCAAAGCAGCTCTTCCCATGGCAATATTCGACCGCAAGAACCCCGAATCCAGAAATGCTCTACCGACCGAACTAAACGCTCAAACTAAAAAAGGCGGTTACAATACTCACCGTCAGACGAAATGCTTTCAGCCCAAGCTCGGCTTTTAAAGGTTATGGAAAAGGATTAAAGAATCAGAGTAGAAAAATTTCCCGACCGGAAATCGAATCGAACCTAGCACATCGACCTATTAATTCACTTTGGGGAATTGTAGATGAGTCTATACAATGGATGGAAAGTCAATCACAAGAGAGAAGAACTGATTCAGTTGAATCTCAGCCCAACGGCCGGACACGGGAATCGAACCAGGGACCTCCCGCTTACTGTGCGGTTTCTCTAATCATCTGAGCCAGTCCAGGTCAACCTCCAGATTCATATGCCACGTTCCTCCACTCTTGTACAACAGCGGCAGAGATGTGTGGCAGCGGGCAGGAGTGCCACCCTACTTTACCCTCCCGCTTCAATAAACATTTCCATTCTCCCTACACTTTTTAAAGAAGTCGTATAAAATTTTGGACCGTTGATACGTCAATTAAGTTTATATTTTATATTTATAACTTTCAACCACTACAATAAAGGTTTTGCCTCACTCTACTGCGATGCGCAGTCCAAGAGTTAATAGAGGTCCTCTAATGAATGTAAGAAACACAGATGAGTAAAACTTTTCGGATAAGTTTCAAAGGGTTATGATGATAATTTTTCCCTAATTTAAAATCAGTCACTTCATAATAACCAAATATATTTCAATTTTGATTTCCAATAAATTTATATCAGTCACTTCATAATTACCAAAAATATATTTCAATTTTGATTTCCAAAAAGTTTGGAATTCAAAATTGATATATATTTGGTTTTTATGAAGTGTCTGATATAAATTAGGGAAAAATTCGTCATAATAAATTAATTATCAGTCTTTAAAAAAAAATTAATAAATTTCTTGTAGATATTGTTT
Organism: Eucriotettix oculatus; assembly: GCA_034510155.1. Taxonomy (NCBI): domain Eukaryota; kingdom Metazoa; phylum Arthropoda; class Insecta; order Orthoptera; family Tetrigidae; genus Eucriotettix; species Eucriotettix oculatus. Next base: position 12,245,796 of record CM067376.1, read on the forward strand.
CAAAGGGTTTGCACTGTCTTGTAAATTTTCAGACTATTTGAAGCAATAGTTTTAAATCTATCAGTTGTCAAAGTCGAGCTATGTAAAAGAAAGACGAAAACCCTGATTTTTTTTTCAGTCATTAAATTCTGCGTAAAATTAAACCTTTCACAATAACGTAGGTCTTTCCAAATGGACACAGTGAGGCTTCAAACTCTACTGGGCTCTACTATTTTGACGACAGTTGCTGTTTTTTTACTCTTTTCCTTATAAATGAGGTACGAATAAAAGGGAAACATTTCATGAGCTCTAAGGAGCCGGGTACTCACCGCCGCCGTTCTTGTAGCAGAGGTAGGGGAACCTCCAGACGTTGCCGAGGCCCACGGACACGCTGATGCACGAGAAGAGGAAGTCGAGTTTGTTCCCCCAGCCGCCGCGTTCCTCGTCCTCCTCCCTCACGACGATGTCGTTGCCCCCGAGCTGTTGCTGCTGTTGCTGTTGCTGCTGCTGCTGCTGCTGCGGGGGCGGAGGGTGCACCTGGTCCGGCGACAACACGTTCGGCACCTGCAGGGTGTCGCGACCGCCCCCGGGCTCCGCCTCCTTCGCGGAAAACTCGATGAAGGTCTCCTCCGGCTCGCGATCCTCGCCCCAGTAGTACATCTTGTCAGACATCCTTCCTCTGACGGCCTGAAGCACCAACCAACCAAACAATTAATTATTAAAATATAAACCCTCAATTCAAATATGAAAAAAATCAATTTTGTTCCCTTCAAAGTAATCACCCCCGGATATAATACATTTATGCGAACGTTTCTTTCAATCCTCGAAGCACTTAGAAAAATCATTTGTAGTGACCCTGTTCACTGTTCAGCTCCTCCTTCCTGCAGTAGCGTCGTCCTTTCATGGACCTCTTCAGTTTTGGGAAACAGGAAAAAGTCACAGGGGGCCAAGTCTGGGGAATAACGTGTGTTGTTTTTGGTTATCATGGTGCATAAGCCAATTTTTGTTCTTCAATAAATGCGGGAGTTTCTGGCGGATAGATTCGTGCAGGTAATAAACATTATTTGTTGACAGTGCGACCCTGTGGCAAGAATTCGTGATGCACCACGCCGCCCCTGTAATCGAAAAAAAAAACTGTGAGCAAAGCCTTCACATTCGACCGAGATGGCGCGCTTTTTCCGATCTTGACTCATACGGCAGCTTCCATTGTGATGGTTGAGCTTTGGTTTCCACGTCATGACCATAAACCCACAGATTCGTCCCCAGTTATGACCCTCTGGAGCAAAGTTGGGTCCATCAGCCGCCCCTCAACAATGTTAACGCGACGCTGTTTTTGGTCGAAAATTGAGCAATTTTTTTGGGCACGAATTTCGCGCCGACGCGTCTCGTGCCCAAGTCGTTGCTCAAAATCGAATGGCAAGAGCCAATAAAACAATTAAACATATGCGAACGCAAAGCTCTCCGGGCAGCGTATAGAGTCCGCCCCCGCATCTCTAACCAAGCACTTTACCACCTAGTAGCCAAAGACATACAGCCGCTACCACAGACAGCAAAAAGACTCCAAAAGAACTACGCAGAAAAAGCCTTCAACCGACCTTTCTACCGACAGACTTTGGTCAAAATTATGGCCGCTGACACAAAACCCCAACTACCACTACACGATAAAGACGTTAAATGAAACTGCGACTTGAATAACAGGCGAAAGACAAAAATAAAATAAATAATAAACAAAAATGCCGTCGTCTTCCTTACGAAGGTTGGCGCTGCGGGAGTTTTCTCGCAGGCGCTTCAGCCCCAGAGTGACTGCGGGGCTTACCACCTGATCATGTCGGGAATGCCTCCTGCACTCTCTCTGGGTATTTTTTATCAAAGTTCTCATATGCCGAGACACCTTCACCTATTTTAGGAGGTATATGTACCGGGGTCAAAGACCTTGGGCATATGTCCGCTGATCCCATTGGATCAGTCGGCCAACTGCCTCCTGAAACTGGTGGAGACACGGAGAAGGGAATGCTGCGTCCCCACAGCAAACTCGTCTCCCGTCATTCACAGGGAAGGGCGTGAGAATAGTACCCAGCAATGCCCGACCTACCTGATGCAGGTTTTCTAGGGTTTTCCCTGCATCTCTTTAGGTGAAACACCATGAGGGTAGGATCCTTAAACCATAGCCCGGGGGCCCTAGTTAACCCTTGCTAGGCTACCTTGCTCTACCTTCCGCATCCCCGCCCTTTTCAATTCCCTTCCTATGCTATTAAAGGGGAGTTGCCTGTTTCAGGATCACCCTCATGTAGCCTGTTAACCAAAAAAAAAAGTCTTCCTTACCAAAAATTCTACTCAAACTCCGCCCTTAACCTGTCCCTCAATATAAAAAAAAATCCTTTCTAGCCCAGCAATAGATTTATAAAAAAAACAACTTCCAAACCTATCTCACACAAAAAAAAGAGAATCCATCACTCCCCCCATAACAACAAAAAAAATGTGGACACCCTTCCCTTATCGATAAGAAAAGAGAATCCTTCAATATCCAAACCACTCCCCCTCGTCAAAAAAAGAGGACCCAAAATATCCGCATACCTAAAAAAACCTGAACCTACAGGACCTCCGACGCCAATCCGCAGACAGCTGACCACCTTTTCCACGGCCAAACACAACAAGAAGCCAAGAAAGAAGAGCCATAACAACAACATCAAAAAGCGGGCTGTAGAGGCCATCGTGCCTAATCAGCCAGCGTGTGTCACATTGGCACACGCAAATTCCAACTAACTTAACTTAACAATAGATATTTTTAGGTCGACGATTCGACGATTGACCAATACCAATACCATTTTCTTCACTTCATCAATTTTTTTCCTTTGTTGTTGACGTGCTTGGGGCTCTTCGTCATTCACATCTCCTCGGCCCTCGGAGAATATTTTGTACCATCGACGATAAACGTTGCTTTGGTAGCTTCACCATACGCCTCGATCAACATTCGGAATCCGTCCGCCCACTTAATTTTTGTTTTCCACGCAAAATTTTGATACAGATTCTTTGTTCCATTTAGTGGAGTAGGCAAAAAATCAAAGACAATCCAAGACACGTCCAACTTCAATTGTTGTCTACAACTAACTTAACATTCAAAATGGCCGACTTTGTCAGCATAAGTGAGGGACACGTGTACCAACATAACGCCATAAAAATATCGAAAATCTAATATACGTAGCTTGCGGAAATTCAAAATTCGTGATAATTTTTGAACATACCTCATATATTGTTTGTATATTTTTAATATAAAGTGAAACGCCTTGACAGAGGAAATACTCCAGAGGGAAGGGGGAAGGTTAGTAAACGTGGAAGGAATTACAGTTACATAGTGAAAAGTACAAATAATTTTTTAATAGAAAAACAAACATTAACCCCTTTTTTTCGGCAAAAGACGAATTTAGTATTATGAATAGATTAACCTAAATGAAGCTAAACGAGCTTGCATTGTATATTTGTGCTCTATATATATATTAGTGAAATACAACTTTATTATTATTTATTATTTTTGGTTTAAAAATAAAAGTACGTTCAGATATTCGCGTTGACTTCCATTATGCCTCGACAGTGAACATTGACGGGGTTTATTTATTCACTAACGCATAATAATAGGCAAAAAATATAATTTCATTAAAATGTAGAAATTATTTTGAGAGATTCATTTTTTAAATGTGCACTGAATTTCATGCCAATATATATTTTTTAATTATTTTGATTGTGAATTGATGGATTTACAATTCAGATTGTGTAACAACGTTCATACTTAAAAAAAATGAATGAATTACGGCCGATTTTTGACATATTATCCGGAATAATAGTAACTATTATGGAAACCGCAATGTAAAGTTATTTTTTGTGTGTAACTTCAAATATTTGTTTATTGACTAAGTAGACATTTAATGCTTACTACCTGAAATTTAAACAAATATTAATTTACGATCAGAGTTCGACTAGATTCAAATCCTTCCATCATTCATCTTTAAGCGTCGTGACTAACATATGTCGAAAACTACATTGGCGGTACATTTAAAGTCCTGTTTTATTTAAATACATTTAAATTTGTTTTGATTGACAGATTTCTTTATATAATTAATGTTGATAGAAGATTATAAATTACTACGCACTGAAATTTTCACTTTTAATCCTTGGAAACATTTTTCTTTGCAACTGGTGGAGTTATAATCCCCCACGGATACGCCCCTAATTCGCGATTGGTGCACGACTTGTGACGTCACAGTATAGAAGGCCAGATCGTGACGTATACGTATTGGGGGATTATAATTCCCGTTTAAGCCATTCCTTGCACTTTGGTATTGACAATTGATTCCTGTAACCCTTTTTGAAAATGTATTGTAAATTTTTTCTTTAGGCTAGAAACATCGTTTGGTTTTTAGTATCAAATTATATGCGATATTTAATACGAAAATGGAGGTAAAAGATGAGTTTCATGGCAACAGTGACGTCAATGAAGTGAAATTGATGGAAAGAAAAATTATTTAATTTTTATATTTCCTTAAAATGTGCGGCTGAAAATGATGGGAAATTCATTGCTAAGTGGTAAATATTTCAATTAGTATATACGAAAAGTAATGTCAAATTAATATTTTGGGCCAGTGAGGGCCTATGACGTCACTGGCGCGACTGTACTAAAGCGAAATATCTACTGTGTTTGACTCTTTGAAGAGACATTTTTGTAAGCACGTAAACAATGTTATTTATTTAATGTATTATGTATAATGTAACACACATTATGCATAAAGATTATTGTGCTGCGCCATATGAAATTTGTTTAAAAAGAGTTAAAAAAGTTTATCCCACGCGTAAATAAATAAATAAATAAAGACACAATACCTGCCATACGAGAAACTGTCCCACAGATAACATTCGGAATCACAATCATCTCGTTGCACACAGGTTACAGAGTAACACTTTCCTAATAAATAAAATTTACAGAAGGTCCACGTAGACAATAGAAACATATTTCAATTTACAGAAGCACGTTGTAACGTCATTGCGGGATTCCGTCAGCTATTGTCGCTTCGTAGAGCAGTGAAGTTACAATTGAATAAAGATATGTCACACCCTGAGCCACAGATAATATATACGTAAGTATATCATCATCTTACGTCTCTCATGAAATGAATCATACATTTGTGTTGCAAAATTTAAGAGAGTTAACGTTTTTTCGTAAAAAAAAAGAAAGCAACAAATACGTTCTGGAAAATTTATATTGGAGTTTTAGATGAACGATTTATAAACTCCTGACGGGAAACCTTAGAACGACTTATAACTTTCAGCGGGTTTGTACAACTACGTGTATGTAACTTAGAAGCCCATTGCCTCACGTTGCCTTTTACTTATATATATATTTTTTTCCGAAAACACAACAAAAAAAATACAAAAACACACGTTGGCTATTTTTTTAACGTACTTCTGAAAATGTTTTTGTTGTCTACGTGGACCTTCTGTAAATTATATTTACTAGAAAAGTGTTACCCTTTAACCTGATTGAGATTCCGAATGTTATCTGTGGGACAGTTTCTCATATGTCAGTTAAACTCTTTGAGTATTGTGTCATTTATTTATTTATTTACGTGAGGGATAAACTTTTTACCTCTTTTCAAACACATTTCATATGGCGCAGCACAATAATATTTATGCATAATGTGTGTTACATTATACATAATTCAGTAAACTAGATGCGAGGACGCGTGTGACGTCATCACGTGGAGCGGGTCTGCCCTATGATTTGAGAGTAAAGTATGGGATTTAAGTTTTATAATTTGCTTTTTTTAAAAAAAATGTCTGTAGTTAAGTATAGACGAAATTTGGCTATATGTGATGTAGGTGTTGACGAAACGTGGTAAAGTAACTTTGTTACGTGTGCGCTGTATGTTCTGCCATATTGGCTGATTTGTTGAGTATTTGTTAATTTCTTAATGTCGAATTAATTTAATTTTTCTTTTTACCGCTGCGGCAGAGAAGCGCGAGCTTCCCGCGCATGCGCGGCGACGACTCTGATGACGTGTCACGTGACGTAGGGGGTGACGTCACGTGACGGTCCGTCGCTCAACTCGGTTGTACGTGTTCTCTTAATTGTAAAACAATGAGATCGACACATGATGCCGGTTTTTGTTAGTCGTATTTATAATGCCCCGTTTCCGCCATTATGCCAGGAATTGTATTTTAGTGTGTTACGGAGTTATTCCTGGAGTTATGTGTCGATCTTTGCGCAGCTAATTATCTGTTTGTTAACATAAATGAACGCGTTCAACCGCGTGTGTGTGTGTGACTCCAATTAGGACAGTGGTACGGAGCGATTTCTGCAGGCTCTTATTAAATTAGCGCACGCGTTCTCTCGTGCTACACATTTACTATCACGCTAATTTTATCCTCGTGCAAAGTCATCCTCTTAGGAGAAAAGCAATGAACACTAGGGCGACGATTGAAAAGGTCCTCACGGTTAGTCTACTAAAGGTGACAAGTCAGATCCATTAATAGATCATTTGCTCATTGATGCTGCATTCGTTTAACACGTGCAGGGAAACAAAAATAAAACTCCCTGTCGGTTGCACGTGAAGGGGGTGGAATTTTTTGCAGTATCAATCTTTAACAAAATTCCCGTTAACATCAAAAGTCGGCTTAAACCATTTCTGCCTACTAACTCTCACCTTCTATTCTCAAAAAATTGATTTTTACAAACAAAATTTTTCTGTATTTTCCGATAATGAGTGTAACTGCTGTCACCGTACTGAAGTAATCCATATTTAAAATAATAATTATTTTATTTTTATTACCTTAAAATGTATAGATAGACGCGAACAGCAGAGGACAATTAGTGTAGTATCTCCATGCAATGCAAAATATTAACTAAAAAATAGTATATAGGAGGATACGACGTAAAAAAGTGAGTTAGGAGAACTTCAGTTTGGTTTTAGGAAGAATGAATAGAAGCAATATTGACTCGACAGCTAATTATACATGACACGATAAAGAAAACTCGGTATTTTTTTTTTGGTTAACAGGCTACATGAGGGTGATCCTGAAACAGGCAACTCCCCTTTAATAGCATAGGAAGGGAATTGAAAAGGGGGGGATGCGGAAGGTAGAGCAAGGTAGCCAAGGGTTAACTAGGGCCCCCGGGCTATGGTTTAAGGATCCTACCCTCGCGGTGTTTCACCTAAAGAGATGCAGGGAAAACCCTAGAAAACCTGCATCAGGTAGGTCGGGCATTGCTGGGTACTATTCTCACGCCCTTCCGAATGACGGGAGACGAGTTTGCTGTGGGGACGCAGCATTCCCTTCTCCGTGTCTCCACCAGTTTCAGGAGGCAGTTGGCCGACTGATCCAATGGGATCAGCGGACAGCTCTTGCCATATGCCCAAGGTCTTTGACCCCGGTACATATACCTCCTAAAATAGGTGAAGGTGTCTCGGCATATGAGAACTTTGATAAAAAGTACCCAGAGAGAGTGCAGGAGGCATCCCCGACATGATCAGGTAAGCCCCGCAGTCCCTACGTTCGGAGCATTTGTAGATTTAGAAAAAGGGTTACGACAGCGCGAAGAACACAGGAATAAAATATTGAGAAAGAATGCTTACCCATAACCTCTACAGAAAGCAGGCAACAGTAATTAAAATAAAAGAGCAAGAAAATAAACCATGGAAGGAGTAAGACAAGCACGCAGCAGTCCGTCGCCCATGCTGTTTAACTTATACATAGAACAGGCGACGAAAATAGTCGAAACGAAATATGTAAAATGAATAATACTGCAAAGAGAAGAATAAAAAACCCTACGCTTTGCCGACTATATTGTAGAATTGGGAAGAGACAGAAAACGACTTGGAAACCATAAAGTATGGCGTGGAAAAAGAATTCAGTATGTGGATTCATAGAGGGAAAAACCAAGGTAATGGAGTGTAGAACGGGAAAAAGTGGAATAACAAAGGCTGTTAAATTGGGAAGGGATATTTTGACGGGAGTTAAGGTATTTTGCTACTTGGAAGAAGAGTAATGACTAGGAATGATGGAAGTATAGTAGCAATAAAGAGTAGGACAGCACAGGCAAGGAAGGCTTTCGCGAAAATGAGGATTTTTACTTAAGTGTGAATATTAGGGAGTCGTTGCTAAACATTTTTGTACGGAGCGCGGCGTTATATGGGCCCGAAACGTTTACGATAGGACTTGGGGAAGGGAAAAGGATAGAAGCTTTCGAAAGATAGTATGAAGAGTGTCGGAAGAGGAAATGGAAATCATATTAAATGGCATGATCGTGGTCCCTAGATAGAGGTAAATATGAAGATTAACAGACGGAAAATCGATGGTAATGGAGTGCAGTATGGGAAACAGTGGAATAACAAAGGATGTTTCATTGGGAAGGGATATTTTGAAAGAAGTTAAGAAATTCTGCTACTTGGACAACATAATAACTCGAGTAGGATAGGACATATTTGGTCAACATCCTCGATATTGTTCTCTCTTCCCTTATTCTGCTAATAACTTCCTCGTTAGTGATTTTATCCTCCCATCTCATTCTCCTATAGCACCATATTTCAAAGGTTTCTATTCTTTTCCTTTCCCCAACTTCTATCGTCCACGTTTCACACCCATATAACGCCACGCTCCATACCAACATTTTTAGCAAACAATTTCCCAATATAAACACTTATATTACCCGTGAGTAAATTTGAAAGCCTTCCTTGCCTGTGCTATCCTACCCTTTATGTCTACTATACTTCTACCCTTTCTAGTTATTACGCTTCCCAAGATGAATAATTCCTTAACTGCGTTCAAAATAGCCCTTCAAAATCCAACAGCCTTTGTCATTCCTCTGTTTCCCCTACTACACTCCATCAACTTGGTTTTCCCCTCTATTAATCCTCATATTGAATTCTTTCTCCATCATGACTACGTTCCTGCCATTTATTTTGGTTTCCAAGTCTTCTTTTGACTCCCCCTAATACTGCAATATCATCGGCAAAGCGTGTGAGGTTTTTATTTCTTCTCCTTGCATTATTATGATTTTTTTTCCCTCCATAGTCCGTTTTAAATTTCTTCTCCATCACCTGTTCCATTTTATAAGTTAAACAGCACATGGGCGACAGATTCTATCCTTGTCTTTCTGCTTTCTTGATTTCTAACACTCTTAATCACCGCCTTTCCTTAATTTTAGCATCTACCTGCTTACGTTTTATAACTCCGGGTTGTTTTCCCGTGTTAACCGTTTATCTAATTGCAGACCTAGGAAACTTGTACTAGATCATGTATGCCATTTGTATATGACGTGTGCAGATTAACTGCACGGGCGAGAGACTGCTGCATCCTTGTCTTACCCCCTTTCTTGATTACGGCTTTCTTTTCTAGATCTTATATTCTAATTACTGCTGCCTGTCTTCTGTAGAGGTTACGTTTAAAGTTTAATTTATAGAAGTAGTATATAATTTGTAAAGTAGACGTAACAGCTCGTGTGTACTCTCTGCAACGTGGTTTCTTTGAGGAAGCTGAAGCCGAGCGTTTCCATGGTTTCCCCGGGCGTTTCACTAAGGGCTATTTTGTAAAAAAAAATAAAAGAAAATGGATGATGCGAGTGTGTGCACAACATACGCTGCCCTTTATTTGTATACATGGCCGCGGATCTGTGGAAAATAGTAATAGAAAAAGGACCTCACCAATATTTTTTGGGGGGTGGGAGGTGTTCTAAAAAAATTAGTCTGTTAAATAAAATAAAATTGTTAATGATCGTCGTTGTTTTAAAATTTATAATTGAGGGGGTTTATGGGGGTGAAGGAAAGATTCGGGAGTGCGGTGCAGGAAGACCACGTGGCGGAGTTTCCACGTGTCGTCGTCGTAGCGCGCGTGTTGTAATGGAGCCGCGTCGTCCTCCCCTGCGTGCGTGCCTGCGTGTGTGTGTGTGTGTGTGTGCGTGCGTGTGCGTGTGCACGAACGACCTCTGGGGAGATTTGTTGACGCTGGCTGGCCGCGATGTGGGCCACGTGGTGATTGGCCCGCGACCCAAATACTCGCTCGGTCCACCAGCTCGTGGGATCCTTCACTTCACGTGGGTGCCCGGCTCATAATTCCACCCCAAGTTCTCTAATTACTTCCGAAATCACTACACGTTTTGTTCCGCTTTAGCACTAATCAAGATTCATATGTTCTGCAACATATTAGAGACTATGGGGTTCAGTTGGTAGGTCGCGGCCGAAACGTCGCCAAACCTCATTTGTGGGTTCCTCACTATTACAAAACTTAGGCAAATTGGAGCCTCCAGATTTTTATTCCCGCAGGAAATTTAACAATAAACATGAAAAAATAAAAATTTTCTTAATCCAATTTGTATTTATATACTGAAAAAAAAAATTGTTGAAATGTCTCATGAAATCTCAATGGAAAATTTGAGCCGGTTTTGCATATTGTTCTCGCTCCCGCTGTTCTCACTCCTTACAATTACCTGGTTAGTTACCCTATCCACCCATCTCTATAGCAGCTTCTATTCGTTTCCTTTTCTGCAACTCCTATCGTCCACGTTTTGCAACTCCTATAACGCCCCATTTGCTAATACTCATACTTCTATTAGCTGTGGTGTTCGTTGGTTACACCATCAAAAATATTGTTGTACAATAAAACGAATAATAATAATAATAATAATAATGTATTTATTTTGAATAGAAATATAACTCAAATTAAGTTATAGTGGAAAAAAATATAAATTTACGAATATCAATTTAATCATTGGCTCAGTCGGTAAAAGCAAAAATAATACTCTACGCAGCTTCTTAAATGGCTGCTCCAGGGAACGCCGCGGGTGACGAACAACGATATAGTTGAAAATTAAATTCGCGAATCAGACGAGAATGGTTTGTGTGGAAAAACCGAGGTAAATTGCCGTTACCGGATGTTAACAAGGGCCTGATGACGTCGTTCTTCGTTTTTGTTCGTATGCCGGTTGTTCCTTTGCTGGGTCACGTCTTCTTCATATTAAGATTCTCTAGCGCCTCTCCTTCAGATCAAATGTTGTCTTTTTATTTTCTGTACTCCCACCAAATGAATCTCCTTTCTCGAAACTAAATTTTATACATGTCGCCTTGTTCTGCCACTGCTTCGTCTCTCCCTAGCGTCTCTCTCCCTCAGGCAGCCTCTCTGCAACAACTGTCCAATCTACAATCTACTCCAGGCCATCAACAATGTTGCAGACGGTGACGTTTCCCGCCTACTCGGCCCCACCAAGCCATTCTCGTCTTCCGTCCTGTATACGTAAATAACAAAACTAAATTATTTTTGCTTTACCCGACTGTAAGGGTCATGAATCACCACATACCCGTAAGTAAATTCCTATTTTTTTTGCCTATGTTACCCTCCTCTAATTATTATACTGCCCACATAGCGGAATTCTTTGACTTTCCTTAAAATATCCCCTTTTTATTTCACATATTTCGCTCTATTATCTTAGTTTCCCCTCTATTAATCCTCACGTTGTACTCAACCTCCAGGACCACGTTCATGCCATTTATTATGGTTTCCCCAAGTCTTCTTCTGACTTGCGTATCACTACGATATCATCAGCAAACCTTAGGGCTTTCAATTCTTCTCCTTATTCCGTCTCAACTTTCTTCATCACCTGTTCTATAGATAAGTTAAAGAGCGTGACGTTTAAAGTCCTATTCGGATGTGAAACAATACTGCCTGTCTATGTCGTCGTTGGGGTATTCAGTTCTAAGGCTGGTCTTATGTAACCCTCCATGTCAACCTACCTCGCGCAAGCCTTTTCATTTCCGTAAAACTAGCACATATCACATACTCCCTAATCTTACCTCACACACTTCCCTCTAATGTTAATTTTATGAGACCCTCGTGTCTCAAAACGTGGCCTATTAATCTATTCCTTCTCTCCGTCAACGTCCTCCATATTTGTTCGCTGTTCCCCCCTATTCTGCGTACAAACTTTCTCGTTAGCGATTCTATCCACCCATCATCTCATTCTCCTACAGCACCACACTTCAAAGGTTTCTTTTACTTTTCCTTTCCTCAACTCCTATCGTCCATTTTTCGCACCCATATAACGGCACGCTCCATACGAACATTTTTAGCAGCCTTTTGCTAATATTCACACTTGTATTAGCCGTAAGTAAATTCCTCTTCAATGCCTGTGCTATCCTACTTTTTTGTTATTACGCTTCCCATGCAGCAGAATTCCTCAACTTCAGTCAAAATATCCCTTCCCAATCTTTTTTTTCCCCACTGTTTCCCCATACTACACTCCATTTTCCCTCGATTAATCCTGAAACTGAATCAGGACCACGGCCAGGCAATTTTATTATTGTTTCCAGTCACTTCCATATCTATCTACAATATTTTTTGTTCTAAACCAATATATCCCTACATATCCTTTTCAAGTGAAATATTGATATGACGGGTCGCCGTATACGTGAGAGAGTGACGTCACCGAAGCTCTGATGTCACGGGCACGTCTTAACAGAATAATATCCTGCGCCGACAAGTGGCTCATCGTCCATCTTATTACGTGAAACTTGGTCACTGTCGAAATCCTGCAAAGTTCGGCACCTGCCTGAAACGCTATTAGCTGACAAAAGTGATTTAGTTACAGAAAATTCCGTCACGGGCGCCAGAATCGTAATACAGAAACCTTTGTTTTTACCACTTGTAAAGCATTTTCCACTATTATTAACTAATTTATAAACTGTTATTCCTTAGATGAAATGTTAGTTAAAATTAAATTTATGATTTATATATTTTTTATTTTTACTATTTTGATAGTTTTATTAAGAGGGACTTCTTTAACTTTATTAGATCGTCAAGTGTCAGGATATATTCAGCTTCATAAGGGTCCTAACAAGGTAGGAATTTTTGTAACCTTTTGGTGATGCAATTGAGAAATTTTTTACTAAGCAATATTTTAGACCCTATATTTAGAATTTTATTTTATATAATATGTCTCCTGCATTTAGAATGTTTTTTATCTTTGTTTCTTTGAATATATTTTCCTGATCTGAATTTTTTAGTTCCTTTGTCCTTGGATTTAATTGTTTTTAATATGCGTAATACGATTTGGTGTTTTTGGTTTAATATTTTCAGGCCGGTCTTCAAATTCTAATTATTCATTATTGTATTCATTACATTAGGTAAGCTTCTCAATTATTATATTGTCATTATTTATTTAAATTGGTTCGTATAACTTAATATTTTTTTTATCTAAGAAAATGTTTGTTTTATTTTTATAGAGTTTTCCTTTCTTTTTATGTTTTTATTGTTTTTGTTCACCTGAGACTAATCGAAGTCCATTTGATTTGGCAGAGGGTGTCTGGTTTTAATGATGAATATTGAGGAGTTGGGTTTCCTCTTACTTTTTTAAATATGTGCATTCTATAATTAGTTTTTTGCTATGCTATTTTTTTTCGAGTTGGTTATTATTTTATTTTATTTTTTATGGTTTTTATTTTATTTTATTTTTATGGGTTCGAGGTAAATTACCTCGATTTTGTTATGACAGGTATTTTTTCCCTACTATAATTTTCATTGAATTATATATTCTTGTACAAATTTACCAATAAATATTTGCGCTATTTTATGTCATACAACTTTAGGATTTTCTTTTGGAATTTTTTTCTGTAAGTACATAATATGAATTTTATATATAAGCGTATATAATTGATTTATATATTTTTTTCATCTCATTACTCAAATTATAATTATTTTTGTACATCACCTGAGGAGGTTCCAAGTAATGGAACGAAACGTAGAGGAAGTAATTTAATTAATAAACAATTTTAATTCTGACAATTTTTTAGGCCGTAAATTTTTTCACCTTCATTAATCGAAGCACAGTCAGAACAATTATAGAAGATTTGAATTATATATTTATTTTATATGGTTTATTTCTTTTCAGTGAGGTTATAAACTTTTATTTAATTGCTTTTTATTTTATTTCTCATCTCATTACTCAAATTATAATTATTTTTGTACATCACCTGAGGAGGTTCCAAGTAATGGAACGAAACGTAGAGGAAGTAATTTAATTAATAAACAATTTTAATTCTGACAATTTTTTTGGCCGTAAATTTTTTCACCTTCATTAATCGAAGTACATTGAGAACAATTATAGAAGATTTTAATTATATATTTATTTTAAAGGGGTATAATTGGAGTATAAAATTAGTAAAAAAGTTTGAACCTACAACTACTCGACCAACGCGTCATGGAGGAGATCCGGAAACACGTGTGGGTCGTAACCGGAAAACACCCCGGAGTTGTTTCACAAACAAAATGTATAAAGGTGGAAAGGATGCGGAGGAGACAAAGAAATTAAGAATTCTCTCCTTGAGTCTCTCAACCACGAAAATAATATAATAATAAAACTAGTGTAACAGATGATGATCTAAAACAAATTTAAATATACGCATATACTTTATTATTGTATTCATACATATTTTATATCTATGTAAAAAAAATGTACCAACAAAAGAAAAATATTGTTAAACAGACCTGTTATTGAATCTATAGAAAACAGGTCAAGTAAATTATTATCATAAAAAAAAAATTCCTTTCAATAAGTTTTATTCTATTATTTAGATTTAATATATGGTTGGGGTTGATTTAATTGTTAGCTTATCTAAATTTGTTTTTTTTAACTGGCTAGCTTTTTAATTTCCACGCTAAAATGGAATTTAATTGTGTCGTCTGTCAGGCTTGACACGTGACGTCATAAGCTATCATTTTACAAGATCGATATGTATAGGACTTTTTCTTTTGGTCTGAAAAGGGGGGAGGGGGGGAGAAGGAACCTCCTCTGGGTGGAGCACTTCAACACCACACACTTGCTAATTTATCGTTTAAGCTGATCAACGAGTAAAGGCACAGCATTGAAATTTCAAGTGATTTAATGGACACGCCGCTGCATGGCACAGTTGATGACGCTACAATTCCACGACACTACCGACTATTCTCTCTCTCTCTCTCTCTCTCTCTCTCTCTCTCTCTCTCTCTCTCTCTCTCTCTCTCTGTCCCTCCTCCATTCCCCTTCCACTGTCCTCGACAACTTTGCTTGAAAGGCTTCCCGTCGGCTTATCGCACTTCCACCTCTCGACGTTCACGCAAACGTTGACATTCCTTGCTTGCTGCTGACTGTATTGTATTGTATATGTGTGTCACATGGACAACTCGCGGAGAACTGACACAACATCGTTGAAACTCTAGGGAAAAAAAATACATAAGTGGAACAATAGGGTAAAAGAAGTACACTAAGAGGGAGGAAAGAGGGGGACGAAAATAACACTTTAAAATACCTCTGGAGGATTGTTTACTTGTGATATTTGTTGTTGTGGTATTGAACCCTAAGACAATTCTACGCGTGCCTTTTTATTTCTTCATAACTAGCACAAGGCACATCCTCTCAAAAATTTCTTAGCGGATTCCATCCTTGGCCTCCCTCTTCTGTTCTTAGCCCGCACACCCACACACACATCTAAGACTAATTTTAGAAAGACCCTCGTTTCTCAAAACGTGGTCTCTTAATCTATCCGTTCCAAATCCTCCAAATTCTTCTCTCTTCCCCCGTATTCTCCTTATAACACCCGCGTTAGTGATTTTATCCTCCCATCTCATTCTCCTATAACCACCATATTTCAAAAGCTTCAATTATTTTCCTTTCTGCTACTCCTACCGACCAAGTTTTCGCACCCATATGACGTCACAGTTCATAGAAAAAAATTTTGAGTAATGATTTCCTAATGTTCACACTTAAGTAAATTTCTTCTCCTTTTTTTTTCGCGAAAGTCTTCCTTTCCTGTGCTGCCCTACTGTAGTTATTATGTTTCCCTAGTAGCATAATTCCTTTAACTTCCTTTCAAACGTGGTCTCTTAATCTATCCGTTCCAAATCCTCCAAATTGTTCTCTCTTCCCCCGTATTCTCCTTATAACACCCGCGTTAGTGATTTTATCCTCCCATCTCATTCTCCTATAACCACCATATTTCAAAAGCTTCCTTCAATTATTTTCCTTTCTGCTACTCCTACCGACCACGTTTTCGCACCCATATGACGTCACAGTTCATAGAAAAAATTTTTGAGTAATGATTTCCTAATGTTCACACTTAAGTAAATTTCTTCTCTTTTTTTTTCGCGAAAGTCTTCCTTTCCTGTGCTGCCCTACTGTAGTTATTATGTTTCCCTAGTAGCATAATTCCTTTAAACTTCCTTTCAAAACATCCCTTTCCGGTCCTTTGTTATTCCACTGTTTTCCATATTACACTCCATTACCTGGGTTTTCCCTCAATTAATCCTCATATTAATTGAACTAGTTCTCCAGGACCGCGTTCGTGCCATTTTTATGGTTTGCAAGCTTTCTTATGACTCCCCCCTAATACCACAATATCATCAACAAAGCTTAAGTTTTTTTATTTATTCTCCTTGCAGTTTTTTTTCCCGTTTTCCATATTCCGTTTAAACTTTTTTCATCGCCTGTTCTGTATATAAATTAAACAGCATGGGCGACATTCCACATCCTTGTCTTATTCCTTTCTTTATTTCTGCTTTCTTTTCTCGCCCTTCGATTCAGATTGCTGCTGACTGCCTTCTGTAGAGGTTACCCATAAACTGTTCTTTCCCGATATTTTATTGGCGTCACCTTCAAAATCCTTAATATAGTTACGTCCAATTGAGAGATATTGTAACGTAACGTTTTATTTTGAAGAGGAAAGGACTTCTTGTATAGTTTCGATAGACGCTGAATAAGGAAAGGGAGAAGAGGCATAAGGGAATATCTCTGTAAGGAATAGGATCGCTGGGGAGATGTTGGAAATACTTCTATCTTGGTTATCACTCTTTGGAAATTGGTTTAGATAATAAACGTAAGTACTGTATTAATTCATGAAAGGTGTTTTATTGTATCTAAACAAACAAAAAAAAGATGTATCCTGCAGACAAGACTAGGAAACAACATCACGTGATTCATCACCGATTTATTAAAAAAAATTATATCTTGTGTTAAGTGAAATAAATGTACAATTTCCTTTCGCGACTTGGAAACTTATTTTCTGTATATTGTGACGATAACGTTTATCTGTAAACAGTAATACCAACTGATGAGCTGTAAAAGCACCAATAATCACACCTTAAGGCTTTTAAGTTTTAACTATCAATTAAATCATTTAATAAAACTGCGGTTTCATACAATATATATATAATAACCATAATTTAAAGTTCATCAAAAAAATTCTCACACATTGTGTTACACCCTGATACAAAATAGCCTCGAGCTCGCATGGAAAAATATTAAGGAAAACAGTATGCAGGAACGTCAAATAGAATCCGAGTTGGGAGAAGATCAGTTTGTTTTTAACTGAAGAGGACAGGATAAGTAATATTGAATTTGCGTCTAATTGTAGAAGACAGGATAAGGAAAAACTGGCCTACGTTCCATGGCGTTTGTGGCCTTTGTTAACATGAACTGGATAATGAATAAAGTATCGAAGAAGAAGAAGGCTTATACACAACCTCTACAGAAGGCAGTCAGCAGTAATTAGAGAATCGAAGATCGGAAATAAAGGAGCAAGACAAGGCTGCAGTCTGTCGCCCATGCTCTTTAACTAATTCATATCGAACGGGCGATCAAGAATGTTAAAACAGGAATGTGGAAAAGGAATAATAATGCAAAAACGAAGAAATGAAACCCCTAAGGTTTGTGGTTATTAGGGGAAACAGAAAAAGACTTGGAAACAATACTTAATTGTATGAACGTGGTTCCTGGAGAAAGAGTTCAATATGAGGATTAATTAAAGAAAACCAAGGTGATGGAGTTTAGTATGGGAAACAGCGGAATAACAAAGGCTGTTAGATTGGCAAGGGATATTTTGAAGGAAGTTAAGGAATTCTGCTACTTGTTAGAGTGGGATAGCACAGGCGAGGAAGAGGAATTTACTTACGGGTAATGTAAGTGTGAATGTTAGGAAATCGTTGCATGGAGTATGGCGTTAAATGGGTGCGAAACGTGGACCGCAGGAGATGCAGAAAGGGGGGAAAAAAGAGAAGCCTTTAAAATGTGGTGCTGTAGGAGCATGAGATGGATAGTGGATAGGATCACCAACGAGGAAGGTCTAAGCACAATAGGGGAATAGCAAACGATATGGAGGACGTTGACTAAGGGAAGGGATTGATTATTTGGACACATTTTAAGACATGAGGGTCTTGTAAAATTAGAGAGAAAGTGTGTGTGATGTAAGAACAGAAGAGGGAAGCTAAGGATGGAATATCCTAAGGAGATTTGGGAAGCTGTTGTATGTTATAATCATGTGGAAATGAAAAGGCTTGCGCAAGAAAGGTTAGCTTGGAGGATTGCATCAGACCAGTCTTAGGACTGAATACCACAACAACAACAACAATTCCATGACAAGGCGTTATGGGCGCCACACGGAAGAAAGAAAGAACTACCGTGAAATTAAACAGTTTATCTGACAAACTAAATATATAGTAAATGAGTTATAACAACCTTTTCGTCAGTTTTTTTTTAAATTTTAATATTAAATATTACAACGTTTCGTCTCTCATTTGAGACTTCTTCAGGCAGAATATTTAGCTGCACACGGAACCTCACTCGATGTCTCCCCTTCAGCCGTAATGATGAACGACGTTTCAGCTTAAGGAGCCATTAATTGCTGTTTAGACTACAGCTAAATTTTTACCTGAAGAAGTCTCAAATGAGAGACGAAACGTTGTAATATTTAACATTTAAATTTAATAAAAAAAAGCAAGCATGTCAATTTAAATAATATAAAGCACCACCACGACCCTCTCCTCCCCCCCTCCAAAAAAAACACTCATAAATTATTATTCCTGGTCCAGTTGTGAGACGGTTTCTATTCCACCTGCAGCTGATTGTGATGACGTCACGAGTAACTCACATATTTTTTTTAACAAAAGAAAAGCGTTACTCGAGGAATGTATAAGAAAATTCTCTGTAGAGTCACACTAGTCAACAATTTTGATTGAATATTAATTGGGCACTCATCATTATCTCCCATTTCCATGTATTTTAACGTAGCACGCATTTTAATAGCTCACAACGTAATAATTCGCATCCCTTAGCAATGAACAAACACCCTTAAATTATAACATTTATTTAATCATTCCTTTGGGCATGCTACGTGAGGTAGGAATTGTTTGGTTTGACCTCGGACGAAAATTCAGAAAGTGTAAAAGAACTATAAGGAAGTCACTGATAACATCTAAAGTTAATTAAAATCAGAGTACAGTAAAAATAAATAAAACTGATAAATAATTGAGATGATAAAGGAATAAAAGAAGCAAGACAAGAAGATCAAGAAGAAAGGGGGGGAAAAATTAAGTTATACAGCGAGGAAGGAAGAAAGAAGGTAAGGAATACAAGGACGAACCACAAATAATTCGGGGAATACAAGCGGGGGACGAATCTGCCGAAAGGTTGACAAAAACCTTCTCTGCGGTGATCACCGTATTACATCACATGGGATGAATGGTAAGGGACAAACGTTAAGTCGCAGTGCGTCCGAACGACGACTTGAGCCTTGAGCACTCAATTACTAGAATTAGGGGGTGATTAGTGAATTGGTCGATGGGGTTTACGGTGATGGAGGGATGTTGAACCGGTTCCTGGGATTAGCTCAGCGGTTAGGGCACCCGCCTGGAAATCTGGGAGGTCCGGGTTTCGAGTCCCTGATCCGGTCGACATTTTTCCATTCTCGTCTTTCTTCTAAAAATAACTTATACGGCCCTTTCTTGAGAGACCTTCAGGTGAAAGCATTTGTACATTACCTTTTATTTATATGGTTTAATATAAAGAAGTAATACGCTCTTTGTGTTGAAATTAATATTTCCTTTCTCAATCAATCCTTACGTTTATAATGTCTATTTATTTACGGAATGGTTAAAGAGGTTTTTGCTTTAATGACGTTACAGTAACCGCGACTCGGAGATACTTTATCGTAGTTTGTAGTAATCTGAGCGTCTGTTTGTTTACCTTCAAGTCTAGTAACCTCTCTCTCTCTCTCTTCCTCTCCTTCTCTCTCTGTCCTGCGTCTCGGCTCCTCGTGTTTCTCCTCACGGAGTTGTCATCCATTACAGGCCATTACCGTCAGGGGAGGGAGAAGAAAACAATAACGAATCTTTTTTCAAGATCTCTCTCTCTCCTCTCTCTTCTCTCTCTTCTCTCTCTTCTCTCTCTCTCTCTCTCTGTTCAGTTGTTTTCCTTGCAAAAAAGTATCTTAATATAGATGGAGTGTCCTCTTTGCCCACTCCTCTAGGATCAACTTGCTCCTAGAACCCGTGTAAAATCAGTCCCTGCCTTTTTTTTGAAGTCCCGTAAAATCTATCTTAAAGGAACAGAAGATGAATTTAAAGTGGATTCAAATATGTAAGGTAAAAAAAAAATAAAAATTTATACGGAAGATTAAGATAAGTGACCGTGTTTTCAAAAACAAGTATTGCGAGTTTTATTGGAAGTTATATCAACGTATTTCTCATATAAATGTTAAAAATTACATAATTTTTTAATTCGAAAATGTTGAAGGAGAAATTAAATTGTCTGTCCTTGGGTCTAAATTTTGAAAAAAAAAATAAGATCTTTTCTTTATAATTTTTATTTTCCTTATATTATTGCTCTGATTTGCTTCCTTTTTTCCTTCCTTTAAATACTTTACTTCTTCCCTCCTCGAAGGAGTGTTTCCACCTTCTTCAATAGTATTATATTTTCTCATCCTGAATGGAATTTTAAAAATGAAACATCTCATTAAATTATTAAAATTTCACCTCCTTTTAATTCATGACGGAGGATGGAAAGAAAATAAAGAAAAATAATTCAGGGTGAGAAAATAAAAATAATATTGAAGAAGGTGAAAAACACTTCTCCGAGGAGGAGGGAAGAAGTAAAATATTTAAAGGAAAGGAAAAAAGGAAGCAATTCAGAGCAATAATATAAAGGAAAATAAAAATTATTAAAAAAGGAGAATGAAACAAAAATCAACTTCCTGAAATGAAATTGAACACGAGTGACTAGCGTAAAAGGTCACAGGTTTACTAAACAACTGAGGATTTTTTTTATTTTGTTTACGATATGAAAGTACGTGCAATATGTTAAGGATTTTAAAACGATTTGTAAACAAAAATTACTTTTTTATATTATTGTATTGCAATTATTTTTTGTAAACTTTCGATTAATCTGTTGTTCTCTATTTTTAGATCACTGTGTCACGTGTCCGAAGCTCTTCTATACATATTTTATTCATCAATCATAATCAATAATGTGTAATTTTCATTTTTATAGCAATTGGTACTGGTTTCTTTACTATTTTATGTTCCATTTACAGTTTATTCTTACTTATTTCTTGTTTTTTAAAAAATATAAAATAAGTTGAATAATTTTACGACCAGTATTTTTTTTCAGACAGTTTTAATTGTGTTTAGGTGGAAATTCACGCCTTCATTGGCTACGTCTAAATTCAACCGTAACTGCGTGTAAATACGTGTATGCGACAGATCATCAAAGGAAGATGTGAACATATGATGCACCGAAACGTCAATTAATTAGAAATTGAAAGAAATCTGGTCGTAAAAATTTTTTTCATTTAAATATCAGACGTTAATTGAATTTAATAGAAAATATAAATAACGAGTAAATTGCGAATGAGTGGAATGAACACATTTATGACGGTGCTTGATGTCCGGGGCTCGAAACTTTGCGATAAACGTTGCTCGGAATTATTCTATGTTTTTTTGCAGGAATCGTTGAAAGGATCGAGAGAGAGAGAGAGAGAGAGAGAGAGAGAGAGAGAGAGAGAGAGAGAGAGAGAGAGAGAGAGAGAGAGAGAGAGAGAACGGAAAGGAATCCCGCGATCATTTCGGGTATTTGAGTAAGGTAATAAGAAACAACAGCTGTTTGTTCACGACGTTTCTGTCCCAAGCTTTTCGGTATAAAGCTGAAATAATTTGTATTTTGACCTTCGTCTGCTGGATTTCATTACATGAATATACACATATATATTTTTTCCCCCAGTAACGAAAACGTGTCGTTATCCATCAACCTGAAAGGGCAATCGCTAACATCAAATTTTGTGTTTGTAATTTTATTATGATGTCAAAGACATACAATTAAAGAAACATTAAAACTTAAAATACACACAAGGCCAAGTTTATCGAAAATTCTCACTTATGCAGTTGACAAAAATCCTATTAAATTTTTATAATAGCATGAGTGTACCTATCATTAATAATAGTCTTTAAAAACTAACCATTCATTTACTTCTGACAAATCTTAGATTATGTATATATATAGTATTGTATTTATTATTAGCAAAGGAGGTGGCAGTTTGTTGATAAAATTAAAGTACAAAAATAATTTGTTGGTAAACTAAAAGAACAAAGATGAATTACAAAAAAAAAATTAAAAATACAGTTTTAAAATATTTCAGGTCCTCTTTTATTTGCAAAATAAGCACCTAACTTTTCAGTTTTTATTTAAATTGTTATGATTAAAATAATTTTATCTTTTGTTGTATAAGTTTGTCATCTGCCGTGGATACTTGAAATGTGGGATTCGTTTTAATTGATTTAACAACGTGTGGTATTTATTGTCTTAATCCTTTCATGTGTTCATGTATTTCGGCTTTGAAATATTAACTTTAAGCTCATAAAATATGATAATTTATACAAGTTTATGAATTATAAAAGTAGAAGTGACACTAAGTAACTAATTTGAACTCTAGTGTACACTCTGTACCGTGGTTCCTTTTGACGAAGCTTAAGCCGAGCGTACACAGATGTGACACGAACGTTCAGGAATGTAAACCCTCTTGCGGTAAGTAACTACATTATTTCCCCCCCTCCCCTTTCAAATACAATTGTCGAGTTTCAACCCGGGTTTCCACAACGTTTCGACAGCAAGCTCCGCCAACGTCGTCAGTGCGGACGAGAATTAAACTAATTCACCGGGAAAGCCTACGCTTTTTTAATACGTTTAATTATTATTTTTTGTTGCTATCATTAAAAGGATGTAAGGGAGTTGGAAGAAGCATGGAAAAGGACCTCGTGGTTATTTGAGGTAAATGTGATGAGGTGTCTTTATTCATATATTCTTTTTTTTTTAAAAAAAAAATAATAATAATAATAATCTCTGCCCTGTAGGTTGTAAGGAAATTACAGTGAGTCGTGAGTAATTCGTTGATGAAGACGTGCGGTAGTGGGGAGAAACGTCGATACACTATAGTGGGAGGCGAAATATATATATATATATATATCATATATATCATTCTTCTATACCACGACATTTCAAACGCTTCTATTCTTTTCCTTTCCGTAGCTCCTATCGTCCACGTTTCGCACCCATATAACGCCACGCTCCATATAAACATTTTTAGTAATGATTTCCTAATATTCACACTCATAAATTCCTCTTCGTTATGAAAGCCTTCCTTCGCTGTGCAATCCTACTCTAGTTATTACGATTCCCGCGTAGCAGAATTCCTTAATTTTCCGTCAAAATATCCCTTCGCAATCTAACACGGTTAGTTATTCCACTGTTTCCCATCCTCCACTCCATTACCTTGGTTTTACCTCCATTAATCCATGTGTTGTACTCTTTCTCCAGGAACACGTTCATGCCATTTATTATGTTTTTCCAAGTCTTTCCAATGTGTTGTGTATATATGTGTGTGTGTGACCGTACCTTGTTGTAGCGCCCTTGTAGTAGTTTGCCCGCCATGGCGCCAGCTCAGAAGCGTAGTGTTGCGAATTACTCGAGTCCACGACGACTTCGGCGGAGGTGAGGAAGACGCCAGGTCCTACTACACTCGCTCCCTCCCTCCCCCTCCCCTCTCCAGACCGCTTTGGTGGTCGTCGTCGTCGTCCCCTCTTCCCCCTCTCCCTTCACACACTGACGACCGCGTCACTATTCTCTCTCTCTCTCTCCGTCTCCTTCCGTCCCGTCGCCTTGCGTAACGTCTCCTACCTTCCTCCTCCTCCTCCTCCCTCCCGTGTCACCATCTCGCAACTGACCACGGCACAAAGTAGTCAGCTGACAGCAGCACGCGCATACGTCACGGCGAAAGGAGACGACAGTCTCCCTCCCCCTCCCCCTCCACCCACACCCCCGCACACCTCCCTGATTCTCACGGCCTGGAAACGTTTCCATTTATGCATACACAGCATAAAAGACGCGCGCCACAGGAATGCGCCTCCCTCTTCCTCCCCCTCCTCCCTCCTCCTCCTCCTTCCCTTCCACGTGTCTTATCATTTTTCTTTCCCTGGAACTCTCTGTTTCGGATCCCCGGTGAGTCAACTTCCAAGGACGGCGACGGAGAACCGCGACGAGCCTAGGAAATCACCATCCGCACTTCCCAGAAAAAGGTCTATTTAAATAACGTAAGATACTGTAATAATGTGAATAGGACAGGGATTAAATGTCGAGAAAGAAGGCCTCTACAGAAGGCCGTCAGCAGTAATTAGAATTGAAGAAAGACCGAGAGAAAAAAAAAGCCGTAATCAAGAAAGGGAGTAAGACAAGGATGCAGCAGTCTGTCGCCCCCCACGCTGTTTAACTAATGCATAGAACAGGGGACGAAGAAAGTTAAAAGCGGAATATGGGAAAGGAATCGTACTGCAAGGAGAAGAAATGGAAACCCCAAGCTCTGCCGACGATATCGTAGTATTAGAGGGGGGGGGAATCAGAAGAACACTTGGAAACCGTAATAAATGCCATGAACGTGGTGCTCGAGAAACGGTTGTAGCGCAGAAAAATCACCAGCCAATTATTTGGCGTTGTAATTATAGATATAAAAAAAATAAAAATCAGCGAACAAGGAATTTTCTTTTGTGTTGGGCCGACGTAACCCCAAGGCGACGAGACAGACCGTCTTCTCCTCAGTGTTAAAAAAATTTCCTGCACCACCTGGATGACAGTAAGGGAGAGGTTTGGGTTGCTTGAAATATACCACGTGAGGGACGGTAACACGAGGAGCGGTAGGAGATAAAGGAGTTCTTCAAACGAGTTGAGAGGGAGGAAGGAAGGAAAACAGAACAGTTGTTCAATGATGTTCGATGAAGAAGGATAACAGACCTTTTTTTTTGTCAAATGCTTAAGAGCCAATACATTACTATGAGTAGGTGAAGAGTTAACTCTCCACAAGGGAAACAACCTGGGCGTGTGTCATAGGAAAGCCAAGCAGACACTTTCAAATCCAGGAACCGGATGAGTATAAGGACCAAAAAAATATGGACATCATAACATAGAATAGAATATACATTATAGTAATAGTAAGATTATTCAAGTAATTAACTTAAACCAAATTACATAACTCTGCTAATACAAATACAGTCATAAATAATTAGAGTATAAAATTAGTAAAAAAGTTTGAACCTGCAAAACTACTCGACCAACGCGTCATGGAGGAGATCCGGAAACACGTAGTGTGTGGGTCGTAACCTGGGGGAAAACACCCCGGAGTTGTTTCACACACAAAATGTATAAAGGTGAAAAGGAGGATGAGGAGACAAAGAAATTAAGAATTCTCTCCTTGAGTCTCTCAACCACGAAAATAATATAATAATTAAACCAGTGTAACAGATGATGATCTTAGCTGCGGGAGTTTTCTCGCAGGCGCTTCAGCCCCTGAGTGACTGCGGGGCTCACCTGATCATGTCGGGGATGCCTCCTGCACTCTCTCTGGGTACTTTTTATCAAAGTTCTCACATGCCGAGACACCTTCACCTATTTTAGGAGGTATATGTACCGGGGTCAAAGACCTTGGGCATATGGCAAGAGCTGTCCGCTGATCCCATTGGATCAGTCGGCCAACTGCCTCCTGAAACTGGTGGAGACACGGAGAAGGGAATGCTGCGTCCCCACAGCAGACTCGTCTCCCGTCATTCATAAGGAAGGGCGTGAGAATAGTACCACTCAATGCCCGACCTACCTGATGCAGGTTTTCTAGGGTTTTCCCTGCATCTCTCTTTAGGTGAAACACCGCGAGGGTAGGATCCTTAAACCATAGCCCGGGGGCCCTAGTTAACCCTTGCTAGGCTACCTTGCTCTACCTTCCGCATCCCCCCTTTTCAATTCCCTTCCTATGCTATTAAAGGGGAGTTGCCTGTTTCAGGATCACCCTCATGTAGCCTGTTAACCCCCCAAAAAAAGATGATATATGCTAAAACAAATTTAAATAAACGCATATACTTTATTATTGTATTCATACATATTTATATCTATGTAAAAAAATGTACCAACAAAAGAAAAATATTGTTAAACAGACCTGTTATTGAATCTAGAAAACAGGTCAAGTAAATTATTATCAATAAAAAAAAAGTTGTTAAGCTGCTGAGACAAAGGATCAACGCTTGGATTTCTACCTGGAAAGAGGAGACAATTACCGCCCTCTGCCGCGGGACTACCAGAAGCGACATCCAGGATCGCTCCTGAAGGCCACTGAAACAGGTGAGCCTCACTTGCGCGTTACGTGCCTCTGCACGGATCCCGCCCACACACATTATATACAGTCACACCTGAGTGAGGTCAAAGTAAACAAATTGTAAACGATCTTCCAGGATACGTAAATCCTCTAAAATCGATTCTCTACGCGGATGATACAAATATAATTATTGCAGATAAAAACTTAGATAATCTGATTAAGAAAGTAGACAACGAGGCTCTGAATGGTCTAAATATTTGGTTTAACGTGAATAAATTATCCCTCAACCTAGATAAGACTAAGTTAGTTCAGTTTAGTGCTGATGCTAGGAATAGACCAGTAGACAACTTCTCAGCTAATGCTTGAGCCTTTCCTCGGCCTTCGGATTGACGATAAATTAAAGTGGAATGACCATCCATATAGATCTGCTTGCCGGAAAACTAAGTTCAGCTTGTTATTCTCTGAGAACACTAATGCAACACGTTGACAAAAAGTACGTCAAAATGGTTTATTTCGCGTATTTTCATTCAATTATGAGCCTATGGCGTCTTCTAACTGCTCCAGGAGTAATGAAATATTTAAGTTGCAAAAGCGTGCAATTAGAATACTTTCTAGCACGAATTCTAGATCACGGAGTTGCAAAACCTTTCTTCAAAAGTTTGCAAATACTTACTTTACCAAGCGTATATATTTATGAAATATTAAAGTTTGTAAAGCGAAACACTAATTTGTTTCAAACAAATGGCGAGTTTCATGAATACGCGACCAGAAATCAGAGGTTCAGCTCTAAGGTCGGACAAGCATCGCCCTTGTTCTCTCTACACCAGAAAAGTATTCACAATACCGGGATAATTTTATACAACAGCCTTCCTTCCGCCAGAGGTTAAAAATAGTACCTACAAAAGCTTCGTGAAGCAGAGTAAAACTATTCTTTTAAATGGC
Organism: Eucriotettix oculatus; assembly: GCA_034510155.1. Classification (NCBI taxonomy): domain Eukaryota; kingdom Metazoa; phylum Arthropoda; class Insecta; order Orthoptera; family Tetrigidae; genus Eucriotettix; species Eucriotettix oculatus. The sequence continues at coordinate 12,273,179 of CM067376.1, forward strand.
GCTGCTGCTGTTTTACTCTGTGGTACAGGATTTTCTTAATCGTCCTTCTAGTATTTAAATCAAGGTTCCTGCTGCAAGTGTTGAATGAGCTGCCTTATAAAATAGCACATCACATATCTTAAAATTTCTATTCAGTTTTTTCTGCTCTTTTGTTTGTTTGTTTCATGTATATAGCTGCTGCTGGAGCAAGGACAGTTTCCTGGTCCAAGTAGTTAAAACTCCATTGCGTGTTCCTCAGTGTGTGCTTGTTTGTGTTTCCCAGTGTGTGTGTGTCCGTGTTGTGTTTATATTGACTTTTGTCTATATACACTTTCTTTTACTAATTTATTTTAAGTTTATTTGTCTTTAATTATTTACTTTATTTTGTTCATTTTTAATTTTTAATGTATGACGTATCCTATTTCCTCAATCGAGGATTAATGGAAACAACAATAAATCTAAATCTAAAGCCCCGGAAAATTTGCTACAAAATTAATAAAGTATTTTAATTTACTCATTGTAATATTTCAATTATGATTCTTCAATATTCATTTAAATTTTTTTAAAAAAATTATTGTTAATTTAAGGTCCAAAAATGTTACTGACATTGTAATTTCGTATAAGTCGCTAATTAATTTTTTTGTTTATGTGACTATAAATAAATTAATAGTTCATTTAATTTCGCTCAGATAAAACCTGATGTTGCATATGAGGATTAATAGGGAGGAAAACCCAAGGTAATAGAGTGTAGTAGAACAGTCTGTCCTAGGACTGAATCCTACAACAACAACATCCCGAACCGATGAAAAAAAAATGAACGGGGAAATATTTTTATTCTTAAACAGGTCGGTAAAGCGATTAGGAAAATATTTGACGAGAATTTATTGCGTTTGGAAAAATATCCGAAATAGATTATTGAAGTGATTATTTTTACTTTGAGAAAATATATAGATAATCTGAGTTGTCAGAGAGTTTTTTTTTCATTTTCTTTCTTCCTTGGGTGTAGCGTCTAGTGAAGTTACTATTTTGTTTTTCTAAGGGTAATTTTGGAATTTACTTTAAATGTATTGGGGTTGCTGTTAGAGTATGGAGGCTTTCCCGGGGGATGGACTGGATAAAAAGTTGTCGGGATTTCACCCTGGTTTATATCCTGTGTAAAATACAACGTTTCGACAGATAACTCCGCCATCGTCTTCAGCTGCCGGAAGACGATAGCGGACTTAGTTGTCGAAACGTTGTATTTCTCAAAGGATATAAACCAGGGTGAAATCCAGAGAAATTTTTATTCGGGTTGGTGTTATTTAATTTTTTTTTTAAAAAAACTTAACGTGTTCGGGAGTAAAACCCAGGCCCCTTCTCCAAATTCGATCTGATTTTAAGTAGTTGGTACCAATTCCAGGAAGATTGATTACTCGGATTTTTTCTCCTGGATGTTGGGAAGAAATTACATTAATACATGGTTATAAGTTACAGTACAATTTCTAAATCATCTTCGACACGAAAAGTTTGCATTCATCGCGTAAATAACTACTGACAGATTGGAAAGTGAACTAACAATTTTATTGGTAGGAAAATAGGTTTCTGTTGTGATGGGAAACATCCGCAATGCATCAGTGGTCAAGGAGGAAGAAGCGAGAGGAAACTGCAACATTGCATTTTCAACATCGCGGCGCACGAAAGTTCGCAAAATATCGACAAGAAAGTAATCGCAGGAGCAGGCGTGGTCGACCTTTAACGTGCAGCACTCGAAAGGTCAGAGGTAGAGGCGCCATTGGTGTTTTCCCTCCCCCTCCCCCACACACACAAACAAACCCCCCTGTTGTCATCTAGAGTCGGTGGACGTCTGTCTTCCTTACTATAGAGCGACGACCGCCACGTGCTTTTTTTGAGTAATTCCCCTGTTACCTCAGCCCTTAGGCGAGCGTCACTCGAACCCCGGATACGAACTCGACGCAGTCACAAAGTGTGTGTGTGAGAGAGAGAGGGGAGGGAGATATAGAGTAAGGGAGGGGAGAACGGGAGAGAGGGGGTAAGAGGAAGGGAGAGGGGAATGGGAGAGGGGGGATGGGGAGAGAGGGGGAAGGAGAGAGGGAGAGTGAGAGAGGAGGACGGAGAGATAGAGGGAGAGAGGGGGTAAGAGGGGGAGAACGAGAGGGAGAGAGGGGGTAAGAGGGAGGAAAAGGGGGAGGGGATGTGAGAGGGAAGTGAGGAGAGAGGGAGGGAGAGAGGAGGAGGGAGGAAGAGGGAGAGATGAAGGGAGAGAGGGAGAGAAGTAAGAGGGGAGGGAGAGGGAGAGAGGAAGGGGAGAAGGGAGGGAGGGAGGGGGAGAGGGGAGGGGAGGGAAAGGGGGAGGGAGAGGGAGAGAGGAGGTGGAGGGAGAGAGGAGGGGAAGGGAGAGGAAGAGAGAGAGAAGGGGAGAGATGAAGGGAGGGAGGGAGGGAGGGAGGGAGGGAGGGAGGGAGAGGGATGGGGAGAGGAGATAAGAGGGAGGGAGGGAGAGAGGGAGGGAGGGAGAATGAAAGAGTGATAGGGAGGGAGATAGGGGGAGAGAGGGGGGGTTAGAGGGGGAAATGGGGAGAGATAGGGAGAGAGAGAGACCTCACCGTACAAGACTGTGTGGAAAGACAGTTTCGGTTTCATCCTAATCCGCCTGCAGGTTACGCAACCTGCGCAACAGGACGCTATGTTGAGTTCCGTCAACGGCAGGGGAGAAAAAAAAACTGTTTACAACCCAGTTTTCTGCAATAAATAAAAAACACGGCCAATAAGTCAGCATATAAATTTATCACTGTTCATTCAAAAACGACGGTTCGTTTCCTTTTTGAGACTTCTTCAAGCGTAAAATTTAGAAATTTATCATGTTAGTAAAGATTTAAATTGGGTGTAATGAGGTGAGCCAGCGAGGTAAAGGCGCTGCTGCTGCTGATTCACTTTGTATAAAAGGGTCTTGAGGAAAAGCACGAGAAAAAACAAGATTTCTGCTTACCAAACAAGGCTGTTCAGGGCAATTTTAGAATATGGGGTAACGTGCTGGGATCCATATCGAAATGAACACACTCTAGCGTTGGAAAAAAAATTCAAAAACGTGCTGAAAAGATGTTTGGGGGTCAGGTGATTCGCGATGAATTCTCACGAGAATTTAGAAGGTCTCAGTAATAGAAGGAAACATGCGAGGCAATATATAAAGCTTATAAGAGGGAACCACAGGGCCTGGAAAGAAATAATAAACCAGCTTACTACACTGAATTATTTTTATAAAAATGACCACTCGTAAAAAATGAAAGAAAAAGTGCAACGCACAGGCGTAGGAAAATTTTCATTTGCAAATAGGTCAATACGCGATTGTAATTCCTTCCTTGCCTCCTGCAGAAATACTGACGACTTTTCCGGGTAGCGTAAATCAGTTTAGGAACAGGCTAAGGAAACTTAAGTGAGTGGTATTTTTTTAGAATCAGTGAAGTGCTAATAGTGAAGTGATTTTTTGTGACTCCATTCTTTTCTTTTTCAGATAAAATTCTACACTTCAAAATTCTTCCTAAGCGTAAACTTTTTGTAATCGTATTTGTGTTTTACTTGTATTTGAGTTTTCTTTGCATATAGCTGCCACCGGGAAAATGCTAACTAATAATAATAATAATAGGTTGTTGAATGGACGCAAGAAGAATTACTTTTGAAGAATTTTACGCCTGAGGAAGTCTCAAAGAGGAGACGAAACGTTGCTTTTGAATAAATAGTGATAAATTTATATACTAACTTAATGACCGTCTATTTATTTTTAAAAAATGTTTGTTTCTAAAATTTTAAACAACATATTTATTTAAATAACGTATACTTTCCCAATTTAATAATGTAATAAAATATTTATATGTAGGATTAACGAACCGTATAGCATTCCCAATTTTAATTTTGAAGACGTATTACATGTATCTACAGACATTATTTCACACTAATCAGACCGTAGCAATGGGTCAAGTATCTTCTCCTTACTGTCTGTTTCCGTGTATTTTTTCTGTATTTATGTGGTTAATTAAGGTACCAGTATATTTTACTTGATTAAGATACTCAGTCATGGCGGTGAATTTTGACGTCAAAAATATAATTCTCTCTTTCTCTCTCTTTAATTGTTTAATCCTGGGTTAAGAAAGAGATTTCTGTCGAATTAAATACTGTATATACTTTTCTAAATCGCTGTATGAATGATTGAATCACGTTATATAAAGGCTAGGGACACAAGAGCTAAATTTTATTTTTCCAAGATATATATATTGTAATGAAAAAAAGGCAGATTTTGGTTACATCGTGGCATTGTGAGGCGCAGTTCGGCCTACAACGAAAGAAGTTTTGTGCGCGACAAGCGAGGCCAACAACAAGGTCAAATTGGCTGAAAGCCCCGATGGGGAAACTCCCTCGGGGCGTGTGTAAAAAAAATGGTGGTGTGTGAAAAAGACCGATGGCGGGTAACCCCGGAGTTTTGTGAAATAAACCGCAGATGGGGAACCGCAGGAATTGTGTGAGAGAACTGATGGCGGGGAACTCCCGGGTGAGAACTTAAAAGGGGAGCCATTGGGTGGCTCAGGGTCAGATGTTTGCAGAGGGCAGATGAGTTGGGGAGAGGACGGACGATGGATCTGTCAGATGGTGTCAAAAAGCAGATGAGTTGCGGAGAGGACGGACAACGATTTAAAAGGCAGACGAGTTGGGGAGAGGACGGACGACGGATCTGTCAGATGAGGCTGAAAGGCAGATGAGTTTCAGATAATAGCAGATGAGTTACGGAGAGGACGGAGAGTGCAAATGATGAGTTGGACCTGGTTCCTACTACCTTCATCGGTGTAAAAAAAACTGCAAGACGCCAGAGAGACGCGGAAACATTCGTGAAGTTGGATGTTTGTAGGCCCAGTAAGTTCTTGAAAGCTGTGAAACTTGCTCAATGTGCCGATTGAATAATATTGAAATGATTTCTTTTATATTTTCAGTAACTGCATACTCCACTTCTCGAGAGACCCAAAATCCCCTGAGATAATGGTTCATGTCATCACCGTAAATTGATAAATGTAAAATTTTCAATTTGATTAAAATTTGTTCAATTAATAAATTAATGTCTTATCCCCTGAAAAGGATATTACAATATATATATATCTACACACATGTTTTTCGCGCTAATGAGACTGAAGACATGGTTCAACGGTCTTGTTCTTGTTGTTGTGGTGTTGAGGCCTTACACTGGTCTGTTGCAATTCTCCATGCTAACCTATCTTGTGCAAGCCTTTACATTTTCTCACAACTCTCGTGTCTCAAAACGTTGGCCTGTTAATCTATCCCTTCTCTTAGTCAACGTCCTCCATATTTTTCGATTTTCCCCTATTCCGTTTAGAAATTCTTCGTTAGTAACTCTATCCACCCATCTGATTTTCAGAATTCTCCTATAGCACCAGATTTCAAATGCTTCTATTCTTTTCCTTTCCTCATCTCCTATCGTCCACGTTTCGCACCCATACAACACCACGCTCCATACACAACATTTTTACCAACGATTTCCTAACATTTACACTTACATTACCCGTAAGTAAATCCCTCTTTTTCGTGAAAGCCTTCTTCCTTGCCTGTGCTATCCTACTCTTTATGCCTATTATACTTCTACCATCTCTAGTTATTACGCTTCCCAAGTAGCAGAATTCCTCAACTTCCGTCAAAATATCCCTTCACAATCTAACAGCCATTGTTATTCCACTGTTTCCCATCCTACACTCCATTAGCTTGGTTTCCCCTCTATTAATCCTCATATTGAACTCTTTCTCCAGAACTCTGTTCATGCTATTCACCGTGGTTTCTCCTCTGACTCCCCTAATACTACAGTATCGTCGGCAAAGCGTAAGGTTTTTATTTCTTCTTGACGTAAACAATCAATCGTAAATAGGACAGTCCATTAAAAGTAACAGTCGAAAATTGAGTTGCTTTCAGATATTCCTTACTTGACTTTGCCATCCATTTTACTGTGGTGATGGGAAAGACAGAAGATGCCTTGGAAGCCATAATGAAATGATATGAACGCGGTCCTGGAAAAGGAGTCCCACATGAGGATTACTGATCTGATGCAACCCTTTATCCTAACCTATCATGCGCAAGCCTATTCATTACCGCACAACCAGCACATGACACATCCTGCCTAATCCGCTTAACGTATTCCATCCTTAACATGAGCTTTAAAAAGTAGGAAAACCAAGGCAATGAAGTGTAGTACGGGAAACAGAACAAGAAAATACAGGTCCACGTTCATGGCATTTGTAGATTTTGAAAAAAGTCTTTCAAAATGTAAACTGGAAGATAATCCTTTGGATTTGGAAAATGACAGAAATAAAATATGGAGAAATAAGTGTTATACATAACCCATACAAAAGACGGGCAGCAGTAAACAGAATTGATGGGCGAGAAAAGGAAGCATAAATCGATGAGTCTGTCGCCCACGCTCTTTAAGTTATGTATATAGCAGGTGATGAAGAAAGTAAAAACGGAAAATGGAAAATGAATCAAGGAGAAGAAATAAAAACGTCAGTGAATAATTAATTAAGCTTGTTACGTTTCTGAAGGACCGTTAGATAGAGTAACACACACCGCTAGAGGTTATAGTAATTTATTTTTTACGAAGCTCTGTAGAAAGGCTCGTGCTGCGAAACACTGCCTCCGCTTATACATTTATGGAGTATTCCTGAAACAGAGCATACTAGAAACCAGAAAATACAGGAAAATAAAAGGTATATAAAGTAAACAAATGGAAGCGGGTGGGCTGTCTAAAATAAAAATGGCCGCAGTTTCTTAATGAGTTATGGTGATTTTTATTACTTTTTAAATTTGGTTTTGAAGTACCAACAGTTACGGGAATTGGCCAACCCCCGCTGATATGGTGAAGGAACTCGCTGGTGAGAGAGAGTGAAGGTCCATAGTTTGCATGTGGACGCGGCACTCGGCCATTGTGGTCGCTGATGAATGCAGCGCCGCAGCTTTATGTCTGCAATTCGCTCGCGAATCTGAATGGCGGTTCTGCGAAAGTCTCGCGCGTCCATTGTGTTTCCTCGGATCCAGGTGGTCGACCTCAATTCTCTTGCGCTTTGTCACGGACTCGCTCTTTTCTCACGGACAACAGACCGGTTATCTCTGTCTCTCTCTCTCTCTTCTCCTCTTCTCTCACCTCTTCACTCTCTCTCTCTCTCATCTCTCTCTCTCTCTGCGTCACTGGGGATCTCTCGCAAAACTCCCAACTGTGCACAGACTGTATTTCTCATCGTCTTCGTACCGTTTCTACTCCTTATATAAACTCTAGCCCCTCTTACACAAACATCTATTTTTAACCTTCGCTGTATGGGACGGATAAAACAACGTCGTCAAGCAGAAAAGGGCACTTTGAATCTTCACACCTAGGAGTCGTAGAAAGAGCGTGTGATAATGTGAACTGGAACACATGTTGAAGAGGACGGGAATAAAATATCGAGAAAGACACGAACACTAATTGATAAAAAATAATACTTTTAGATTTTTATGAATTTTGCGACTAATTTTACAAGACAGGATAAGAAAACGACGTCATACGTTCATTTGGCATTTGTAGATTTAGGAAAAAGCGTTTGATAATGTGAAGTGGAAAGAAACTATTAAGGATGTTGAAGAGGACGGGAATAAAATATTGAGAAAGTAGGCTTATCCGTAACCTCTACAGATGGCAGGATCAGTAATTGGAATTAAAGGGCAATAAAAGAAAGCAGAAATCAAGAGAGCAACGAGACAAGGATGTGGGATGCTGTAATTATGAAAAGACTTGCGCAAGATAGGTTAGCCTGTCTTAAGGGCTTGACTAAGTCCAGTCTACTCTTCCCTACAAATTTTTCGCCCGCTTCCATCTTGTTTGCATAGAAGTCACACAATTCCGTTCAAAGTCACGCCGCTATCGACCGCTTTTTTCTCTTTTATTTTTGCAGAATGTGGTTCATCGACACTGTGGATAAAAGACCCACACCTCGTACTCATAATAAAGTAAATAATTATTATTCCAATGAAATACATAAATTATTTTGTGTCTTTATCGACTTTTTTTTTAAGACTTAGTCAAAGCAAATTTTTTTTCAACGATCATTTTTTGAATGTATACGAAATAGGAAAGGAATTATTACACGATTCACAGTAATATTGAGCTTTACACTGTTTAAATTTTTCGTTTACCTCTTGTTAATTCACTTCCTGTTGTATCTTCGCAGTCCACTTGTCTTGTCGTCGTGTTGTTTTTTTGTTCAAGAGAATTCAGAAAGATATTTGAAAAGACTCTGTGTGTGTGTGTAAAAAAAATTCGTCTTAGTGTTTGGTGAGTTAAATAATAATTCATCTGGATAAACAATTCTTTGGGGGTTTCCGCAGAGCCAGGGTTAAATGGAGTTTAAGCCACGACGTTTCGATGGCGTACTCTGTCATCGTTGTCAAGTGAAAGGCCGAGAATTTTTTATTTATAATATATATATATATATATCCCCCTTGGAAAACCTTCTCCGATCTTTAATAACCAATCAACTGTCGGACTCTTCTCCGCTATTTTCAATACGTATTATTATTATTCTTCAAAATTATTCCAGCCACGGACAGTGAGTGATAAAAAGTTACCATTCTGTGTGACCGAAACAAAAATAGTCTGTAATCGCCGTCTATTTCTATTCTAAGTTAGTGTGAATGCTCAATTCAAGCCCAGTAAAGCATGTAGTTAATTTTAGAAGAAAGACAAGAATGGTCCGGTTGACATTTTTCCATTCTTGTCTTTCTTCTAATTTTTTTTTTGTAGTTATTGAAAAACAGTTCAGTTATCTGAGGTTATAAATTTCAAAATTTATTCCCATCAGGGATACAGAATTATTCTAAAATTAGACTACTAAAGCCGTATATATCTTGAGAATTATTCATATATGTGACATTCTGATGTTGGCGGACAAAACATTACGTTACTCCCTCCTTCTCCTGTGACCTTGACATAGTATTTATTATTGTAAAGGCATCCTTCTGAGATGTCATTAAAGTTCACCCCAATATCTGATGACACCACAACAAACAAAATCGTTTTTTTATTTTATTTTATTTATATATAAAAACTATTATCATACAGATGATTAAAGAATGAAGGTTTTCCCGGCGTATATTCTGAATAAACAATTCTTGGGTTTCCACAGCAAGGGTTAAATGGAGTTTAAGCCACGACGTTTCGATGGCGTACTCTGCCATCGTTCTCAAGTGAAAGTGAACTTGAGAACGATGGCAGAGTACGCCATCGAAACGTCGTGGCTTAAACTCCATTTAACCCGGGTGGAAACCCCAAGAATTGTTTATTCATCATACAGATTATCAGTTAGGTCAATATCTATACAGTATATATACAATATTTTTTTTAAAAAAAAATTATGAAAATAAGATATGGTGTGTATAATTAACGTGGTTGCGTGAGAGGCTAGGTTAATCCGTTTGATTAACCTACTTTAGCCGAACGGGATTAGGGTTTAATTGTGACTATCTGACGTGGGTGTGTGTGTGTGTGTGTGAGGATTGACAAGCAGTGAACTGATTTTTGGAGGATTAATAATGAGGATGTGGCCTGCATGATGGTAGAGTGAATGATCAGTGGGGAAGGAAGGATCAGCTCAATCGGGAGTTTTCTTTTGAGGCTAGGGGAGCGTGTGGAGGAGGTATGTGGAGGAGGATTGTCATGGATCGTGGGGGTTTTTGGGTGGTTGAGTGCCCTTTTGATTAGCTTTGTTATGGATTTAGAGATTACCGAGTTTGCATTGGGAATTTTGATGTTATAGTGGATGACGGAATTTCTTAGGTACCAGCCAGGGAGAGTTTGTAATGGTGCGTAGTGTTATGTTTTGTTTGGTTTGAATAAATTTTGGCTGTTGTTCCCCATATGGAGGAGGCATAGGACCAGGTGGGTTGTATTTTGGAGGAGGTATATGAGGCGTTTTGTGCTGCTGCTAGTGGAGACAGGGGATTTTCTGTTTAGGAGAAACTCTTTATCCCCTCCTAAACAGAAAATCCCCTGCCACAAAACGCCGCATATACCTCTCCAAAATACAACCCACCTGGTCCTATGCCTCCTCCTCCATATGGGGAACAACAGCAGCCAAAATCCATTCAGTCAAATTTCAAACAAACTCTCCCTGGCTGGTACCTAAGAAATTCCGTCATCCACAAAATTCAGTAATCTCCAAATCCATAAGAAACCTAATCAAAAGCGCACTCAACCACCCAAATCCATGACAATCCTCCTCCACATGCTCCCGTCGCCTCAAAAGAAAACTCCCAATTGACCTCATCCTTCCTTCCCCCTGATCATGCAGGCACATCCTAACCCACCTTACCATCATGTCCGCAGGCCACATCCTCACATATCCTCCCAAAAATCAGTTCACTGTCTGTCAACCCTCACCAACCTCTCAGATACTCACTAAATAAACCAAACCCATCCTGCTAAAGTAGGTTAAACAGTGGATTAACCTGCCACACACGCCGACATGATAATTATATGCATTATTTTAATCTTATATTGACTATTTAATGTATATACTGTATCACTATTGTAACTAACAGAAAATCAATTCGATAAAAGATTTTAAATCAATTTTTAAAAAAAATTTGAAGCATTGGAAAAATAATAACTATATAAAAAAAACCGAAGTAATAGTCACTCTGTTCATCAGGGGGGAAAAAACTAATACAAAGTAGTAAAACAAATGTTAGGTTCCGTCAATTTGGAACCTTACTCGGGTTCTATTTCTTCATCCGATATACTATTTTCGCTAAAATTAGATACTAGACGAATTGACTTGTGCTGTTCGCCCCAATCTTCTTCGGTATGGGTTTAATTATAGTTTTTACTAAAATTTTCTGGTATTCTTCCTGTTTCGTGGATTTCGCAACCTGCCCTGAACAACTCTTATCAACTCCGCTGGAATGTCAACAATTCCTGGTGGTTTACCTTTGCTCAGTTCAATCACCTAAGTCCCTGTCAAACTCCTACCTTAAAATTTTGTCCCCCCAATTTCTCCTCTTCAATACTAGGACCGCTTTTGTTTATTAATGACCTTCCTCGAAACATTCATCCTTTAAAAACAGTGTTGTATGCGGATGACACTAACGTAATTGTTTCCGATAGTGATATAAACGCTCTCAATGTAAAAAGTTGAAAACACTTTAGGAATGTTAAAGCAAATAAGTTAACTCTTATTACCGAAAAGACTAAACTACTACAGTTTTCGTCAACTGTTAATTCTTCTGTGTAAGACAAGAGATTCGCTAATGACGCGTCGTTTCTTGGCCTCCTTCAAGTTGACGATAACCTACGGTGGAATCGTCATGTCGAACTTAGTTCCGCGTGCTACTCAATAAAATTACTAATGCAGCAGCAAGTTGATCCTAAAACCGCGATTATTATGGTCTATTATTTCCACTCAAATATGTGCTACGGAATAACGAGTTGGGGGGGGGGTAATTAATTGCCCTCCAAGTTCTGACGTTTTCAAGTTACAAATAAAAAAAAAAGAGTTATAAGAATACTATGCGCGAAAGATTGTAGGGAACATTGCAAACCTCTATTTAAAAGCTTAGGAATCCTAACGTTTCCGTGCGTCTACATACTAGAAATTCTAAAATTTGTAAAACGTAATTTCAGCCTATTCCAAAGCAACGGGCATTATCAGTCCTCAGAGCTGATAAACATCGCCTTCACCTTAGTATCCACTGCTCCGGAATAAAACAGTTATAATCATGCAAGAATCTCCTGCTAGAAGGAGTTTATTATTATTCTATTCCTGAATTTATCAATCGGTCTGAAAGTAATTAAAGTCTATTTTTGCAAAAGTGCTGAATCAGTGTTCATCATATGCAAACAATATCAGGTGTATATTATACTTATCCTTCATAACGGTCTTTTTTCTTCTTTGTTTCATGACCCTAAATTGACGAGATCTGCTGGAGCCTGATTTCCCACGGATCTACCTACACACGTGTGTTTCAAAGTGTAGTTAGTGTATTGTGAAGTGCGTGGATCTCTATTATACCGATACACAGTGTTCCAAATTGACATTGTTTCTCTAGAAATTATATCTTTTGTATATGTTATGTATACTTTCTTTTATTTGTCTATCATTGTATACATAGTTTCTTTTACTATCTCTCTTATTGTTTTGTACTCATATTCTTGATATGTTGTATTCACATTTTGTTTGCTCTGCTTTGTTTTATTTATTTTTCATTGTATACATAGTTTTCTTTACTCATATGTTGTATCCATATTTTGTTTCTTATATTCGTATTCTTAGTGTGATATGTAACATATTCTTTGACTTGTCCTATTTCCTCAATAGAGGACTAATGGATCCAATAAATCTTATCTTATCTTATCTATAACTGACTGAGCCAGATTTCTAAAATTTTCTCCCATCTTTCCCCCCTTTCCTTCTTTTTCTACAATTAGTTTCCCATCCGCCTTCCTGATGTTCTCGCCAATATTTTTCCTCTCTCCAAATGTTCTCCTACAAGCTAAAACTATAAGTAAAAAATCCCAACTAATTTGTCAGCAAACAATATTTATTTTTCAGTATTTGACATCGGTTTTTGGGCTGTTAGGCCACGTAAATTCTCGGCGTGTCTGCCAACGTTTCGCTTGTGAGCACCAAGCATTATCAAGGCCAGGCCAGAATTTACGTGGCCTAACAGCCCAAAAACCGATGTCAAATACTGAAGTTACGTCGGCCACGAAAAACATCTGTTATAATATTTATTTTTATTTAATGCCCCTGCAACGTTTCGTCTGTATTTGTCGTCTCCTTCGTGTAAATTATTTTAAATTTAAAGGAAAAGATTTTGGCAGCAGCCGTCACTAGACGCAGTCTACCACTCAAAATATAATCCCCATGGGTTTAGCCATTTTAAATTTAACTAATATGAACGAAACATTGTTGATTAATTTAATAAACATCAATATTATTGATAGACAAGCAGTCTGGATTTTTTTATATTTCTTGACCTCACGTATTTATTTTACTCGCCAAATATGTTTCCCTTACTTCTTAAAAGAATGCATAAATTGCTCTCGGATTTCCAACAGGGTTTAACGTTTCAGTGGCTGTAAGCGCCATCTTCTTCAGACTCGAGTGTCGAAAATCGTCTGGCATATATTAAAAAATTCAAGTTTGTATAAAATGGCTGCAGTCACAACATCTATTTAGAAATAAATTATAGATCGAACACACGAGTTAAAACTCTACGTAACGTTCCTCGTCCGACGCTTCGTAAAAATAATTCGAAAAGAAATATAGCTCAGAATAGTTTCTTCCTAATATTTAAATTTGAATACAAAAAATTTTAAGAGAAATTTTTAACCGTGGTACATCAACTTCCACAGCCGAAATAAAAGGAAATGTGACATCACCGTAAGACGTTCTTCAGAAAATTAGGAAGACAGAATCATATATTTAATTGTTGTATTGTAATGACTAATATCATTATAAGTAATTATTTCGAGTGCTGGCCATTTTCTTGACTAATTTCAAATATTAATATAACTTTTCTTTTTGACCCCACGAGCGTAGACTGGCCAAACGTCATTACTCTTGTCGGGATTGCATATTTATTAGGCGTCATTTTTCTTTCAACTCTCAAAAGCAACCCCCTTTTTGATTAATAATTGTAGAGAATTAAGTTTAGTTTTTTTTTGCTCAGGTGGCATCACTCGCTATGAATGTATATATTCTTTGGCTTTGTCTAGTCTTCTGTTCAAAGATGTATCGACGTGTTCTGTTGAAATAAAAATGTTGGCTGATATTTATTGTATGTAAACGGCTGGGATAAAATGAAACCCCGGTTAAAGTTGTCTATTATCACTTTTAAAGAGTATTTGCCAAATAAATTTCCTGGCGGCAGCTGATAATTACGGAGATAGAAAATTATAATGTGTGACGTCACAACTGTGACGTCATTGTTTATGGCGCTTCATGCTACCCGTGAAAAGTGAGGCATAGTCTTGTCTGAAATTTAGAGCCGATGTTGGCCTTACCTAAAAATTGAGGGCCGATGTCGAATTTACAAATTTTCGGAGTCGCGCGCGCCGTTCTTAAAACAGCGATTTTTAGCCATTTTCTTTTTTTTAAAAAAAAAATATTCTGCTTGTTTACACACCATAATTTCCTACCCAAAAGCGTATTCAAAATGTCGGAACAAAGAATAATGGAAAAACTAAATGGAACAAACTATGCATCGTGGAAATTACCAAATGAAAATGGTGTCGATGGAGTGTGACTTATGGACCGTCATAAATCCAGGTGAGGGACAAGCCCGGTGAAAATGTTGACGCTGATGAGAGACGGAAATGCATATCGAGAAAAGGTTTACAAGCGGCGGGATCGTAGATCTAAAGTGTATCAGAAGTGAACAGAATATTGCAGATATTTGACGAAGGCATTGTGACAGAAAACGCACGAATTTCATCGCTGCCAACTTGTGAATCCAATAAAAATTGCGGAATGATCATTCAAAATAATTCATGATTCTTCCAAAGGGGGGAGGATTGTAGAGAATTAAGTTTAGTTCTGTTTTTTTTTGCTCAGGTGGCATCACTCGCTATGAATGTATATGTTCTTTGGCTTTGTCTAGTCTTCTGTTCAAAGATGCATCGACGTGTTTGTTCTGTTGAAATAAAAATGTTGATTGATCTTATGTTAAATTGAATAAAGCATTATTAATTTAACATACATTAAATGAAAATATTAACAATGGTTACGGGCCCAGGCGTGAAACTGTGATAAGATTACACGTGAATTATACAAAAGTGAGGTTAGGTGTTGTCTCAAAAAATTTGGTTGATATCAACGTAAAAATCCGTGCAAGTCGTCGAATCACTCAAATGCGTATTCAAAATGTCGGAACAAAGGATAATGGAAAAACTAAATGGAACAGACTATGCATCGTGGAAATTACCAAATGAAAATGGTATTGATGGACCGTCATAAATCCAGGTGAGGGACAAGCCCGGTGAAAATGTTGACGCTGATGAGAGACGGAAATACATATCGAGAAAAAGGTTACAAGCGGGGGGATCGTAGATCTAAAGTGTATCAGAAGTGAACAGAATATTGCAGATATTTTGACGAAGGCATTGTGACAGAAAACGCACGAATTTCATCGCTGACAACTTGTGAATCCAATAAAAATTGCGGAATGATCATTCAAAAAAATTCATGATTCTTCCAAAGGGGGGAGGATTGTAGAGAATTAAGTTTAGTTCTGTATTGTTTTTTTTGCTCAGGTGGCATCACTCGCTATGAATGTATATGTTCTTTGGCTTTGTCTAGTCTTCTGTTCAAAGATGTATCGACGTGTTTGTACTGTTGAAATAAAAATGTTTGATTGATCTTATGTTAAATTGAATAAAGCATTATTAATTTAACATACATTAAACGAAAATATTAACACAATAATGTTAAATTAGCTGCCCATGCTTCTTCTTTCCTGCCGCTTACGTTCGTTCCTTCCTTGAAGATTGTTTTCACCGCAGATAATTAGCAATGCCCCCGTTTATACATCATTCTGATAATGGTTGGAACTGAATATTAACACGGAGAAGTTCTGGCGGTGAGATCAAAAGACAACTTTCATAAGCGTGTGTTTCTTTTATTTTTTATTTTTTAAAATAAACAAAGAAAGCTAAGAACAAAGCGGAGGAAATCAAAGGCAGGCCACGACAGTTGAAAATTTGCTCGCACACAAAGTGAAACAAGAGGAGGAGGAGGAAGGGGACGGCGTGTTGTTGTTATTAAAGAAGAAAGATGGCGTCCCTCCCTCCTTCGATACAGACCAACCAATAGAATGTCGTAAACACGACGATGATCAAAAGGAGAACAGAAAGTGTCCTTTTGGGAGAGTAATTGGTAACGGCAATGGCGGCGGCGGCGACACCATTAACCAGGAAACGTGATAACGCGTTCTTTCAAACGCAACTCAAGGAGGGGGGAGGGGGGTGGATTACACCAAACTTCCCCCAATATTTTCAAGATTATCTACAATTATTTTTTTTGATTTATAACAATTAATTTTCTTGTTGTTGTGTTATACTAACCTATTCTCTACAAGCAGCCTTTTTAATACCACATATCCACCACATATTCCCCTATTCTTCTCACAGTATTCCATCCTTGGCCTCCCTCCTCTCTTCACCTCCCTCTAATGCTTACACCCTCATGCCACTAAATGTTGCCTATTATTCTAATCCCTTCTCTTGTCCTCCATATTGTTATCTCTCTTCCCCTATTCTACTTAGAACTTCGTGGTTAAAGATTCTATCAACCCATATCATTCTACAATAACATCAATTTCTAAAATCTCCGATTCTTTTCCTTTCTGCAACTCTTATCGTCCACGTTTGTTTCGCTCCCATATGACGTCACACTCCACAGCAAAATTTCCTAATATTCAGTGCTTATATTTGCCGTAAGTAAATTCCTATTTTATTGCCTGTGCTATCCTACTCTTCATGTCTGGTAGGTATACTTCTACGATCCCGCAGTTATTTGCAGAATTCCTCAACTTCCTTCAAAATATACCTTCTCCATCGTGATACCCTTTTTCTTATTCCACTGTTTCCCCATACTACATTCCATTACCTAGTTTTTCGCTCCATTAATCCTCAGGACTACGTTCATGCCACTCATTGTGGTTTCCAAGACTTATTCCGACTCTCCTAATGCCACAATACAATCGGGAATGCGTAGGGTTTTTATTTATTCTTCTTCTTCTCCTTCTTGAATTTTGATTCCTTCTCCAGAACCTGTTGTTACTTTTTTAATCGCCTGTTAAACTACATCGGCGACAGATTGCATCCTTGTCTTACTCCTTTCTTAATTTCTGCTTTATTTTCTTTATCTTCAATTCTAATTCCTGATGACTGTCTTCTGGAGTTTATGGATAAGCTTTCTTTCTCGATATTTTATCGCTTTCCTCTTCAAAATCTAGTTAATACTATCAAAGGCTTTTATAAACCTGCATATATACCATGAAGATTTCTTCTTAGCCTGTCTTGTCATTAGACGCAGAGTTAATGCTGTCTCTTTTGTCTAGAAATTTTACCTGTTACCTGTCAGGATTCACAGTTTTATTTCGGTTGATATGAAGTTTTTATCCTCTTCATATCAGTTTTAGTTACTATATATATATATATATATATTGTGATAAAAAAGGCGGATTTTGTGGCATTGTGGCGTTATGAGGCGCAGTGCGTCCAACAACAATGTCTAGTCGGCTGAAAGATGGTGATTCCCCGCGGGAGAGTCCCGCAGAGCGTGTGTAAAAAATGACGATGGTGAAACCCCGCGGGAAAACCCCACCGAACGAGTGTAAAAAATGAGGGCGGGAAACCCCGAAATTTTGTGAAATAGGGGAATTCCCGTCGGAAGGTTTAAAAGGGAAGCCGATGGGTGGCTCAGCCCCAGAAGGCAGGCGAGTGGAGGAGAGGAGAGGACGTGGTCCGACCCCCAGAAGGCAGGCGAGTGGAGCAGAGGACGGACGTGGACCGAGCAGAAGTGAAACGAGTGGAGGAGAGGACAGACTTGGTCCGAGCAGCCAGAAGCCAGATGAGAGGACGGACGAGAGCAGACGTGTCCAGACGTGATCAAATCCTGCAAGACGCCAGAGAGACGCACAAACATTCGAGAGGTGGATGTTTGTTGGCCCAGTAATTGTGGGTAAGCTATAAAAAAAATTGTGAAACTTGCTCATTGCTCTGGATAAATAATATTTAATGATTTTTCTTTCTATTTTCAGCTACTGCATACTCCATCCATCTCTCGAGAGACCCAAAATCCCCTGAGATTAAGCCCGTGTATTCACTTTAAATTAATAAATGAAAAATTTTAAAATTGATCATAATTTGTTCTGTTAATTAATAAATGTTTTATACCAAAAAAAAGTATATTACAATATATATATACAACGTCTCATCCATCTTTGTGGACTCCTTCAGGTAAGGAAAATTCATTTATTGGCCTCATTTACAACTAACATTTAAACTACTCAGACGTTAATTGGTTTTTGTATATAGAAATTTTTGAAAGGGACCTGAGGACAATAATCTGATGTTGACGACGACGACGACGACCGCCATCACTACTACTACCGCTACTAGTAATACGAGGATTTTCTCTTTCCATTTACGACACGCTGACGGCGAGGCGGGGATCGTACGAGTAACGAGATGGCGCAGAGAGAGTGAGAGAGAGAAGAGAGGCACGGTACATGCGAAACAGAGAAGAGGCAGAGAGGAAGGGGCGAATGTAGCGAGGGAGAGGGAAATGTGGCACATACGAGGCGATACGATAAGAGGGGAACGAAGGGGGTTGCTGTGGCGAGAGGGAGACAGAGACAGAGGGAGAGAGTGAGAGAGACGTTTTGAATTACGCAGCAGCGAACATTCGCGAAATAGCGTCACACACACGCCGACGTTGACAAACCAGAGAAATGTGGCAACGTCACAAACACGCAGGACTTGATGGTTGCTCCTCTCACGTTTGAAACATCCTTCAACGACGAGGTCGCTGTGAAAAATCTCAAATGATGTAGTTGTCATCATCATCATCTTATTCCTGAGATGACGTCACTCTTCGCCCTGGGCAGGAAAGTAGTTCCACGTGCAGGAAACTGCTGCGTGTTATCTTTGCCTGGGTCTCTTCGTTCTAACCTCTCTGCAACTTACGCCGTTTTGGTTGATCAAAATCAAAGAGTATCTTAAATAGATACAGAGAGAGGCAAGAGCAGCGTGACGTCATCCCCCTTCCTCCTCCTCCTCCCCCCCTGCAGCTCCCGTAAGAGCCTGCCATGTAAAAACAGAGCTTTTTTGAGTCAGCTAAAATCCTTTTTATGGCAGCAAAAGACAAACTAAACTGGATTATTTATTTACCCCATATATTAGTATTTCCAAACATATAAGGCAAAAGAATCAATTCAAATGGGGAATATTAAAAATATTGATCATGTTTCTAAATCGGTATTACGAGTTACATGCGGCCAAGTTATATCAGCATATTTTCCTCAATTAAATGTTAAAAATATATATAATTTTCTATTCGCAAATGTTGGAACAGAATGTTTTTTCCCTCGTCTAATTTCTGAGAAAAAGGAATTTTCTATATGCTTGGGCCGATTGGACTTTTTAAAAATGGAACACTATCTCATTAAATTATTAAAATGTCACTCTTTTTTAGATTAATCATAAAAAAAATTACAATACGGTTTGGAAACATTTTGATAAAAAAAATAATAATTATAAAAATTCAAATTGCGAAAAATGTTTTTATAAATTATTTATGTATGCTGCTCGACTTATTCAGCGAGATTAAATAATAATAATAAAAGGACCTGACTGAGATAATAAGTACGGTTGATATGTTTTTAATTTAATCGAATAATTAACTATGAAAATTAAAATTTTAATTTAATAGTGGCAACACTGCTGTTGGCTATTTGTTCGTTTCTCGTTCGAATTTAAGTGTATTTTAGGACATAATCGATGATGTAGTGAAATCAGATAGTGAATAAACTTCTGAACAAGTTACCTTATAAGACTAATTAGTGTTGGAGCGATCCTGAGTCACCTGATGACATATAGATGTCTCTGCTGTCACTCACTCGTCAACAATTCAGCGTGCATTGATATCTTTTCTTGTCTTTCGACCCTGGCCTTAGTTAATAACACAAGATATGCGACTTTATTTAAGAAAGGGAGATTAAGAATCAGAGTGAATTAATTAAAAACATTAAATTTCCTTTAGGAGCCATTTACTAGTGAAAGATGCCCCCAATGTCGCATCGAAACGTCGGCCTATATAAATTACATTATAAAAATATCTTATTTTCCGAATTCAGATCCTAGGAAAAACAATTTACATTCTGCTCCAACGTTTACGAATAGAAAATTATATATATTTTTAACTTTTAATTGAGGAAATATGCTGATATAACTTGGCATCCAACTCGCAATTCCGATTTCGAAACATGCTGAATATTTTTAATATTCCCCATTTGAATTGATTCTTTTGCCTTCTGTATTTCGAAATACTAATAAACAAAAAAATCCACTTTAATTTATCTTTTTCTGCTTTTAGAAGGATTTTAGCGGACTCAAAAAAAAAAGCGCTGTCTTTACATGGCAAGCTCTTATGGGAAAGTTACAGGGGAGGGAGGGGATGACGTCACGCTGCTATTGCTCCTCTATCAATTTAAGATATTCTTCGTTCGTTGCAACCTCTCTGCAGCTTACGCCATTTTGGTTTACCAAAATTGCCTCCATTTGAGAAGTTTCCTAATTTGAGGACCAGGAGAAACGCCCTCTCTTACTTTTATATTAATAAATTATACGCAGGGGAAACACAACATTAAGACCCGTTTCGAAGTCTCACGTGTTTTCCAGTACAAAATGTAAAAAAAAAAAATTGCGATTTGTGTAAAAGATCCTGATGACGAGAGGAGAAAAAATAAATTGTGACAAATTTTGGATTCAGCGTTAAAAAATTACATAAAAAAACAGCGATTATCGAAAATAGGAGAAAGGGAAAGAATAGAAGCCTTTGAGATGTGGTGCTATAGGAGAATGAGATGGACGGATAGAATCACAAACGAGGAAAGTCTAAACAGAATAGGGGAAAAGCGAACAATATGGAGGACGTTGACCAAGAGAAGGGATGATTAAAAGGCCACGACACGACACGAAGGTCTTGTAAAATTAGCATTAGAGGGAAGTGTGTGTGGGGTAAGAACAAAAAACATTTCCGAAAACATTAGAAATTCCTTACCGTTGTGAATTTCAATAAGTGCCATTACAGGGATATTAAGCGTTAAGCCGTATACAAAGAGTCTGTTACCGTGCAATTTTAATAGCAATTATGTCTTCAGGAAAGACATCACACTTTTGTGTTTTTTTAGAAAATAAATTCCGTACTGTTGACGTCATCAAGGTTCACGTGACACTCTATGCAGTTGTGTCAGAGAGACTCCACTCACAGATTACGGTGTGCATGTGTGCATCTCAATTATTAGCTATGGATAGCAATGTAATAAAAATTTTAACTAAAAAATTGCTGTTGATAATTTGTAATTATTAATTGCAATTCTTATTTTAATAAACTATTCACTCTTCCGACTTCCTTTAAGGAGAAAAATGTAATACCTAGAGAGAGGTAATCAGACAGAGAGAGAGAGGGGTATATAGAGGAAGAAAGGGACAAGATAGTTCATTAGGAAGAAAGAGAGAGGGAGAAGTGAAATATATATAGAGAGAAAAGGAGAAGGTGAAAGAGGGAGGGGAAGAGACAGAGATACAGGCGAAACATACATAGAGATAGAGAGAAGAAAAAGAGTTTAAGTAGAAAGCGAGAGAAGAAAAGAGAGGTTAAATAGTGTGTGAGCAAAGAACACAGAGACAGAAACAGACAGAGATATACAGAGAAAAGTTAAATAGACAAAGAACAAAAGACATAAATGTAGAGAGTCATCTTAAATAGAGAGAGAGAAAAAAAGAAAGAACAAAAGAGGTTAAATAGAGAAAGGGAGAAGATGCAAAGAGAAAATTCAAGGGGTACAGAAGTAGACAGGGAGGTTACATAGAGAAAGGGAGAAGAAACAGAGAGAAAAAAAGGGGGTACAGAAATAGACAGGGAGGTTAAATAGAGAGAGAGATAGGGGGGGTGAAAGAGAGAGGAGATATAGATAGAAAGGTGAGAAATAGACAGAACGAGAGACATAGAAACAGAGGGAGAGAGGCTAAATATTGAGGGAGTGAAAAGCAAAGAAAGAGAAGGGGGCAAAGAGATGAAAAAAAAGAGAGAAGAAATTAGATATAATAGAGAAAGACGCAGAGAGGAGATATAGAGACAAAGGTGATAAATAGAATGTACAAGAAATAAAGAGAGGGCAGTTAAATTGACACGGAGTCAAAAAGAAAGAAAAAGGAGACTAAGGAAAACGAAATAGAAATACATAGAGAGAGGGGGAGGGGAGAGAGGGGGAGAGAGAGAGAGAGAGAAGTTACACCCTGACGCGGACAAGAAATAAGGTAATCATCTTGATCGCAGTTGCTGATAAATGTCGACGGCTCGCAAAATAAACTCTTCAGTATGTCTTACTAATATTTTTTTGCCAATTTTTGTAGCTCAATGTAGTTGATGACGAAACATAAATTGATTTCGCCTTTACATTGGATGTTGGTTGGGGAACAAGGAATTCAGAGCCTTGCAGCGTCTAACCTAAACCGAAGAGAGACGGAAATTTAGAAAGACGGAAGAGGATCCGGAACTGGGAGGAAGGAAGAGTTCATCAAAGGAGGGGCGGGCGGTCGCTGAGAAAAAAAATTAAGAAGAAAACAGCAATAAATACTTGTGAAGATAGGAAGGAGCGGGGACAGAAGGATAAATAAGACGAGATAAAGTAAATGCCAGGGTGGGGTAAACATGGGTCCACGTCAATCCGACTTCAGCCATCGGGCGGCTGTGCTTGAAAAAAAAAACCCTTCCTATGCTGTTAAAGAGAAGTAGACGCGTTGACCGCTGGGGATTTCCAGTGGCATCATAGAAACTGATAACAGGGGGCTTTTAAAGAAACATTCGATTTGATTACAACATTTCTTCTGAACCAGAAGGGCTACCAACGTCTACATCACAAAATCCGACTAACACAACTTCCCTGACACTGAGAGAGTGGAGATCGGACGAAACAAGAAGGATTAAGGGAGGAGGAGAGAGACTCTTGCACAACACGGTCACTGGGAAAACCTTCCATCGTTGACAGATTTTTCCCTCTTGCGATGAGTCGCGGTAACTTACCGGAAAAGTGAGGACGTGATGTTAAAAGGAAGTGCTACAAGGTTGCAGGAGGAGGATATTTAATACATTGTTGTTGTTGTTGTTGTGTTCAGTCCTAAGACTCGTCTCATGCAACTCTTTATGCTAACGTACATTGCGCAAGCCTTTTCATATTCACATAACTTACCATCTAATCCCTAATCTGCTTAGCGTATTCCATCCTTGGCCTCCCTCTTCTGTTCACTTCCCTCTAATGACAATTTCACAAGACCCTCGTGTCTCAAAACGCGGCCTATCAATCTGTCTCTTACTCAACGTCCTCCATATTTTTCCCTCTTCCCCTATTCTGTTTAGAACTTCCTCGTTACTTACTCTATCCGTCCATCTCATTATCCTATAGCACCAAATTTCAAAGACTTCTACTCTTTTCTTTCCGCAACTCCTATTGTTCACGTTTAGCACCCATATAACCAACATTTTTTTTAGCAACGATTTCCTAATATTCACACTTATATTACCCGTAAGTAAATTCCTCTTTTTTTTTCGAGTAAACCTTCCTTGCTTGCGGTATCCTATTTTAGATCTTGTGTTATCCAAGCAGCAGAATTGTTAAACATCGTTCAAAATATCCCTTCCCTAAACTAACAGCCTTTATCATTCCGCTGTTTCCCATATTACACTCCATTACCTTGGTTTTCCTTCTATTAATCCTCATATTGAACTATTTCTCCAGGACCACATTCATGCCATCTTTTACGGTTTTCAAGTCTTCTTGTGACTCCCCCTAATACTACAATATCATTAGCAAATCTTACTGTTTTATTTCTTGTCCTTGCGGTATGATTCACTTTCCATATTCCGTTTTAACTTTCTTCATCGCCTGTTCTAGTCATAAGTTCAACAACATGGGGCAACAGACTGCATCATCCTTGTCCATCTCCTTTCTTGATTTCTACTTTCTTTTCTTGATCTTCTATTCTATTTACTGATGCCTGTCCTCTGTAGTGGTTATCCTTAATCCTTAATAAATGTGTTCTTGTTTACACTATGAAAGGTTTTTTTCTAAATTTACGCATGAACGTAGGCCGATTTTTCTTTATCCTGTCTTCTAAACTTTAGCCGCAAAGTCAATATTGCTTCTCTTGCCCCCCCTACATTCTTCCAAAAACCAAACTGATTTTCTAATTATTAACAGTACTGTATACAAATCAAAGGCGATATACGCGATGCGCTTCAGGTTTCATATAAGGACCGTTGTACAAAAACCCTGCGACTTATTAAGGGCTTCGTCCTTTAATCGTTCGTTCTTAAACCATTATTGAGGTTTAGCGATGATCACTCCAGAGAAGGTTTCTGTCCATCTCTCGGTGGTTCCTTCCTTTCCCCCCGCTCACCCTCTCTCTCTTTTTAAGGGCAGAAAAGGTCCTACCCTAATGACATGGCAAATAGAACTTGCAACAGGATCCATTATGACGTCAGTAGTTGAGCCAGTCAAGCGAGATGGCTAAATTACTGTTGAACGTGAAATAATCCATAAATTTAACTTAAGTTTCATTTGAGTAATTATAATTTTTAATAAGTTAGGAAATAGTCAAAAAAGAAAGAAAAGAATTGGAGCGCCAAGGCGGCGGATGATTGAGGAAACATCACATAAAGGCCAGGTAATGAAACCGAAGACAATGGTTCAAGTATCTCCTCCTTCTAAAATATAATTGACTGCTTCTTTGTATTTTTTTTAGTATGTACTCGCTTATTTACGGTACCTGCAGTACATCAATACGAGTCGTGCCGGTGGTTATGACGTCATAAAGTAGAAGGCGTGGAAAGGTAAATTTTTTAAAAATGTGACTCCCGGGCATAGCCGAGCACCCAACTACCAAATAACATAAGTGTGTGCGTGTTTACTCGGCCAACTGCCTCCTGTAACTGGTGGAGACACGGAGAAGGGAATGCTGCGACCCCATCACAGCAAACTCGTCTCCCGTCGTTCGGAAAAGGCCTGAGAATAGTACCCAATGCCCGACCTACCTGATGCAGGTTTTCTAGGGTTTTCCCTGCATCTCTTTAGGTGAAACACCACGAGGGTAGGATCCTTAAACCATAGCCCGGGGGCCCTAGTTAACCCTTGCCTACCGTCCTTTTCAATGCCCTTCCTGTGCTATTAAAGGGGAGTTGCCTGTTTCAGGATCACCCTCATGTAGCCTGTTAACCACCGCAAAAAAGAAGGAAGAATATAGGGACAAGAGAAGCAATGTTTACTGTGCCTCAAATTTTTGAAGACAGGATAAAGAAAAAACAGGGTTTACGTTCATGGCATCTGTAGATTTAGAAAAAGCCTTTGATAATGTGAACTGGAACACACTATTAAGGATTTTTAAGAGGACAGGAATAAAATATAGAGAAAGAAGGAGTAGTACATAACCTCTACAGAACAGTAATTCGTATTAATGAACGTAGACTTTCCCGGTGAATAATTCGGATGAAATCTTCACGGTTGTGTTCTTTTAAATACCTGACCCGGTTGTTGGTTAACCGTGAAGATTTCATCCGAGTAATTCGTATTGATGATCAAGAAAAGAAAGCAGAAATCAAGAAAGGAGTAAGTCAAGGATGGAGTCTGACGCCCCATGCTGTTTACCTTATACATAGAACAGGAGATGAAGAAAGATAAAACGGAATATGGAAAAGGAATCACACTGCAAAGTTTGCTGATGGTTTTGGTGGTATTAGGGTAGTCACAAGAAGACTTGGAAACCATAATAAATGGCATGAACGTAATCCGGGAGGAAGAGTACAACATAAGGATTAATGGAGGGGGGAAAACAAGGTGATGGAGTGTAATATGGGAAACACTGGAATAAAAAGGACGTTAGATTGGGAACGAATATGCTTAAGTGGAGTAGGATAGCAACAGGCAAGAAAGATGAATTCACTTACGGCCAATATGAGCGTGAATATTAGGAAATATTGGTAGGGAATTTATGGGTTAGTGATGTAGAAAGGAAAAAGAGTAGTAGTTTTCGAAACGTTTTTGCTGTAGGAGAATGAGATGGAAGGATAGAATCACCAATCAGGACGTTCCAAGCAGATTTGGGGAAGAGGACAAGAGAAAGGAAGGGACAGATTAATGGGCCACACGTTTTGAGACACACGATTCTTGTGAAATTCACATTAGAGGGAAGGTAACAGAAGGAGGAGGAGGAGGTTCGAGGATGGTTAGGGAGGATGTAGGAGTTAGGTGAATATGAAAAGGCTTGCGCGAGATAGTTTAGCATGGAGAGGTGCGTCATACCATTCTAAGGGCTCAATACCACAACAACAATAACAACATGACGGGCGTTTTACAAGGCGTTGAATATGGAGGCGAGCCGGCCAGAGAGAGAGAGAGTGTAAGTGTGTAGTAGAGGAAGTAGTAGTAAGGAACTTACCCTGCGCTGCGAGTGTTTGTGGTAGGGCGCCCGCGCGTAGACTGGCCGAATCAATGGAGTGCCTCGACTGCGAGGGTCAAAGCGCCGTCTGCTCGCGGACGCTCAGTCGGACTCGGCGGTCGACGCGGCAATCGATACTTACTCGCGCGATCGATACGCTGCAAACTACCACCACCACGTGTGCGAAACTTCCCCCCACCCTTACTCTCTCTCTCTCTCTCTGCGCGAACCCGGACCTTCCCGCCACAGTCTCTCATTACGTCATCAAACACATACACACACAACGGGTCGGCCATCTTGCGTCCTCCTTAAAGCCCCGTCCACACTTGCGAGCACGAACCGAGCAACAAGCTGAAACTTGCTCGGCTCGTCTCGTCGTGCAGCAGCGAACACGCGAGCGCGAACCGAGCAACAAGCTAAAACTTGCTCCGCTCGTCTCGTCGTTCTAGTGAGCAGCCAGCGAACACGCGAGCGCGAACCGAGCAACGAGCGAACACGAGCCACTAGTCGATCATCATCTTTGAAGACATTATACTCCAAACAGCAACCAGCAAGAGATTTGATTGTAAGGAAAGATTTATTAAACGCAACATATAGGAAGCGGGTAGTTTATTTTATTTATATTGCGATGCAATGTAATAGAAAACAACTTATAATATTTTTATTAAATGAAAACTTAATTATAATAATTTTTTTACAATTTCTAAATTAATTAATTTAACAATACTGATGTTCATAAAACCACACCTAAAGTTTAGTGTTCTTACAATTATTTGTCACGTGCTATTGTGTTTCTATAAGGATAATTTCACACCTTTCATTGTTAATTTATTTAGGGGATAATTACACGTGTCCACCTTCCTTAATGATGCAAAAATTCTTTTGTATTTATTTTAACTATTGTTACATTTACAAATTAATGTGATCGAGCAGTAGCAGCGGTTGAAATACAATTAGAGTAATCCACATTTTCAAGCTTTCATCGTTTTTTTTAGATAGTTGTAAAAACTTAAACACGTGTAATACATATTTTAAAATGTTTTTACTTGTATATGAAAGAAATTTAGGATTAATATCCAATGGTAAATGTAGATAACTATTAATTGAGATTATTTATATAATATATATAATACTTCATGCCATGAGAATTAAAGTAACAAGGCAAATTGCCTCATTATGTGAGGTATTACCAAAATAAATTTGACTGTGGATTTTGTGAGAGGTGCGGAGTTTGTTTCAGTTTTATGCCATCTTAAGTCCCATATAGCTGTGGGTGGCTCCTAACAGCATCGATAAATTTCAGAGTCCGCTCTTGGGACCAATCCCAATCCGATGTCGTCATCATCATCATCATCATCTTGAAAGTATATCGCAAATGATCGAGACAATCACAGAACACAAGCCAAGGTGTTATGATTATCTCTGATACAAGGCAAAGAGCTCGGCTCGTCTGTCGTCCACACACTACGAGGCACGCGAACCGAGCATTCCTTTGATGTTTCGTCAAAATACCGACAACAGATGGAAAACACGGCGAGGCGAGCAACCCTGGCTCATCTAGCGCATGCGCACATCAGGTTGCGCATGCGCACAGCCACGTGTTCGGTTCGTTGCTCGCAAGTGTGGACACGGCTTTACGGTGTTAAAAGTTCCAGGGTGGACCAGAGACCGTACAGTGCTGCTGTTGTGGTGTATATCCTATCTCTTGGAGGTTGAAACGAGGAGAACCACTTCCCCACTAGAGATGGGGAACCTTCCGTTCCAGGACTTGTCAAAATTTCTTCTAATGCTCCATATTTAGAACACCGTCATGTCTCAAAACGTGGCCTTTCTCAACGTCCTCCATATTTTTTCCCTCTTACCGTGTTCCCTTTAGAGCTTCCTCGTTAGTGAGTGATTCTATCCGTCCCGTCTCCTAATCCTATATCACCACATTTCAAAGATTTCTATTCTTTTCCTTTCTCCAACTCCTATCGTCCACGTTTCACACCCTTCTTAACGCCACGCTCCATACCAACATTTTCAGCAATGATATCCTAATATCTACACTTCTGTTACCAGTAAGGAAATTTCCAGTGGCATCATAGAAACTGATAACAGGGGGCTTTCGATTTGATTACAACATTTCTTCTGAACCAGAAGGGCTACCAACGTCTACATCACAACTTCCCAACTAGGAAGTCCCTGACACGGACAGAGTGGAGATCGGAAGAAACAAGAAGGATTAAGGGAGGAGGAGAGAGACTCTTGCACAACACGGTCACTGGGAAAACCTTCCATCGTTGACAGATTTTTCCCTCTTGCGATGAGTCGCGGTAACTTACCAGAAAAGTGAGGACGTGATGTTAAAAGGAAGTGCTACAGGTTGCAGGAGGAGGATATTTAATACATTGTTGTTGTTGTTGAGTTCAGTCCTAAGACTCGTCTCATGCAACTCTTCATGCTAACGTACATTGCGCAAGCCTTTTCATGTTCACATAACTAACCATCTAATCCCTAATCTGCTTAGCGTATTCCATCTATCGCCTCCCTCTTCTGTTCACTTCCCTCTAATGCTAATTTCACAAGACCCTCGTGTCTCAAAACGCGGCCTATCAAAACTATCCCTTCTCTTACACAACGTCCTCCATATTTTTCCCTCTTCCCCTATTCTGTTTAGAACTTCCTCGTTACTTACTCTATTCGTTCATCTCGTTATCCTATAGCACCAAATTTCAAAGGCTTCTACTCTTTTCTTTCCGCAACTCCTATTGTTCACGTTTAGCACCCATATAACCAACATTTTTAGCAACGTTTTCCTAATATTCACACTTATATTAACCGTAAGTAAATTCCTCTATTTTTTTCGAGTAAACCTTCCTTGCTTGCGGTATCCTATTTTAGATCTTATGTTATCCAAGCTGAAGAATTGTTAAACATCGTTCAAAATATCCCTTCCCCAACTAACAGCCTTTATCATTCCACTGTTTCCCATACCACACTCCATTACCTTGGTTTTCCCTCCATTAATCCTCATATTGAACTCTTTCTCCCGGACTACGTTCTTGCTATTTATTATGGTTTCCAAGTCTTTTTCTGTTTCTCCTAATACGACAAACCTTAGGGGTTTCATTTCTTCGTTTTTGCATTATTATTCCTTTTCCACATTCCTGTTTTAACATTCTTCATCGCCCGTTCGATATGAATTAGTTAAAGAGCATGGGCGACAGACTGCAGCCTTGTCTTGCTCCTTTATTTCCGATCTTCGATTATAATTACTGCTGACTGCCTTCTGTAGAGGTTGTGTATAAGCCTTCTTCTGCGATACTTTATTCATTATCCAGTTCATGTTAACAAAGGCCACAAACGCCATGGAACGTAGGCCAGTTTTTCCTTATCCT
This sequence comes from Eucriotettix oculatus, assembly GCA_034510155.1. Classification (NCBI taxonomy): domain Eukaryota; kingdom Metazoa; phylum Arthropoda; class Insecta; order Orthoptera; family Tetrigidae; genus Eucriotettix; species Eucriotettix oculatus. Next base: position 12,302,831 of record CM067376.1, read on the forward strand.
GTCCCTACAGTTAAAAACAAACCGATCTTCTCCTAACTCTGATTCTATTTGACGTTCCTGCATACTATTTTCCCTAATATTTTCCATGCATGAGATATTAATCTAATTGTCCTGTGCTGTTCGCGTCTATCAGCCCCAGTATTCGTCAGTTTGGATACAATAATGTTTTTACTAATACCTAGTGGTATTTTCCCTGTTTCGTAGATTTCGCAAACTATCCTGAACATCCATGATATTGCTTCTTATCAACTCCGCTGTAATGTTATCAATTCCTGGCGTTTTACAGTTGCTCAGGTCTGTCAGCGCTCTGTTCAACTCCGAACATTACCTTTTGTCCCCCAACTCTTCATCATCCTCCTCCTCCTCTTCTCCTTCTATTACAGACTGATTTACATTTCCACCGCGATACAGCTCTTCTAGATATTCCTTCCTATCTTTCCACCTTTTCTTCTTCATTCAGAACTCGTTTCCTATCCGCTTTCCTGATGTTCTTTCTAGTGTTTTGCTGATCTGAATGTTTCTTTGAATTTCCTATAAGCTTCGTCTTTTTTCTCCTTCACCATGAAATCTTCAACTACTATGTATTTCTCTTGGAGCCAAGCCTCTTTGGCTGCTTTGCACTTCCTATCTATCTCATTGTTCAGGGGCTGTCCTGATTTTTCTTTTTATATTTCCGCCAGGTAGTTTTTTGTGTTGCCCCCCGTAGAATATTTAAGTTCACGGTACAAATCTAATTTAATGTGATGATGCGGGCGCACAGAGTGCGTTGCCTCTCTTATATCTTTCTCAATTTATGCAAATCTGTGACGTCAAGTCATCCCCGAAATTAATTTTCTTCTTGCCATTTTTAGATACTCTGGTGGATTATAATACGCGTAAAAAAAAATTACAAATCTTCAATTTCTTCTTTTAATTACCGAGATGCCTGAAAATAGTGTCACCGTGACGTCACTACATGACGTAATAAGACGCAAGCCGTTTACATGATGCGCGCGCACACAGTTGTGGGTTCATAACAACACATATGTGCAATCCGTTGCACGCGTATTTAAAATAATAGCCTTTTAAGAATTCAGCAGTATTATTCTGATTTTGTAATAATATTGTTTTCTCACTAAACATCTTTACTACACTAAAAGTATTAATTATGAGTAATGTTTCAATTTTGTCCCCCAACTCTTCTCCTTCTATTAGAGACTGATCTAGATTCCCACCTCTTCTAGATATTCCTTCCATCGTACTGCCTTTTCTTCTTTATGCACAATTTGCTTCCCATCCGTCCTCCTTAAGTTCTTGCTAATATTTTTCCTCTCTCCGAATGTCTATAAGCTGCGTCTACTTTCCCTGTCACCATGAAATCTTCAATCGCACTTCATTTCTCTTGGAGCCAATCCTCATTGGCTGCTTTCGTTCTTCATTCCTCAATCGTCTGTTAATGCTACATACCATTTTCACATTTTGCGTTTTCATATTTACGCCTTTCATCAACAAATTTTTATGATTCCTTGTGTTATCCATGCTTTCCTATTGGTCTGAGCTATTCTTCCTATTTTTCTTCTTCTGCTGTCTTAGTCATTTCTTCCTTTAAGAGTGGTCACTTCTCTTCTATATTGTTTCTTTATCCTTTATCTATTAATCTACTCCTCATAACTTATTTGAAACCCTTTTGTTGCAGTTTTTCTATTTCCCATCTTTTTGTTCTAATTTTTTTTTCTTGAGTTTCTTCATTTTCAGCCTGCAGTTCATAACCAGTAGATTATGGTCCGAGTTTTCATCAGCTTCTGGATAAATTTTGCAGTCCAGCACCTGATTCCTATATCTCTGTCTCACTATTATGTAGTCTAATTGGTACCTTCCCGGCTTCTTACATGAGTAGAGTCTTCTTTCATATATATAATTAATAAGGACAGGAAGAAGAGATAGAAAGTTGGTGACTTACCTGAGGTTCACAGATGTCAGGCACCTTCTAAGGTTTGGAGTACTTTAAAGTTTTTCATTTTTATTGTTAAAGTATTCTAAGAGTAAAAGCGTCGGCAGTGTAGTATAAATTCTTTGAACGTGGTTTTTTAATTAAGGGACACGGGGACTGAAATTTCAGCCAAAATCGGGGAAAAAAATAGAATTTATAGTTGTCTTTCTTCCTATTAATGTGCCTATAAGCCTTACAGACTATATAGAAAAATTTTCAATTTGATTTCGTCATTTTTATAGGCTCAAGAGAAATTTAAAAGGAATTGATTGAAAATTAATAAATTATTACTCTCTTCAGAAAAAAATGTGTTTTTTTTTTCGATTTCATGATTTCTTCTACTAAAAACCTTCTATGCGTCACAAATATTAAGATATTGTCACCATTCTGTTTTTACATAACATACATACTAAATCCTTCAAATACAAATATTAGTTTTCGAATTTTTCAAGTAGTTTAGGAGAAACAAATTTTCAAAGCGATGAAAAGTGCCAATTTTTAAATAACCGTATGAAGCTCCGAGGAAAAAAACAAGATTTTCCTCTCCACAGTTTCATTAAATTTCAAAAAATAATACTAACAATTGATAACAACGGTCAGTCCTATATATTAATGTACCTAAAACCTAAAATTTATTCAAGTATGTAATGTAAGGTATTTTCAAAACTGCCAAATTTTAAAATTAAGTATCTAAATATCTCAACAAATAACAAGCTTAGTGAAACAAAATTTCTTTAGTTGCTACAAATGTGTGTTGGTAACACTCAGTTAAAATTTGAGCTCAGTAGTTTTTCATTTACAGGAATTTCAAATTTCAGTCCACGTGTCCCTTAATGTTATTCTTCTATTACAAGAGTCCTTGGAATTTATGTTTCATTGATCGGGCAGAGATATTCTTCTAAGCTACGTAATGTTCGCTTTCTCATCTCTGTGGAGAAGTTGTAGTTGTGATGTCTCTGGTAAAGGTCAGCAGAGTCGTCACCCGCTCGACCGTAATGAGCTACGACAGTAAAAAAGAAATAACAGTGAGTGGACACCGCAAAAGTTTGCTTTTAACGATCGACCATAACTAACTACGACGTAAAGTTCAACGAGTGCTTCAAGTCTCTGCAGACTCTCCTTGTTAACAGCTTCTGACGTCTTAGTCGGTGACGTCACTCAAAGCACACAATGTCAATAGAGTTACTCCTTCCTTCCTTCCTCCTTGGCTCTACAGCCAATTGAGTGCCTTGGCCTACCGGGTCGACTGCGGACTGTCATCTTGCATGACACATTCCTAATTCGGAGTGGCACGTGGTCAGCGTCTTAATCCCGTTCTTCGTAACCATGACGACATAAACCTCCATTCGAACCCGGGACCTCTGGGTTGTGAGGCAGCGACGCTAGCCACTACACCACAGGAGGTCGGCATGGCGTTACTCCTGTTTCGTTAAATTGAAATCAGTTTCTGGGGATAATTAAATTTGTATTTTCCTGATATATTTTCAAAACGTTTTAAACGACAAACAAACGAAAGAAAAAAGAAAGTCAAGGAGAAAGAAGGATCAGAAGGTCTGGGTGGAAAAATTTTGGCTCTGACCCCCTCATCCTTTAAATCACCTTTTGTTCGCAGTTTCTATTGAGCGCTTTTCTTCCGTTCGTTCCGGAAAAGTAAGGTTGAAAGAAGTAAAAAATTACGAAAGATAAGAGCAAAAATAAATTTGGACTGGACAGAAAAAACAAGCATTGTTTAAAAATAATGATGTCAGGAGCTGGCCTGGGGGGAAAAATAACCATATATAAGTAAAGTAGACGTACACAAATAATAACTACATACAGAAAAATTAAAGGATAACAAAGGTACAATGAAATAAAGAAGGATAGATATACATAAATTTATGATTCCGAGGGAAAGGAAATATGGAAACTTACTTAAAAACCACAAAAATATCTAATATTTATATAAAAATAGATGTATGAACACGAAACAAAAGAAACAAACATGGGAAAATATTATCTGCAGGGAAAACGTTCCCTATAACTTTTTAAAATAAAAATATCTAATTTTTCATATATCCAAAAAGAGCAACTAGAAATTGAAGGGAAAGAATGTAGCGATTACAGATAGAGAGAAAAATAAAAGATAAAGGTAAATAATGAGATAAAACGTAGCTGTGGGACAGTTAAGGAAAAACTGAACTGTAAAAGAAATTAAAATAAAATCATAATTCAAAGCTACATTAAAAAATAAAAAAGCAGGTATGATAATAAAATTGAGGGTACTGGGAAAGGTTAGATGATACCTTCAAATTTATCTCCAATGCTGATTGTATTTTCCCCCATTTTCTGGGGCACAGTCAACTAAATTTTAATATATAAAACATAAAAAGAAGCTATATTAAAACTGGTAAATTTGTCACAAATAATTTATATTACATTCTACTCAAAAATTATTTGTACAACAACATCAATGTCAATAAAATATTCTAGCAATTTCACTGCACTGCTTCACGATATCCTAATTCATAATGTGACATTGTGTAAATTTTTGTTTTCATATTATTAAATTATTTGTGATTCATTTGTGCTATTTTCATTAATTTAATATTACATCAAAATCAGATAATCATAACAGTCATTTCAAATATTTTTGGTGTTAATTGCCAACCGAAGTATCAAAGAGCAAAATATTCAGGAAGATTTGGAAATTAATTCCATATCCAACCGGCCTTGTTTTAGAACAATGGGGTAAGGTTTGTGATCTCCAATATCAAAGATAAAATTGTCAAAAGACAATGTTACAGAACAATTGATTTCTATTTCACTAATTTGGCTAAGAAAGGAATTTTTCAAGTAAACTCTTTCTCCTCACTGATATTATATTAGAATTACTGTTAATTCTCATAAAAGACACAAAGTGTAGCTCCAAATGATTTGCATTAAGATAAAACCATTGATTCTGGGGAAAACATTGATCAGAGTTCCTCAGAGTAAAAATTCTTGGGCCTACCTTATAGTATAAACTACTTAAAGAAATTATGAGTCCAATTCCTGATGCTATACACATAATATTGGCATATTAGGAGCCCATCAATTATAGAACATGTATTCAATGTTTTGAGATTTGAACTAATAAGTTCTAAATCAACTTTTGAAAAAATAAATATATCATAAAATTTCAGTTTAACAGGGCTGACACTAAAATCATAGAATAATCACTACTTTTGTAAAGCTCTAATTTAAGAATTCCTAAAATTATGCGTAGATTATAAATTAATTTAAAATATGCTATGCACTTATAGAAAAAATATGTTATTTTCATTAGAAAAGTAGTTTAATTTCACTCTTGCCTAAACTGTGATATAATAATCTGGGCTTAAATTATTTTGTGAAAGAAAAAATGGCCATGACTGTGTGTCTATAAGTTTCTGTAAATTGTAAATAATTGTAATTTATTCACATGCATGTGCTCAATAATAATAATATAAAAAACTGATAAAATGGGTAAATAATTGACAATTGCACAAACAATAGTTCAGAACAAAAGGATTATTGTATTCAACGATTCCACAGACACTATTTAACGGTTAAATATCGTAAATTCAAATTTAAGAAATAATAGCAACTCAAGTATTGCTTGTCTGTTCCTTCTATTTAGCTAACAAATCAAGGATATCTGATCAATATTTTATTGCTCAGTCAAAAATATTTGCAATTCACTAACTATTCATTTAATTCAATTAAATTCAGGTAAATTTAAATATTTTGTTTTTTTAGTTATATATGTTTTAAGAATACTTAAAAAAGAAATTTAGTTCAATTTAAATACATGTTTTTTGAGAGAATATTAACCAGACTTTGCGCTTTCAGGAGGTCTGGGGTTCAAGTCCCTGGTCCAATTGTCATTTTTCCATTCTTGTCTTCCTTCTAAATTAGCTATACGCTTCTGTTTGAGTTTCATTTGAAGCCTTTATACTTCCTTTTAATGTTTTCTTTTAATATTGTATAATTATATATTGTCCTTTGTAATAAGAGTGAGACATTTTGTGTGCTTGTATGACTGCATTGATTAGATTTAATTATTTATTTTAAAGCATAGTGGCAAAGATCCTTGGCTCAAGAAATTCAACCTTCTTGATTTAATAAAAAGAGTCACAGAAAGTTAAGAGCAGAAACAAATATTTCACAATGCCGCCGAACATTTAATTTTGAACCACAATTGCTTGTATATGGAAAAGGCAAAGTATTGAGCATACAAATTCACATTTTAAGTGATTTACTTCAAATATTGTTGTGTACAAATTATTTATTAATATACATGGATAACTTAAATTGATAGTAGTTATTAACTGGCAGGAGACTCTCTTCTTCAATAAAGTGTAATGTTTAATATAACTTAGATTTATTTTAATTTAAATGATAGCAAGGAGAATAAATAATCCAAAAATATACCATTTTAAAATTATATGTAACACAAAAAACAAAATAAAATGAAATAAAAACTTATCTCCCTGCTCTTTTAAAGGAAATTATACATTTTGGAAAATAAATTTACTTTATGAATTAAAACTGAAAGCAAATTGATTCTGTCTCTCTGAGGATGGTGGGGGTTCTATACCTAGTCAAACACTAATTGATGGTGGCGATATGCTTCTGTGGCTTTCAGTAGACAGTATTAATGGATTTATTGTTAATGAACGTAGACTTTCCTGGTGAATAATTTGGATGAAATCTTCAGGCTGATGACGACAACAGAAAATGTCCGCAGAATCATTGTTTTTTAAAAGGCTAACCCAGTTGGCTAACCATGACGATTTATCCGGATTTATTGTTGTTTAATACATTACTGACAAAGGCCCTCATAGATAGCTGGGATGAACCTTTGGATCCATTGAAGACACTGAAATGGGAGCTGTTATCGCTTCCCTTTGAAGTCTGCTGAACACCTTGTCCTTGCGACACTTTGGTTTCCCATTCAACGACCACTCTACAACTCCATCACTTTCCAACTATTAACCCTCACTCCTCCATCTCCACAAAAACTCAGCTACTAATGTCTCCTCTATCTGTCACTAACCAAAAACCTGTGATTTTCCCTTCCCGATCAAAATTTTGGCCAATAATAACCATTCTTATAATTTTTTCATTCCCAGATATGGGGGTGACACATCTGCCCAAAATGTCACAAAATAACACGAACCAGAGGTTACTGAACCTTCTGTGGGAACGTCTGAATGTGACAAAATATTGGGAATGCAGATTACTCAATCAACACATTTATGACATTCTTAATCCCTCAAAGTGCTACTTCTATAGATGTTTTTATGTTGTGAGACCAAGCCGTCAGCTCATTTACCTCAAGTTTTGCCACTCATCGAATTTATTTTAACAATATTTAATTTAATTTATATGCACAGGAAACAGAGGCATTTACCAATTCCTCAGGAAAAAAATGTCTTGAAAGATAATAAATTGAAATTATTTCTTGATGGAATGATACATTTTAATTATAATTTAAATGCAGTTGTTTACAGAAATGATTGTAGCATAATTAGAAATAGATATGTTGGTATATTTATGAGATAATTACTGATAGTGAAACTATCAATGAAATTTAACCAAACAGTATCAATGGAATTTTGATAAAAGACTTATTGTAGGACTGCTAATATTGATAAAAAGAGATACTTAAACTGATAACAATGTTTACGAAGCCATTGAGAGTTATAATGATAACAGTGGCAATGCTGATAATGTGATAATCTGATAATTGTGATGATATCGATTTGATTGATTTTATTTGAATATGAAACTTTTAATACAGATGATATTTATAAATCTGGCTATTACAATAAGAACAACAGAATTATGTAAAATTACATTATTTCTAACCACACATAAATTTAATATTTCTGAGATTCTAAGAAACAGTGGAACTATTTTTAAATAGATATTTTGTCATGATTCTCTACTGACTTTACATTAAATCTGTTTGCTCACAATTTATCTGAAAACAATTGCTTCAATGAATTAATGCTACATTGCAGAATTCTTATGAGGTTTATTCCTTGTTAACATGCTTCTGTTGCATGTAAACAGTATAATATCACAATCTTTCTCATTATTATTATAAACACATATCATGAAAAACAATGGGCCCAGACAAGGACCTTGTGGAACCCGAAACACTGATTTTTCCAAACATAATATGTCGGTTCTTGACATTGTTTCTTTTATTAACATTTATTTCACATATAATATTAACTGATTTAATCAGAGAAATCAGTATTCAAAACTAAGATAGCTATATTTTTATTAGACTGGGAAAAATACCAATCATCTGGCTCATCCTGGCTGGTTTTTCTAAAATAGGTCATTGAATGACCAACAATTTTGGTACCCAATCAGTGGCTAATAATATTAAATGATGTAGAAGTAACTATATTATGCATTTATTAGCACAGAAAATATTGGCCCATGACAAAAAAAATACTTTAGTCAATTTCTGTTACTAATTAATGTTTATGTTATTTATAGGCATTTGAGATGTAAGATGTCTTTTAAATTTTGGTTATTATTTTATTAACATATAGACTTTCCGCTGAATCCTTCTTGATGAAATCCTATGAAAGCTAATCCTTTCAAGTTATGCATGTTACTGTTATGTATTACAACCAAAAATATTGTACTTCTCCAAAAAACCTCTTTGTGAATCAACACTTTGGTTCATTCTTTTCCCACTCAAGTTAGTAGAATGGAGGATGCTTTTGCTTAATAATTGAATCTATGCAAAATATTTGAAAGGTTATTGAACTGGCTGGTTTAAGAGATTATATTACTTTGTATTACTTCCAGATCATTGAGATAGCTCACAACTTAGTATCCTCACAAGCTGGGGACAGTTCTATTTACAAAAAGAACATGACAATCATCACAAATATTCAGCAAAATAAATTAATGTTGGCTAACTGGTGATTTACTTCAATGGGCATTAATCATAAACACAGAGTATTTGACTTTAGTGTGTCAAAAGCTCTGAGGTTGGACCCAATGATTATAATACCTATAATATAGGAAGTGACTAATATCAAGAAGCTAAACAAAGAAATCTGAAAATCAAGAAAAATAGCATAGTGACCACGTCATAGCCAAAATGTTACCTCCACAAGTCAGCCAACAGTCTCCAGTTATAATTACCTCAACAGTAGTTTCTCGTCTATGTGTGTGACCGCATCACTTCCAGCGTCAATTGTCAAGTGGAAAATCCAAATGTGAACTGGCTTCTTTGCTCTGCTGATGAACTTGTACCAGCCACCATATCATAAAAGTTAGGCAAAAATTCTCATCTTTGAACCTGTCTGCAAATAATTTTACCCGACCAGGAGCACATCGTAATTTAGTTTATTTGGATATGTTGAGACATCTGCATTTGTCGTTTCAATAGGAATAATTGTTCCTGATCAGATGTCATACATTCAATAAAGATCAGCCCTAAAGTCTATCAAAATGAATGAACTATTTTTAACTAGAAAAATCATCACCTGATCGTAATTGAACCCAAGCTCAATGAAAAGTATATCAAGATTTTCAATCCTAAACCGTTAATTTATAATCTTTATAATCTTTAGAGCTGAGCTTTATTAGAAGCATTCCTTCTGTTATTAAATTAATTCAATAAACCCATTATCAAAATGCACACAATACCCATTGTTCAGCGAAGTCCAGGAAATGGGACCATGAAGAATGTCATTCACACAGAACTCAATGACATCATCTCAGAGGTAAGAATGGCAATGTGGTTAGTGGTGATCCTGGGTTTTGATTCATGGTACCTTCAAGATTCTTCTACCCTAATCAGTTAAAGAATAATTTATTTGGGGTTAAGTGAAAATTTCTAATGGATTTCCTTAAAAATTATTTGAGTAATAGCTGGCACTCGTTGACACAAGTGTAGCCTGGTGGCAGGTTTCCCTGTTTTACACAACAACTTGTCTTGTCTACAAATCAGAGTTTATGTTTCATTACACTAACTAAGATTAATTTATAGTTATAGAGATTTTTTCCTCAAGCATTTGAGAAGCAGCACTATATAAATTTGCATTTAAGTGGAACAGTTCGAGTTGTAACTATGGTGAAGGTACAAGAAGTAGTGTCATTATCACATGCATACATCAGGAACGGAAAAAAAGGAGACTTCTTTGGTGTTGAACTCTGGATTACAGGCATCAGCTATGTCAGTGGACATTGGATTAAATCAATTGATGGTTATTCAGAACTAGAAACACACCTGTAAGCACCAGGAAGGAATATATTGAGTATGTAAATATTTGCCTAATATAAATGTGAATATAGAAAATTAAATAAACAGAGTACATTAAATGATGAAGCAATTTTGTAGAATATATATAATAAATTCTAAAAACTAGAAGAGAAAATGTTTTCTACCTTATTTGTATTCCTATATGGTTTGTGACAATTATGATTGGCAACAAGAGTAACCATAAAGAATTATTAAACATAACAGAGCATAAAATTAGTTTCTGTGACCAGACAATAATTAATAACAGATGTTATGATTAATGTTGTCATAACAAGTGCAATAAAACAAAGATGGAACCAGAAAGTTATTCATCAGGATTTTATTTAGAAAAATATTTGGCTAGAATGTTAATGGAAATTGAAATTAAAAAATAGACTTTGACTTTATGGCTATGATTACATTTAACATGTAACTGTGGATTTTGTAGTGAAGTCTCTCGTGTCAATTTTTATATCATTTATATATTTTATTAGCAACAAAAACAAAAAAATGTGGTGTGAACTCTGTGGTACATTCATTGATCAAAGTAACAAAATGAATTTACCCTGTGAATTTTTTAAGTTGCAAGAAGAATGGTTGAGTATGCAAGAGTAAAATCTTTTATTAGTCCTAATGCCAGCATTGAAGGATAAAGATAAATTCCAGTAAAATTAAAACAATATTAATAGTAGCTTATTCATGACTGATTCTCAAAGATATTTTTTTGTACTGAAAGAAACATCATTTCATGACACATATTTTTATTAAACATTAATGTAATGTCCTACTTTTTATAGGCATTTTCACCACTTATGGGCAAGTTTTTCTGTAATTTAGAGCAATTCACCATTAAAATACCATTAAAAATAACAAAACATTTGCTGTATCACAATGGGAATTATCTGTCACCAACACAATCTTTTATTTCGTTTGTTTACAAAAATAATAAAATATTTAAAAATAGGCCAAAATGAGATATGAAAAAATAAATGCATTATGTTTGTGCAATTGATGCCTGTTTGTGTCAGATTAGCAAGTAAAATTAATATTAGCTACACAACAATATATAATCAAAAAAGGAAAACAATTCTTCTGATCTTAAGAGCAGAGTAAATGATTAGCATTAACTATTGTTTATTAAAGGTTAAAAATGTCTGATTGCAGTGAGAGATGTGTGTAATGTTACTGGTATAAGCGATTTATTTCCCTATCTCACTAAGAAACTGGAAATGAAGATTCAGTGTCACCTAAAACTTTTCTCATTCTTGAAGCCTTTATTTTCCCATGAATCTGAAGAAAATTTGTACCAGAATATATAACAGGAAATTTATTGTGTGGCATTAATGATGGCTCAAGATATAAGACAAATTTTCAACAATAATCTACTCTTAACTTCCATTCTTTTAACATTTATTAGGTTAGTAATCACAATATTACAACTTTATTCTACTGAGCTGGTTTAACCCAATCAACTCTGATTTAAATACCGCATATGTAAATACAGTGTGCTCTGTACTGAATATGAATGTATTTTCACACTTAAATGTTTATAAAAAGTAAATTAAAATTAATGATGGACAGTCACTCTCCCAATGTCACAAGAAATCAAGCAAGCTAACACAAGTGTCCTCTGTTCATGTCAACGGATTTAAAAACTCAGTTCCAAATTACATGAATGTCGCTTCACCCCAGCTAAATGGGTTAAGAAGTAGATAGTTGAGGTCTCTTCCAGTGACAACTCATTATTAGATCACTTTTCCATTTTTTTTAAGCCTGTGTGTTTGTTTGGTTCTCAATATTAACGCATACCACTTTCTGGTCTTTACAAAGATCATAAGTTATATTTTTGATTGATATCTCTGTATTGTTTGCATAATAGACTTGCTGGTCCATCAACAGAGTTCAATCTTACTTTAAGGATTGTTTTATAGTTAAGAGCTTATTTTCAAGTGGCAGTTTCATTCTCCACTCTGGGCATAGCTCAAAAAGCATACTGGAAAGTTGTGAAAGGAGAAGCAGAACCAAGAACATCTTGCCCCATTGAAGCTAAATGTTGTATCTGTGACATTTATCTATATCAAAGATAGGATATCTTTCTATCAATGACACTCTGGTGTGTTCAGTTCAAGTATGCTGTTTATGTAAACAATCACGTGGTTATAATATGAAGTCTTGCATATAATGTAGTGAAGTGAAATAAAGGATATGATTCCTGTTACAACACTAACATTGTAAGAATTATTTTTTTTGGAAATGCTCCGAGCTCCAGAACTCCCATCCCACACTTGTTCCAGATTCGAGAGTTCTTGACTCACAATGGCATAAGTTTCAGGGCTAAATTTTTAGAGTACTACCACAACAAAAGAAATCCTAGGTATAATTAACCAAATGAAGATCTCAAATGCTGTTGATTTCTATATGTCCTCTAAAAACCGTCAATGAAGAGGTATTACATTTTCTAGTGAACCAAAATCAGATTTGGAGTTCTCACACAGCAGCTCTGATCAAGAAATTGGCTGTAATTAATTTTCTATCGCACACATTGAAAGAGGCTTTACCATATGAACATAGCTTGCTATACCCTCTTTCAGTCATCTCCTGCATGGAGTGTGGCTGAAGGGAAAATCAAAAGGAAGTGAGGTGATGTTCACAGCCCATGGCAGGAGTGAGCGCCCCCATGAGTCCTGCATGTCACTCTTTGTCCAAATGAAGATCCTGACTGTTCCTGTTACTGGTCTTCACATTATGGTCATTCAAACTCTGACTTCAAGAAGCTGACAATTAAATTTTCATAATCGCAAGACTCGGCTCGAACTGAGGCCAACAGCAGACCTGAGAGGCTGAGAGATGTCTGACGTCGTCTTCTCGACGTTTCTGGCCAGCCATCGTCCTGAGTTTGCTGTTCGAGGTTCCCTTCACCGTCATCGAGAGATCCTTTCTAGGTGAGTCAAGTCACATCTTGTAACAAATTAATGAAACGGACTAGTACACAAGTAACATTCCTTAATTTTATGAAACATGGCCTGTGAATTCCTGTACATATATATACATATATATATATATATATATATATATATATATATATATATATATAAGCCCTGAGTAACGCTCTTTGTGAAACGCTCGGGACAAATCGGGTACGCTCGACCTCAGCTTCGTCAAAGAAACCACGGTACAGAGAGGACTTCATAAATTATATACATATTTAATTTAACCTATTTTACTTAATATTTCAAACCAAAATAAGAACACATGGAACGCTAATGAAAATAAATTCCAATTATTTCCTTAAATCCTTCAATTTCCCCATATTTCAAGTAACCACGACAGATTTAAAACTACATTTACCTAAGACAAACTTATAAAACCAAAGCTTAGCTTATAAATTTAATAAAGTTTTTTATCAATTGCATAAGTGAGAATTTTTCAAACTTCGTTATTTTAAATTTTGTATATTTATTGTAGGTGTATTATTTTGGCATAGTAAAATTTCATAGTCGTTTAAAACATAACTTTGAGGTAATAAGTTTTGTTTTGGGTTGTGGGTGCGTATCATGTAAACGGATGACGTCACAGGTAAATATTTCCGTAGTTACGAGAAGGAATTGGGTGGAAAAAATTACTGGTATTGGAATCAAGGTGAGTATCTACAAACGGAAACGCACTCTATACAGCCTAAATTACATTAGTGTCTAAATAAATACTGTACCGGGCTAATACCGGACGTGACCGTCACCCAGCTAGTCCTTTGTCCTGTTAGAACCTTGGCCTCTACAACACTATATGGGTCTGGTTTTTTTTTTCTCCTCCACTTTACTTGCGGACTTCTACATTCTACAAGTACCAATATTTTTTTTGTCCGTCATACTGGTTTATTTATTATCATTACTGTTCCATATTACAACAATCTTCAATTACAAATAATTTTCCTTCCTTATCGGCTACTCCCCCTGCAATCTCTCTCTCTCTCTCTCTCTCTCTCTCTCTCTCTCTCTCTCTCTCTCTCTCTCTCTCTCTCTCTCTCTCTCTCTCTCTCTCTCTCTGTGTGTGTGTGTGTGTGTGTGTAACTCCCGCTAATCTCAGGTTGTAATCCCGGAATTGTGCCATTAAACTGAATCCATATCTCATAATTTATGAGGACATAAGAACGTGATACTTAAACATAGAGCAACTTAATTATTTTTTCATAATGCAGTGAAGAAGGAGAAAACGAAAATAATTCTACAGAGTATTTCTTTTAAATAATTAATCTTGTCTCTAATATTTAGTTTCCTCCGATAAAAAAAACAATATTAGTTATAGATGCTATCCTCAATAATTAAACGACAGACACGTCAAATATAATAATACAGAGTCAATATTTCTCATTGTTCTTCAGTTCACCGGGGAACAACTTTTTTTTATTATTGATAATAATTTACTTGACCTGTTTTCTAGATTCAATAACAGGTCTGTTTAACAATATTTTTCTTTTGTTGGTACATTTTTTTACATAGATATAAATATGTATGAATACAATAATAAAGTATATGCGTATATTTAAATTTGTTTTAGCATGTAAGATCATCATCTGTTTTTTTTTTTTGGATAACAGGCTACATAAGGGTGATCCTGAAACAGGCAACTTCCCTTTAATAGCATAGGAAGGGAATTGAAAAGGGGGGATGCGGAAGGTAGAGCAAGGTAGCCCTGCAAGGGTTAACTAGGGCCCCCGGGCTATGGTTTAAAGATCCTACCCGGTGTTTCACCTAAAGAGATGCAGGGGAAACCGTAGAAAACCTGCATCAGGTAGGTCTGGCATTGGGAACTATTCTCACGCTCTTCCGAATGACGGGAGACGATTTTGGAGTTGCCTGTTTCAGGATCACCCTCATGTAGCCTGTTAACCAAAAAAAAAAGATTATGATCTTACATGCTATAACAAATTGAAATATACGCATATACTATATTATTGTATTCATACATATTTATATCTATGTAAAAAATGTACCAACGAAAAAAAATATTGTTAAACAGACTTGTTATTGAATCTAGAAAACAGATCAAGTAAATTATTATCGATAAATAAAAAGTGCTGCTACAGTCAGGTCTGTATTGTATCTCTATAGAGTCAACCAGAGTCGTTTTGTATGCACGAAAACCGCGAATTAATATTTTTCTTTGCGCAACTAATAAAGTTCTTTTTCTCATTAGTGTGAAGAAGTCGATGTACTAGAGCAGGGATTACATATAAGCATATTCCTTCGAATATTGACTTGTAATGTAGGATGAAGTTTGATAAGCGTGTTTTGTATACATTCTTTTTGTTGCAAAATTAAGGACTGATTCATAACCGAGACAGATTTTTGTGTTATTTCACCAATATACGGGAGGAAGGATAATTTTTAATCTAACACAACACCTAAATAATGATTTTGACTCTCAGTTTTAATGGTTTTCTTGTTAAATTTTATTATAGGATGTCTTTTCAGTGACTTTCCAAGTACCAAGATTCTAGTTTTATGACAAAACAATTTATGACCTTTTATTATAAAATTTACTTTTAACGTCGTTTCGGCACGTTTTTATGCCTTCTTCAGGTTTTTTCCTTCCCTGTAGAGAAAAATGTGCAGAAAATTAACACTAGGGCGGTGAAATAGAAACAGATTTTTTTTTAAAACATGTGTGAAAACAAAAACTTACCACAACAATGTCAAAACATAACAGAAATTCTATCAGAAGTCTAAAAAAATAGAGATCCGAGGCAACAAGAAACACTTCAACGCCTTTCCAACACGTAATTATTGCTAGACTGAATGTTGGCCAGGAATCTGGGAATTTCCAACCTACCTGCATGTGGCAAAGGAGTGAGAAAAAAGTAACGGGAAGCGTCAGATCTCAAACATTTAAGTAACAAGAGGGAAAAGAATTATAGATAACATAGTAGTTATGGAACCCAGTTAAACTAAAGCAATACAATAAAAATTATACATATATATATATAAATGAGAATAAGAAAATTAAAAAAATACGTGTTATAAGTATAAGTTAAATTACTCCAATTATCAAGTAAGGGGGGAAGGTTGCAAAACAGCATTTGGCATCGAAAAACACACAAAATACCCTGGGGAGAGAAACGTGAATTTTGTACATCACCGTGGCTTTGCATGTCGTGGTCCTCGACAGCTCCGGTCATCTGCTACTCGCTGTCTCGTTCGTCCACAGTTTCCAATTGCAGATGAAGAGAATCCACTGAAAATCCTGCAGACTCGTGCTCTGCAAACAATTGCAAAAATATTTACTGCCAAATAATAAATACTGTAGAAGGATGGTAATGACAATGGCCAGACAAATATGTAATAAAATTATCCACAAATCTCCACAACTCGGAGTTTATTCATTTTACTCCGCCTTCATTTTCCTGGCTTCAGATAAAAAAATCCCTTCGGTCCTATAA
>CM067376.1:12319613-12781760 GCA_034510155.1 Eucriotettix oculatus
TAATATTCCCCTCCTGGAAAAGGTCAGGGGTCAATTATTGTATTAAAGGTGGTAGCTCACGATGAGGAAAGCCTCCGGCAGCCTCTTGCACAGGAAATAAGAGTAACAGTCGTTGCCTTGTTTTCGCCTTTGCAGGAGGATGGCGAAATACGCAGAGATGGACGAGTTTTACCAGGACCACGTCGCAGACAGGAACAAGGTGGAGCCGCCATTGCTAGATGACAACATGTAAGCATCTCTCTCTCTATCCCTCCCCCTAAATGTTGTAAACCTTAGTTGTTACCTTGCTGTTGTTGTAGGGAAGCTGCCGCACGCTCCTATTACCACACCTGAACAAGATGGCTGCGGAGAAAATCATCAAGCTGCTACTGTTGCGTTCATCCTTCACTACTGTATTAAATGTTTTCTGAATAAATAAATGGTATATTGTCATCAATCAATCAGCTGTTGTCATCAAATGTTGTGGCATCCCTTAACACCCGTCGCTTTAAATTCACTTATAAACAAACTCCAAAGAAACAATAAAATTATATAAACAGTTTCATTAAATTATAAAATTATTATTTATTCATGAAATTCGAGATTATGTCAGATAATAAATTACAATTCCTCCTCTTTTAATGATCTTAAGTTTGTTGGTAATTACGTGTTAAGCAATAGAAGCAATACAGGAAAGAATTTCCTAGTGGCAACACCTCGGTTGTCGGCTCCATTCGGAACTTACCGACAGAAGCCCTGCAATTTTTGACGAGGCGTGGCGAACGAGGTAAGCGAAAGACAAGCGGAAAGGAAAGTTGAATAAAAATGATAAGGAAAACCGAACAATTGTGAATGCCTAAGGGACTGGAAATAGAAAGGAAAGGGAAACGGATAGGAGAAGCAATGGTTAATAGAAAAGGAAACGAAAACGAAAGAATTGCTTATAACTAAGGGACTAGAATTTGAAGTGGCGACAATTACGGTGGGTGGACGAATATTACTTGTCAAGTTGAGGCGAGCCTTTTGGTTGTGTTTTTTAGTCAATAATATTATTAAAAAAAATTGAACACGTCATCAAAGGCAAACAATTTTATTTAATTAATTAAACATTTTAAGTTTTAAATTGAAAAAAAGGTAATACATTATATTTAATGAATAGACCACGTAAAAAAATTAAGGCCAATTACTTATTAAACGTAACGGATAGCAATAGTTTTCCCCAAGGATCAATTAAGACGGAAAGTTACAAAACAGCATTTGGCATAGAAAAACAGACAATATACCCTGGGGAGAGAAACGTCAATTTTGTACATCACAGGCCAATGCATGTCGTGGTCCTCGACAGCTCCGGCCATCTGCTACTCGCTGTCTCGTTCGTCCACAGTTTCCAATTGCAGATGAAGAGAATCCACTGAAAATCCTGCAGACTCGTGCTCTGCAAACAATTGCAGGAAATTTACTGCCAAATAATAAAAATTGTAGAAGGATGGTAATGACAATGTCCTAACAAAAATGTAATAAAATTATCCACAAATCTCCACAACTATGAGTTTATTCATTTTACTTCGCCTTCATTTTCCTGGCTTCAAATAAAAAAATCCCTTCGGTCCTATAAGTCCAGGCGTTGCGTGGGATGCAGGTTACAAATTTCCAGCTTGTGGGGAGTAAGAGAAAATATGGTATTATTTTCAACTTTCCGGGCTCTTTCTCCCACTAGCATTCTCAAGTAGTGTCCTTTTCCTGATTATTGTTTCAAGGTATGTGCACGTGTTGTTTACAAGTGAGAAACTTGGACCTTAGTCACATTGTTTTTATGGACTCAAGGACTAACCTGACAATCTCTTTTTACATATATTATCGACTAGTCCCGTATTGGTACCGAATTCCCGTTTCTCGTCCGGCTATACGTATCACCTCAATCGGATGTTAAATTAACCAACCGCGATCATTATTACTCTTCCGTTTTACACCATATACACATATATACAAAACACAATAAAACTTTTGCAAGAGAAAATTTTATCATACATATATATATTTGTGTGTGTGTGTGGCTGCAAACGCACAACACAAGCTACACACTGAACACGAGCAGCTCACTTCTTTTCTATTGTCTGATGAACCGGAGGGACGAACAAACGGACGGCGAAAGCGGAAGGAGCCACAAGCTACAAGGACCAACAACCTCCATCGTCGTAGAGGGAGCCAACATGCCCCCAAAATGAGTGAGAGAGAGAGAGGGGGGGAAGGAGAGAGACAGAGAAGGACAGAGAGAGAGGAGAGTCAGAGAAGAAGAGAGAATTAAAGTAAAACTGTACTCGTTACCACCTTTGTGAGTCTTATTAAACGGTTCCCAACATCCAAACTGGTATTAAGCTTCCTACTTCCGCAGCCCCAAAAATCCCCATGCAGGAAGGAAGAATCTATTTTCTTAAGATGTCGGTCTACATCCTCGAGGGACGTGGACGGCAAATTTTCTTCCCTGTAATTTTTTTGCAAATTATTTTTTTTTATAGTTAACTGGCTACATGAGGGTGATCCTGAAACAGGCAACTCCCCTTTAATAGCATAGGAAGGGAATTGAAAAAAGGGGGGATGCGGAAGGTAGAGCAAAGTAGCCAAGGGTTGACTAGGGCCCCCGGGCTATGGTTTAAGGATCCTACCCTGTGTTTCACCTAAAGAGATGCAGGGAAAACTCTAGAAAACCTGCATCAGGTAGGTCGGGGATTGGGTACTATTCTCCCAATCATCCGAATGACGGGAGACGAGTTTGCTGTGGGTACGCAGCATTACCTTCTCCGTGTCTCCACCAATTTCAGGAGGCAATTGGCCCCACGTTCATGGCACTTGTATATTTAGAAAAAACCTCGTATATGCGAATGAGATGAGAGGATAGAATCACAAACGAGGAAGTTCCAAACAGAATGTTGCAAAAGCGAACAATATAAGGACGTTGACCAAGAGAAGGAATAGATTAATGGGCCAAGTTTTAAGACACGAGAGACTGGTAAAATTAGAATTAACAGGAGGAAGAAGAAAAAATGGACCCGAGGATGGAATGCGCTGCGGAGATAATGGACTATTTATAAAGAAATGAGGAGGCTGCGGAAGATAGGTTAGCATAAGAACATTGCATCACATCAGTATTAGGACCGAATATCAGAACAACAATGAATTCGCAATTCAATGAAGTCCAAGGAGATCGTCCCTTTACATGTTGAGGTTTAAAGGATGAAGAACAATGGCGACCGAGGAATGAAACCCTCCACCTATTATCCATTTACGTCGCTTTAATCAGTCGTTTTATAATGTTAAAGTAATTCCACCTCAATCTAATCACAGGGGTTTTATTTATGTCTGCCTGTGACCTTTCCACACGAGTCCGTAATTAATCTTCAATTATTGAGAATTTTACGACTCCATTTGTGCGGTTTACCTTCAAGGAGGGAGACAAGACTATTTAACCTTCTTTTTCACGGCGGATATAAATATCGATTGTTGTCTGTAAATTTCCTATATCGCTGTCGCTGCTGCTGTTGAACGTACGGTAAGATTTGCACCATGGCTTTCTTCTCACAACTATGCATTAGCCTAATAGTATCTTTCTGGTAGCAGAATAAATTAATTCAAACATTTTTTATGAATAAAAATATTCTACGGTTTAATAAAAAACAGATCCCTAAATAATGATAAAAAAATATTTTTCTATTTTGCTTTCAATATATTCCAATTCGGTTCACAAAGCCAATTATTGCTCCAAGTCCCAACGTTGGGAGGGCCATGCAGAACATCCGCTGCAGATACAGTCTCGGGAAGGAAAGGAAACCTTGCCCTCTTGAGTCCAACTCTAATGACCTGTGAGGGTATCTGAAGGACTGACGGGAGATCCCATGCACCCGTAGATTTCAATGTCCCAGAAAGACCGCATTGGACAGCCGCGCGCATTGCTCCTTGCAGAACAATCGTGCTCAGGGTCACCCCGCAGGGATTGGTTACACTTCCCATGAATGGCCCATGAAAAGTGCCGCCCCAAGCTAGTTATACATAATTCTAACACCATGGGCAATACCAAGGCAGATATTTGTGGGGAGTCGCTTTCATCATTGAATGCTAAGAGCTCGGAGAAAGGAGCGCCGCACAGAAGGGGTCGAGGCCCGCTGTTTTGTTTTACAGCCAGAAGGCCTGAGCCCGCACCCCTTCCCTTTGGAAACGCAAAAGAACCAATCCATGCCTCGACCATCGGGATTCGGACCCGTGGCATCTGTGTACGAGAAGTCGGCAAGGGTACTTTAACATGTAAAAATTTCATAACGACACTGTCTTGTGGTTAAATTTCTGTTTGTCTCTCAACAGATGAAGGCAGGTGTGAAGTTGGCCAATTTCATAATCCTGCTACTTGTAGTTGTTGGATTCTGCAACGGCGTCGTCAACAAGTGAGTACCTTACATATCCATATTCTGTAATCTAATATTACAAATAAAAAAAAGACTTTTGTTCACCACTTAAGCTGTCAGGAGATTTATCATCACCATCGACAAGTGATGCTGCTATAGGAGAATGAGACGGGTGCATAGATTCACAAACGAGGAAGTTCTTAGCTTAATAGGGGAACAGCGAACAGTATGCAGGATATTGATCAAGGGAAGAGATAGATTAAAAGGCCACGTTTAAGACATAAGGGACTGTAAAATTAGCTTTTGAGTTAAGTTAGTGGGGTAATAAGAGAAGATTCGAAGGTGGAATACGCTAAGCACACTTCGAAGGTTGTGTGCTGTGGTTTATATGTAGAAATGAAAAGGCTTGTAACCGCGAGGATAGTAAGGAGGGTTGACTCAGACCATTCTTAGGACTGAACACCACAACAACAACTCTCGATATTTTATTCCAGTGCTCTTCAAATGTATAATTGAAGGTAATGTCAGCTTACTGATTTATTGAAGTTTGTTTAATTTCCTTATACTTAACTATGTCAATGGATTGTTGTGTGTGTTGGCGTGGCTTGCCGCCTTTTCACACTAAAAAACGAAAATTTTTATTAAAGGAAAGAAACTAAAATAGAAATTATGATTATTTTTTCCAGCAACAACAAAAAACCTAAGAGAGGACAGAAATCTGCTGCTCACGCCTGGCTTAATATGGACCAGGAATATGGATCTCCTTACGATGAGTGAGTGAGTTTGTTTCTCCCCCCCCCCCTAATATCTCCCTCATCCCTTCATGTAAATATTCTTCTCACAGCTCCAGTGCCTGAAGGCCAGGGCTGAAGTCTATCTTAAATAGATGGAGAGTCTATCCCAGCCCTGCCTGCAGGCAGCAGCGTGACGTCATCCTCGCTCTTAGGCACACATCAATTGATTTTCTCCTTATTTATTTGGAAATACTAACATATGGACTAAATAAATATTCACTTTAATTTCTCTTTTCCTGCTTTATGAAGGACTATAGCAGATTAAAAGCCACTGCCTTCACATGGACTCTTATGGGAGCGAGTCACACATACAGGAGAGGGGATGACGTCACGCTGTTACCTCTCTATGTATCTAAGATACACTTTGTTCCAAACGGTTTTTTGGAGGTATATGTATAGGGATCGAATACCTAGGGTCAGACGGCCATCTGCCTCCGAAATTGGGAAAACTGCGACCCCACAGCGGACTCGTCTTCCGTCTTTCGGAAGGGCGTGAGAATAGTACCTAATACCCGACCTACCTTATGAAGGTTTTCTGGGGGTTTACCTGTATCTCATGAGTTGACACACCTGGTAGGATCCTTAAACCAAAGCCAGATGTCCTACTTAACCCTAGGCTACCTTCCGCATGCCCCATTTTCAATTCCCTTCCTATGCAATAAAATGTGAGTTGCCTGTTTCAGGATCACTCTCGAGTAGTCTATTAAAGCAACGAAAAAACTGGTTACCAAACTAATTGTCCCGAGCTGTTCGCATCTATCAAACCTTCATCCGGTAATATTCCCCTCCTGGAAAAGGTCAGGGGTCAATTATTGTATTAAAGGTCGTAGTTCACGATGAGGAAAGCCTCCGTCAGCCTCTTGCACAGGAAATAAGAGTAACAGTCGTTGCCTTGTTTTCGCCTTTGCAGGAGGATGGCGAAATACGCAGAGATGGACGAGTTTTACCAGGACGACATCGCAGACAGGAACAAGGTGGAGCCGCCATTGCTAGATGACAACATGTAAGCATCTCTCTCTCTCCTCCTAACTGACGTAAACCTTAGTTGTTACCTTGCTGTTGTTGTAGGGAAGCAGCCGCACGCTCCTATTACCACACCTGAACAAGATGGCTGCGGAGAAGATCATCAAGCTGCTACAGTTGCGTTCATTCTTCACTACTGTATTAAATGCTTTCTGAATAAATAACTGGTATATTGTCATCAATCAATCAGCTGTTGTCATCGAATGATGTGGCATCCCTTAACACCCGTCGCTTTAAATTCACTTATAAATAAACACCACAGAAAGCAATAAAATTATTATAAACAGTTTCATTAAATTATAAAATTAGTATTTACTCGTGAAATTCGAGATTATGTCAGATAATAAATTACAATTCCTCCATTTTTAAAGTCCTTAAGTTTGTTGGTAATTGCGTTATAAGCAATAGAAGCAATAAGGGAAATAATTTTCTAGTGGCAACACCTTGGTTGTCGGCTCCGTTCGGAACTTGCCGACAGAAGCCCTGCAATTATTGACGAGGCCTAGCGAACGAGGGAAGTGAAAGACAAGCGGAAAGGAAAGTTAAATAAAAATGATAAGGAAAACCGAACAATTGCGAATGCCTAAGGGACTGGAAATAGAAAGGTAAGGGAAACGGATAGGAGAAGCAATGGTTAATAGAAAAGGAAACGAAAACGAAAGAATTGCTTGTAACTGAGGGACTAGAATTTGAAGTGGCGACAATTACGGTGGGTGGACAAATATTACTTGTCAAATTGAGGCGAGCCTTTTGGTGGTGTTTTTTAGTCAATAATATTATTAAAAAAATTGAACACGCCATACAAAGGCAAACTATTTTATTTAATTAATTTAAACATTTTAAGTTTTAAATTGAAAAGAAGGTAATACATTACATTTAATGAATCGACTACGTAAAAAAATTAAGGCCAATTACTTATTAAACGTAACGGATAGCAATAGTTTTCCCCAAGGATCAATTAAGACGGAAAGTTACAAAACAGCATTTGTCATAGAAAAACAGACAATATACCCTGGGGAGAGAAACGTCAATTTTGTACATCACAGGCCAATGCATGTCGTGGTCCTCGACAGCTCCGGTCATCTGCTACTCGCTGTCTCGTTCGTCCACATTTTCCAATTGCAGATAAAGAGAATCCACAGAAAATCCTGCAGACTCGTGCTCTGCAAACAATTGCAGGAAATTTACTGCCAAATAATAAATACTGTAGAAGGATGGTAATGACAATGGCCAGACAAAAATGTAATAAAATTATCCACAAATCACCACAACTCGGAGTTTATTCATTTTACTCCGCCTTCATTTTCCTGGCTTCAGATAAATAAATACCTTCGGTCCTATAAGTCCAGTCCTTCCGTGGGATGCAGTTTACAAATTTCCAGCTTGTGGGGAGTAAGAGAAAATATGGTATTATTTTCATCTTCCTCCGGCTATTTCTAACAGTCGCATTCCCACGTGGTGTCCTTTTCCTGATTATTGTTTCAAGGGATGTGCACGTGTTGTTTACAAGTGAGAAACTTGGACCTTAGTCACATTCTTTTTATTGACTCAAGGACTAACCTGACAACCCTTCTTTACATATATAATCGACTAATCCCGTATTGGTACCGAATTCCCGTTTCTCGTCCGGCTATACGTATCACCTCAATCGGATGTTAAATTAACCAATCGCGTTCATTATAACTCTTACGTCTTACACCATATACACATATATACAAAACACAATAAAACTTTTGCAAGAGAAAATTTTATCTTACATATATATATATATTTGTGTGTGTGTGTGTGTGTGTGTGTGGCTGCAAACGCACAGCACAAGCTACACACTGAACAAGAGGAGTTCACTTCTTTACTATTGTCTGATGAACCGGAGGGACGAACAAACGGACGGCGAAAGCGGAAGGAGCCACAAGCTACAAGGACCAACAACCTCCATCGTCGTAGAGGGAGCCAACATGCCCCCAAAATGAGTGAGAGAGAGAGGGGGGGAAGGAGAGAGACAGAGAAGGACAGAGAAAGAGGAAAGTCAGAGAAGAAGAGAGAATTAAAGTAAAAGCGTACTCGTTATTAGCTTTGGGAGTCTTAGTTAACGGTTCCCAACATCCAAACTGGTATTAAGCTTCCTACTTCCGCAGCCCCAAAAATCCCCATGCAGGAAGGAAGAATCTATTTTCTTAAGATGTCGGCCTACATCCTCGCGAGACGTGGATGGCAAATTTACTTCCGTTAAATTTTTTCCAAATATTTTTTTTTATAGTTAACAGGCTACATGAGGGTGATCCTGAAACAGACAACTCCCCTTCAATAGCATAGGAAGGGAATTGAAAAGGGGGGGAATGTGAAGGTAGAGCAAGGAAGCCTAGCAAGGGTTAACTAGAGCCCCCGGGCTATGGTTTAAGGATCCTACCCGGTGTTTCACCTAAAGTGATGAAGTGAAAACCGTAGAAAACCTGCATCACGTAGGTCGGGCATTGGGTTCTATTCTCACGCCCTTCCGAATGACGGGAGACGAGTTTGCTGTGGGGTCGCAGCATTCCCTTCTCCGTGTCTCCACAAATTTCAGCAGGCAATTGGCCGACTTATCCAATGGGATCAGCGGACAACTCTTGCCATAAGCCCAAGGTATTTGACCACAATACATATACCTCCTAAAATTGGTGAAGGTGTCTCGGCATATGAGAACTTTGATAAAAAAAATACCCAGAGAGAGTGCGAGGAATCCTCAACATGATCAGGTAAGCCCCGCAGTCACTCTGGGCTGAAAAGTCTACGAGAAACTCTCACAGCGCGTTTGATCATTCCTTGCAAAATATTAAGGACAAATGTATATAAAAGGATGGAACGTCAAAAAGACTGCGAGTTAGAAGAACATCGCTTTAGTTTTGGGAAGAATGTAAGGACAAGAGAAGCAATATTGACAATGCATCTAATTTAGAAGACAGGATAAGAATAAAAAAGCCCTACGTTCATGGCACTAGTAAATTTACAAAAAATAGCCTCGTATAAGCGAATGAGATGAGAGGATAGAATCACAAACGAGGAAGTTCTAAACAGAATGTTGCAAAAGCGAACAATATAAGGACGTTGACCAAGAGAAGGGATAGATTAATGGGCCAAGTTTTAAGACACAAGAGAGTGGTAAAATTAGAATTAACAGGAGGAAGAAGAAAAAAGTGACCCGAGGATGGAATACGCTGGGGAAATAATGGACTATATATGTTGTTCTATTTATAAAGAAATGAGGAGGCTGCGGAAGATAGGTTAGCATAAGAACATTGCATCACATCAGTATTGGGACCGAATATCAGAACAACAATGAATTCGCAATTCAATGAAGTCCAAGGAGATCGTCCCTTTACTTGTTGAGGTTTAAAGGATGAAGAACAGTGGCGACCGAGGAATGAAACCCTCCACCTATTATCCATTTACGTCGCCTTAATCAGTAGTTTTTATAATGTTACGGAAATTAAACCACAATCAAAATACAGAGGTTTTATTTATGTCTGCCTGTGACCTTTCCACACGAGTCCGTAATTAATCTTCAATTATTGAGAATTTTACGACTCCATTTGTGCGGTTTACCTTCAAGGAGGGAGACAAGACTATATAACCTTCTTTTTCACGGCGGATATAAATATCGACTGTTGTCTGTGAATTTCATACATCGCTGTCGCTGCTGCTGTTGAACGTACGGTAAGATTTGCACCATGGCTTTCTTCTCACAACTATGCATTAGCCTAATAGTATCTTTCTGGTAGCAGAATAAATTAATTCAAACATTTTTTATGAATAAAAATATTCTACGGTTTAATAAAAAACAGATCCCAAAATAATGATAAAAAAAATATTTTTCTATTTTGCTTTCAATATATTCCAATTCGGTTCACAAAGCCAATTATTGCTCCAAGTCCCAACGTTGGGAGGGCCATGCAGAATATCCGCTGCAGATACATTCTTGGGAAGGAAAGGAAACCTTGCCCCCTTGAGTCCAACTCTAATGACCTGTGAGGGTATCTGAAGGACTGACGGGAGATCCCATGCACCCGTAGATTTCAATGTCCCAGAAAGACCGCATTGGACAGCCGCGCGCATTGCTCCTTTCAGAACTATCGTGCTCAGGGTCACCCCGCAGGGATGGTTACACTTCCCATGAATGGCCCATGAAACTTGCCGCCCCAAGCTAGTTATACATAATTCTAACAACATGGGCAATATCAAGGCAGATATTTATGGGGAGTCGCTTTCATCATTGGATGCTAAAAGCTCGGAGAAAGGAGCGCCGCACAGAAGTGGTCGAGGCCCGCTGTTTTGTTTTACAGCCAGAAGGTCTGAGCCCGCAACCCTTCCCCTTGGAAACGCAAAAGAACCAATCCATGCCTCGACCATCGGGATTCGGACCCGTGGCATCTGTGTACGAGAAGTCGGCAAGGGTACTTTAACATGTAAAAATTTAATAACGACATTGTCTTGTGGTTAAATTTCTGTTTTTCTCTCCACAGATGAAGGCAGGTGTGAAGTTGGTTAATTACATAATCCTGCTACTTGTAGTTGTTGGATTCTGCAACGGCGTCGTCAACAGGTGAGTACCTTACAACTCCATATTCTGTAATCTAATATTACAAATAAAAAAAAGACTATTTCTTCACCACTTAAGCTGTCAGGAGATTTATCATCACCATCGACAAGTGATGCTGCTATAGGAGAATGAGACGGATGCATAGATTCACAAACGAGGAAGTTCTTAGCTTAATAGGGGAACAGCGAACAGTATGCAGGATATTGATCAAGGGAAAGGATAGATTAAAAGGCCACGTTTTAAGACATAAGGGACTGTAAAATTAGCTTTTGAGGTAAATTAGTGGGGTAAGAAGAGAAGATTCGAAGGTGGAATACGCTAAGCACACTTCGGAGGTTGTGTGCTGTGGTTTCTATGTAGAAATGAAAAGGCTTGAACACGCGAGGTTAGCAAAGAGGGTTGACTCAGACCAGTCTTAGGACTGAACACCACAACAACAACTCTCGATATTTTATTCCAGTGCTCTTCAAATGTATAATTGAAGGTAATGTCAGCTTACTGATTTATTGAAGTTTGTTTAATTTCCTTATACTTAACTATGTCAATGGATTGTTGTGTGTGTTGGCGTGGCTTGCCGCCTTTTCACACTAAAAAAAGAAAATTTGTATTAAAGAAAAGAAACTAAAATGGAAATTATGATTATTTGTTCCAGCTTCAAAAAAAATAAGAAGAGAGGACAGAAATCTGCTGCTCGCGCCTGGCTTAATATGGATCAGGAATATGGATCTCCTTACGATGAGTGAGTCAGTCCTTCTCTCCCCCTATCCTCCTATCTCCCTCATCCCTTCACGTAAATATTCTTCTCACAGCTCCAGTGCCTGAAGGCCAGGGCTGAAGTCTATCTTAAATAGATGGAGAGTCTATCCCAGCCCTGCCTGCAGGCAGCAGCGTGACGTCATCCTCGCTCTTAGGCACACATCAATTGATTTTCTCCTTATTTATTTGAAAATACTAACATATGGACTAAATAAATATTCACTTTAATTTTTCTTTTCATGCTTTATGAAGGACTATAGCAGACTAAAAGCCACTGCCATCACATGGACTCTTAAGGGAGCGAGTCACACATACAGGAGAGGGGATGACGTCACGCTGTTACCTCTCTATGTATCTAAGATACACTTTGTTCCACACGGATTTTTGGAGGTATATGTATAGGGATCAAATACCTTGGGTCAGTCGGCCATCTGCCTCCAAAATTGGGAAAACTGCGACCCCACAGCGGACTCGTCTTCCGTCTTTTGGAAGGGCGTGAGAATAGTACCTAATGCACGACCTACCTCATGCAGGTTTTCTGGGGTTTACCTGCATCTCATGAGTTGACACACCTGGTAGGATCATTAAACCAAAGCCAGAGGACCCTACTTAACCCTAGGCTACCTTCAGCATCCCCCATTTTCAATTCCCTTCCTTTGCAATAAAAGGGGAGTTGCCTGTTTCAGGATCACTCTCAAGTAGTCTATTAAAGCAACAAAAAACTGGTTACCAAAGTAATTGTCCCGAGCTGTTCGCATCTATCAAACCTTCATCCGGTAATATTTCCCTCCTGGAAAAAGTCAGGGGTCAATTATTGTATTAAAGGTGGTAGCTCACGATGAGGAAAGCCTCCGGCAGCCTCTTGCACAGGAAATAAGAGTCACAGTCGTTGCCTTGTTTTCGCCTTTGCAGGAGGATGGCGAAATACGCAGAGATGGACGAGTTTTACCAGGACCACGTCGCAGACAGGAACAAGGTGGAGCCGCCATTGCTAGATGACAACATGTAAGCATCTCTCTCTCTCTCCCCCTAACTGTCGTAAACCTTAGTTGTTACCTTGCTGTTGTTGTAGGGAAGCTGCCGCACGCTCCTATTACCACACCTGAACAAGATGGCTGCGGAGAAGATCATCAAGCTGCTACTGTTGCGTTCATTCTTCACTACTGTATTAAATGCTTTCTGAATAAATAACTGGTATATTGTCATCAATCAATCAGCTGTTGTCATCGAATGATGTGGCATCCCTTAACACCCGTCGCTTTAAATTCACTTATAAATAAACACCACAGAAAACAATAAAATTATTATAAACAGTTTCATTAAATTATAAAATTAGTATTTACTCGTGTAATTCGAGATAATGTCAGATAATAAATTACAATTCCTCCTCTTTTAATGATCTTAAGTTTGTTGGTAATTACGTGTTAAGCAATAGAAGCAATACAGGGAAGAATTTTCTAGTGGCAACACCTCGGTTGTCGGCTCCGTTCGGAACTTGCCGACACAAGCCCAGCAATTATTGACGAGGCGTGGCGAACGGGGTAAGTGAAAGACAAGCGGAAAGAAAAGTTGAATAAAAATGATAAAGAAAACCGAACAATTACGAATGCCTAAGAGACTGGAAGTAGAAAAGTAAAGCAAACGGATAAATAAAGCGATGGTTAATAGAAACGGAAACGAAAAAACTGAGTATGACTAACGGACTAGAGTCTGATGTGGCACACACAACCTTGGGTGAACGAATATTACACGTATAAGGTGAGACTAGCCTTTTGGTGGGGGTTTTCTGTGAATAATATTATTTGAAAAATAGAATATTAATAAAAAATGTAATAATTTTATTGTATAAAATTTTAAAAATTTATTTCTATTAGTCCAGGCGTTGCGTGGGATGCAGGTTACAAATTTCAAGGTTGTGGGGAGTAAGAGAAAATATGGTATTATTTTCAACTTTCCGGGCTATTTCTCCCACTCGCATTCTCAAGTAGTGTCCTTTTCCTGATTATTGTTTCAAGGGATGTGCACGTGTTGTTTACAAGTGAGAAACTTGGTCCTTAGTCACATTCTTTTTATGGACTCAAGGACTAACCTGACAATCTCTTTTTACATATATTATCGACTAATCCTGTATTGGTACCGAATTCCCGTTTCTCGTCCGGCTATACGTATCACCTCAATCGGATGTTAAATTAACCAACGGCGTTCATTATTACTCTTCCGTTTTACACCATATACACATATATACAAAACACAATAAAAGTTTTGCAAGAGAAAATTTTCTCTTACATATATATATTTGTGTGTGTGAGTGGCTGCAAAAGCACAGCACAAGCTACACACTGAACACGAGCAGCTCACTTCTTTACTATTGTCTGATGAACCGGAGGGACGATCAAACGGACGGCGAAAGCGGAAGGAGCCACAAGCTACAAGGACCAACAACCTCCATCGTCGCAGAGGGAGCCAACATGCCCCCAAAATGAGGGACAGAGAGAGGGGGGGAGGGAGATAGACAGAGAAGGCCTACATCCTCGAGGGACGTGGACGGCAAATTTTCGTCGCTTAAATTTTTTTGCAAAATATTTTTTTTTTATGGTTAACAGGCTACATGTGGGTGATCCTGAATAGACAACTCCCCTTTAATAGCATTGGAAGAGAATTGAAAAGGGGGTATGCGGAAGGTAGAGCAAGGTAGCCAAGGGTTAACTAGTACACCCGGGCTATGGTTTAAGGATCCTACCCGGTGTTTCACCTAAAGAGATGCAGGGAAAACCCTAGAAAACCTGCATCAGGTTGGTCGGGCAATGGGTACTATTCTCACGCCCTTCCGAATGACGGGAGACGAGTTTGCTGTGGGGACGCAGCATTCCCTTCTCCGTGTTCCACCAATTTCAGGAATCAATTGGCCGACTGATCAAATGGGATCAGCGGACAACTCTTGATATATGCCCAAGGTCTTTAACCCCAGTACATATACCTCCTAAAATAGGTGAAGGTACTCGTTATTAGCTTTGGGAGTCTTAGTTAACGGTTCCCAACATCCAAACTAGTATTAAGCTTCCTACTTCCGCAGCCCCAAAAATCCCCATCCAGGAAGGAAGAATCTATTTTCTTAAGATGTCGGCCTACATCCTCGCGAGACGTGGATGGCAAATTTACTTCCGTTAAATTTTTTCCAAATATTTTTTTTTATATTTAACAGGCTACATGAGGGTGATCCTGAAACAGGCAACTCCCCTTTAATAGCATAGGAAGGGAATTGAAAAAGGGGGGATGCGGAAGGTAGAGCAAGGTAGCCCAGGGTTAACTAGGGACCCCGGGCTATGGTTTAAGGATCCTACCCGGTGTTTCACCTAAAGAGATGCAGGGAAAACCCTAGAAAACCTGCATCAGGTAGGTCGGGCATTGGGTACTATTTTCACGCCCTTCCGAATGACGGGAGACGAGTTTGCTGTGGGGACGCAGCATTCCCTTCTCCGTGTCTACACCAATTTCAGGAGGCAATTGGCCGACTGATCCAATGGGATCAGCGGACAACTCTTGCCATATGCCCAAGGTCTTTGACCCCAGTACATATACCTCCTAAAATAGGTGAAGGTGTCTCGGCATATGAGAACTTTGATAAAAAAAATACCCAGAGAGAGTGCGAGGCATCCCCGACATGATCAGGTAAGCCCCGCAGTCACTCTGGGCTGAAGCGTCTACGAGAAACTCCCGCAGCGCCTCTATTCCCCTCGCCGCAGTTTTTTTTTTTTTTTGGTTAACAGGCTACATGAGGGTGATAAAAAAGTATATAAAAGAATGGAACGTCAAAAAGACTGCGAGTTAGAAGAACATCGCTTTAGTTTTGGGAAGAATGTAGGGACAAGAGAAGCAATATTGACACTGCATCTAATTTTAGAAGACAGGATAATAATGAAAAAGCCCTACGTTCATGGCACTTGTAAATTTAGAAAAAATATTTTATAATGATACTGGAACACACTGTTAAGGATTTTGGTGAAACATAGGAATCATATATCGAGAAAGAATGCTTACACCTAACCACTATATAAAACAGTAGGCAGTAATTAGAATTGAAGATCATTAAAAGAAAACAAAAATAAAGAAGGGAATAAGATAAGGATACAATCTGCGACCATGCTCTTTAACTTTTACATTGAACAGGCGATGAAGAATGTTAGAACGGAATGTGGAAAAGGAATCATACTGCTAATAGATGAAATAATAACCCTATGCTTTGCCGATGATATTGTAGTATTAGGAGAGATAGAAGAAGACATGGAAACCATAATAAAGGGCATGAAAGTGGTCCAGGAGAAAGAGTATAATAATGGAATTACAGAGGGTCAATTAATGTGCTGGAGTATACGCTATAGTAGACATTAAAGAGTAGGATATCAGAGGCAAGCAAGGATTTCGCTGAAAAGAGAAATTAACTTACAGGGAATATCAATGTGAATAGTAGCAAATCACTGCTAAAAATGATCGTATGGAGTGTGGCGTTATATAAGAGCGAAATGTGGACGATAGGAGTTGCAGAAAGGAAAAGAGTAGAAGGCTTTGAAATGTTGTGCTATAGGAGAATGAGATGGGTGGATAGAATCACTAACGAAGAAATTCTAAACAGAATAGGGGAAAAGGAAACAATATGGAGGAAGTTGAATAATATGCCACGTTTTAAGACATGAGACTCTTGTAAAATTAGAATTAAAAGGAAGTGTTAAGGGTAAGAAGAAAAAAGAGACGCGAAGGGTGGAATACGCTAGGAAGATACGGGAAACTGTGTATTGTGCTAGTTGGAAGAAATGAGCAGGCTTGCGCAAGATAGGTTAGCATGGAGCGTTGCAAAAGATCAGTCTTAGGACTGAATACCACAACAATGAATTTGGAATACATGAGGTCCAAGGAGTACGTCCCTTAACTTGGTGAGGTTTAAAGGATGAAGAACAGTGGCGACCGAGGAAAGAAACCCTCCACCTATTATCCATTTACGTCGCTTTAATCAGTCGTTTTATAATGTTAAAGTAATTCCACCTCAATCTAATCACAGGGGTTTTATTTATGTCTGCCTGTGACCTTTCCACACGAGTCCGTAATTAATCTTCAATTATTGAAAATTTTACGACTCCATTTGTGCGGTTTACCTTCAAGGAGGGAGACAAGACTATTTAACCTTCTTTTTCACGACGGATATAAATATCGACTGTTGTCTGTGACTTTCCTACATCCCTGTCGCTGCTGCTGTTGAACGTATGGTAAGATTTGCACCATGGCTTTCTTCTCACAACTATGCATGGAAAAGGTAGTCCAGCAATGAAATTTTCACTGTTTTTTTTTTCTTATTAACCTTTTGGTATGTTTCTGGCAGTAGAATACATAAATTCATTCATTTTTTATTATATATTCTACAAGTTTTATAAAAGGAACAGATCTTTGAAGATTGATTAATTAATAGATTATTGAATTTACCTTCATTATTTCTTGGTTAGGTTCCCACCGCGCAGTCTTGCTCCAAGTCCCTCCACGAAGTGACTTTACCGATAGGTGTGATGCCCGTACATAAAATCCGCTACAGAAACAGTTCGTCCAATCTTGGGAAGGAAATGAAGAAAAATTGTGCCCGCGAAACCTTGCCACCTCCAGTCCGACTCTAATGTCCGTTAGCCTACGAGGTGAACAAGATTATCACCGGGGTCTCTGGAGGACAGACCAGAGATCCCACGCACCCCGAAATGCCAATGTCCCCCGAAGGACGGCATTTGATTGCCGCGCGCATTGCTCCTTTCAGCACTATCGTGCTCCGAGTCACCCCGCAGTTGAGGGGGTGGCTGCACTTCCCATTAATGGCCCTTGAAACTTGCCGGTCCCCGCAAGATGGGTCCATGTCAGTCTAACAACATGGGCAGCAATGCTGGCGCGGATATCTATGGCGAGGCGGGTTCATCATTGGGTACTAAAATCACGGAGAAACAGCGCCTCAACGAAGGGTCCGAGACCCGCTGATTGGAGGACCTAAGCCCGCACCTCCTGGAAGGCGCTCAATCCCCTGCAGATTCGACACCTTAGTCATATAAGACGACTCGATGACCGCCTTCAGTCAGTCTCAGCTGCTGTCCCTGGCGGGAACTGGAAGTCGCCTCTCAGACTGACACCTCAGACGCGTACCTGGAAAACCCAGTTCATCACCCTACTATCGTTACTGTCAAAATAGTATAGCCCTGCATTTGAAGCCTCACTGTGCCCATTCGGAATGACCTACGCTATTGTGAAAGACCTCGTTTTACGCAGAATTTAATGCCATTTTATGGTATGTTTATAAAGACATTTTATATATGCGTTTGGCGAAAAAACTAAAAAACTTCAGTTTTTTTTTTGTCTTTCTTTCACATAGCTCGACTTTGACAACTCATAGATTTAAAATTGTTCCATTAATGGTCCTAAAATTTAGCAAAAGTACGTGAAAATTCCTTCCAAACCCATCCGCAAAGTTTGAATCATCTGTGTGTCTTACGTTTTTATAAATAATTTAATTAGTGGACCTCTAGTAACTCTTTGACAGCGCATCGTAGAAGAGTTGAACCAAGTTTCTCTTGTAGCGATTGTAAGTTATATATATATATATATATATATATATAATACATCGTATATATATCCAAGACTGACTATCTTCGACGCACCGGCGACGTAGCCTAAATGGTTAAGGCGCTCCGCGGCTACAGCGGAGGCTCTGTGACGATCCGGGTTCGAGTCCCGGCGGCGCCGAATATTTTCAGTCTCTCTTCCTTCTTCCTTTCTTCTCTACGCTTGCCATATGTCTTTCCCTGAGCACAGTTCTGTGCCAAACATATGTTTCAAAAAGCGTATTTCCTATCTTTCTCCCTCATTTACTATCCTAATATCCAAAAACCTGTGACTTAGTCACGTTACAAACGTTTCATTATTTTATATATATATATATATAGTAATATACTTTTTTGGGTATAAAACATTAATTAATCAATTCAACAAATTATAATCAATTTGAAAATTTTTCATTTATTAATTTAAAGTGATTACATGGGCTTAATCTCAGGGGATTTTGGGTCTCTCGAGAGATGGATGGAGTATGCAGTTAATGTAAATAGAAGAAAAATCATTAAATATTATTTAACCAGCACAATGAGCAAGTTTCACAGCTTTTTAATAACTTACCCACAATTACTGGGCCTACAAACATCCACCTCACTTCACGAATGTTTCCGCGTCTCTCTGGCGTCTTGCAGGGATTTTTATCGATGAAGGTAGAAGGAACCAGATCCGCAACTCATCTGCTTCCTCGAAACATCTGACCTCTGCAAACCTCTGACCACGTCTGCTCACGTCTCACCACATCTGACGTCTCTGCCCACCTCTCACTGCATCTGATCTCGTCCGTCCTCTCCTCAACTCGTCTGACTTCTGCTCACGTCTCAACTCTCACACGCCCCGAGGGAGTTTCCCGCGGGGGATCCCCATCGTTTTTTTTAACACACGCCCCGAGGGAGTCTCCCCCCCCTCCCGGGGCACCCCCTTCGGGGTTTCACCCGCTTTCAGCCGACCTGACAATGTTTTTGGCCGAACTGCGCCTCATAACGCCACAATATCACAAAAATCTGCGTTTTTCATCACAATATATATAAGCTTCATTGATGTAGCGATGCTAAGAAAATTTGTACGATCTTTTAAAAAGTTCTGGGAGAAGAGAAAGGTTTATTGGAGCGGGAGGGTTTAAAGTAGGGTGGCACCCCTGCCCGCTGACCTCGCTCCGACCTTTCTGCGGCCGCTATTCCTGGTCGTTTTCCTCGAAATGGACACACAATGGGACCTCTCACTCAGGACTCTACCATTTTGACGACGACAGTAAGGTGACTTAACACGAGTAGTCTGGCGATGCAGACCACCAGACAGATCCATGAGGACGTGCCCCATAGCTCCAATAGATGTTCCAGTAACCACCGTCAGGAAAGCTACTAATCAGCCTGAGTACCAGACTTCCGTTAGGAGAGTTATAGTTACTCCCACGCACATACCATGAGGTCTAAACTAACCTGTGATCATTTCAGTGCAATATCTACCAAACTTTCAAAGAATAACCCGGGATCTGCCCTACCATCGACCTTCCTTTAGTCTAGTCTAACTAATGGAGTAATCCTGGATTTTTCCTTCTTCTTCATCGCCTCTGCAGTCCATTGAGGGGCTGGGCCTACCTGATCGACTGTGGACTGTCATCTGGCCGTGACACTTTCCGAATTTGGGGTGAAACGTGGTCAGCGTATCGATTCTCCAGCAGTCTTAGTCCCCGGTCTGCGCAGCCATAACGACACAAACATCCAAGCACAAATGAGGATTCAAACCCTTAAACCACTGCCCGGGGACCCTAATTAACGCTAGGCTACCTTGCTCTACCTTCCGCATCCCCCCTTTTCAATTCCCTTCCTATGCTATTAAACGGGAGATGCCTGTTTCAGGATCACCCTCATGTAGCCTATTGACGACATGTAAGCATCTCTCTCTCTCTCTTACTGTCGTCAACCTTAGTTGTTACCTTGCTGTTGTAGCAGGGAGGCTGCCGCACGCTTCTATTACCGCACCTGAAACAAGATGGTTGCTACTGTTGCGTTCACCCTTCACTACTGTATTTAATGTTTTCTGAATAAATATCTGGTATATTGTCATCAATCAGCTGTTGTCTTCAAGTGATGTGGCATCCCTTAACACGCCCGTCGCTATAATTAGCTTATAAATAAGGTCCATAACAGGCAGTAAAACTATAATAATGTAATTATATTATAAAATTCTTATTTATTTATGAAACTGGTGATTATGTCAGATAATAAGTTACACTTCGTCCCTTTTTAAGGTTATTAAGTTTGTTGGTAATTGCGTGATAAGCAATTATCCAAGAATGGACACGAGAATAACAGCAATAGAATGGCCACTGCCAGACTCCTCTGTTGTCGGCTCCTTTTCGACACAGGCCCACAATTGTTGAAGGGTTGCGCGAGAATACGAGGGACAGAGTAAAGCAATTGGAAATATTACGAGTCATCGCCAAACTGTGGTAAAGGAAAACTGAAGAATTGCAATTGCCTAAGAGACTGGAAATATAAAAGAGAGGGAAACGGATAGGAAAGGAATGGCAATTTGAAATGGACAGGAAAACGGAAGAATTGCGAATGGCTAAGGGGTTGTAAATGGAAGAGAAAGGGAAACAGAACGAAAGACGAATAGAAATGGAAAGGAAAAACGGAAGAATTACAAATGCCTAAAAGACTGGAAATATCAAAGAAAGGGAAGCGTAAAGGGAAGGAAATGGCGAATAGAAATGGAAAATAAATCGGAGGAATTGCGGATGGATAAGGGACTGGAAATGGAAGAGAAAGGGAAGCGAAAGGAATGGCGAATAGACATGGAATGGAAAACGGAAGACCAAGGAAACGAAAAGGAAAGAAGAACAGAGAGGGAAAGAAAAAGGGTAGGCGAAGAGTAGGGAAACGAACATACAATGAAGAAGAAAAGTAAATTCAAAGATAAAGGGATGGGAAAGAAAATTTGAACAGGAAAAGAAGGGAAAGTGAATCAAAAAAGATGTTACACGGGGAAAGGAAATAAAAATGGAAGCGGAAGAGAAGACGAATCAAGTTGAAGAGAAAGGTCAATGAAAGGAAAGAGGAGGAGAAGAGAAAAGGTAACTGGAACCGGAAAGGAAAGAAAAAGGATTGGGCGGAAGATGAAGGGAAAGGAAAGGAAGGCACTAGAGACGGGAAACGGAAGGGAAAAAAAGTATGGAAAGATGGCAGAATATTGAAGGACGGGAAAAGTGGAAGGGAATGTGAAAAGTAAAGGGAAACCCAGGTACAAATGAAATACCCAGGGCCGCATCAGCGTCCGTGTGCCGCCCCCTTCCTCCACCCTGTGGACCAATTAGACTGGAAGAAAGTGAAGCAGAATAAGAGGAACAAAGTCTCCTGGCGAAGTTGAGGCAATACTTCCCTGCACGCTATACGTCACTTTCCGTATTTCACTGTTAGATCTGCCTGAAACTTTCATTTTGAACGGTAAAGTGAAAATTCTCGTCCAAATGGGAAACTAATTTCCCCCGTTTTTTTTAATTACCCTTCAATAACACTCTGAATAACGCGCAAAATGTCACAACGTCAATTAAAAGCTGAAAACTATCGCTTGCAAAAATAAAAAAGGGAAAATTACTCCGCGCTAGGCGTGCAACCTTTCGCCGAACAACTGATTTTACGACCGCCATTAAGTATTCACGAGCTCTCGATTGATAGTGTACAAACAGTGAAAACAGGAAAAGGCTATCTCAAAAGTTGGACGGTATAAAATGGCGCCTTCCTGGAGTAATCTCCTTCATTGTCAACAGTTGCAGTCCACTCTGCGGAGGTGAGTACTGCGGTCATCCTCTGGTGGAGGTGGTGGTGGGAGGGGGGCGATGACGTCACGGCTAACTCCTCACTCACCCCTAAAGCCCAGGCAAGCGGCGAGTGGCAAGGAGCAGGTAGTTAGAGCTCACTTTCATGTTCCAATATAATTCAATGGGTCCGCGGTTCCACTGGCTACGGTAAGGGTGAGCGGCAGAGCGGTACAACTTGCCGCTCACCCCGGACATTAATTTTTTGCCCCTGCTGAGGGGCAGGGACTATAAAAAAAACTCTCGAGCCCAACTGAATGCACAAAAAAAACAGGACGAGGCCAATGTAATTTCCGTTAGTAAAAAATCATTTTATTTGTTTATTAAATGTTTTAAAAAAGGAAAGGAAGAAAATTAGTTTCATTTTTTATATAAAAAGATTACATTAATATTGAGCAATCCCTGCTTCGAGAATATTAACAAATTAATACGTGAAGGAAAAGTTGATATAGTTATTTAAAATCATAATTTATTGATTAATTTTTGGAAGGAAATAACGACGTACGACTTTACAAAACAACATTTTGCAACCGACGCGCACTGTTCTTATGGATATATTACGGCTTCAATATTATAGTATCGGCAAGAAAATTGCTGATGGCAAAAGAAAAATATAGGTCATGAAACGTTGGTGCCCTCCAATTATTATTTATTTAAATGATTTATTATATTTAATAAGTATAGAAAACAAAACTTGTTTCCTTGTCTTATAAAAAGAATTATCAAATGAGTTATTCCAGGAAGGACTAGACTACGCCTATCTTCGGCTTGGAGTCATAAAACTAAGAGGGAATGTTAATTGTTACTTAAAATAATATTTTATTATTTATTATACATTGTCGTATATTCGAAAAACCTATTTTAATCAACTTTTAAATTTCTAAACAGAAGGTGATACTCTCCGTAAAACTTTCTACTCCTATTTATGGGATGAATTCCTTACTTTCTCTTGCCTTTCGTTAAAAGGCTACTATTGTCACTGAGCAAGAGAAGCTTTGCTGCTTCACACGACGACTCCATGATCCCGCTCAAGGTTTCTCTATGGCTCGCTCACTACTCTGCCGCTCGGAGTCCCACCGCTCGCCGCTTACATCGTCGTGCCCGAGGCCTTACTCTCGCATCAAGTTCGTGGACGTTTCAGTTGAAAAACATAAAATATTTTCAGATTGATTTTTAATGTAATAAGTGTTGTGCTGATTAATACGCTTTATTAAATACACTTATGTTTATTAGTCCATCCTGGTACACTGTCTGTGTCGCTACTGTCTAGTCTCTGTGTACGCCGCCAACAGCTAACTAACACTGCTCCTACAACCTCTCCCTCTCAGAGCTGAACATCTAGTCGCTGTGCTGCTCTCTCTTGATACTCGGCCGTCGACTGCTCGATGGTCTCGGGCGTAGTGGACACATCCTGACGATGGCGTCGGACATATCGTATTATGTCTGTTACGACGTATGTCATTATTTTCGGTACGGACGACGTACGACCTCGGTTGATCTGCCTTTCCAATGACCGTGACGAACTTCTTTATATATCTTTGACGAAGACTCGGGTCCCTGAAGCCAACTCAGGCAGTCTTCTTGCCCCTTTTGTCGAGTCATAGTTTCTCTCGATCCCTTGCTCTTCGATGATCTTCTTTTTTCCTTTACTTTTCCTCTATTCACCACCGCCGGTTCCAAGTTGACTGGAATATCAGGTAAGAAATCTTTCAATCTACGACTCGTCGATAGTTCCGCTCGCTGGTGAGTGTCCAAAGGCGTGTTACGATATGCCAGCAGGCCTTTCTAGGGGTCTTTTTCCTTCGCAAAAAAAGTCCCTTCACGACTCCTGCTTCGGCGAGTCCATTGCTCTGTGGGTAGCCAGGGTTTCTTGTAACTAATTTAAAGCCATATGCTCCCTGGAATTCCTTGAATCTTTGGGATTCCCGAAATGGGTTGAACCGAGTCCCGTCGTCCGTGAAGATCTCTGCCGGGATGCTTTGTCTTGCAAATATCTCAGACATTTCTTCGATGATACTTTCCATTCTCATGTTACGAACTTGAGTAGTCACTTCCGGCTATCGGGAATATTTATCAAAAATTCTTCTTCTTCTTCTTCCAACGGCTCAACAGCCCCCACGAGGGCATTGGCCTACCGAGTCGGCTTGCTGCGGACTGTCATCTGGCGTGACACTTTCTGAATTTGGGGTGACACGTGGTCAGTGTATCAATTCCACATCAGCCTTAATCCCGGTCCCTTGCGACCATGACGACACATACATGGAAGCCCAAGCCAGGATTCGAACCCGGGACCCCTGAGTTGTGAGGCAGCAACTACACCACAGGAGGTCGGCATCAAAAATTATTAGATACCATTAATTGTTTACTTTAAATAGATCCATGCCAGGGGCGATTAGCCGGTTCAACCTGGATCAATGGTTCATGTCTATTCGTCCGGTGTTGTGCGTATCTGCGTAGACATCCCAGGCCACCAAACAGTTTGATTGGCTCGAGCTCTACATTCGGTAATACCGAGGTGTCCTCCGTGGATCTCTTGTCCAACATTTCTGCTTTCAGTTTCTGTGGGAATATGATTCTCGGTCCGTACATCAACAATTCATCCTGACAGGTAATGTCCCAGCGTTTCTCCCAGAACGACTTCAAACAGGTGGGTAGAGATTCTTGTCTTGGCCATCCGCTGCAGATGTAGACTCCAACAGCTGCCAGTTCTCAGTCCTGTTTCTGTTCCGCGACGATTTTCATGAGCTTCGGAGTGGACGCTGGAAGATTTGATTTTCCAGTTCCTCCTGGAATGCGTCATGTATTGTCCGAGATAGGGCGTCGGCTGTTTGTTTCCAAGTCTTTACCGTGGACCACATTGTAATCAAAACGCATAGGAAGGAAACGATATCTTTGAAGTCTAGGAGACAAATTATCCAGAGCTTTGGTAGTAAGAATCGGGATGATTGGTTTATGGTCGGTTTGCACTATGATTTGCATGCCTGTTATGTAATGGGAAAATAGATAATAGCTAGTGCCTCTTTCTCGATCTGGGCGTACCTTTTCTCGGCGTCTGAAAGTAGTCTTGACGTGTACGCTACAGGTCTGATGTCTCCACCTGGAGTAGCGCTCATCCAATCGCGAAAGATGACGCGTCTGCCGTTACGATCGTTTCCTTCCTAGGATCAAAACGGGCTAATACAGGAGCCGAAGTCAAAATTTCCTTCACTCTGACAAAAGCTGCTTCTTGACTTGGTCCCCGAATCCTCCTTTAGCAAGGCTTGAAGTGGAGCCAAGATGGTTGCTTTGTCTGGTATGGCCTTCGTACCTTTTTAGTCTCTTCTTGTCATTTGGAGCTTCCATATCGACGATGGCTTCTACCTTTTCCGAATGTATACGAGTACCTGACTCGTCAATGATGTGTCCCAGGAATTCAATAGATCGGCTGCTGATAACCAACTTCTTCTCGATGAGCGTCATTTCAGCTTCACGCAGTTTTCTTAAAACCATCTCTAGTCTACTGTTATGTTCTTCTTGAGTAGCTCCGTTCAGTAGAATATCGTCCGTCACCAGTAATTCTTGCACTTTTTTTTGGAAACTTTCAGGAGCACAAGTGATTCCAAATGGTAAACGATTAAAGGGAGTGATGAATATTGTGCGTGGACGTGATCCCTCGTCTAGGACCATTTGGTAAAATCCTGAAGCCGCATCTAGTTTGGAAAAAGTATCTGGCATCTTTTATGAAGTTGGGAGTATAGTGAACATGGGGTATAGGGTTGTACTTTCGTTAAACAGCTTTATTCAGCTCTCTGAGTTCCACACAAATCCTCGGGCTGACGTCTTTCTTGAACGTGACGACCATAGGAGAATACCAGTCCGTATTTATATATATTGACCGGCGCAATTATCTATTCTTCTACCATCTTCTCTATTGCCTTTTTCACTTTGTCCAGCAGGGGTATCGCAATTCACCTTGGAGATGTCACGGCAACCGATACTGCATCCGGTTGGACACTTCCCAAGAATCTTCCCGATTCCCTGGAATAATTTGGGATATTTCGACTTAACGGCCGGATTTCAACAGATGAATGAGCACCTTCGGCAAGGAGCCCTCCGGGGCTCTGTACGTCACGTGTGCGCGTTCTCCTCGTAAAGTCTCACGTCAGTTGCTGCTCCTGTCCAGTATTTCCTGTAATTATAACTACCACTTTAACATCATCCAACGATATGGCCTTTGAATTGAAAATAGCGTCGAGTCTTTTCTCCAGGCCTAATTTCACTACATCCGATGTCCCCAATATAGACTGTACAAGGTTTCGGATATAATAAACTGTTTGACGAATATGTCTGTTCTTGTAGGATAACGTTGCTTGCTCGACTCCGTAGACGTTCAGTGTCGTCGAGTCAGGACCTGTTAGTCTTTTCACTGACCTTGAAACTTCTCTGTAGCGTGCATATCTCGGTGACTTGGATTGCTGCCGTCCAGTCTGTATTCTCGCCGCTTTTTCCCTCGACCGTGTCGATGTGAAATAAACCTAGGTTTACACGGGCAGTGATGTTCGTCGAAGTTGGGTTGGCTGTGCACTGCCTACCGTTTACACTTCTTCACTGACAATTCTGTGCAAGTGCTGCCCTCACCACAGAACGGGCAGAGAACTCTGATGCATGTTTACACTTCTCTGCAATTTCTTAGCAACTACGACAGGTTGGAATGTTGATGTTGCATAGTATCAATATATTGATTAAATCTTGTTGAATGTTTTTCCTTTTTGTGTTTGTGCTAGAGAAGGCGTATCGGCACTTTTTTCCCCTCAGCCCTACGCTCTTCATTCTGTCTCTCTCAC
This sequence comes from Eucriotettix oculatus, assembly GCA_034510155.1. NCBI lineage: Eukaryota > Metazoa > Arthropoda > Insecta > Orthoptera > Tetrigidae > Eucriotettix > Eucriotettix oculatus. Next base: position 12,346,409 of record CM067376.1, read on the forward strand.
AATCTATCTCCGTGAACGACCGTATTAAAGGGTATTATGCCCTCAGGTGCCGATCGAATCATAAAGGGCGCTGCGGGAGTTTTCTCGCAGGCGCTTCAGCCCTGAGTGACCGCGGGGCTCACCTGATCATGTCGGGAATGCCTCCTGCACTCTCTCTGGGTACTTTTTATCAAAGTTCTCATATGCCGAGACACCTTCACCTATTTTAGGAGGTATATGTACCGGGGTCAAAGACCTTGGGCATATGGCAAGAGCTGTCCGCTGATCCCATTGGATAAGTCGGCCAGCTGCCTCCTGAAACTGGTGGAGACACGGAGAAGGGAATGCTGCGTCCCCACAGCAAACTCTTCTCCCGTCATTCGGAAGGGCGTGAGAATAGTACCCAATGCCCGACCTACCTGATGCAGGTTTTCTAGGGTTTTCCCTGCATCTCTTTAGGTGAAACACCGGGTAGGATCCTTAAACCATAGCCCGGGGGCCCTAGTTAACCCTTGGCTGCCTTGCTCACCCTTCCGCATCCCCCCTTTTCAATTCCCTTCCTATGCTATTAAAGGGGAGTTGCCTGTTTCAGGATCTCCCTCATATAGCCTGTTAACCAAAAAAAAAAACATTTTTAGCAGTGATTTCCTAATATTCACCGTAAGTAAAGCCCTTTTTTTCGCGAAAGCCTTTCTTTTCCTGTGCAATCCTAACTCTAGTTATTACGCTTCCCAACTTCCGTCAAAATATCCCCTCCCAATGTTTTGTTATTCCACTGTTTCGCATACTGAGTTTCAAATTTTGTGCTTCTGTTTATTAAAACATATAAATACTCGACGTTTCGTCCTTAACTTAAGGAATCATCGGGTGGTCATTGGAGACATTTAGGCTGCGAGATCTTGCCAGATTCTATAGAAAACGGCACGTTGTGGTGGGTTTATTTTCCTTAATGCGTCATCATTTACTTTTACTGAAATTTATTTCTTGGTTATTTGGCTGGTGTGTTCGTTTTCTTAAATGAAGTCAGTTAATGTAGTTATTTTGCAGCACATTTTTCTCTTAAATTACTGTTTATAATTCAAGCAATGTTTCTCTTCCCCCGCAGAGTTGGAAGGGAAGTTTTGTGGCAATGGCTGTTCTTTTCAAATTCATCCTTTTGGCCGCCATTGGCGTTTCCATCTGCTACGCTGAGTAAGTATGAGTGCTACATTATGATTTATTCTCACCTGCTACTGCCCTCCTTTTTTATGGATACAATAATATACTTATGTAATAAATACTGCCAAATATGACGTCAGCAAAATAATGTATTTAACATTAAGTTAATCAAAAATATAAGCACAGCGTTTCATCCATCTTTGTGGACTTCAGGTAAACTAGCCACGATTACGGCCGAAATGATCATCGCTGAAGATATTCTCCGAATCTAATTAACCCACAGGGGAAATAGTCTTATCCATTTAAAAATTTTGCCTGAAGAAGTTCACAAAGACGGATGAAACGCTGTGTTTATATTAACTAAATGCTCATTGAACTTGTTTGCTGACGACATATTTGACCGTATTTTATTATACTTATTATCAGAAAAAAAATTCAACTTATATAATTGTAATAATCTGTTTTCCCTTGTTAGAGATAAACAAGTTACCCTGAATGTGGAAAAGAGGTTGGAATACACAATTCAGAACAAAACCAAGTTATTCAATAAGTTGGCTTCAAATTTATTGATATTTGGTCAGTCTTGGTCAAGCTACCTTTTCCCAGTGAGTGGAATGTTAGGTTCCTTAAAAACACTTTCCTCCAACGTCTCCTTATTCTTTTCTTCTTATTTATTAAACATCTTTTACCTCTTTGTTGTAGTAGTATTGATTCCTTCGACTTGCCTGATGCAACGCTCCAGCCTAACCTCTACTCTGCAAGCCTTTTCATTTCTACATAACTGTTACATCCCACATCCTCCTCCCTAATGTGGTCAGTGTATTCCATCTATTGCCTCCCTCTTCTGTTCACTTCCCTCTTATGCTAAGGCCCTCATGTCTCAAATCGTGGCCTATTAATCTATCCCTTCAAAGTTCTCTCTTCTCTTATTCTGCTTAGAACTTCCTGGTCAGTTACTCTTTCCGCCCATCTCATTCTTCTGTAGCACCACATTTCAAAACCTTCTATACTTTTGCTTTCTGTACCTCCTAACATCCATGAACCCATATAATGCCATACTCCATCCCAACACTTCCTAATATTCAAACTTGTATTAGCCATTAGCCTTTCTTGCCTGTACTATCCTACTCTAGTTATTATTCTCCACAAGTAACTTCCTCAAATGCATCTCTTCCCTTTGTTATTGCACTATTTCCCATACTACACTCCATTACCTAGGTTTTCACTCTATTGAACCTCATGTTGTACTCTTCCTCCACGACCACATTCATACCATTTATTATGTTTTCCAAGTCTTCTTCTGACTCCCCTAATACCACAATATCATTCTCTTAAAACCAGCTAATTCAACACCTCACCAACACAAATGCAGGGTCCCTAATGTACCAACCTTATGAAACTCAAGTCTGAAGGCACCTCAGTGTTTAGCCTTTGTTTCAATAATCAGTCAGTAACACATTCAGTTGTCGTTAAGTGATACAATACTTTCACTGAGAAGTCTCAGCATCAAAGTCAAACAGTATTCTTCTCTGGGGGACTCTGCTCCTGCACATTTCATCAACAATAAAGTATCATATGGACGGCAGAGTATAAACAAACTTGGTGGTGATGAAGAGACCACCACAGAAATGCTATTGGATAACCATCGCCACCTGGCAGAGTGGTAAGGTGCTCTGCCTCGCATACTAACTGACATGAGAAATCTGTGTCCAAGATGGGCGCCACATTTGCTTAGATCACATTCGTGACAATGTTTCCATCTCAGCAACACAGGTGCACCACTTGACACCAAAAATAAAGGAACAATAGGGACAATGGACTAAAATGGGAAGAAAAAAACATTTTTCGATCAGTGGCATGAATTACCCGTTGGAGTGACAAAATGAAGAAGAAGAAGAAATTCTGTGATAACCGCTGTAACGGATCTTGTCATGAGACAAAACTACCTGCCATGTTTACTCTTTCCAAACTTGGAAAGATTTTCTGGGTGATAGAAGATTTCCCAGGAATGAAGAGTTGGAGTCTGCAGCCAATAGTTATCCAAGCTGACAAAGAGTGAAAGAGTTTTCTCTTTGGTATGTTGGTACTTTTGTAATGGCCCTTGTAGCTATTAAAACACATTTCCTTACAGTATTTACTGGTAAGTAGGAAACTTTTGTTATTTAATAAAGAAGGTGTATAAGTAACAACAATTATTAAATTTATTGTCCTCAATTCATTGGATGACAAAGGCATATTTACCATTTATTATTTAAAAACAGTCAGACAATATAATTACTTTTCCATATTTTTAACATTTTTTTTTCTATGTAAGTTTTTCAAGCCGACAATATATAGAAATTCACTGTCATTACTCTTTTCCGTTTTCTGCATAATAATATTTTAACAAATTTTGCTTAATCTTTTCAATATTTAGGTTCCCTGTAATTATTTTAAAAAATCCCACTTAACCTTCCATAATTTCAAAATATTCCTTCTTTATATAATGTCTTAATTATCATCTCAATACAACACTTAGTCTCTGAATGCCTTTTATATACAATTAATTGCTTTTTAATTATTTTTAAATATCTTATTTTATCCCTATTACCTTTCCCTTTATAGGTTAGATGACAATTTTTAAGTGTTTAAAATTGTCACATTCAGCATTCCAATTACTCACTTTTTCTGAATTTGCTTACTCTCAGACATTTAGCTCAAGCTTTAAGCTCCAAAAATAAGTTTCCACTTGTGGTAGAAATAAAGCAAATAGATAACTTATCACTAGTTTAAATCTCTTGATTATGAAATGCAGGCTGAAGATGAAGGTAAAAATATAAAAACACAAGAGATGAAAATGGTAAAGAGCAGAACATACACTTGAAGAATGAGATAGATAAGAAGTGCAAAACAGCCAAAGAGGCTTGGGTTCGAGTTAAATGAAAATCGGTTGAAGATTTCATGGTGAAAGAGAAAAATAGACTCAGCTTAAGGGAAAATTTAAGAAACATTTGGAGAGAGGAAAAATATTAACAAGAACATCAGGAGAGTGGCTGGGAAGCCAATTTTGTATATAGAAGATAAGGCAGAAAAATGGAAGGAATTCCTAAATGAGCTGTATCCAGTTGAAACCTAGATCAGTCAGTAATTGAAGAAGAAGAAAAGGAGGCGGATGATGAAGAGTTGGTTACAAAATTTTAAGGTCAGATTTTGATAGGGCGCTGATGGGCCTGAGCAGTTGTAAAGCGCCAGGAATTTATAGCATTCCAGCAGAGTTGATAAGAAGCAATATAATGGCTGTTCAGAATATTTTGCAAAATCTATGAAACATGAAGAATAACACAAGGTATTTAGTAAAAATATAACTATACCCATACCAAAGTAGACTGGGGCTGATAGATGTGAACAGCATAGACTATTGAAAATAGTATATAGGAGAATGGAACGTCAAATGGTATACGAGTTGAAGATCAGTTTGGTTTTACAAAGAATGTAGGGACAAGAGAAGTAATGTTGACTTTGCATCTAATTTTACAAGACAGGATAAAGAAAAACAAGCCTACGTTCATGGCATTTCTAAATTTAGAAAAAAAAACTTTGTTACTGAACTAACTGGAACACACTAATAAGGATTTTGAAGATGACAGGAATAAAATATAGAGAAAAACTATCCATAAAGTCTACAGAAGACAGTCAGCAGTAATTAGAATTGAAGATCAAGAAAAGAAAGCAGAAATCAAGGGAGGAGGAAGACAAGGAAGAAGTTTGTCACCCATGATGTTTAACTTATATGTAGAACAGATGATGAAGAAAGTTAAAACGGAATATGGAAAGTGAATCATAATGCAAGGAGAAAAAATAAAAACCCTACGCTTTAAAATGGAGTATAGAAAAGGATGATAAAGGGTGTTAGATTGGAAAGGGATATTTTCAAGGAAGTTTAGGAATTCTGCTAGGGATGGTGGAAGTATAGTAGACAAAAAGAATAGTATAGCACAGGCAAGGAAGCTATACTCAAAAAAGAGGAATTTTCTTATAGGTGAATATTAGGAAATCATTGCTAAAACGTTTGGTATGGAGTGTGGTATTATATGGGTGCAAACTGTGGATGGTTGGAGTTGCATAAAGGAAAAGAATAGAAGCCTTTGAAATGTGGTGCTATAGGAGAATGGGATGGGTGTGTGGTGATTCATGACCCTTACATTCATCGGGTAAAGCGAAAAAAATTTAGTTTTTGTTATTTGCGTACACAGGACGGAAAACGAGAATGGTTTGGTGAGGCCGAGTGGGCGGGAAACGTCACCGTTTACAACATTATTTATTGCCTGGGGTGCATTGTGTTCGACACAGTTGGTCCGGGGAACTGTCCTGAAAAGGTCGGAATGGGAGAGCAGTGGCTGAACAGGAAAAAAGGTTAATTTCGCCATTGTTCGAGAAAGAAGATTCATTTGTAGTACGGAAAACAAAAAGATAACATTTGATGGATATTTAAGCTGAAGAAGAGGCGCTAGAGGAGACGTGTTCAGCAAAGGAACATCCGGCACGGCAAACCAGGAACGACGTCACCAGGCCCTTGTTAACATCTGGTAACGGCATTTTACTCGGCTTTTCCACTCAAACCATTCTCGTTGATTCGCGACTTTTAATACAATTATATCGTTCGTCACCCGCGTTCCCGGGAGCAGCCATTTAGAAGCTGCGTAGATTCTTTTTTTTTTTTTGCTTTGCCGACTGAGCCAATTTGATATTCGTAAATTTATATTTTTTCACTAATATTTAATTTGAGTTATATTTCTTTTGGAAATTTTATGAAATAATATCATAATTAAATGGAATATGTTCAAATTAAATATTTTTTTATTATTATTTAACAATTCCTTGTTACAATAATATTTTTTGTTGGTGTAAGCAAAGCCAAACACCACAGGTGGATAGAATTGCTAACCAGGAAGTTCTAAGCAGAATAGGAGGTCAGCTGAAGTAATATTTAGTTAATGCGTTTATTATTACAGAAATTTACCCATCTTTGTGGACTTCATCAGGTAAATATTTTTTAAAAAAAGAAACCATTACACAATGTGGATAATACTGTGTCATGTACCTTTTCCAGTTGCAGCCATAATTCTAATTATATTATCTAAATAGTAATTAAATGTTTTGCTGAATTATTTGGCTGCATTTCAATTATTATAACAAAGTATTTCGATATTTGAAGAGTATATTGATCAACACACAGAGCCAACAAAGCCATTGATTGTTAATGGTACCAGTGACAGTCTGACTGCAAAGATACAATCTCAACAAAAGATAAGAAATGCAGAATAGTGTTCATTAACACATTCACAGAGATACAATACTTTACCATGCTCATAATTATAATGCAAGGCCAATTTTCCTGAATATCATAATCATGTCTGGAAGTAATCCAAGTTTCTGTCAAATGAACTTCCTCCAAAGCCCTGCACTAATCATAATTGTTATGTCAGTCACAGTATTCAGTACTGCACACTCCATAATGGTATATATTTGTACACAAAACATTTTACTTAATCCCGATGGTATATAGAGTTTTTAATAAATAATAGAGCTATTGTGTCATGACTGATTGCTTTTTCAGGTCCGATGATAATGAACCAGAAGAGCGTTTTCAGAATCGCAGACCTATTGAGCTGGCTAAGATCATACTAAAGCAGAAACCATATGCATTGGTTTTGAGAGTCAACAACAGGTATAGTTAGATATTAAATGTTTCCACAAATTAGCTTCCACATCACATTCTCCTCTATTTCCCACATTTGGTGATTTTCAACCTACTTCAGACTGTATTTCAGATTATAGGAAACACAACACTTTTATATACAATAACTAATTATTATTTTATACAAATAATTAAGGATTTCAAAACATAGCTCTTCTTGTAGTAGTACTTTTGTACTTTCTTACTGATACTGTCAAATCTTTTTTATCCTCAGCTTGGTAAATCTGACATTAAATCAACTCAAATAGCTTTCATAACTTTAAATTCAATTTCTGGATCTCTCTTGTTGTTGTGGTACACAGTCTTAAGACTAGTCTTATACAACCCTCCATGCTAACCTATCCTGCAGAAGACTTTTCATTTCTACATAACTTTTCCATCACACTTCCTCCCAAATATGCTTAGTGTATGCCATCCTTAGCCTCCCTCTTCTGTTCTTATCCCACACACTTCCCTCTAATATTAATTTTACAAGAGCTTCATGTCTCAAAATGTGGCATATTAATCTATCCATTCACATTCCTTCAAATTGTTCTCTTTTCCAAATTTTGGTTAGAAGTTCCTGGTTAGTTACTCTATTCACCCATCTCATTCTTCTAGAGCACCACATTTCAAAGGCTTCTATTATTATCTTTCTGCAACTCCTATTGTCAGCATTTTGCAACCATCCAACACCACACTTCATTCAAACATTTTTAGCAATGATTTCCTAATATTCATTCTCATATTAGTTGTAAGTCAATTCCTCTACCTTGCCTGTGCTATCCTACTGTAGTTATTATTTGTCCAAGTAGGAGAATTCCTTAACTTCCACCAAAATATCCCTTCCCAATCTAACAACCTTTGTTATTCCACTTTTCCCATATTACACTCCATCACCTTGGTTTTCCTCAATTAATCCTCATATTGTACTCTTTCTCCAGTATGATGCTCTTGCAATTGATTATGGTTTCCAAGTCTTCTTCTGATTCTTTTGTCATTGGCAAACCATAGGGTTTTATTTTTCCTCCTTGCAGTATGATTCCTTTTGTATATTCCATTTCTTCATCACCTGTTCTATGAATAAGTTAAACAGCATGGGTGACAGACTGCATCCTTGTCTTACTCCTTTCTTGACTGTTTTCTCTTCTAGCCCTTCAATTGTAATTACAGCTAAGTGCCTTCAGCAGAGATTATGGATAAGTATTCTTTCTCGATATTTTATTCCTGTCCTCTTCAAAATCCTTAATAGTTTGTTCCAGTTCACAATATCAAAGGCTTTTTTCTAAATCTACAAATGCCCTGAATGTAGGCCTATTAGGCCTATTTTTTCTTATCCTGTCTTCTAAAATGAGACCCCTACAATCAATATTGTGCTCAATACAAAATTCTACTAGCCTGTATCCCATTTGAGTCCATAGTCCCCAACTAAATAACTTTCTCTACCCTTTCCTATTACTGCATTCCAATCACCCGTTATCATCAAATTTTCGTATTCCTTGACATACTTCATTATTTCTTCAATTACTTCGTAGATGTTCTCAATTTCTCTTCCTTTGTGGCACATGCGGGCATTTAAACTTTAATGATTGTTGTTGGCTGCAGTTTTGTTTGTAATGTTATCTTAACTAAGCTTTTACTAAATTGTTTATAATAACTTATTTGTTGCTCCAAAATTTTATTCATTTCAAGACCTACCCTTGCATTCCCTCTATTTGCTTTTGTGCTAATCACCCTCTATTGATCCAACCTAATATCTTGCACTTCCTGCCATCTAACTTCACTAATTCCTACTATATCTAACTTTAACCTTTCCATTTCCCTATTTAAATTCCTTAATCTACCATCACAGTTTAAACTTTTGATATTCCATGCTCTGATTAGTAGAACGTCACTCTTTGTCTTCAGATGACATCCTCCCGAGTAGTCCTTGCCTAGAGATCAGGATGGGCGACTATTTTACCTCTGGAATATTTTACCCGAGAGGCTGCCATTATGCATTGAGCATTGCATGTACATGGGAAATTAAAAAGTTTCCCTATGAAACAGTAACACCACTATTAAAAATTGTTCCATTCTTGCTTGTGTTTGTCCATTGTCTTGTGTTGAGCCATTATTGGATCACTATCCATCTGCCTTAAGTTTGTAATAGTGAGGCCTGTTGTCCGCCCTGAAAAACCAGTTCCACCCATATCTGGGTAGTAGTCCCCGCTTTGCAACCTGGCAAGGTGTCCGATGGAGCACTGCTGTTATTCTTTCATATATACCAACATACCCAAATATTTATATACAATTAAACATACTCATTTTCCTCATTTAAACCTACAACCTTCTCGCAATGAACCAAAATGATCCCCAACACTGATCATCCGAAAGCACAATTCCTCTTTTTGCTTTAATTTCACTACAATCTGTTTAACAATTATGTCATAACAAAATGTATTTATAATATTAAAAAGGTTTGTTTCTATTAATAAAGTTATTATTGTTATTGTTAAATCTCTAAAGTTTCTTTCATCATAACTATTTCGGCATTCAATATCTCCTACGTTGGGCATAGAATACCTTATGTTAGTTTTGAACATGATAAGTTACCTGTTGTATAATATTTTATTAACATATGTCCCATTAATGTACAATTATCCAAAATAATTGCTAAAAACAGGTCTCATTGTAACAATACGCCCTATAATCAGTTTATTTATTACAGCATATAAAAGTTAGAGTTAATTTATTCAAATCCACAACTAGAAGATTTGAATTGATATTATACTTAAATTTCCAATTATTTTCATCTTTATATTGTAAATTAGTAAAGACGACAAAGACTGCCAATTAATTTATAATTTAATAACATGTTTCAGTTATAATGTTGTTTATTAAATTATACACATAAATGTAGATGAAAACATATTAATCATTTATGATAAATCCTCTGTATAAATAGTAATGGACAACACATTAATCATGAAAAAATAATTTTACAAAATGTACTTAGCACTGAAATATTTTCAAACAAGAGTTCAACAACAATTGTTCTGTTACAGTTTTGTAAAATTATGTTTTCACTGCTTTTTAACAGGATAAACCCTGAAGAATGTACAAATATGTAACAAAACTTTGTTTTCCTGATTGTATGAAAAGTAAAGTATGAATCAGGTCCTGAATTTTATTTAATTATTTACATAAATCAGATGTAAAAATAAGCCTTTGAAATATGATAAATTTTTCATGGCTGACCAAACATTCCCTGACACCATCATCAGGATATATGTGCCAGTCATCAATTTTGTTAAATTAATTAAATTGTCTGTTTTTGGCCTATAAACTAATTTTTTTGTTATTATTAATTGAATCATTGATCTAAATAATATTTCTATTCAAAACAGAAGCCTAAACCACTTTCTGGTTACTTTGTTAATGTCTCAGAATTGGTTTACAAAACATTTTTAATAGTTTTCTGCTCCTATTTTCAGTGATTACCGCATTGCAAATCTAGATCGCATCGGAAGACCTCCCGGAAATGGGTAACAATTTAATTATTCTTTCTATTAGATTAATATTTTACCTATACAGTATAAAGCCAGTAAGGATAATGTGACATTGTCAAATTAATGAACAACATTTGGGTAGGGAAGAAAGACAGAGTCTTTGGCTGAATTTAAATCAACAGTTGGCATCATGAGGATGGGAATTAGTAGTAACCTGTCAAAATGTTGGGAGTGCAGTTAATTAAGGTAAGTCAGCTGCTCTTTCTTTCCTGCCCAGCTGAGTTTGTTAAATTTACAATGTCACATTTCCTTTCCTTTTTGTATTATTTTCTCTGCTGTGTAGCCCTTGAGCGCTTTCACTTATCAAGATGATTGTGGCCTCTCATTTTTCATGACCCATTACGAACTTGAAGAGGTACCTGGATGCTGTATTGAATTCTTTCAGTCTTAACCTCAATTTCCCATGACAACAAAGCACACAGACATATGTACCCCCACCAGGGTATGTACAGCACAGTATTATGATCAAAGATATACATATGTTAAGCAAGGAAAGTAATATATATATTTTTATATAATTTGTGGGTGCAGCATACAGTCCACCACACAACAAATTACATCGGGAGGTAAATGATAGTCAGGCTGAATATTTTCATAACAATAACTAAATACAATTTATTAACTAATTCTTAAAGTTTACACACAAAATATTGAAAAGAAAGTTACAACCTGGCATCAGCCTATTAAACTAGATAAATGTTTAATATTTTACAAACACTTGTTCAGAAAGCCTTGCCCAGACTCTCTTCCCTCAGGGATTTAAAATGGAGGGAAAATATACCTGAATGAAACTGGTATCTAATAATTGGGTCGAAGCACCTTCAAACAGAATTCCCAAAGTATATAACAAATTAATGTTCTTATGACCTCGCTGGGGACTTGCTCTGCTGCGTAAGTGGTCCGTCAGGTTGTGACTGGATAACCACGAGCACAGGTGTTTTCTGCCACAAGGTTTCCAATTTTCATTGTCGCAGGAGACGGACCTTGTCAGGACCTAGAAAATTCTCCAAGTCTACGACTCTACTATGATGCGTCCTCTGTAACACTCGTCCCCAAACTGCCTAAATTTCACCCTTGCCTGGTCTCTCAACAAAGGGGTCATAAATACATTGGATTAGTCATGGCCGCACAGTGTCCCTTTATCGCTGCATTCTTGACGCGTCCAAGCTGCCATTTTGCAGCAGTTTGTTACTAATGAAACGTTTGTAACGTGACGAAGTCACAGGTTTTTGGATATTAGGATAGTAAGTAAGGATAGTAAATGAGGGAGAAAGATAGGAAATACGCTTTTTTTGAAACATATGTTTGGCACAGAACTGTGCTCAGGGAAAGACGAGAAGGAAGAGAGACTGAAAATATTCGGCGCCACCGGGACTTGAATATATATATTCATTTATTTATCTACCATATTTAGGTGTATATAGGCCTCTTGTATGAATTTTGAGACAAGATTTGTGAGGAATATTGTATGTTGTTGATCGTATTGTAGACTCAAATTAGCTTAGTTCTGTGAATGTGGCCTAAAGCCACTTTTACACAAAACTTTTATGAAAATTCTGGAGCATTTCTTGGCAACAATTTCTCTGATCTTCTATGGATCATCTGACAGCAACAATGAGAATGACAAACTGTCAAGTTACAAACTTTCCTTAATAATATTGGAATTCAATAGTTTGTAAGGTATGAAGGAACTAATGTTTTATACTAAGAAAGTGATCTAAACTAAAGGGTGTGTAGTGCTGTATTTAATCTACTACTTCTGGTTACAAGCTGCACATCATTTTTTATTTGCAATTTTTGTTCAATATGTTTCAGAGGTCCATGGCTTCCACCCCGACCACCTGGGTAAATAGATCAATCAAATAGTTATACTAGACAATAACATATAGAATTGATACATTATTAAACAACATAAATAAATGCTATTTCATTCAAATTGTCACAGTGTTCTATAACCTTCACATGATCTGTGCATACAACAACTAAACGAGGTTTTATTTGCCCCATACATCAACTAAAAATCAGACTGTAAATATTTCAGTAAAAAGTCTATAACATGAACAGAAATATTCCCTATAGAAATTTATATGTGTAAAGTCGGTTTAACTGTTTAAATTTAAATGTATGACTAAAATTCCGCAACAACATTAGTTAGGTTCAACCATATCAGTAATTAAATGTATAAAATAAAGAAATTCACATGCAATATAGAAATGTAAATGTATAGTGGCTGAAATGAAGGAAGGTTATTTACTAATGGAAATAGAAGTAGAAAGTGAGTACACTATTTACTAATTGCAAATATTACAATAATTAAATTATTGGAATTGCAGAATATTAAATGCCATGTTTGTGTGTATGAGTTAAAATTTGATTTACTGTTATTATTATACGTTAACTTTTTTAAACAAACTAGTTTAATGATTTAATAAATATTTATACGTAAATTAAATCCATTTTCCAATAAAAATAAATAGTTTGGGAATTTTAAATGCTATCATTAATTACCAACTGTTCTTGCCAGATTGCACTATTATTAAGTTAATTGTGAGGCCACTATTAGTATTGGTAAGACACCAACTGATGTTAGTTTCCAATTTTTATTCATAATTTTGATTTATTATATTGCAGGGATGATCAGAGACCAATTCCACCATTCAACCCTAATCAACCGCCTTGGTAAATACATCAATCAAATACTACACTTATCTTTTCTATTCACATTATATATTAACTGATCTAGACAGTGAAGGAAGACAGAGAGCCATTGGCTTACCTTAAATTAAATGTTGGAGTCATGGTCTGAGCCCAGAAACAGTTTTCGGAAATCCAATTATATTTAGCATTGCCATAGGTTTTTAAAAATCACATATTGAAATAAAATTTGTAGTCCGATTATTGTAAATGTAAAACATATCAGGCAATATGCCCTTCTCTGAGCATATTTCTATGCCAAGCATGTGACTTAAAGCGAATTACCTCCAACTTTTTCCCACATTTTCTATCCTTATTTCCTATCCAAATATACAATGTGTGTGATGACATCACATTTCAATCATTAATTATAATTATAATTAATATATATATATATATATATAGGATATATATAGGATAGAAAGAAAGATAGAAATATTTGGGAGAAAGGCAGGAAATTCGCTCTTTAAATCATATGTACGGCATGGAAATACATATGTCAAGCGTAGAAGGGAATGGAAGAAGGAAGAAAGACTGAAAAAACTCGATGTGGCCAGGACTCGAACCTGGGTGCACGAAACAACAGTGCATCACCCCTAGAGCCGGGGCGTGCATCTATCCACTCCGCCACCACATCGAGTACGACCAACCGAACATTTTCAGTCTATATATATTAGGTTTTCATGCCGTACATATGATTTAAAGAGCGAATTTCCTGCCTTTCTCCCAAATATTTCTATCTTTCTTTCTATCCAATTATCAAACGCGTGACTTCGTCACTTATCCCATATATATATATATATATATATATATGTATATATATATCTGTATATATATATATATATATATATGTATATATATATATGTGTATGTATATATATATATATATGTATATATATGTGTGTGTGTGTGTTTTTTTTTTGTTTTTTTTTAATCGAGGGTAGGGGAAAATCTTCAAAAGACGCCGTGAAACCCGAGTTACACGGTGTGTGGGATTTTTACCCACTAAAAACCACCTCCCTTTACAAAGTACCTCCTCGCGGAACCGCCGTTAGGCATTACTTCACGAGGGGTTGGATTGCCAATGGGCGCACATAGGTATATAATTATTAGATAACTATAAAACTATATTATAGCTATTCCTAACTATTACTAGCGTCCGTTCACACTTCTCATCGAAGATGCAAACTATACATTATCTCACTTACACAAGATTCACTGACACGCTACAACTATTACACACGCATTCACTCGGATGTATATGCTTTCTCACTTACGCTTAATAAACGCTCGCACTCACGACAAGGCACTTATAAGCACATTCACTCGTTGGCTTCTAGACGCTGTCTTTCTTCGCTCCGTAGGTTCTCCAGAACATCCGTAGCGAAGTGTGACACTACGTCCCAGCTTTCTTGGTCCTGAAGCATAAACGTCGTTATATCTTCAGGCCTCACTCGACGTCTGAGAAGCTCCTGTAATGCTGCTCTTTCTTCGTTAAAGCGAGGGCAGACGAAGAAAACGTGTTCCGCGTCTTCCACTTCTTCCGTGCATGTTGGACACATTTCATCTTCTATTATGGCGAATCTCTTCAGGTATTGCTTGAAGCATCCGTGTCCCGTCAGGAACTGAGTGAGGTTGTAGTTCAGCTCACCGTGCTTCCTGTTGACCCACATTCCTACGTCGGGAATCAGCCGGTATGTCCATCTTCCTTTGTCAGAGTGATCCCAGCGGTCCTGCCAGGATCTGATGGTTTCTCGACCTTCTTCCGCCGCGATGACTCTTCTGTCTAACTCGGCATTGAGGCGGGCTCGGTGGAATCGCCGCTTGCATTCTTCTGCCTCCAGTTCTATGGGCTTCATTCCGGCGATGACGCACACTGCATCGTAGGAGACGGTCCTGAACGCGCTGGCGACTCTTAGCGCGCTTGTGCGGTAAGCTCCAGCGATCTTCCTCCTGGACGATTCAATCTTCAAAGCATCCGCCCAGATGGGGGCCGCGTATAGCAGGGCCGAGTTGACGACAGCCGCTAGTAGCCTTCTCCGACTTTGTCGGGGTCCTCCTGTATTAGGCATTAGTCTAGCCAGGGCCCTGACAACCGTCGTTGCCTTGGCACTTGTCCTCCTGACGTGTTCCCCGAAAGTCAGCCTCGAGTCGACCCATACTCCTAGGTACTTGAGGCATGGCTGGGAAACTATCTTCTGGTTCCCCACTCTCACGGTGATATCTTCCTTCTTCTTCCTACTCGTTACTAGGACGACCTCCGTCTTCTGTTCAGCTAGCGTAAGGCCGCTGTTTCGGAGCCACCGCCTGATGGTCTCTACTGCGACGTTTGCTGCATTAGTCACCTCCTCTAGCAGCTTCGCCACGACGACTACCGCTAGGTCATCCGCGAACCCTATAATACGGACCCCAACCGGCATCTCTAATCTTAGTACCCCGTCGTACATCACATTCCACAGGACGGGGCCGAGGACCGATCCCTGCGGAACTCCTCCTGTGATGCTGTGGCATACATCTCCCTCGTCGGTAGCGTAATGGAGTGTACGCTCGCGGAAATAATCTCTTATCATGGCCACTATGTACTCCGGCACCTGGATCGAACGGAGTGCGGCCATTATGTTGTCCCACCTCGCCGAGTTGAAGGCGTTTCTCACATCGAGTGTAATGATAGCGCAGTATCTCTTCGCTCCTCTCCTCCATCTTGCTCCCTCGATGGCCCTACGTGCTGTACCTACTACCTCTTCTACGGCATCTATCGTTGACCTACTCTTCCTAAAACCATACTGGTTGCCCGATAGCCCTTCCACGGATTCTAAATGGGCTGTAAGCCTGTCGCAGACGATTCGCTCCAGCACTTTCCCTGTGTGTGTTTGTGTGTGTGTGTGTCAGAAAATGACATTGTTATGTTAATTAAAACAATAAGGACAGGAAAGAGAGACAGAAAGTTGCTGAGGTATCAGCAGTTCACAAATGGCAGGCACCATGTAGTGTTTGAAAGCCTTGAATTTTTAGACGCACCGCCCCCTTTATCAGAAGGTTAGGAACATATTTCCAGTCATGGCCAGATGTCAACTGAGTAGACGAAAATTGCCGTGCACACACACGCACACTTCATATTAACATATACATCTGCAAAGGGATGGACATATAAATACTAACACACACATACAACCATGTATCACTGCATACACACAAATCTTAACATGCACACTCATATCAAGGTTTAACACATTCATGCTCAAATAGAAACACATATGCTTGTGCTGATATGGGTGGTCAGTTTGGAATTGGAGGGGGAGGGGGGGATTACTGTCTATAGGATATTGAGTCCAGGGCTTTGTGTGGACTGCAAGTCATGTTGCAAGGAAAGTTCCCATAGATGAAGTTCAGCTTCTGAAGAATCAGGGGGTAGGGCTTTGAAGGGGGTCAGTCTGGAGCACTGGTTGAAGTTGTTGATGCTGTTGCTTTGGGCATGGGTGGCTATGGTAAATTGTTTTTGGAGAGTTAAACAGTACTGGACTTGTAAGAAATCCATTCAGGGAGAGGTCTCTTTGTCTGGCCAATGTAGAAGGCTGAGCAGAGTTTGCAGTTTATTTTATAGATAGTATGGGAGAACAGACAGGTTATTTTTTCTTTAATTCTGTAGGTTGTGTTATTAGTAGGATTCTGGAAGGTTGTGGGTGGAAGCATTGGAAGTATATGGCAGACATGGCATTTGTTCCTACCATAAGGTCTGCAGTCAATTTGGCGGCGGGGGTGGGGGGGAGATTGAGGTTGTGGGTGTGTTTATTGGGTTGGACCAGAATGATATGGAGGTTAGGTGGCCACTGAAAGGCAACCCTTAGACAGGTGGGTAGTATGGCAAAGATAATGTTTTTAATGCCAGGGTTGGACTGTAGGCAAGGCGGAGAAAAGAGTTGAGTTTACGTAGTCCGGGGAAGTAGGTGGTGGTCAGGGGAAGACTACATTCTTTTTGATGGTCCAAGGTGGGACTGACTATTTGGGCAGTGTAAAGGGCATGGGTTATTTGTTTCTGGAGGAGGTCTAAGGGGTATTTTCTGTCACAGAATGCATTGAATAAGTTCCCCTAAAGGCTAGGCTTTAGGGGAGTGAGTATTTGGTGTGTTCAGGGTAGCAACTGGAAATGTGGAGGTGCTGAAGGGTGTTAGTTTGGTTTTATCGAGACAGAGGTGATAATTAGGCCTGAATTTAGTTGGATGTCACCATCAAGGAAGGTGATGTTGTTCAAGGAGTAGTTACAAGTGAACTAGATGGGGAATTTTGTATTGCAGTTGTTTAAGAAGTCAGTAAGGGGAATTGATTCATGGGTCCATATCATGAAGATGTCAACCACGAATTAGAACCAGGCTAAGGGTTTGAGTGGAGAGTATTTTAGATGTTGCTGTTCTGGTTGCCCTTTGAACAGGTTGTCATGGGAAGGGGGCTATCTGGGTGACCATAGCAGTGCCACTGTTTTGTTGGTAAGTTTTGTCCTGGAAGGAGAAGAAGTTTCTGGTAGGGTCAAACTGGGTAAGTGAAATCAAAAAGTGGGTGTTTGGGAGGGAATTTGGAGGCCTGCAAGACAGGAAGTGTTCAAGTGCTGACAGGCCACTGGTGTGGGGGATGTCAGTTTATACACAGACAACTTCTACGGCAACCAGTAGATTGTCCTGTGGAAGTGGTTTAGATAAGTCACAGAGGTGACGGAGAAAATTATTGGTGTCTTGGATGAATGATGGGAGTTTTTCCACTATTGACTGGAGGGAATCATCCAAATGTATAAAATAAAGAAATTCATATGCAATATAGAAATTACAGCAAAAATAAAGGAAGATCATTTAATAAACTACATAAATTAGAAAAGTGTGGCATTATAAAAAAGGACACTATTTGCCAATGACAAATATTACAATAATTAAATAACTAAAATTACAGAATAAATATAAAATATATTTGTGTGTATGTGTCCAATTTTGATTTAATATTTTTATTATTATTATATGTTAACTTTAAAAAAAATGATTAAATAAATACACATAAATTATCCATTTTCCAATTAAAATAAATATTGAGGAAATTGTAAACACTATTATTAATTACTAATTGTTCTTGGCGGATGACAATATTATTAAGTTAATTCTGATGTCATCATTAGACAGGGACTGATGTTAGCTTCCAATTTTTATTCATAATTTTGATTTATTATATTTCAGGGGTGGTCCACCATTCAACCCTAATCAGCCTTGGTAAATACATCAATCAAATACTACACTTATCTTTTCTATTCACATTATGTATTAACTGATCTGGACAGTAAAGAAAGACAGAGAGCCGCCTTAAATTAAATGTTGGAGTCATGGTCTGAGCCATCTTCCTCAGGACATGACCGGACTGCTGCTTTCAATGTTTCTTCCTTGTCCACTTGGCTTGTTTGTTTTGATAATTTCACATCACATAGATACCTATGATAACATTTAGAATGTTTGTGCTTAACTTATGTTCTTCTAGGGTCATTTAATTATTTTCTTTAACCAAGATTCCAAACCCCACAGCCACTCTCCCCATCTGTTATTTAACAATAAATCAACAACAGTTGAATTCAATTAAAGATAATGATAATTAAATAAATAAAAGAAAAACACTTAAAGTTGTCAATTTTATATTATTTAAGAAGCTTTCAACCATGGCCATTTTCAACTGAATATTTCAATTATCTGATGTACAGATTTTGCAATTTATAGTACCAGAGCGGTACACGTCTACATCTCAACAGTGTTCAATTTGAATTGTACACTGATGAGATGTAGACATGTACCACTTCTGAAATAATACAAAATTGACAACTTAAAGTGGTTTTCTTTCATTTACTTAATAAACATAAGTTTTTAAAAAATCCAATGATTTTTAACAGTGCCATAGGTTTTTACAAAACACATCTTGAAGTAGAATTTGTAGTTTGGTTATAACAAATGTAAAACATATCAGACAATTGTTTTCAGCACTTACAATAGTCCACGTTGTACTTCTTATTAGATGAGTTTATATAAATACAGCTCTGCAGTTTTGCAGAGGAAATATTAAAGTAATTTCTTCAAAATGTATAATCAATCTCCCTGACTGAACTATCACAAACAACTTATGAGGAAAACTGAAATAAAAATAAAATATGCCTACTATATTTACATTGAAGTTGAAAAGTTTTAGGAAAATTTGAAATCATTTCTTTGTTGAAATCATAGTTGTTCTGTTCTTCTGTAAACTCTCTGTCAATGGCAATGAGAGTGAGAAAGAGTACATCAAAGATGAATTACAAACTATTTTAAGTACATTAGAATGCAATATTTTTTAACGTATGCAGCAGCTAATGTTTTATACTAGAAAAGTTTTCCAAACAAAAGTTTGATTTCCATATTTAATTTAAAAATTCTGTGCACAAGCAGCATACCATTTTCTCTTGCACATGCTTAGTAAAAATGTTTATCTTACACACCTAAATATGATGTATTATTGAAAGGGAAATTGCAGTTGACTTACCTTAAATAGATAGTTGGCATCAGTTGGCAGGAATTTAAAAATTGCAAAGTTATGAGAGCTGAGGTCCCCTTCTTTAAACAGAATGTGATTGAATGTTGTGGCAGTTGACCATTTATACATACAGTTAGCAGAAAGGTGCCAGTTGACACATACTATCAATTTAAGGTGTTTCTCTCTGTGTCCAAATCAGTTTATTATCTCATTCATTTTGATTTTTGTTTTCTGTCTTAAAATTCAATATGCTCACTTCCTAATTACAGCTGAGATGTTACTGATGTACCATCATGAAAATCCAACTACTATATTTACCCTTTTCTACACATTAGACCATTTTTATCCATTCCTCTCAATTAGCTTCAATCAAACCAAATTTAATTTTTAATTTTTGTTCAATATGTTGTAGGATTAATCCAGGTCCACAGCCTCCAATCAGACCACCTGGGTAAATTCATCAATCAAATAATTATATTAGACAATAACATTTAGAATAATACATTCTTCAAGTGACATAATTAATGTCATGTTGTTTAAATAGACATATAGTTCCATGTTGTTGTTGTCGTTGTATTCAGTCCTAAGACTGGTCTGATGCAACCCTCCATGCTAACCTATCTTGCGGAAGCCTTTTCATTTCTACATAACTACCACATAACACATCCTAACTTATGCACTTATCATATTCCTTCCTTGGCCTCCCACTTGTTTTCTTACCCCACGCACTTCCCTCTAATGCTAATTTTACAAGATCCCCGTGCCTTAAAATGTTGCCTATTAGGGAGTATGTGCTATAAATTAAATCATTGTTCCAGAAATAATAAATATTAAGGGAATTGGAAATGCTATTATTAATTACTAACTGTTCTCTGCAGATGGCACTATTATTAGTATTACAATTAAATCATATTCCATTGAACCCATAGAGAAGTAGAAGTTCAAGGGATGTGGGATGTGTACATAAACTGTTTTTATTAATGGTATATTAACTATTCACTTACATATGTAGATTAAGACAGTTGTGATGTCATTGTTAGCATGTGGGTTGTGGTTTTCTCAAATACTGGGTTTGACATACATGTCCAGGGATTGATGTAAGCTTCCAATTCTTATTCATAATTTTTGTTTATTATATTGCAGGGGTGGTCCGAGACCAAGTTCACCATACGACTCTAATGCATGGTAAATACATCAATCCAATACAACATTTATCTTTTCTATTTACATTATATATTAACTGATCTAGACAGTGAAGGAAGACAGAGAGCCATTGGCTTACCTTAAATTAAATGTTGGAGTCATGGTCTGAGCCCTCTTCCACAGGACATGACAGGACTGCTGGTCTCAATTTCCTTCTTTGTCCAGTTGGTTTATTTTATTTGACAATTTCACATCATCCCAGATACAATGAGAATGCTGTGGGCTTAAAAACATCTTCTTCTATGGTCATTGAATTATTTATGTAAACATTTCCTTTCATAATAGAGAACGTAGATGTTCCCGATGAAGATGCTGAATGAACAGTTTTCGGTATTCCAGTTGGATGTTGCATTTTGTAGTCTACAACTTATTACGGGGCATAAGTGGATCTTAACGGGAAGACAATTCTTGACTTGGCTAAGTATTTCTGGGACTGCATTTTACTGTAGGTGGTTGCTATTAGAACTGCCAACAGCCAGCTGATCAAGAGAGGTTCAGGTTTCCACCTGACTAATGAGGAGAACCCAAGCACAGGACAACCTACCAGACGCCGAACCCGACGTTGGACAAGTCGCCCATAGCCGAATCGTACGCAGTGGAGGGTGTAGGAAGGAAGCGACACACTCCTTCCACCTACATACTAGGCAAGGGAACCTCTGATGGACTCGACAGAAAGCCCCTGATCAGACAAGATAATCTGAACACGACTATTTTAACTACCATTTCTGAATTCGAAGGCACTTCACCTGAAAAACTCTTCATTCATTTCTTATCAGAGATTGTAAAACTATCAGCCACATTCCCTGTATTTAATTTAACAATACAACAGCAATAATTTTCAAAAATCCAATGATATTTAACATTACAAAGATATTTAATAATGTGATAGGTTTTTACAAATCCCATATTGAATTAGTACTTACAATAATCCATGAGTCAGGTGCAGTCCTTAGAGGCAGATGGCAGTGAAACTTTAGTTAGAGGATGTCGCAAAGATGATGGATTGAAAGTATTTTTGAGACTCTTACAAGTGGAAGTGGAGAAATGCCAATGGGCTGAGTATATTTCACCTTCATCAACATTCCTGCCATCATCCTACTGGCATGATGACCAATGCCGACGCCTAAACACCCTTCTCATTGCTGGCTGCTCGGAACCCTTCATAGACATTTGAAATTTGTACACTAACCATTATTGTTACCATTTTTCCACATTACACAACTACTTTAATCTATTCCTCCCCGTTAACCCCAATCAAATCAAGTCTGTTTTTATTTTCCAGTTTTTATTTATAATTTTTGTTTAATATGTTGTAGGGGTAATCAAGGTAGTGCAAGGTCTCCGAAAGGCAAACCAGGCCGACCACCTGGGTAAATAGATCAATCAAATAGTTTTATTAGACAATAACATATAGAATAATACATTATTCAAGTGACACAAATTAATTTTATATTTTTCAACTAGTAATAGCATTATATAACCCTTCACAAAACTCTATGAATAGAATCAAACAATATATTAGTTGCACCACATATCAACTAGTGTTTTTGATTCTTGAATTTCGTCCCAACAGATTTCAAGGATTGAAACAGGAATTTTAACTTAATGTTTCATGTATGTTTCATTTCGATATCCTGAAGAGTTCAGAAGATATTAATGTAAATATTTACAAATCCATACAATTGCCATGTAAATGGCGGCGTAAAAATCAAAGAGTTCATAATCTTTGAGACAGTGAGACTGAAGAAGCATTTAGGCCAAAGAGAATAGGAATTTCTCAAATGAGATCTACCATGGTTCCGGAAGAACCCATACCATCAGGTTCAAGCGAGAGGCGACAAAACAGATGGTCAAACGTAACAATTACCTGTGAATGTTTGGCATGTAGCTTCTGAACAACTCTCCTAAGGGGAGGGATGGAACTTTTATATCTAATAAAGGCTCATATTTGAGTCTAAAAAGAAATTTTGAGTCTATTACTTTTATAGTGTTTTCCCCAACAATATTTGTGTATAATTTCAACCCCTTTGTAGCATGTGGGGGATGGGGATGGAAATGAGTCATATGAAAATAACAAGGAAATTGTCAATTTTGGGGTTGATAATGGTGTAAAGGGAGTCACTGTGTTACATTATGACCCTTATATATGTGATTTAAGTTAAAAATTCATCCCTTAAGTGGGTCAGAGTACTGAAAATATTTTTAGTCCTGTTATTGTATATTTGAGATTCATATTGTGATATTTTGATGCTGGTTTAGTCATGTGTTGCCACGGCTTAAGTGGCGATACACTGCTGATTTCGTGTACCCAGGATTGAGTCCTGGCCACATCGAATTTTTTCAGTCTTCCTTCCTTCTTCCATTCCCTTCTACGCTTAACATATGTATTTCCTTGAGCATGATTCAAAGAGCAAATTTCCTGCCTTTCTCCCAAATATTTCTATCTTTCTTTCTATCCAATTATCAAATGCGTGACTTCGTCACTTATCCAATATATAATTATTACACCAGAACACAACAAATATAACGTACACATAGCAAATAAATTACTCTTTTAAGAATGTTATCTGGCTTCATTAAATTATAACTTAATAAACCGGCCAAATTTATCAAAATTATATTTTAATAACATAAGAAAGTATTACATATTAATAAAATAAAAAATAACATGAAAAATCAGTCTTTTTATAATCTCTCTTAATTGTAAAAATCATTTTTATAGAATATTTTTATCCTGAAATATTTAGATATTCAGACTCATAAAGCTTTTGTATTTGCTCTTGAAGAGATTACAAACAGGAATAATACAAATTGGTTTCATTATTCATTTCTCTTGTAAGTTCTTTAAATTGTAGGTTATATAGCTGAAGTAAAGCCTTTAATTTTGGGTAAATGAGCAATAAATAAAATACAAAGGACAGCCATAGAAGAATTTAATTTGAAAATTTTTCATTTTGGCCTTCGACATTGCTGCAGCAACATGACATTTTGTAATATTTCAATTAATGAACCAATGAGGTCCAAAGGTTCGGGGATGAAACATTTTCAAATTAAATTATTCTATTTGACACTTTTGGTCATTCTTTGTATTTTTATCATATTAAGTCAAGTTCATTTAATTACTTTATTTATAAATGAGTAATAACTAAACAGTTTTTAATAATGAAATGCCTAATTAACAAATCACTGATAAGATCATTTCTATGTTCATTTTCTTCAGGACACAGAAAAATCCCCTCTGTGTGCAAAGTGCTGTTCCAAACCGGCCTGCACGGCCCAGTGATGTTTACCCTGTTTTGACTGACAACAATTCTAAAATGCATCCAACTGAGTGCTACAATGAATTAAATTATTTGAAAAAAAATACTCAAATAGAAAAACCATCAGTAAGAGTTGGCCAGGACCTTCCTCAACAAACAGGTAAAACACAATATTTATTTGCATCTAATTTAGGAAGACATTTCCAGTGATGGCAGCCATAGACTGACACTGGACATGTCTTCCTAACCATCTGATGAAGGATGAAAATTCATGAACATCAAACCTGCCGTCTGTGAACCTCAGGTAAGTCACCAACTTCCTATTCTTATTAATTAAATATATTTAATAGATGTCAGGCAACATGTAAGGTTTGAAGTTCTTTAAATTTTCGGAGGCATCGCCCCCTTCATCAGAAAGTTAGGAAGACATTTCCAGTGCTCGGCTAGCTTGACACTGTTAGTAATGCACAGTAAAAGAAAACATCAAACCCAAGATTTTATGTGTTTACAATAATATGTACAAACTTAACTTGATAATCTTAATGTTTTGGTATTATTACCCCATTTTTAGAAAAGATGTTCTGATTTCAGCTAAAGATGGTTAAAGATGAAAAATACCTACAAAAGAATATTGAAGTGTCTGCAAGAAATGATAAAACAAAAAGAACACAAGGATTAATCTATGATTAAAGTAAAATTATTTGTTAATTGTATTATAACTAATATGAAAACTATTCATTTAAAAAAAAAACACTGAATTATAATGTTCATTATTTACTGAAAATATCAGAGGTAGACAGAAATCACCATAGCATGTATTTATAATCTGAAGTAAATACAGTTTGGCCAAAAAAATAAAGTCTGGATGTGTGTTAAATGTTCTCTTATAATTAATAAACCTTCAATTTCCAGCCTTACCATTCCCCTTTTACATACACACTGCAAATACTGGCTCATTGGAACTCCTTATTATTTCCCCTGTTTAAATATGAATAAAAGCTATTACATTTTACTTATATTTTTTGCAATTTGAATAAGCTCAGCCATCTTTTCTCACACAATAGCATTTCTGCATGTTATAGGTCTGATAACGTAAAAAGATTAATATTATTAATATTTTTCAAACTATTTGGCTATGAAAAAGTGATTAATGGGACATGAGAAGCTTGTTCTATTTAGACGACTAACAAAATCTATTGTTGCAAAACACAGGCTCATGCCCGGACACAAGATGTACTCAAAGAGAACCAGAATTTTGGGCTGAATGAGAGGATGTTGGAGTGGTATTTTCACATAGATATGTGAACTGCATATGACTTCTTAAACTGGGATGACTTAATAAAGAAAGTAAAACATGTTTCAACAATAAATTGCAAACAGTCAAGATAAAGAACAGAAATTATTGATAGGCACCAATCAGGAGACACTGTGTGACTGTAATGTAAGATGAACTAGAACCCTGTTGAGTGCATGAGAGATTGTAAAACACATAACTTTTAGAAAAGGGTAGAAACAGTCATCAAAATGTTATTAGTTTTTTCAATCAACTCTTAATTGATTCAATTTCACAGATTTGCAACATGATTTCAAATATTATATCTCTCAAAGGTGGTTGACTTTCTTTCACAGTAAACTTATCAAATAAATTTATTAGATTATATCATGTTTCACAAATCTTGAGGGCGCTGAAAGACCCGAGTTATGGTAAAGCACCAGGAATTGATAACATTCCAGCTGAAAGAACATCGGGCGAAGAAGCAGTATCATGGCTGTTTGGGATACTTTGCAAAATATATGAAAGAGGAAGAATCCCTGAAGATTTTAGTAAAAACTTAATTATACCCATACCAAAGAAGGCTGGGGCTGATAGATGCCAACAGCACAGAACAATTAGTTTAGTATCTCATACAGGCAAAATATTAACGAAAAAAGTATATAGGAGTATGGAATATCAAATAGAATGTGAGTTAGGAGAAGATCAGTTTGGTTTTAGGAAGAATATAGGGACAAGAGAAGCTATATTGACTTTGCGATTAATTTTAGAAGACAGGATATGAAAAAACAGGCCTACATTCATGGCATTTGCAGATTTATAAAAAGCATTTGATAAGATGAACTGGAACATGCTATTAACAATTTCGAAGACAACTAGAATAAAATATCGAGAAGACAGGAAGCAGTAATTAGAATAGAAGGCCAAGAAAAGAAATCAGAAATCAAGAAAGGAGTAAGACAAGGATGCAGTCTGTTGCCCATGCTGTTTAATTTATATATAGAACAGGCGATGAAGGAGGTGAAAACTTACACTTTGCCAACGATATTGTAGTATCAGAATCAGAAGAAGACTTGGAAACCGTAATAAATGGGATGAACTTAGTCCTGGAGAAAGAGTTCAATATGAGGATTAATAGAGGGAAAACCAAGGTAATGGAGTGTAGTATGGGAAACAGTGGAATAACAAAGGGTGTTAGATTGAAAAGGGATATTTTGACAGAAGTTAAGGAATTCTACTGCTTAGGAAGCGTAATAACTAGAGTAGAGTAGCACAGGCAAGGAAAGCTTTTGTGAAAAAGAGGAATTTACTTACGGGTAATATAAGTGTGAATATTAGGAAATCGTTGCTAAAAATGTTTGCTTGGAACGTGGCATTATATAGGTGCGAAACATGGACGATAGGAGTTGGGGAAAGGAAATGTTGTGCTATAGGCAAATGCTGAAAATCAGATGGGTGGATAGAATAAGTAACATGAAAGTTCTAAACAGAATAGGGGAAAAGTGAACAATATGAAGGACGTTGACTAAGAGAAGGGATAGATTAATAGGCCACGTTTTAAAACATGAGAGTCTTGTAAAATTAGCATTAGAGGGAAGTGTGTGGGGTAAGAACAGATGAGGGAGGCCAAGCAGATTATTGAGGATGTTGGGTGTGCTAGTTATAAGGTAATGAAAAGGCTTACGCCATATAGGTTAGCATGGAGGATTGCATCAAACTAGTCTTAGGACTGAATACCACAACAACAACCTCCTTATATAATAATCTTTTTATTTCTTTTGTATGTTATTTGAACATATTAATTTTTAAGTAAATATTTTTATTATTTTCTCCTACCTGAAAATTACAAGTAAAAAATCCAATAACTCTAAGATCAGTGGTGGCTTGTGAGTTTTTTGAGTTATGTGCAGTGGTGGCTCTTGACTTTAAAGTTTTGTGCTCCAACACCCCAAGACAAATTTTAGGAGGATGAAGATATTAATAATACTACAACATCTACAGGGTTGTTAATACTCTATGGCCTGTAATATGCTACATTTGTAATTTCGTCTTCATCACATGTAATAGAAACAAATTTTAAAATTGTAAAAGTATAATACCTTATTGGTGCAGTATTTTTACTTTACAAATTTCAAATAAAGAAAGTTCATTTTAGGAAAAAGCCACATATTATGGGTATATTGTATGCAGGATCATAGGTAATTTCCTCAGAATTATGAATGCCTTCGAAATTCCGCCTGTTAAATGTTTTTTATTTTTAATAAACTTTGATTAAACACAACAAGTACATAAACAGTAATCTATTTATTAATTTGTCAAAAATATTTTAAACTGTATCCTGTTGAGGTCGCCTACAGCTACTGTATGTCCCCAATGCTCGCTCTGACGGCGCTGTGCGTTTGGTAGCTCATATTATTGCTCGATTTTAGGGGGGTGAAATGATAATTCTGCGTGTGTGCATTTCTCATTCCAGACAAGATTCCTATGCTATAAATAATGTAGCCAAGAAATGTACAGGATGGAGCGCTCTGAAAGGCGGACAGTTTAAAAGTCCTCGAAATCAAAGCAGAAATTTACACTCTTAAAATACTATTATTTCAGAGTTTCTTAAAATTACAAAATAGATA
This sequence comes from Eucriotettix oculatus, assembly GCA_034510155.1. Taxonomy (NCBI): domain Eukaryota; kingdom Metazoa; phylum Arthropoda; class Insecta; order Orthoptera; family Tetrigidae; genus Eucriotettix; species Eucriotettix oculatus. Next base: position 12,374,395 of record CM067376.1, read on the forward strand.
ATTCCCCCTAAATTAATTCTTGTGCTGTAGCACATATGCACCGGCCACCAGATTAAATGGGATATACAAAAGGAAATAACAATACATACAATTTTGTAGGTATTTATTTAAAGTAGTTATTTCATTCAAAGTAACAATTTGTCACTCAAAACAGTTTATGCTAAAATGTGTTTGAACATTCATCAAATTCATTTCAATTCCACTCACAGCAAAAAAATGTAAAACCTTAACTTTTGCAAAGGAGAAAAGTAGCTTATTTAATATGGTAATGAGAGAATGGTAGGTTATGCTAGAAAACTCGGAGCTTACAGCTAATTGAAATGGTGAATAACGATAAATGACATGAAAGTTTACTCTACAGCTGAACAATTAACAGAATAAATTCACAAGAGAATATAAAACAGTGTGCATTTCAAAATAATGAAAACAAGAAATATGTCAATTTATAAAAGCAAGAGATTTTGACATTAATGCCATATTCACGTGAAAGAAGAGGATTTAAAATTAAAACTCTTCTCATTCTAATGATTCTATTCCATTTTAAAAATAACATTTACTACATCATGACTTACAATCAGTCAAGTGTAATAATGCTTATGGAAAGCATTGAAACTATAAAACTAAAGTCTGTTCAAGTCAACTTCATTATTTCTCTGGAATTGTGCTCCTAAAATTTAATTATTTTCAAAGCTTGTTGAGGTAGAGTTAACTCTATTAGCAGATATGATCACATCAGAAATAACATATGCTTTCTTTTGTGCATTTTACACATTATTTACAACAGTTAACTAAGAAAATGTTATACTTTTCCTAGGCAAATGCATCACTGTCATCAGTCTCATATTAATTTGCCCTTTTCTGTGTGCTTTCGTTAAATCGTTACCCAAGAAATAAAAAAATGCATGTCTGTCAGGTTACTCGTAATGGACACACTGAAAATTTGCATTTTAGAGAAACTCTATTTACACTTTCGCTTCCTTCTTTTAATAGGTAATCCAATACCATTTCCCAAATCATCTTCAACCTTTACAGAAGAAGGACTGGGAACTCTTGTTTCTATTTCCTGAAATAGAAAATGCAAAAAATATATTTTTTAAATTATTTCAATGAGGATAGTTCTAAAAGCCAATATAATCTCATATAAAATTTAATTTATTACTTACATGTGGGGCAAGGTAGTAATCTATGTGGTGTCTCACAGCTCCCCATATTTTGTTTTCTTGTAACATCTTGGTGACTTCATCAATGTCTGGTGCCATGAAGCGGTCCTTATCCCATGGCCTGTTCAGAAAAGTTCAATGTTTGATAAGAGATAATTTGTGGAAAGAAGAAAAGACTTGGTATCTTGTAAGTACAATGACATGTGTCAAAATTAATTAAGAAAATATGTCATTTTCCAAATGGACATATTTTATAGACTGATCAATGTGAGTAGTTTCGTACACTGGAAAGAGACAATATTATTACCAAAATTTGTATGAGTTTTTTGATAAACATATTTTGCTTTTTTATTGTATATTTTGAATCACCAACATTTGGTTTCATGTTTACTAATGTCTCAAATGTAATAAAATACTTAAACAAGTGGTAGGTTTGTGTGTAATATTTTATAGATTTCTTTTACAAAGGGTAGTCAAGAAACCTTCCAGTACATTACTTTCTCCAAGGAAGTGGAGCAATATCTTACCTAATTTTGCTACGGACAACCTTATAGACTTCCTCCAAGGGCACAGTGGTCTTAAGGGGCCGCAAGAACTCAATAGCCTGACAAGCTGCAAGTATCTCAATGGCTATGACCTTCTCAACATTCTCTACAACCTGCAACATTTTGACCGTGTGGAGATTGTCATTAAATAAGAGCAACTCAATTTGTTAATATGTAACAATAATATAATTTAATTTATAGTATTGTCTTCCAAATGTGATAACAGGCTTAGAAGGAAATATCCTAACTCTGAATTAAAAATTATTCCACAAAGTATATATTGTTAAAAATTATTATGATTATTAAGCATTATATCTGCAAAGCCAATGACGTGTCACAATAATATATATCTCCATTTAAAACAGTTTTCAAACACCTACTTGAAAATCGAATAAAAATGATTTCGTGAAGAGGAATGTACAGCTGTGAAATAAAAAATATTAGTTGCACAGTGCTCAATACACATACTAACAAGGTAAAATAATCAATAATATAATGAATTAACCAATAAAATAAGAGATAATAATATGACAAAAAGTTTCTGCAATTGTCAGGTGAAGAAAAATTGTAGTATCTTAAGGAATGTAGTTCAAATTAGGTTATGAGCTTAATAGCAATATTGTAACATTAATTTTTAGTTCATCACATGCCAGTTAATTCAGACAGTTTTGTGTTTTCAAATGAAGTCAATGTGAGAAAGGAGAAAAGTATTTCTTAATGAAATATTGATTGTATTATATATACCTTATTTATGAATGATGGAATATGAATGTGACAGCAAAAAATATATGTATAACACACAGAATTTGGCCTTAAATGAAAATTAAAAATTATTGAGAGTCTGTTGCATGTACTGACTGTGAGTGCCTTCCTTGCTGCATAGCAGCCCATCGAGACATGGTCCTCAGTGCCAGCGCTGGTGCTCAGAGAGTCTACAGATGAAGGATGGCAAAGTACTTTGTTCTCAGAGACCAGAGATGCTGCCGTGCAGTGTGCCAGCATGAATCCAGAATTGAGACCACCATCACTGACGAGGAATGCGGGCAGCTCACTCAGTTCTGCAAAGGGCAAATTTAAGGTTTCATTTCCTTCATATTCTACATTAGTCATTCATCCAGATGGCCTTCATCAATTAGACTGACTTGGATTAACGAGGCGTTCAATACGACGTTCACTCATAGACGCCATCTCATGGACAGCAATAGCCAAGTAGTCCAGCACTTTGGCTGGATATTCCCCATGAAAGTTTCCTGCTGAAATAACCTCCCCACGGTCAGCAAAGACAATCTGAGGTTATCAGTTAAGGATATTCAGGAATCAGTTTGTGTACAAGTATTTCTACTTCTCATGTGTTAATAACCATAAATGTGCATGATTTTGAGATACTAGTTGGGTTATAAAGAAATATTTATATAAATACTTTATATTTAGCTCAGATAACCTAAATGTTTGTAGTAAGGTTCTAGCAAAATTTTTTGTTCATAAATACTAAAAATAACTTGATCTATCATCTTTTAAAGCCCCTGGAACCTTTCTTCTGTGAAAAACAGCGAAATGAATTCTCTCTGAAAGATACAATCATAGTATTAAAGGAATCAGTTTTCTGAAGTTGATGTAGTCATAAACACTTAGATTTAATATATATCGAATCATTGGAAATGTCTTCCTATCTTTCTGATGAAGGGGGCGGTGCCTCCAGAAATTTAGAACTTCAAACCTAACAAGGTCTCTACCATCTATGAACCCCAGGTAAGTCACCTACTTTCTGTCTCTCTTTCCTTTCCTTATTAATTATGTTTATATATGGCTCATGCTTAAATCAGGTGAATTATTCTACAGGTGATAAATAAAACAAAAAATCACAAGAAAGGTTTAGCTAGTGTAATGGTATTGAAACTTTGCTATTTGAAATTTTCGCATATGCTGTTATATGTCTTTCTTTTACTAAAAGACTCTATTTAACATTTCAATTTTTCCTACATTTATATTGAATAGCAGAAACCATGCAGTTTCTCAGTTGTATGGTACAGAAATAAAATACTTGATATCTGGAGTAATGGCTTTGATATTTGGAAGCTTTTCTGTCTGTGCAACCTTTATTCTACTGTCTGATTCCATGTCCTATTTGGTCATCTATCTTTTTTCATGTTTGGACACAAAACTACAAATGTACAAAGTAGTGGCAGCTTGTGAGTTTTTAAAGTTACGTGCCACATCACCCCAAGGATAATTACATATGTCATTAATAATACTACAATAGCTATAGTGACTTGTAATATGTAACATTTCTTACACATTTAACATTTAATAGGAAGGAATTATTAAAATTGTAAAAATATACAATCAAATTGGGATAAATTCCTAACTTTGTACATGTTTTGAATAAAGAAAGTTAATTTTAAGGAGAAGTCACATTATGGCAACATTGTATGCAGGATCGTGTGGTAATTTTCTCAGAGTTATGAAAGTCTCTGAAATGCCACCCCTTAAATGTTAATTCTTCTAATAACCTTTGAATAATTCAAATAAACTACATGTCCATGAATACTGATTTTTTTATTAATTTGTAAAAAAAAACATTTCAAAAAGGTAGCTTGATGAGCCCTCCTCTGTGTCAGCACACACCTGTGCTATGTTCGTTGTTGCTCAAGTAATTGTTACTTTGGTGGCTGGCAGGGGAATGAAACATTATACTGTGCTTGCACATTTCTCATTCCAGACAGTAATGGTGAGCTACAATGCAAGAAAACACAAAGTGTATGTAGATTTGGTGGGAGGTATCACGCCGGAAGGCAGTTTAAAGTCTTAGAAATTGAACCAGAAATTCACACTCATAAAATACTATCATTATAAAGGTTCTTAAAATTATGAAATAAATAATTCTTCCTAAATTAATTGAAGTGCTGTAGCTCAACCCACCACTGTTACGAAGTGTAACTCTTTGACAGCAGTCAAATAAAGCAGACTGCCAGTCTGGTCTAGACTAGTCATATTTCATTGTAAAAGGACTCAACACAATATTTCATTACCCAGACTTGGTGATCTACACCTGAGATTTAGCCTTTCTTTCTCTCATACACTTGTTCTGGAAAAAAAAAAACTTTCCAATTTTCCGTAAGCCGTTAAGGATACAGGGTTGTCAGTACCACTGTTCATCTCAACTGTGATAACTCCCTGAACAAATTCAATTGTATCATGGACAATCCCATGCACCTGGGGACAACATCGTAGTGTGTAGGCATCCTGGACTCGATCACAGAACCTGTGGCTCTCTGAAACAGACAAATGGACTTGTTAAAAAATATTTAATTTTTTTCATTGTACTTCAATGTTAAAATTTATGAAAATGTATTTGACTAAGACTGATTATTAATTTCACTTGCCACATATCTACTTTAAGCGTCAGTCTGGCTGAAATGTTAAAGTAAGATGGAAATGTTTTAAAATACAGAAAGTATTAAATTTTATATGTAGACTATTTTGTTTGCGCTGTACTTTTCCTTGACAGAGATAATATTTCTGTGGTGCAAGTTTGTCATCTTTATATTATAATTAACATCTCTGTGTGTACAGGAAAGTTGGAAGAATTAATTCTTGTATTCGATAAAGACCTACAGGTAGCTCAAAACTGCAACAGTTAAGTTTCAAAAATATTTTTAGTAATTCTATTTTGTAATCTAGTTATCAAAATTTATATAAAGATTTATTTTTGCTTACATTTCAACATTTTTTAATTATTGTGACCTGGAGAGTAATGAGAGAAAATAAATTTGGCTGAGGGAGTCAGACTCACATTTTAATATGTTAATTGTACAAAACATTGATTGGACAGATGGAATCACTTAAGTATTTTTATTGGATGCAGTATAAGTTTGACGTAGTTGTTGTTTAACTTTCATTGAGATTGGTATTTCAACTATCATTTGGAAGTCGGAGAGTCAAATGGAAACCCTAATTATTATATAATTTTTATATTATGTGTATACATAGAAAAAACCTGTATCTTTTTTTGACACTTAAGGCATGTCTGCATATACTTTCAGTGTGTCACAATTTGTGTAGAAAAAAGTATTTTGAAGACATTCAACCTGTATGTCTGTGATTGTCACAACCAGTTAAGCCCACTTAATAAAATTTCTTCTTATCACTTTGAGTGTTATTTAACTTACACACTCAAGAAGTAATTAATTGTCTCACCTGCTATCTCCGACGGGTAAAAGTCTGAGTGCAGCAGCGAGCGGAGACGGCGAGCGACAGCTATCTGGCCCTTGTGTGGACGGATCTTCTGCACGTCGGAGTCAAAGGCCCGCGATGTCCCCTTGAGAACCTCCAAAGTCAGTGCAGCGGCAACATCTGCCTGGCGGGCGATAAGATAAGCTCGTTCCACAGCTTCGGCACCCAGGGATGTGATCAGCTGTGTTCCATTGATGAGTGAGATTCCCTCCTTGGGGCCTAGTTTCAATGGTTCAAGCTGGTGCAGTTCCAGGACCTGGTGGAAAGGGCCATGCTTAAAAGTCACACAGATGTCACAGCAAACTTGAAGCCTAAAAAAATTATTTCTGAATTTGTGATCAGGGGAACGAACCTTCATCTTACTTAGTAGAATGCATTCTCATACAAGTTAACAAAACAATTAGTTTATGTATTATGCATTTAATTTCATGTATTATAAGACATGAATTGGAAATAGTAACAGAATAATTAATCTGCGGATATGCAACTCTGTGATGTCACTTCCTACATCACAGCCTTGTACATCCAGTTGCTCCTTATGGCTCACTGTAACTGTAATGTTACTTACCTCTTTAGCCTGTGACCAACCAGTCTCAGGGCTCCACATTTTCCCTTCTCCCATGATCCCCAGGGCAAGATGGGCCAGAGGAGCCAAATCTCCACTCGCTCCTACAGAACCTTTCTCTGGCACATACGAGAGGCAGGATGCTGAACAAAAGCAAGTTGTCAGCCATTCTCAACTAAACAAGAAGCCTCACAAAGTAATCTAATAGTTATTTGAGCCTGTACCATTGAAAGCAGAGACAAGGTGCTGCAATGCCCCCAGGGATATGCCACTGTAGCCCTTGGCCAAGACATTTATCCTCAGTGCAAGCAACATTCGAGTTCTCTCCGGACTTAGGGGTTCTCCTACCCCAGCAGCATGAGACCGGATCAGGTTGTACTGGAGGTCTCTGCAAGAGAAAAATAGGTGAAACTGTTTGTTCATGACATAACATGGCGCATATAAAGTGCCTGGACTTACTCAAGTTTCTCTGGGCTTATGATGGTCCTGGCAAAGTTTCCAAAGCCAGTTGTTATTCCATAGGCCACTGAAAAGTTTGAATACAACACAATTGAGCAACATTTCAAATGAGGTAGTATGATAAATTACTAAATAGTTAAAAGATCAGGCTGATCCTGTCATTCTGATGGCCGTTTTTGTAAAAACTTTAATGTAATTGCTAATAGATTAAATTCAATTAGGAAGAAGGAAATATAATTTGAATTTAATTATTAAAGCAACAAATGGCAAAAATGTAATAGAAATTTCTTATTTACTGTAGATGGTAGAAAATATGATTTTTTTACTAACATTACCAAGTGTAAAATATGTATGTATATTCTGAAATACTTTTATTTTGTTTATGGAAAAATATTTATGTTTGTCTTACCTTTATTTTCTTTCAAAATCTTCGTGATAATTTCTCTGGACTTGGAAACTTTTGCTTCAGCCTCTCGTGTAAGCTAAAAACGTAGAAAAAAAAATACATTATTTATTTTACCACAAGGGCTTTCATATACTTTGTTAGTTTTGATTGTATTTACATCTTACTTTGATCCCAAACCTTGCTTTACCCAATAATAATAGGTCATTTATTGATAGGCTGGATCCATCCAGATAGAGAAACTGCAAAAGAAACACAAGGATTTACAATTCATAAGTCATTAGTAATTTTAAGGAGAACATGTTAAGTTTTCAGCACTTACCTCTTCAGAAGGTTTAAAATCCTTAGGTCTGCAGGTAGTCAAGTAACATATAAATAATTTTATAACAAACATCATATTCATTTATTGAATGTTAAGAAACTTAAAATAAAATAGGAAATATATTTCTATACCTTTGTTTGTCTTATTCATGCTAACTTACAAGGAAAAATACATTATGTGAATCAAATCATTTATTAAAGCATTAATAATAATTAATAAACAAAAAATTTTGTGTTTTTATCTAAACAGAAAAGAACAGAAACATATGATTTAGGATACAGTGGTTCCATCAAATGCCTCATATTCCCTTGATTGTAGGCTTCATGTGGCCGGTCAGACTTTAGAACTGGAACAAAAGAATAGAGGAAATAATTAGCTATTTAACAAATACTTTGAAACAGAATAGATTTGATAGTATGAAACATCATTGTGTTCACCACTCTCTTTGTAGAAATACAGCCACCAGTTAATTCAAGACAGTTTTTATGTTTAATATAAGATTATCAAGAAGAATCAGTGAAGGAAAACACCAAAATCAATCAAAGACAATAATTTTATACAGAATAAATTGAAAAAATTCTATAGTTGCACATCTTGCAAATATGAACTGAATGAATGAAATCAAAAAATATTACAAATGATTTAACTAGCTTCTTTTCCAGTATTGTTATAATTTAAATATTAAATATTCCAACATTTCATGAAAAATGTTTAAAATAAAATACATGGTTTTACACTTAAAAAATGTAGGCGTACCTTGAACTTCACTCCACGACTCCTTCATAAAAATTTGAATTTTGTCAAAAACTTTAAAGACGAAATTGAAACTTCAGATAAACTTAATGTTGTAGATATAATAAAAATTGTTTGGATTGCCAAGCACCATATGTAGGTCAGACAAAAGGATCATTAAAAATATGCATTTTGGAGCACATGAAGAACATTAAAGGCAGTTCACCAAATCATTCCGTTTTATCTAACCACATAGTAATGAATAATCACCAAATTGATTGGAGCCATGCTGAAATTACGGATGAAGAACAAAATTATTTCTCAAGTATAATGGGTGAAACGCTCCACATTAAGAAAAACATTCATTGTATCAAAGTAAAAAGTGATACCAATAACTTAACATGTATTTATGATCCTTTACTGTTACAGTCAATTGTTGGTTTGAATTTGTAATGGAACTTCACTCATGGGCTAGAATTTGTGGCACTTGCTTGCATTTTGGCCAAAGGAGTCATGGAGTGAGGTTCCATGTACAGCTAAATTTTGTAAGTTTAAAACCATGTATTTTATTTTAAATATATTTCATAACATATTACCCAATGTAACCAATCTGTAAATTTATTTAGTACCTGAAGAAGTCTCAAATGACAGATGAAACATTATAATATTTGATTATAAAAATACTGAAAAAGAGGCTGATTAAATCATTTAGAATATATTTAATTATCAGAAAAATTATTTAATCAAAAACATTAAATTTGTTTACATATCTATAAGAATTGTCCAACACAATGAATTAACTGATCAATGATTATTATGCATTTAAAACTTATTAAATTCAAGTAGATACATAACCAAAGAGAATGTCAGAGCAAAAAGATAACTAAAGATTCAATTAAAAAAATAGTACACATTTATCAAATTTGAGAGATGGCTAAAAATCTAAACTCATTCATTTAATAAATGAGAAAATAAAAAATTATTTTGAACAACAGAGTCAAAGAGAAGGAATACCACATTTAACGTAAGGATAAGGAAATTGAAAGGTATATTGATTAAATTGTTGTGACAATAAATTACTTATAAAAATTGTATGAGATTGCCTAAAGTGAACGACAAAAATATGTAGAGACATTGAATTATAGTAGTAAAAGTTAAATAAGATTTAACCTGAAGAATTCAAAAAATCTGAATTGTTAGAATCCCTATGGGATTCATTATTTTACGACGTTCATCGTAATGTTACAGAGCACGATGTTACCTACCAATAATTACAAAGTCATTGTCATCCAGAACATCCTTGATGGGGTCATCTAGGTCCAGCAGGACCCCTCCCCTTAACTTTCTCACCTCCTCCATGGCGACCGATTGTTTGCAGCCCTTCTGCTTGCCGTATCTTCGTATTGCCTCTCCTGCAAGCCATGCCACAGTCTCATCTGAAAATGAAGAATATGGTATTTACCCATCAAAAACCAAGTCTATTGAAAGTGATCAAAGTGTGGAGTTGTTTATAAAAATTATTGTAATTTGTGAATTTTAAATTATATTATAAATGTTTTCATTTCAACCTAGCTTTACATTTCATAATCCTATTGGTCTATTTACATAATTTCCCATTTATATACCTGTTACATTTTCTTTTATGTGTGATTTGTACCATTTTTGTATTGTATTTTATCTCATTTATATATTTTTCTAATTATTTGTCTTTTTGACTTGCCACATACACTCAATTTAGACCCAATGCACTGTATAAATAAAACTAAATTTATTGTATATTATTAAATTAAATTATTTAAATTTATTACTGACTAGCTGGGTGCCTGGTGTGGACCAGGTATTTATATTAACCTGTCACAGTATTGAAATCAACAAAGATATCTTGGTCAACATGTTATTATTCATATTGATTTCTGTGTAATATTATGGATCAAAAGTTACCTTTTTCATTATAATGAAACAAATGAGTTACAATGAAACTCCAAGAGAGAAACTATTTGTATTTTAATTCTCTTTGATTTAACTTGTACAAAGGCAAAACTTTGTTTACATTTATATAGAGCCACAATCATTTGCACTGCAACTTATAAAAGCGTCATTAACTAATTAAAAAATATAATTACTTAAATAAGATGCAAGTTAAATTTAAGAATTTTGTCACACTTAACACCAATGTAGTCATCTCCTTTGACAGGCTATGTGAGAGCATTATCATTTCTGTTGCAAGTTCTTCAAGTTCCTTCAATTCAAAGTCACAATATTATTTTAATATTGTTGTTGTTTTTGTATTCAGTACTCAGATTGTTCTGATGCATCCCTCCATTTTTACATAGTCAATGTAATAGTTCTGATTTGATTCTTAACTTCAACGAGTTACTTCGAGGCTTTCTCCTTAACAGCTCAGACGTAGGGTGAACCGAATAAGACCTATTACATAACATCCTGCTCTAGAATCGAAGGAACATGAAGATGGATTATGACAAAGGATAAAAGAATCAAGAATCCAAGATTTTCAGCTTTAATTGTAATTCAAGTGCCTGTAAATTCATAATTGGGTAGAACAACATTATTTTCAATGTTAAAATTCATTACAGATGAATGTGGTTCTAGCTTGAGCCAAAAGCTCCTATTTTGACCTCAAGTACAAGGAGGACTCAATAAAGATTTTTCAACTTGAATAATTACATTATTATTCTGTCATGAGCCACCAGAGATTGTAGATCCCTTATACCAAACTATTCAGAAGGTATCTCTTGAACAGCCTCTGAAAGTTTGTTGGTGGAGCTCTGGTTTTACCCTGTATAAGACATGTCTGAATATTAGGAAATCGTTGCTAAAATTGTTCGTAAGGAGTTATATTGGTGCAAAATGTGGAGAGGAAAAGAATAGAAACCTTTGAAATGTGGTGCTATAGGAGAATGAGATGGGTGGATACAATCATTAACAAGGAAGCTCTTAACAGAATACGGGAAGGGCGAACAATATGGAGGACCTTGACCAAGAGAAGGAATAGATTAACAGGCCACGTTTTAAGACATGAGGGTCTTGTAAAATTAACATTAGAGGGAAGTGTGTGGGGTAAGAACAGAAGAGGGAGGGCAAGGATGGAATACGCTAAGCAGCTTAGGGAGGATGTGGGATGTGCTAGTTATGCAGAAATGAAGAAACTTGCTCAAGATAGGTTGCCATGGAGGGTTTTATCAGTATTAGGACTGAATGCCACAACAACAGAACGTGTAAGAAAGGCGGCTGTTGGAATGAAGGAAGGAAGGAATGATATTAATTTTTTGAAAATTATGGTACATACCATTTCTGATCTTTTCACAAGACAATACTAATTAATAATTCTGCCTGTATCATTTGGTTTCCTCATAAACTGACTTGATATAAAAGACTTCACCAAACAACTAAAGTGTTGATGCAATGTAGAAACCACATCCGTTTCTCCTAATTATCCTACTACACAAAAAGAGAGAGAGAATCCAGTGAAATTTGGCATTGTGGGTTCCTATTGGTAGATTTATGGATGTTGCATCATCGACACAAAATTCCCAGCAGGATTCGTGATGTATTTTCGTCGATGGTTAATACTCTTGGCAAAGACCATCCAGTTCACGTCATTAAAGGATGAATTAGGTTACTATCTGATTGACCTCCTGCCATATCCCCCACCCCCTCCCCCTTTGTAAACAATCAGAGACAACTGCGGAGACAATCAATGCCCAATGGTGCTATAAAAGAGAGCCTAGTCAGAGAAAAGAAAGCAGTATGGTGGACCTGATGACCTTAGTTCTTCAGTGTGGATAGTAATAACCTGTATCTCAGTGGTGGAGGCAGCGGGGTAGAGAGGACGAGAATGTTGTCCACGACTTTGAGTTAAAGTCCTTCATACAGTATGGTAAAGAGAGGAAAGTGGAGTGGAGGGGGGAGGAGAACACGTCGAGCCGAGCCCCCCATTTTGAAACAGGAATTTTACTCGTGAATTAATCGCAGACGGCGAGAATGTTGGAACACTTCCACGAGGAAAAACCTGTCCTCCAGCGGCTCCTCTACGTGACCTCTCTTGGCAAGCAAGGAAGGTCATAGCGAAATTTCCAAGAAACGCTCCTTAATTGGATTCAATCCTGTTTACGCATTAAAGCATCAACATTTTTCCCCCTCACACAGTCCAGAAATAGTGACTGAAACGATTCCATGCACACAAAAACAACATAAAAAAGTAGTTCCAAACAAGATGAACTTCATCTGCCTTTTACGCGAAAATTTCTGGAACATGATTATATTTATATATATCCTACAAGAGTGACAATTTTCGATCAACCGGCGACGTAGCCTAATGGTCAAGGCGCTCTGCGGCTACCGCGGAGGATCTGTGACGATCCGGGTTCGAGTCCCAGCGGCTCCGAATATTGTTCAGTGTTTCTTTCTTCTTCCTTTCTTCTCTACGCTTGACATATGTCTTTCTCTGAGCATAATTCTGTGCCAAACATATGTTTCAAAGCGTATTTCCTATCTTTCTCCCTCATTTACTATCCTTACTTACTATCCTAATATCCAATGCGTGTGACTTCGTCACGTTACATACGTTATTAATATATTATGGAGGTAATAAAAATATCAACACCATAACTGAGCACAATGTTATTTAAAATTTAGTAATTAATCACAAAACGTTTGATAAGGTAACAACAAACAAGCTTGCCACTGTCATTTGCGTACTGTTGGCCTCCTATGAGGGTAAGAGCAATGGCGGAACATCACAGTCCTAGCAAATACCTCACATAATCCAGCTATCGGAAAACTATTGCCTACATCCTGGACAATCGACGTATAGTAGTTATTTCAGAGGTACGTGCGCTGGGTTGTGGGTCAAGTTTTAGATCCTTTCTAACCTTCAGATTATCCTTTTATTGATGATTTCTCCTGTAACCTTCTTTTTTATGTCGGTTAATGGCTTTACTTGCTATCCATTCAGCCTTTGCTTCGCTTTTCTATTTTCCATTCCTTCTTTTTCTTCTAATCCATTCTTAAACGGTGAATAGTCTCTTCATCTCCCTTTTCCTTGAGTTTAGGAGGAGGTAAAATTGAATGAATTTCGGCAACAGGTTTCTTGGAATTTAATATTTCCACTTTTAGCAGGAACTTTTCTTTTTGTAAAACTATCAGAGGTAAAATTGTAAAAATACTAATGTAACTTAATTTCATTATTTGTAAAGTGAAAACAAGCATTAACAAAAGAACCGTGGAATAAAACGAGATAAAATGGCCATTCAAGAATAGATTATGTATGTTTGAAATGATATGTGACACAACATATCATTGTTATGTGCCTCGACATTCTCAAGTTTTAAACTCTAATTATTACATACAGAGGTAACAAAAGTATATTTTACTTCGTGAAATCCCAAAAAAAAGCAGCCATTACGGCCAGCGTGTTCTCCTGCACTTGTAGACGCACTAAAACAGTACCGAAACGTTTCTGTAAAGTGCTGCCAACACTATGAAAATTCACTGCATACCTTATGCTTTTTAATTAGTTAATAAATATGCAAAATGTTTTATAAGACCAAGTGCAAATTCCCCAGAGTGACTGAGGAGCTCACCTGACTCCGTCGGGGATGCCTCGTACTCTCTCTGGTTCTCAGATGCCGAGACACTAGAGCAGTAAAACCATGCCCAATTTGTTACTATTTATGGAAATTTAAATTGCATAAATATTTCGGCATGAGCATGTCGCTGGCCAGGAAGAAGGGGTTTTTCCGGGCGCCGACTTGTCGGCTCGGAATCAAAACAAAAGAGACAGCGGCTGACACTAGGGCTATAAAGCTCAGACACCTCGTCACCGGTTTCGGAATTTCCTAATTTGTCTGAGAATTGGGTGACCGGGTGGCGTGTGTTCCCCAAATGTAACAAGGGATATCATTGGAGAATATCCATTCCTGCCACCTTGGTGATAAGTGTCGCATAAGTGGGGACGGAGTTTTAAAGTGGCAGGCGGAGAAATTTTTTGAGGAGATTGGCAGCAGAGTGGTAGAGAGAGGAGATTGGTGGCGAGAGCAGACTGTTGAAGGAAGAGAGTGTGAGGCGTGTCTGATGATTGGAGGAAGTAGAGGGTAGGGTGAGACATTAACAAGTGGAGGAAGACAGAGTAAATTACGGACTGATCCCTCAGAGGAGGCAGTGGAGAGGTGTACCATGTTTTGATCAGTCAGTCGAGGAAGCAGCGAAGAAAGGTTTTAACAACGAGGGAAGAAAGAGGAAAAAGCTGAGTTTCCTCAATTCCGGCAGCACGACTTTGTGCTATTGTCTACCGACCGCTTCAGAGTTCCACAACAAGGAAGTTCCAGTGACATCTGCAACAAGACGCATGTGCAAACAACTCAGGTTCGTCAACGAACGAAAAATCTCCTGCACGTAGTCAGCCAAACAATAATTACCCCTGAGAACTTTAATATAATCCCCTTTTCATTCTTTATTTTGATACATGACATATACGCGACGGACCCATTTTAAAAGTATTGTGTTTTCAGTTAATAAATGAACATATTAAATATTAATTTCATTAAATAATTAATATCCCCCCCAATCATTTACAACACATTCACCAATTTTAGCAGGGTGTGTTTGAAGACCTTGGACAAACGGTAAGAGTCGTTCCCTGACCCCCTGGGATCAGTCGGCCAGTGGCCTCCTGAAACTTGTGGAGACACGGAGAAGGGAATGCTGCGACCCCACAGCAAACTCGCCCCCTGTCCTATGCATGTTTTCTAGAGTTTTCCCAGCATCACTTTTAGGTGAATCACCGAGGGCTCCTGGTCAACCCTTGCTCTGCCACTAAAGCCTATAATCCCCACGTAACCAAAAAAGAAACGCACAAGTAACATCAAACAGAATACAATTAGTTTCTCTCTTTGGTACCATTGAAATCTACTTATAAACAAATACCCAGGCAATACCGGGCACCCAGCTAATATAATATAATGCCTTAGTCAGAAAAGGAAAATGGTTGGTCCTGGAATTGTTAAAAACAAAATTGGTATAAAAAAACATTTCTGGCCGGGAAGTTGGTAGTAACACGAAATTCCAATAATAGATTAACAGGACGTAACTACGTCATACGAAGTTAATTTACTTGTATTCAACTACGTATTATATGTAATTAAATTAAATTTCGTTGTAGAATTAACTGAATAAGTCCCAGAAGTTGATGACGAAACTTTTTTTAAAAAAATTTTGACTCTTACTGCCTTTTGGCCATTCTTTATGTTTTATTTATAATATTAAGTAATCCTAATTTAATTATTATATGTACAAAATTCTAAGAACCTGAACGGATTCTGAATGGTGGACGAAGCGTCGTAATTTCTTTATGTGATAAAAAGTTCCGTATTCTGAGGACATTGGACTCCGTGCGAAACGTGGACGATACGAGTTGCAGAAAGGAAAGAATGTGTGTAAAAGGACAGAAGAGGGAGGACAAGGGTGGAATAACGCTACGCAGGTTAGGGAGTATGTGGGATGTGGCAGTTATGCGGAAATGAAAAGACTTGCGCAACGAGGGTCGCATCAGACTAGTCTTGGGACTGAATAACACAAAGACAACGGGATTCCGGTTCAAGGAAATCAAAGGAGTTCTTAGTAATTTGCTTTCGGTCTAATATTTTTCACCCTTCTGTTTAGATAAAAAAAAATAAAATGATAAGAGGAAGGGAGGTAGAAACTGAGTAAAATCGGGAGAAAGGAGAAGAGGAAACGAAGTTAGGAAAAATGAAAGAAGGCAGGAAGAAAAGAAAGGGAGAGAGACGGACGGAAAGAAAGAAAGGAAAAAAATACGGATAGAAAAGTAGGGAAGGAGGAAGAAAATTTTATGGAAACAAAGTTACGAATGTTGAATGAAAATTTTCAGTACTTTTGTTCTAGTTAATAGTACTAGGCATTTTTGAACACAAGTAACTCTTGAGTGGCTACAGAGGATCAGCTGCACATTCGACGCCAACACAGAATAAACTAAATGAGAACCACTCTGTGATAGGAGGAAAAAAGGCTAGACTTGGGGGGACTTGATACACAGCTTACACGGACAGAAATATTCGAGTGGCTAAGTATACCTGAATTTTTCTCTAAAAACTACCATAATTATAAAATATAGGAAAGGGACCGTAGAACGGATGTTGGCAAATATTCCTTCGTGAACAGGGTGATAAGGGAATGCAATGCTTTGCCTACTAGAGGTTTTCCCTAACAATACAAATGTTTCAAAAAAAAACACTGGAGTAAGTTTGTAAAAAAAAGGACGTGAAATATTTCTAAATTTTATTTTAATTTTCTTCTGTAATTTATATTTGTTCTTTTAGTTTATCAATAATTTGTCTTTGTACTTTAATTTTGTCAACAACCTGCCTCTGGGTAAATGCCTCTAGTAATAATTAACGACAGAGGAGGTGAATGATGGAGGTAAAGTAAGGTAAGGTAAGGTAAGGGAAGGTAAGGTAAGGTAAGGTAAGGTAAGGGAAGGTAAGGTAAGGTAAGGTAAGGTAAGGTAAGGTAAGGTAAGGTAAGGTAAGGTAAGGTAAGGTAAGGTAAGGTAAGGTAAGGTAAGGTAAGGTAAGGTAAGGTAAGGTAAGGTAAGGTAAGGTAAGGTAAGGTAAGGTAAGGTAAGGTAAGGGAAGGTTGGCAGTGATAATTACCGTCATCTTTGCAAGGCACGAAGATCCACTCCCCGGACACTCTGGCCGAGATCCTCATCCTCCTGGCTGGTTGGCGACGACTGTCGGGACCGTGACATTCGCAACCCGTTTTTCTATGCGAAAACACTCGAGCTTGACAACAAATAAATTTCCACCAGCGGGAAAGACCTTGAGGGAGGCAGCAACCAGTGGTACGATTTGTTGTTCCTCCTTTCTCAGCCAAGAATCAAGTTTTATACATATTCCCCCCTTCCCTCCCCTCTCTCTCTCTCTCATATTCATATATTATTTCGATTCGTTTGTATTTTTCCGCTCTCCTCCCTCGCGAAGAAGAAATTGCGTCACCAACGCTCAAAGCTCTCAGGTTACCACTAACGGGCTCATTTTCTAATTTGTTTCATTACCTACCCTGCCTTATCTTCCTTGATGTCCGATCATTTATATTTCTCTCAAGTACTTACAGGTACAGTACCCGGCGTTGCTCGGGTTCACGAAAATAATAAAGCAGGACAGTAATTAAAGATAAGTCTATTTCAGTGCTTTGGGTACACTACATTCAGGTCGTTGTTGTTGTTGTTGTGGTGGTATTCAGTCCTAACACTGGTCTGATGCAACCCTCCATGCTAACCTATCTTGCGCAAGTCTTTTCATTTCCGCATAACAACTTCCCCAATCTGCTTAGCGTACTCCATCCTCTGCCTCCCTCTTCTGTTCTTGCCCCACACACTTCCTTCTAATGCTAATTTTACAAGACCCTCGTGTCTTACAAAGTGGCCTATTACCCTATCCCTTTTCTCGGTCAACATCCCTCCATATTGTTCTCTCATCACCTATTCCGTTTAGAACTTCCTCGTTTGTGATTCTATCGACCCATTTCATTCTCCTATAGCACCACATTACAAAGCCTTCTATTCTTTTTTCCTTTCCCCAACTCCTAACGTCCACGTTTCGTACCCATATAACGACAAACTCCATACCATCAGTTTTTGCAACGATTTCCTAATATTCACACTCATATTACCCGTAAGTAAATTCCTCTTTTCCGCGAAAGCCTTCCTTGCTATCCTGTGCTATCCTACTCTAGTTAGCAGAATTCCTTAACTTCCGTGAAAATATCCCTTCCCAATCTAACAGCCTTTGTTATTCCGCTGTTTCCTTAGCTTTCCCTCTATTAATCCTCATATTAAACTCATTCTCCAGGACCACGTTCATGCCCATTATCATGGTTTCCAAGTCTTCTTCTGACTCCCCTAATACCACAATATCATCATTAAACCTTAGGGTTTTTATTTCTTCTCCTTGCAGTATGATTTCCTTTTCCATATTCCACTTTTAACTTTCTTCCTCGCCTGTTTCATACATAGGTTAAACAGTATGGGTGACAGACTGCATCATCCTTGACTTACTCCTTTCTTGATTTCTGCTTTCCTTTCCTGATCTCCAAGTTCCAGTTGCTGCTGACTGCTTTCTGTAGAAATTATGTATATGCCTCCTTTTTCGACATTTTATTCCTGTGCTCTACAAAATCCTTAATAGCGTGTTCCAGTTCACAGAATCAAACGCTTTTTTTCTAAATCTACGAATGCCATGAACGTAGGTCGGTTTTTTCTTATCCTGTCTTCTAAAATTAGACGCAAAGTCAATATAGCTTGTGGAATTAATATGGGGGGGAATATTATTTATTTACGTGGGATATTTATATTATAATCATAAGATTTTGTAATAAAATTAAGAAAACAATTTACTTAATTAATAAACATATTTACATTAATAATTACAATTTTTATATTTCTATTTCTATGTCGGCCCTTCTTTCGTCGATTACAACTACATATATATTTACAAACATGATACATATCAATTCCTTAAACTTAAACAATTCAATCTCTAACCTGAGGGTCGTGTTTATGAACCTTCTCATAGAGCAGAATGTTAATCGCAAAATCTACTCGGACCTGGCAGAAACAGAAAATTTAGCAAAGAGCCACAGCCCGAGTAATTAACCGTGCAGGTTCCAGCTCCTTCCTCCTAATTGGGTCGTCCTCTCTCCAGATCACAGCTGCCGACCTCCTATTCCTCCTGTTTCAGGAAGAAATTCAAAATCTCCCTCGCCACAATTTGAACCAGAGTCATGAGTGAGAAGATTAGCTCCAAGCGGAATTTCTCACCAACACCAAAATTTCCTCTCCGAGAAAATCTGCGTACATCTCTTTCTAAAATCGATCTGTTCTAACCTCATCTCACCTTTTTAAAATCCCCCCCCCCCCCGCCCACACACTTTTTTAGTTTATATCAGCAAAGTGGCAGGGATGGATGGATATCAACCAATAACATTTATGGTCATAATTGGGGGAAATACACTACACGACGCAGCCAAATTCTCACAAAAATTGGGCGTGTAGGTTTTATTGCCCCCGGCTGAAATGCTTCTCCCGTTCTTTTGATTCCGCACCGCCAAAAGCCCGAGCAGATGTGTTTGACCAATACACTTCTCTAATCCCTACATTATTCCTAAATTCAGACTGATATTCTCCTAACTCGAATTCTACTTGTCGTTCCACCGTCCTATATGCTTCTTCTTCTTCTTCCAACGGCTCAACAGCCCTCTTGAGGGCCTGGGCCTACCGAGGCGGCTTGCTGCGGACTGTCACCTGGCGTGACACATTCCGAATTTGGGGTGACACGTGGTCACACGTGGTCACCTTCAGTTATTTAAAAACAAGAAAATTAGTATACTTTGCATATTTTCATTCTATTTTATCATATGGTATTATATTTTGGGGCAACTCAGTAGGCGTAGATAAGATTTTTATTAGTCAAAAACGTGTTATTAGAGCAATATGTGAGGCAGGTTTCCTCACCAACTTCTTGCAGAACTCTGTTCAAAAAATTAGGTATTTTCACTTTGACGTGCCAATACATTTATTCCGTGATGTTATTTTTAATTACAAATAGGCACTTATTTTTGAATAATTCTGATATTCATCCCTTCAATACAAGGAACAAAAATAATCTGTATAAAAAATGTAAAACATTGTCAATTGCACAGAAAGGTGTGCATTATTCAGGGATATCCATCTTCAACAGACTGCCGCTCAGAATTAAACAGTTGTCCGATAATCAAGGTAAATTTAACACTGAATTACGCTCATTTTTGCTTAGCCACTCCTTCTATTCAATAAAGGAATTTATAGAAGAATCGGAGAAGAGTAATTTATAATAGTTTATAATAGAAAAATTTGTTATAAGTATATTTTTCTTTTATACAATAAAATAATGTAATAAATGTACACAGCCCTGACCCATTCCACATCCTTGAAGCTTAGCTTCTTTACAGGATCTACGGAATATGATTATTATTATTATTAGTGTATCTATTCCTCAGCAGCCTTAATCCCGGTCCTCGCGACCCTGACGACACAAACATCCGAGCCTATAGTTGCATTCTATTTCCATGTAAGATCAATTACTAATCACTATGATTTTTTTCACTATTTTTTTTTTCATCTCCATTCGAAGACTTGGGCAACTTGAGATAATTATAACATAAAAGACGGGAATGTCCTGGCACGTGGCACGGAGCGTGCGCGCTCGGACGGACACATCTACGTTTCCGTGGCAACGGGCCTGGGAACCCTGGAACGTGATTAATCCAATCAACCTTCGTCCAAGATCGAGTGGAGGGGGAAAGTAAAGTGAGAGGGCGGTTCTAGAAACGCTACACGCAGTAATTATTTCGTTTGAACACAGTATTTCAAACTAAAGGACGCAGATGATATTAGTCCGTCGTTTTCTGATGCGGAAAGGAGATGTGTCGAATAGGCGGGAATGAAGATACTTCTTCTTTTATTTATTTGTAGCTTACAATCTGTAATAAAGCGATATTTAGTAATTTATATGACTTTCAAAACACAAGACATGGGTAAGTTGACACTGCGGAAATTAATATATAATTTATTGTAGCGCAGTAGAACCAGCGTCCATTTTTTTTATTAATTACGGGAACTTAAATAACAAATATTTCGGCCTGAGCAAGTCGCTGGCCAGGAAGAAGGGGTTTTTCCGCGCGCCGTCTTGGCGGCTCGGAATCTAAACAAAGAGACTGCGGCTGATTTACACCTGGACCATAAAGCTCGGACACCTCGTCGCCGGTTTTCGGAATGTGCTAATCTGCCTGGGAATTTGGTGACCGGGTGGCGTGTGTTCCCCAAATGAAACATGGGATACGATTGGAGAATATCCACGGTCAGCAGCGATGACAGGAAGAACACTGAAGTGCGAATTATTATTCTCTCTCAATTCTCAACCCGTTCTTCAATTTTTCTCAAACAGTAAAAGGAAACTCCAGCGATTACTACTCTTTTGATATTAAAAACAAAAAAATTAATATTCTTTCAACTAATTTTGTGTAATAAATACCTTTTAGATATCATAAATTAATATTTTGTGGTAAGGAACACAACGTGAATGAAATATGTGTCATTATTTTTATTTTTTTCAACTGGAATTATTTCGCTAACAATAAACTGACAACAAAGATCATCACCAACAATCAACTTACGTAACGTAAGTAAACAATGGATTATTTTTTTACAGGCCTTTATTATAAAATTTACTTGCAACAACGTTTCGGCATGATTTTATGCTTTCTTCAGATTTTTTCCTCCCTGTAGAGGAAAATGTACAGAAAATTAACCGTAGGGAGGTGAAATTGAAACAGATTTTTTTTAAAACATATATGGAAACAAAAACATATGACATTTTTTTTGTTTTCATTTTTGGGTTAACAGGCTACATGAGACTGATCCTGAAACAGGCGACTCGCCTTTAGGAAGGGAATTGAAAAGGGGGGATGAGGAAGGTAGAGCAAGGGTTAACTAGGGCCCCCGGGCTATGGTTTAAGGATCCTACCCGGTGTTTCACCTAAATAGATGCAGGGAAAACCCTAGAAAACCTGCATCAGGTAGGTCGGGCATTGGGTACTATTCTCACGCCCTTCCGAATGACGGGAGACGAGTTTGCTGTGGGGACGCAGCATTCCCTTCTCCGTGTCTCCACCAGTTTCAGGAGGCAGTTGGCCGACTGATCCAATGGGATCAGCGGACAACAGCTCTTGCCATATGCCCAAGATCTTTGACCCCGGTACATATACCTCCTAAAATAGGTGAAGGTGTCTCGGCATATGAGAACTTTGATAAAAAGTACCCAGAGAGAGTGCAGGAGGCATTCCCGACATGATCAGATGAGCCCCGCAGTCACTCTGGGCTGAAGCGCCTGCGAGAAAACTCCCGCAGCGCCATCTCTCAACCATATTCCTGGTGTTTCAACTGAAGGTGATGCAATTTCATCACAAGTATGTAGCGGCTGCGAGAAATTTTACAATAAAATTATAAGAAACAAAATGTGTATACCAAAGTAACGGGTCGTTACAATATTAAGTTCTTATAGAAAGAGGTTCCGTCGATCTCTCTCCGTGATCGGCGGCCATCATGATCACTTCCATTAACTCTAATAAATACCCACAAGTTCTTCGTAATATTTCGCTCACTTCAAGATAATCGATAATTCAGTTCACGCCTTTATAATTTATACAATTGTTATTCCAATATTATTTTTAATAGGTGTTATTGAAGATATTAGTCTACACTGTACTTCTGGATCGAGTCTGCTGATGACGTGAATGTCTCCAGACATCTTGAGGTTTACACGGGCAGTGACGTTCGGCTGTGCACTACCTGCCATCTACAACTTGGGCTGATAACTGTCTATGCTGACAAGTGCTGCCCTCACTCACCACACACCTGCGGTACACGTTTAAACATCTCTGCTATTTCTTGGCAACTACGGCTGGTTGGATGCTGCAGAGTAGCCATAGGGCCGCCCGGTAGTAGTGATGCGCTAGATAGTTATTTCCCAGTAACATGTTACTCCGTAACAGTTACAAGGAAATAACAGGTTCCAGTAACAGGTTATTTTAGTAACATGTTATTTTAATAAACATAGATTTCAGTACATGGTGACTATAACCTTCTTAACTGCGCCCTTGTGTGCCGCACGTACCTACATAATTACTTTTATTTTAACAAGAAATACACTCTGAACACTGTTAAATAATCACAATAATATATCATCATGTATTCACGGTAAGGAGGGAAAAGGAAACTAACAAGGATAAAAATAATTGTTGATACAAAATTTAAAAAATGACGTTCGAAGCTTTTAGTACAAATTAAATAACAGTAAAAGTAAATAAATCAAGTAAAATTTAATTAATTTATAATTGAAGATAATGTCAGATGATTGATTTATTGAAATAAAATATGGGAAGAAAGTATGACAAACTTATGCTATTATATTAATAAAAGTTTATTCTCGAAATATTTAATTCTATTCCTAGACGATTATATAATATTGATCATATAGGAAATGCATTGAAATGGTACTGAGTTAACTTAAACCAAGATTACAAACTTTTAACATGAATACTTTATTTAAAACTTTTAAATACGTCCTTCTTGAAGAACTTTTTATAACCTGTTAAATTAAATTCGCCAAGGTCCAGTGTTGCGCAGGCAGCCAGCTTATCGAGCGCAGTGCGCTCTAGCGGGCCAGTGTAGAACTAAATGTAACAGGTTGAGCGGAACCTGTAACTTTTAACAGGTTACATATAACAGAACGGTTTTGTGGAGCCTGTTACTGGGTAACAGGTTACGACGTAACAGCGTTATATAACAGGTTTAGCGGAGCCTGTTACTGGGTAACAGGTTACATATAACAGAACAGTTTTGCGAACCCTGTTACTGGGTAAACAGGTTACGACGTAACAGCGTTATATAACAGGTTTTGCGGAGCCTGTTACGGGGTAACAGGTTACTTACGGGGTAACAGGTTACGACGTAACAGCGTTATATTGTTGTGTGAGTCTGTCTGCAAGGCGTGTTTTACTCTTTTCTGTGCAGAATGATGATATATTTTATATCATTCCAAACAATAAATTAGATAATTCAATCCAAATTTTCAATAATTTTCAACAAAATTTAAATATATTTTAATATATTGTTATTGATAAAAAATGAATTATTATTAACTTTTAATCTTTTTTAACATTTAAATTGTTGTAAGAGTACCTCATTTTATTCTTTCAAAATTTGACAATGTGTATTGACGAAATTAACGGGGTAAGAATTTAGAAAAAGAATATTAATAACTTTATTAAAATTTTCAAAATGGTATTTGTGATGTGACAACTTGATGGTCTTTCTTTGAAAATTAAGAAATTGAATATTTAAGAACTCTTCCAGTATATGTTAATTTTTTTACTAATCGGTAATAATTTAATTTTAAACCGTCATCTTAACATCTTTAAAATGAATAGGGTGCTTAAATTTGGATTGAATTCTCATTTGTTTTTTTGGAATGATATAAAATATATCATCATTCTGCACAGGAAAGAGTAAAACATGCCTTGCAGACAGACTCAACAGAACAATATAACGCTGTTACGTCGTAACCTGTTACCCAGTAACAGGGTCCGCAAAACCGTTCTGTTATTTATAACCTGTTATAAGTAACAGGTTCCGCTCAACCTGCTATATTTAGTTCCGCACTGACCCGCTAGAGGCGCACAGCGCTCCATTCTTCCAACATGGCGCTGTCTGCCAGTAGTGACGTGATGTAAACAACGGCGTTACAAGCATAAGTTGGGTGTTACTAAAATAACAGTATTTTCAGTAACAGATTATTTCGGTAACAATTATATTCGGGTAACAGTTTATTTATCATAAACACAAACGGAGTCGAACTCAGTATTACGCTACACTCTTGTTGTGGTATTCACTCCTAAGGCAAGTCTGATCCTGCTAACAGATACTGCGCGAGCCTTTTCATTTCCTCAAAACTAGCACAATCATTATTCTCCCAAATTTACTTACCGTATTCCATTCTTGGCCTTTCTGTTCTGTTCACTTCCCTCCCATGATAATTTTACAAGAACCTCCCTTGAAAGTCCTCTATATTGTTTTCCCCTGTCCTGTTTAGAACATCCTTCTTAGTGATTCTATCCTTCCATCTCATTCTCCTATACCACATTCTATTCTTTTCCTTGTGTTTTGCTGAACCGAGTAGGCGGGAAACGTCTCCGTCTACAACATTATTGATTGCCTGGAGTGCATTGTAGATTCAACAGTTGGTTCGCCTCCTGAGAAGGTCGGGACGAGAGAGAGAGAACAGTGGAGGAAACAATATGCAGAAAAATGAATTTCGCCATTGTTCGAGAAAGAAGATTTTGTTTTGTAGTACGGAAAACAAAAAGAGGACATTTTGATGGAGATTTAAGCTGAAGAAGAGGCGCTAGAGGATCTAGACGTGTTTCTGCGAAGGAACATCCTGCACGGCAAACCAGGAACGACGTCACCAGGCCATTGTTAACATCTGGTAACGGTATTTTACCCGGCTTTTCCACACAAACCATTCTCGTCTGATTCGCGATTTTAAATTTCAACTATATCGTTCGTCACCCGCGGCGTTTCCCCGGGATCAGCAGCCATTTAGAAGCTACGTAGATTATTCTTTTTTGCTTTACCGACCGACTGAGCCAATTTGATTAAATTTTACTCGTAAATTTATGTATCTTTTCCACTATAACTTAATTTGAGTTATATTTCTATTCAAATTAAATACATTATTATTCAAATTAAATACATTTTTATTATTATTTAACAATTTGATTGTACAAAAATATTTTTTGTTGGTGTAAGGAAACGAACACCACACTAGAAATAATAAGGGACCAATAACGGAACCCTGCGGCACACCCGATTTAGCTTTCGCAACTGAGGACAGTTCGTTCCTCTAATTTAACCATTTGCTGTCGGTCTCGTAAAAATTCTCTAATCCATAAAACTGACTCGTCCATCCCAATTTTGGACATTTGTTGTAACAATATGTCATGAGGTACAAGATCGAAAGCCTTTGCAAAATCTATGATGACCGCATCCAGTCTTCCTGACGAGTAATCTTCCTCTTACGACAGGTAGAATTTCGTACACCCTTTATTTGACGAATTCAATCTTTCTTTTCTCCTTTAATTTCTATTTTGGTTGTTTCGTTGCCTAAAATTTCTATGGCTTTGCACTAGTAAAATCCTTTTTTTTTTCTGAGGCGCGATCATTTCCTCATCTCTAGGTCTAATGGGACAACTGTTTGTGGTACTGCGAGGTTAATTTTAAAATGTTGCACAGAAAGTAACCAATATAGCTATATTAGTGAGGACTGTTGTTGCGTGACGCGAATTCTAGGAATGATGAAGGCATGGGCCAGGAAGCTGTGATATGAGCCGCGCATGCGCAGAGCCTCAAGCGCTTGCAGTCAGCTCCGCGTCGTCCTCGGGAAAGCATCGGGGAAACGACCTCGGGTATTTCTTAATTTTAGCACTGAATTTAGTTTCTTCGCTGTAACTTTATGCGTTTCGCCGTCAAGTTCCTCTCAAAGCACTAATTAAGCCTTCAGATAATCTGTGGCTCTTAAAACACAAAGGATCCCACGTTGCAGAGGCGACAGCAGAAACATGTCCATGTGGTGTCCCCTTGTAGGGAATGCAATTTTTATCATCTAAATTAAATAACAGTAAAAGTAAATAAATCAAGTAAAATTTAATTAATTTATAATTGAAGATAATGTCAGATGATTGATTTATTGAAATAAAATATGGGAAGAAAGTATGACAAACTTATGATGATCTAGTGAAAAATTGTACACATACGAAACGATGGGTTACAAGCCACACTAAATCAAAACAATTACGCTGCAGACAATAATTAGTTTAGTATCCCGTGCTTTCAAAATATTAACGAAAGTAGTACGTAGGAGAGTGGAACGTCAAATAGAATGTGAGTTAGGAGAAGATAAGTTTGGTTTTAGGAAGAATATAGGGAGGGACAAGACAAGCAATAGTGGCTTTGCGACTAATTTTAGAAGACAGGATGAGAAAACATTCGCCCTACGTTCACGGCATTTCTACATTTAGAAGAAAAAAAAAGGCCTTTGATAATGTGAACTGGAACACACTGTTAAGGATTTTGAAGACCACTGGAACAAAATGTCGAGAAAGGAGGCTTATACATAACCTCCACAGAAGACAGACAGCAGTAATTAGAATAGAAGACCAAGAAAAGAAAGCCGTAATCAAGAAAGGAGTAAGACAAGGATGCAGTCTGTCAGTCGGCCATGCTGTTTAACTTATATATAGAACAGGCGATGATGAAGAAAGTTAAAACTGATTATGGGAAAGGAATCATAATACTGCAAGGAGATGAAAAACAAAACTCCGATGTTAGCCGATGATGTAATATTAGGGGAGTCAGAAGAAGGCTTGAAAATCACAATAAATGGCATGAACGTGGTCCTGGAGAAAGAGTTCAGTGTGAGGATTAATAGAGGGAAAACCAAGGTGATGGAGTGTAGTATGGGGAATCAGTGCAATAACAAAGGCTGTTAGATTGGGAACGGATATTTTGACGGAAGTTACGGAATTCTGCTGGTATATGTGTGAATATTACGAAATCATGCTAAAAATTTTCGGTTGGAGCGTGGTCTTATATAGATGCGAAACGTGGAAGATAGGAGTAGCGGAAAGGAATAGAATAGAAGACTTTGAAGTGTGGTGCTGTAGGAGAATGAGATGAGGTGGATAGAACTTCACTAAGGAGGAAGTTCTAAACAGAATAGGGGAAAAGCGAACAATATGGAGGACTTTGAAGGGATAGATTAACAGACCACGTTTTAAGACATGACGGTCTTGTAAAATTAGCATTAGATGTAAGTGAAGAGAACAGGGAGGCCGAGGATGGAATACGCTAAGCAGTTTAGGGAGGATATAGGATGTATAAGTTATGAGGGTATGAAAAGGCTTGCGCAAAGTAGGGGCCAAGGTAAAAAGGTTATAGTGACGTACCGCGCAATAGTCACTGCTAAAATTCCAGGGCTAATTTTCCGGGGGGCAGAAAACTTTCGTTACGTCTCAACTTGCGAATTGTTCCATGAGCTTTTAGCAGGAAGATTTCTAGTGAAGAAATTTAATTTTCACGACTGAGTTCCTTGTGCCTTAAAACGTGGTCTATTAATCTATTCCTTCTCTTAGTCAACGTCCTCCGACGCTTTTCCCCTATTCTGTTTAGAACTTCCTCGTTTCTGATTCTATCTGCCCCTCTCATTCTCCTACAGCACCACATTTCTAGGGCTTCTATTCTTTTCCTTTCCGCTACTCCTATCGTCCACGTTTCGCATCTATATAAGACCACGCTCCAACCGAAAATTTTTAGCATGATTTCGTAATATTCACACATATACCAGCAGAATTCCGTAACTTCCGTCAAAACATCCCTTCCCAATCTAACAGCCTTTGTTATTCCACTGTTTCCCCATACTACACTCCATCACCTTGGTTTTCGCTCTATTAATCCTCACACTGAACTCTTTCTCCAGGACCACGTTCATGCCATTTATTGTGATTTTCAAGTCTTCTTCTGACTCCCCTAATATTACATCATCGGCTAACATCGGAGTTTTGTTTTTCATCTCCTTGCAGTATATTTCAAAGGCTCAATTCTTTTCCTTCCCTAACTCCTATCGTCCACGTTTCGCACCCATATAACGCCACGCATCATATGAACATTTTTAGTAACGATTTCCTAATATTCACACTTATATATCCCTTCCGAAACTAACTCCTTTTGTTATTCCACTGTCTCCCAAACTACATTCCATTAACTTGCTTTTCCCTTCTTAATCCTTATGTTCTATTCTTCCTCCAGGACCACGTTCGTGCCATTTATGATGGTTTCCAAGTCTCCTTCTGACTCTCCTAATACTACAATATCGTTAACAAAGCGTAAGGTTTTCATTTCTTCTCCTTGCAGTATGATTCCTTTTCGATATTCCGTTTAAACTTTCTTCATCGCCTTTTCTATATAGCCTATAAGTTAAACAGCATGGGCATTCTAATTACTGCTGCCTCTCTTCTCGATATTCGGTTCCTGTCCTTATCAAAATCTTTAGGTGTGTGTTGCAGTTCACATTATCAAAGGTTTTTTTTTTCTAAATCTACAAATGCCATCAACGTATGCCTGTTTTTCCTTATCCTGTCTTCTATAATTAGACGCAGAGGCAATGATGCTTCTGTTGTTCCTACATTCTTCCTAAAACCAAACTGTTCTCGTCCTAACTCACATTCTATTTATCGTTCCATGATTCTATATACCATTTTTGTTAATATTTTGCATGCATGAGTGACTAAAGTAATTGCCCTGCATCTCTACGGATGATTATGTTGTTCCCTAAATCTTCTGTTATTCTTCCTGTTTCGTAGATTTCTGCTGATCTTACCTCGTCACAGGTTGGAATCCAAGTGACAGGGTCCGAGATTAGATAAAGCGATCACCTAAGAGAACGTCGGGATCTCCAGAGTATTCTCATATTCTTAAGGGGAAGCAATGGTGAGGAATCTCCTTCATGCAGATCTTGTCAGGTCATTGGTGCGTTTTCTAGTATCTGTTCGTGTTCCAGGAACCTGGAGCAGGAGCCAGGAATGTGCAGGACGAATCAGAAGCACGGTGAGTCTCTCAAGGACAATTGCCTTAATATTCCTCCATTTTCATTCTAAGTGACCCATGGTATATTCTGTCCAAGTCAGATTGAAGAATCCCAGAATTCTCCAGGTTTGCTATTTCTCCATGGAACTGTTTGATATCTGATTCTGTGCCCATTGTCGGGGGATTTACGGTCGTCAGCAATTACGTCATTAAATGTGTCAGAAAAGAAAAGGAAAACATATGTAATGGAGTTTTCACCTTTCCCGATATTTCTATTATGAGAAACTCTCAAGTGCAACTTGCAAATATATTTTCAATGAATGTCAAAAATCTGTCATTCAACTGCCGCAAGGATCATGAAGGAGACTGATTAGTTAGCGCCACTTCCTCCACCTGGAGACAAGATGGCCGCCGCTGACTGGTGACGTCATGGAATGATGACGCAACGAGACAAGATGGCCGCCGCTGACTGGCAACGTCATGGAATTCTCCTGCAGACCGCCCTTAAGGCCTTTGCCCAATTTTAAAAAAAATTCGAAAGCACTTTACCTGAAGGCGATGCCGGTGTCAGCCATAGAAACGTTGTGGACTACAAACTACATCCACCGACTGGGATCCCGAGAACTCTTCATCCAAGGAAAATATTAGTGAAACATGACAAACTATAATTAAAATTCGATTTTTTAAGCTTTATTTAAACAATATAAGAACATTACTCCAGTGATATATAGGCAAGGGGTTGTTCTCGCAAAGTACCAAAGAACTAACCAGTTTCAGGTAATTATGTTTTAGTAATTATTAACAAATTAATTTAAGTTTCATGACGAACTGTAACCGAAGTGTTTAAATAAAGTGATAAATTAGGATCCCCTAATGATATATTTTTTATCCAGACCTAAACACTCTGTAGTTATAAAGGAGATGTTATGCAGTAGTACTTGACTGTGACGTTGCAGGTACGAGAAGAGGCGGGGCGTCGCGACGGCCAAGGGCGAGGACTACGAGGTCGCCCTCTGCTGCCTCTTCTTCCTCCGCGCCCTCAGACTCAGCGGCGGCGACTTCTTCCTCGCCTCCAACCACGACCTCGCGGGGATATTCGACGACGTCGTCCTCCTCTACAGGCTGCAGGGAGACCAAGGACAGGGATACAGGGCGATACTTCTACAGGCCAAGCACAGGGAGAGGATTACCAAGAAAAGGTTCACCGTGTCCCATCCCTTCAGCCTCCAGGACTATTTGAAATCGTTCAAGGAGATCAGGCGTCACTGGGAGACTCCACTCAAGGTGGGAGATGCTGAAATACAGTTCAAGGAAATTATCCTGGTCCTGTACACAAACACTGGCTGCGCGATTGGTGAAGCTGCGGTCGACGTCACGAACTTTCCACAAGTGCAGCACCTGGAGGAATTCCTCAACACCGGAGGACGGATTCTGAGGATCTCGGATGGTCAGAGATTAGGGCTGCCTCAAGGACAGGGTACGTCAGACTTCCTCAGCCACTTGCTCCTGTACACCGAGCAGATGAGCGTCGACACGGCCAACAGTGTCCTGGAAGAGGAACTCGGCGCCTTCTTCAAGGTGACGTCACCGGAGGTTGCCAGGGAACTCAGGACTGAGCTGCAGCTTGTGATGAAGGACTGGTGGGGTGAAGAAGGGAAAGTGCGCTACCTCACTGCGGAGTCTGGAGAGTGGAGGAGAGTCTTGCAGGTGCAGATCACTCGCCTCAACAGGGACACTATCAACATTGACCGTCAGTTGGACGTCGAGTTCACCGAAGGTTCTGACATTGTTCCTCCTCTAGGGTTACATTGGATTAGTGTGGGAGATGAATATCAGGCTAAGGCAGTGAGGTCGAGACTCTTCAGGACTCTGAGGAATTCTCTGGTCATTGGAGTCAAAGTACTGGATGATCACTTGGAAGAAGTTGAGGCTCTGTGGAGGAGGAACACCTTGGTCCTGGACATGTCTGCAGCCTCACCAGAGGAAGCTTCGCCGCTGCTGCAGCGTCTGCAGGAGCAAGTCCGGAGTGGCGCTGGTAGGCGCTTGGTCGTCATCGCCGAGGGAAAGCCTACCTGTGAGGGCTGGAGTGAAGCTGACGCTGAGCCGACTTGGTCTGTCCTCCAGCAGGTCACCCGAGACAGGCTGCTGGCGGCTCCAGTCAGGCTCCAGGGCCAACTTGTGGCGCTCAGAGACGTCCTCGGAGGTTCCTCCCATGTGAGTGACGTCATGACTGACGACGTCATCAGCTCATTCTGCGGGAGTGAAGCGGAGATGACACTGGGAGCGGCGATGCCAGCGCCACTAGAGAATAACTTGCCTCGGTGTCTTCAGAGAACATCGTCCAGGACAGTTAATATTGACACATTAACAAATACAAAGATGTTAACCTTCCCGACTAATAACCACTCACAAGTGGGTGAATTTGAAAAGCTATTCAAAATTAAATATAGATATCAAATTAGACGCATGACAGATGTTGAATATCCTACTATCGTGATAGGAATATCCAATGATTACTGCATCCGACTACTGTGCGTTAGATCCCGTGTCCGCGGCATTGCTGGAGAAATTTCAACGAAAGGTTTGCAAGGCAACATAACAGAATTCGTTCCGTTCACGTGGACCTGCGAGGAGAAGGTCGTGGTTGTTGAAGGTCCTCCAGGAGTTGGAAAGTCGTCCTTTGTGACTGTGATGTGTTCCGCCGTCAAGGAGCAGTTCCCAGAGGCTTGGGTCCTGAGGCTTGATATGGGACGTCACACGGAATATATCAAGGAGACAGACTTTACAGAGGTCAGCCACATTATGGAGTTGCTGATGAAGGGCCTGCAGAAGGACCCAACTAGTCTGGAGCGGCACCTCCTGGAACACTCGCTCAGCTTCACGGGGAACGTCTTCCTGTTCCTGGACGCCTATGACGAGATCAGCCCCGACTATACGAGCAAATGCTGCGACCTCCTCAAGGGCATCGTCCAGAGGATCAGGTACAGGCAGATGGTCGTGACCACGAGGCCAGTCACCACCAAGGACGTCGAGGAGGCGCTGCAGACCAAGGCCTTCAACCTGCCAGTGTTCAGCGAGGAAGAACAATACATCTTTCTGGAAAAGTTTTCCGTGGCCAAGGGGAAGGAGGTTGATGGAAAAGAAATTTTTTCTTTGCGCCAGAGTGTTGGACCTGCTTTAGAAATCCCTCTGCTGTGTAGAATGGCGGCTGAGGTTTTTATGCATCGTCGGGAACAACTTCTGCTCGAGTGCCAGAACCCGTGGAGGAAAGTTTTGCTGTACCAAGTCTTCGTGGAACAGAGCGTGGAGCGCGTTGCTGAGAAACTCGAACTGGACACTTCCAGCCCTGGATTGAAAATGTTACTGGAATCGCATAAAAAATCCCACTTGCAGAACCTCCAGGGATTGGCTGTTAGGAAACTGATGCCTTTGGCCCAACTTCCTCCCCTCTCAGTGTCGACGGTAATTCCAGAGGAGAAGCTCGGCCTCGTCCTCAACGTTGGTGGCAATCTTGACTTTGAGCACCAGACGTTTGCCGAGTATTTCCTGGGGTGTTGGCTAGCCTGCCACTGGCAGGATTGTCCTCCACAGATCCTCCGTGACGTGTTGCTCCAACGTGGCTCCCAGTTTGTCTCGTTGACCTTGAGCTGGTCGTTGTTTAAGGACCTTCCTCTGCTCCTGGCGGTGGCTCAGGGAGACGAGGACGCTGTTAGGAAGCATTTGTCAGCATCAGGCACCACGGACAGAGGAGGACGCTCAGCGCTGCACGTGGCAGCCATGACTAAAGACGGGCCTCGCAAGGTTTGGGAGCTGCTGATGGCCTCGGGTTGTGAAGACCTGAACAGGAAGGACGACGTCTTGGGGGCAACGGCGACAAAGTACGCGGAAATGTTCAGCAACTGGGAGTTTGTTGACTTAGGTCTGGAAAACGGAGCGAATATTGACGATCTGAAATGTTTTACAGTTGAAGAAACAGCCAGTAAAGTTCTTATTCGTGCTATGCAGTCAGATCTCGTATGTTTGTGTAAGTTCATCGGACGACGGTATTCAAAAATATTTCAAAATCAAAACCTTCTGCACTTGGCGGCCATGAATAATTCCAAAGGTCTCATGAAGCTTTTAATTGGAATAGGTTTCGAACTTAACGAGTTTAAAGTATTGGGATTGACTCCACTACAGATAGCGTCGATTCGGGGTCACTTGGAGGCTGTGACGCTGTTGGTGGATGGCGGAGCTGATGTAAATATACAGACTGGGAACGGCTGCACGGCGTTGATGTGGGCAGCTATGGGAGGTTATCTGGAGGTGGTGAAGACGTTAGTAGAGAGAGGGCCTGATTTAAATGTAAAGGATAGTTTAGGTAACACGGCGTTGATGGTGGCAGCTCGTGCAGGCCATCTGGACATGGCAAGGGTGTTATTACAGAAAGGAGCTGATGTAAAGGCAAAGAATCATTATGGAGAAACCGCCTTGATGTTGGCAGATATGGGACATCATATGGAACTTGTTGAGTTTTTAAGAGATAAGGACGACTTGGAGAGGAATTGTGGTGATTTGAATGGTGCATCTAGTGGACCACGTGTTTGATGACATTTTAGGGATGTTTGAACCATCCCCGAGAAAATTGTATATTCTTGTTTAAATTATATTAAAAACTATTTGGTTTGATTATTTTTTATAATTTAATTAATTACCTGTCTGTGAACTAAAATGACTGAAGCTGGATTTCTGGCAAAAGGGGGATCTCTCCACAATATATATGACATAGTTAAGGTACTTCTGGTGGTTATGCAGTATGGATTCTTCCTTATATCTCCATTGGTTGCAATAATTCTCTGGATCGATTCATTCGGTCTTGAACACTCAAATTCTCCTTTAATTAGCCTTAGTTAACGATTTGTAGATATTTATAATCCTTAAGTCAGATGTTTTAAAGTGAACCTAAGTGTTTAATTTCAGCTAATGTGAAATGTTAACTAATGTAAAATTATAGTTTTAATTTAAATATTTCTTCAAGTTCTTTACTGTTGTAAATAATTAAATGGATATCTTACTTGACTGATGTTGATTGAGTGAAAAATGAAATTTTATTATGTTTCCTGTTTTAGGGTAAATATTTACTGATAACGTTTAGATTATTACAAGAGGAGTAGTTATGATGTCTGTCATCTTACTTCTGTCATTTTCTAAATTTGTTTAACTGTTTATTAGACATGATTAATATATAATCAAAAAAGTAATATTGTGAAAAAAAAGTTGTAAAACTGTCCTTTGTAGATGCTAACTTTTTCTTTCTATCTAAAAAAATATTCAGATTTCATTAAATAAATAAATAATATCATACAGTGCTTCAAGTTTTATTTATAAACTTAAAGCTATTGTTTTAAGTATTAAATTATTATGTAAATATGTAGTTTTGGTATATATAAAATCATTGGTTGCATTAAGTTTGAGAAATGGGAGTAAAAAGACTGGCAAGGCAGTTGGAGTTATTGGAAGAAATTAATTTAATGTCTGTTGCGCACAATAATGGCTGTAATCGGCCCTAAATTAATTTAATTATTATGAAAAGCAGAGCTTAATTGATTTACCGTGGAGATATTGGTGCCTAATGACATCTCTCTGCAGCAACCAGCACTAGTGCAGAAATATTAAATAAGTCTAAAAAATATTATTTGAGTATACCTAAGTTAGTTTAAAGAATTTTTCTTTTGGTTGTTGTCAATATCAAAGAATCTTAATCGTAGAATTTTTCGTTTATGCTTTGGAAACAATTGAAGAACAGGTGTAGTATAGGGAGACAGACCGTGGGAACTTTCTGTCTGCTGATACATTGGTTTCGGCCAAAGATTAAATTGTATTTGTGTTTCTCTTATTGTTAAATTTGTGTAATTTCTTTCTTTTTATTCCCCTCGTTCAATTTTTTATTATTATTCGTGTGAATTTAACTCCACTCAAAGAAGTGGTGGCGCCCAATCGGAAACATCAGTTATCATAAACATTAGAAACTGCCAGAGCAAGGATATTTTTTTTTTTTGGCTGATGATTTTTTTTTCTTTCATCACTTTGACTTCACCGGGAACGTACATGCTCAAACCGGCGAATTATCTTGGGCAATATCCTTATTTATTTGGCTACAAAATAAAGGCTGGTGGCAGAGAGTAGGGATAGTCACCTCCGCTGTTTCACAGTTGGTGTAATGTAATATGCGAGCGGGAGATACTGGGAGGTGATATATATAAATAATGTAATGAAAAACGCGGATTTTGGTGATATTGTGGCGTTATGATGAGCAGTTAGGCCTACAACAAGAGGTTATTACGTTTTAAGTTTTGTGCGCGCCAAGCGAGGCCAACAACAATGTGAAGTTGGCTGAAAGCGGGTGAACTCCCGATGGGGATCCCCCGCGGGAATCTCCCTCGGGGCGTGTGTAAAAAAATGGCGGGGGTACCCCGGAGTTTTGTGAAATAAACCGCTGGCGGGGAACCCCGGAATTTTGTTAAAGACCTGTGGTGGGGAATCCCTTAACTGTGTAAGAAAACCGATGGTGGGGAATTCCCGTGTGAGAATTTAAAAGGGGAGCCGATGGGTGGCTCGTGGTTATAATCCTAAGGGAATCAGGAGGATATCCTGATGGGAAATGAGTGAGAGCCAGGTGGAGGTTGACTTCCTCCTTCCTGGTTTTCCTCTTTCCCTCCCCCCTTGGTCCATGGTCAAGGTAGCTAATTTGGTGTATGAATAATGTAAGTTGCAACAATTGCAAGCTTATTTCAGTTAATAAAATTATCCATTAATTCATAATAATTGAAAATAATATATTCAAAAGTATATTACGCGTACCTGTCACAAAAGTTTTATTTCATTTCCAACTTTTTTATATCAGTACTTACGCTTTATAAAGTTTTATGTCTTAGAAAGCAATTTAATTAAATAAAAATGTATATTAATAAATGCTCTCATCATTTTATTGTATCTCATAAAAAGAAAAGAAACTATACGTTTCGGAAGAAAAGAAACATGTTTAGTCTCGAAAAAATAATTACTTATTTCGTCGGGATACTTTGGATCCTCTATGTCATTTTAAACCTGAATTAAATGTACAAATTATATTAGTTTTTAGACTGATTGGGATGTTTTTAAAGTTGCAAGTCACGGGCGACAAGAAATTGTGTGTAATAAGTACATTTAATTGAGGTTTAAAATGGCCCAGCGGGCCGAAACCTACCAACAAATTAAATCATTATTTTTTGAAGACTTGTTCATTGCCTTCAAAATATATCCTACAACAGTCTTCACTAAGCAAATAAATATGTTTGATTATCGATGCAAATGATGGTAAAATTTTGAAAGCTATGTGCCTTCCGAAAAATTAAACCAAAATTAAAGTTGTTAAAAAATAATCTTTACCATTTAATAAACAAATTAAATGATTTTTTACTAACGGAAATTACAGTGGCCTCGTCCTGCTTTTTTGTGCATTCAGTTGGGCTCGAGAGTTTTTTTATAGTCCCTGCCGCTCAGCAGGGGCAAAAAAATTAATGTCCGGGGTGAGCGGCAAGCTGAGCGGCGGAAGTTCAACCGCTCTACCGCTCACCCTTACCGTAGCCACTGGAACCGCGGACCCATTCAATTACATTGGAACATTAAAGTGAGCTCTGACTACCTGCTCCCTGCCGCTTTTATCGTACCCGAGGCCTATAGGCTACTGACAGTGACAGGGCAGCATGTGATGTGTTCGCTCCCTTACCACAATGCACCTCGAGTCACTAGCGCCACCATGTGTACGGGGCCTAAAGAATTTTTTGGCTTGAAACACTCTCATAATAGGATGTGGTAGCTATGTAGAAATGAAAAGGCTTGCGCGGAGGCTTGCTTCAGACCAGTCTTAGGACTGATTACAACAAATATTATTCGATTAAATGAAAAATGTGACAACCCGACTTATTATGTCAGCCAGGTTCTTTTATTATTATTATTTAATCGTGCTAAATAAGATAAGATAAGATTTATTGGATCCATTAGTCCTCTATTGAGGAAATAGGACAAGTCAAAGAATATGTTACACATATCACACTAAGAATACGAATATAAGAAACAAAATATGGATACAACATATGAGTAAAGAAAATTATGTATACAATGGTAAATAAATAAAACAAAGCAGAGCAAACAAAATATGAATACAACATATCAAGAATATGAGTACAAAACAATAAGAGAGATAGTAAAAGAAACTATGTATACAATGATAGACAAATAAAAGAAAGCATACATAACATATACAAAAGATATAATTTCTAGAGAAACAATGTCAATTTGGAACACACTATAGTGGTATAATAGAGATCCACGCACTTCACAATACACTACACTTTGAAACACACGTGTGTAGGTAGATCCGTGGGAAATCAGGCTCCAGCAGATCTCGTCAATTTAGGGTTCATGAAACAAAGAAGAAAAGACCGTTAATGACCTGATATTGTTTGCATATGATGAAACACTGATTCAGCACTTTTGCAAAAATAGACTTTAATTACTTTCAGACCGATTGATAAATTCAGGAATAGAATAATAATAAACTCCTTCTAGCAGGAGATTCTTGCATGCTTTAGTGAACTGATTATAACTGTTTTATTCCGGAGCAGTGGATACTAAGGTGAAGGCGATGTTTATCAGCTCTGAGGACTGATAATGCCCGTTGCTTTGGAATAGGCTGAAATTACGTTTTACAAATTTTAGAATTTCTAGTATGTAGACGCACGGGAATGTTAGGATTCCTAAGCTTTTAAATAGAGGTTTACAATGTTCCCTACAATCTTCCGCGCATACGGACTTGAATATATTTTATATCGTATTTATAAACATTATTGTAATGTATGTCCATCTTCAAGAGTACAGTATTATTCTTATAAATCAAAACAGAATTTGTTAAAATATATATATTTTTAACTTTACTGTAGGAGTCTAGTTTAAGACTGGTGGGCTGCTTCATGGTGCAATCTTCTTCCGCCATGGGCTGCTTGCTTCAAACGGAAAGAATACTCGGTATTTTCCCGTAACGGGATTAGATTTCCTTTTCCTGGAAAAGAGAGATAACTATAGACTAGGATATTGCGTTTGGTACCTCTTAGAAATTCTCTGCTACTACTCAAGGACTGAAATTATTATTTTTTAAATCAAATGGAGGAGTTATTAATTGAAAACGCCAGAGAACATGAGTATATATATATATGAAATTTAAGTTATTGCTGACATTTTTTCTTCCTATTCCGAGGACTAGTTGAGTCAACAAATTCCAATTTTTTTAAAAAAAATTGTATTGCATTTATTGTTAGTCTACAGTTGTCCGGTGGAAGATACAAAATGAAATTTCTTAAACAAAAATACTCCTAATCTAAAGAAAAATTAAAAACACAGCCCTTTAAATATCTATAGCGCTGAAATAAAAAAGAGAAACACTACAAGAATTATATTATCCTAACACTTCACAAATTCGAATATACATTTACATTATTCACAACACCCACTTGACTTCTCAGGTGTTTTGATATTTGTCCTGAATTTATTTTCCTGAAGAGGATTTCCTTCCTCCAAACACTCCCGGCACAGGTAAATTATTCCAGTCGTTGACGGTCCTATTTAAGGATGTCGTGAAAATGAGGAAATCGTTGCTAAAAATATTCGTATGGAGCGTGGCGTTACGTGGGTGCGATACGTGGACGACAGGAGTTGGGGAAAGGAAAAAAATAGAAGCCTTTGAAATGTGGTGCTATAGGCGAATGCTGAAAATCAGATGAGGTGGATAGAATCACAAACGGGGAAGTTATAAACAGAATAGTGGAAAAGCGAACAATATGGAGGACGTTGACTAAGAGAAGGGATAGATTAATAGGCCACGTTTTAAGACACGAGGGTCTTGTCAAATTAGCATTAGAGGGAAGTGTGTGTGGGGTAAGAAGAGGAGAGGGGAGACAAGGATGGAATACGCTAAGAAGATTCGAGAGGATGTTGGTTGTGCTACTTACTTATATGGAAATGAAAAGTCTTGCGCAAGATAGGTTATCATGGGGGGTTTGCATCAGACCAGTCTTAGGACTGAAAACCACAACAACTGTTGTGAAATCTCGGCCAAAATCTTTAAAAATCTATTTATTAACATGCCTATAAATTCAGTAACCCCACAAAAGAAGCTGCTAAACAAAAGACGAAAGGCGTGGCATATGCTTCTGAACAATTTTAATCAATATGTTTGATTATAATTTAATAAATAAGTACTGTTTCTCAGAAAATGTGCTTTTCTCAGCTTCATTACTTCTGATACCAAAAACCTTCTAAGCGTCACTCCATTGCGTGTTTCTCGGTGTGTGCTTGTTTGTGTTTCCCAGTGTGTGTGTGTGTGTGTGTGACATCGTGTGTTCGTGTTGACTTTTGTCTATATACATTTTCTTTTATTAATTTATTTTAAGATTAAGATTTAATTATGTACCTTATTTTGTTCATTTGTAATGTATCCTATTTCCTCAATCGAGGACTAATGGAAACAACAATAAATCTAAAATATTATGATATTATCGTCATTATTTTTGTACATAATTTACATACCAAAACCTTTAAAATACAATTATAATTTTTTTATTGTTTACGTAGTTTAGGTGAAAAAAAGTTTTCAAAGTTCTGAAAACTGCTAATTTATAAGTAACCTTATGAAGCT
The DNA here is from genome assembly GCA_034510155.1 of Eucriotettix oculatus. Classification (NCBI taxonomy): domain Eukaryota; kingdom Metazoa; phylum Arthropoda; class Insecta; order Orthoptera; family Tetrigidae; genus Eucriotettix; species Eucriotettix oculatus. The sequence goes on from CM067376.1 coordinate 12,414,799, forward strand.
CTTAGTAGAAAAAAAAATATTTCTTCCCCATAATTTTATTCAATTTAAAAAAATAATGTTGGCAATTGATAAAAATGGTCAGCCCTACATATGAATGTAAGAGCAGCTAAAATATATTGAAATATGTAACGCAAGGAACATTTTGAGAACTGCAAAGTTTTGAATATAATTTTCAAAATATCTCAACAGAAAACAAGTTTTATCAAAAACAAAACTGTATACATTGCTACACACGTGCGTTTCAGCACAGTTGCAATTCATTTACAGGAATTAAAAATTTTTCAATCCCCGTGTCCTTTAAAATGAGTAATGCAGTCCTGAGGTTGTTACGCATCTAAAGGGTTTTTTTTCCATAACTTTCTGGACTACTTTCGGGTATTTGAGTGTGACGAAACTGCGTCTCACGTTGCGTGACATCTGCTGCGCCGCCATTTTCCATCCCCTTTGTTTGCCCTTGCGCGTTTTCCCGCCGTTTCTCTCTCCGGTTCCCGGTCGGCTATTTATGTATGAGCCAGACACAAAAGCCCTCGAACCTTCCAGAAAGGTTCAGCTGCCGCAGATGTTCGCCTGGCTGCTCACATGTTGTAACGAAACAAAATAGTAGTTCCTTGTCCTCTTTAAATAAAGGCAAATTGTACTTTACCTACAATCACTCCTCTCCTCTATTACGCAACTTGCCCTTGAACACAAACCAATTTGAAACAGTCCTAAAGTCTTTATTTCAAAATTAAAAACACGAGAGCTGAGGTCATAAACATTCAATAACACCGACGCAAGCAACCGAGGAAGAGTTATCCATAACCTTTACAGATGGCCGTCAGCAAAAATTTTAAAATTGAAGCGCGAGATAAGAAAGCAGTAAGACAAAGATACAGTCTGTCACTTTTTTTTTTTGGTTAACAGGCTACATGAGGGTGATCCTGAAACAGGCAAGGTTTTAGTAATTTAGGATTTTCTTAATCGTCATTCTAGTATTTAAATCAAGGTTCCTGCAAAAAGTGTTGATTGAGCTGCCTTGTAAAATAGCACATCACATATCTTAAAATTTCTATTCATTTTTTTTTGGATAACAGGCTACATGAGGGTGATCCTGAAACAGGCAACTCCCCTTTATAGCATAGGAAGGGAATTGAAAAGGGGGGATGCGGAAGGTAGAGCAAGGTAGCCAAGCAAGGGTTAACTAGGGCCCCCGGGCTATGGTTTAAGGATCCTACCCGGTGTTTCACCTAAAGAGATGCAGGGAAAACCCTAGAAAACCTGCATCAGGTAGGTCGGGCATTGCTGGGTACTATTCTCACGCCCTTCCTTATGAATGACGGGAGACGAGTCTGCTGTGTGGGGGTCGCAGCATTCCCTTCTCCGTGTCTCCACCAGTTTCAGGAGGCAGTTTGCCGACTGATCCAATGGGATCAGCGGACAGCTCTTGTCATATGCCCAAGGTCTTTGACCCCGGTACATATACCTCCCAAAAATAGGTGAAGGTGTCTCGGCAGAAAACAAGCTTAGAGAAAACAAAATTTTGCGCATTGCTACCTACATACATGTGCGTTGTTAACACAACTTTAGTCAGGTTTAACGAATAAACCTTCTGGATCTATCATTTCTAATGAGTTTCTCTTTAACTAGATTAAGGTGTAATTGAGGGCGGAAAATAAAATAGTTACTATTTTATTAATAATAATAATTCATGATCAGTTTGGTATTAAAGAAAGTTTTTCTTTGAATGTAATCACAATACAAATTTAAATATATTCTTCGACATTCAACATCAGCATCAGCACACGGTCAAAATAACAAGATTGTTTCGCAACATTAAATAAAACTGGAACCATCTGTGTGAAATATTGCGCAATATTGCGTCTGTTTTTGTCTCCGCACAGTGAACGTCAAGCTGCATTACAAATTACTCGATGACATGGCTACGAATAGACACTTAGAAAAAGGATATTTCTCATGAGCTTGGTAAAATTGGAACATGTAACGTCACATTGTTGGGGGGAAGGGGGAGGGGAGCACCCGAAAAAAATAATAATTTTCCGAAAGAAGCCAAAAAGAGCAATAATTTTTGATTTCAGAGAACCTTGAAGCAACTATTTTAAGCGAGAAGGAAAAAGCAAAATCAGTATTTGGGAAGAAAACAGATTTTCCAATATTTACAAATCAAGGATAGTCGGACAGTTTTCAAAACCTTACAGGGTTCACTACGCAAACACATTAAAAACATTAAGTCACACAAATCGGTTGGACCAGATGAAATTGCAGGAGAAGTACTCAAATTAGGAGGGGAAGCCATGATAACGTACCTCATGCGGTTATTTGAAATGTCAATTAACAATAATGAAGTCCCGGACGATTGGAGAAATGCGATCATAGTAGCTATATACAAAGCAGGTAACTAGTAAAGCTAGGTTTACACGGGCAGTGATGTTCGTCGAAGTTGGGTTGTCTGTGCACTGCCTACCGTTTACATATTGGGCAGATAACTGCCCACTTCTTCACTGACAGACAAGTGCTGCCCTCACTACAGAACGGGCAGAGAACTCTGATGCATGTTTATACTTCTCTGCTATTTTTTGGCAACTACGACCGGTTGGATTGTTGATGTTGCATAGTGTCGATATATTGTTTATATCAAGTTGAATATTTTTCCCCTTTGTTTTTTCACGTGTGCATAATGTCCATAATCAGGAACTAATCACTTTGTATTTGTGATAGAATAGACGTAACGAGGAAGGGTTCCTGAAAAAGTCAAACTCAGTATTACGCTACTGTGCTATAGATACATACAAATGAAAACAGTTGTTTAGTAATATTGCTTTATATTATTACTACAGAAATCAAGCAATAATAAAAACAGCGCCTGTACTTTGAAGCTGGTTTTCAGTGTTTAATTGGGTCGGTTTCTATTACTTGTTGTTTTATTCCCCTTAAAGGCGTCATTTACTGAACAAAACAAAAAGAACTATTTTTCATTTCGTATGATAGTATTACGTTTATAACTATATATAATTCTTTCGCGTAGTTTTTTTGCCTGTTGAAGTTTGTTCCCGTGGAGGGTGGAAATAATTCTGTTTGGAATGTTAACCTAGGCTCATAGGTGCAACATACGACCTCTAAACTAAATGCTTTCTGAACCAAGCTTCTAGCCTCTGTTCACAACAAATATTCACTTACTCGAATCGCACACTACACCAAACTGCACGCCTATTGAAAATTCAAAATACAAAAACTGTTTACCATTGCGCAATCGATAGTCAACCCTGCCTCACCGTTCACAATCGATAATTGACAACCGTAACTGCCACTAACTGGCCTCCTATGTGGAGGGGGAACGTGGCCAGTCATGACTGACATACTTGTTGACACGCTCCAAGAAAAGTGAGGCAGTGCTCTCGTGCTCAGCGATGTATTGGCAGTTGTCAGTGCAGCACTGACGTATGTTGACACGCCACTGACGTCACTGCCCCTCGTTTTCTGGCAGTCATCACTGCCCCCGCGTGTAAACCTAGCCTAACTACAGGCCGCTTAGTCTCCAACTGTTGGAGAGATTATTAGCGGAGTATTTACGTAGTGGTTACACAGTGGCCAGCACGGTTTTAGGCCAGGATATTCTTGCGAGAGTCAGTTAGTGACAGTATGTCAAGTTATAAGATGAGGGAGGAAGAATTGATGCTGTTGTAATTGACTTTTCAAAGGCTTTTGACCTTGTACAGCATCATAGTCTTTTAATGATATTGGAAAAATCGGGCATTGAGAAACGAGTTTTAAAAATTGGTTTCGCGAGTTTCTGGATAACGGAAAGCTCAGTGTTCGGATAAATGCAGAAATATCTGAGCCAGTTGAAGCGTCATCTTAGCATTTATAAATGATTTGGCGATAGGCGTTGAGTCTCAGATAAGATTATTTGCCGATGAGTGTATCATTTACAGAAAAATTGGAAACGTCCAAGATGCAAATATTCTTCAATCTGATCTCAGCGGAATTGATCGTTGGTCGGACGAAAATGGGATGAAAGTAAAATGCGGCAAAAAGTAAATCGATTGCATTTACAATAATGAGAAAATTGTCCAAGTTGAATATAAATTAGGGGATGAAAATATATTACAAGTAGACACTAGTAAATATCTGGGCGTAACTTTGAGCAAAGACTTAAAATAAATTCAGTAACTGGGAAAGGGTGGAGGGCGCTTCATAAAGTCAATAGAATACTGCGGAAAAGTACCTGAAAGACCCAAAGACATGGCTTATAGGTCTCTATCCTTGAGTATGGGATCAGAGACACGCGTTGGACAGGCTTCAGAACAAGGCAGGAAAAGCAAATAATTGTAGAGGCACGGGTAATGTGGAGGAGAAAGAAAGAAAGAAAGAAAGAAAGAAAGAAAGAAAGAAAGAAAGAAAGAAAGAAAGAAAGAAAGAAAGAAAGAAAGAAAGAAAGAAAGAAAGAAAGAAAGAAAGAAAGAAAGAAAGCAGAAAGAAAGAAGAAAGAAAGAAAGAAAGAAAGAAAGAAGAAAGAAAGAAAGAAAGAAAGAAAGAAAGAAAGAAAGAAAGAAAGAAAGAAAGAAAGAAAGAAAGAAAGAAAGCAGAAAGAAAGAAGAAAGAAAGAAAGCAGAAAGAAAGAAGAAAGAAAGAAAGCAGAAAGAAAGACAAAGAAAGAGAGAAAGGAAGAAAGAAAGAAAGAAAGAAAGAAAGAAAGAAGAAAGAAAGAAAGAAAGAAAGAAAGAAAGAAAGAAAGAAAGAAAGAAAGAAAGAAAGAAAGAAAGAAAGAAAGAAAGAAAGAGCGAGAAAGAAAGAAAGAGAAAGAAAGAAAGAAAGAAAGAAAGAAAGAAAGAAAGAAAGAAAGAAAGAAAGAAAGAAAGAAAGAAAGAAAGAAAGAAAGAAAGAAAGAAAGATCAAAACTCGTATTCATTTACCAACATATGAAGCGAGAAATGATCATCCATTCAAAATTAATTAGAGACGACAAGGAACGGACGTGGGTAAATACTCCTTCGTAAATAGGACTGGAATGATTTGCCTGCAAGTCTACCAACGACTTTAACGAAGAGTGTAAAATTATTTAGGGACATGGTTTAACTCAATTTATTCAGGCTTATAATTAGTGTTAAAAGTATTTGTATATTGAACGTTTAAATTAGTATAATTTTATTATATTTTTTTATTTATTTAACTTCTATTCCTTTATTGGAATATTAAATGTATGTTGCCACCACCAGGGCTCAGCACACATTGTAACACTGTAAGACATAAGCTCAGAATGGAAACATTTTATTTCTCCGTGATGGATGCTTCAAAGTCAAATCTGGAAAAGCATACATCCCCCACATAAATATCATCGTAATTTTAATGAATTTAATATTTTTACACAGGAATTGGCTTGTAATATTTGCCAGAAATCCCCTGAATTTTGGTGTGCTTGAAAAAAAATAAAGATGGTTTTTCTAGATGATATATGATAATTAAAATATACAAACTGTTATTCTATAAGGAAAATGTCTTGATATTTAAAAAAAACTATATCGAGAAGGTTTTAGATGAATTAATGTCATATACGGTGAAGCGATGTTGCACCGGAATGCTTAATTTAAAATAACTTTTGTTTCATTTCACGGCAGTTGGAAGTTGATGGGAATAAAAATGATTTTGGGTTAATGATTTAATATTTGCCCATCTACACAGTTTCTAAATTGGGCATCCCAGAATCATATTTATGACTGAGAAACGTGGAATGTGTAACGTGGGAGGTTGAACACGTTAAATATGGCAACGTTGGCTGCCTTTTCCTTCGTCGCAGGCCCTGTTTCATCAGTGAGGTTAATCTTTTAAATTTATCTGTTTCCACTGGAGGGAATTGTGAGTGGAATTTTCCGCTAGGGGTGTGGTCCCGGGGGTTGACGCGCCAAGCGTCGGATCGATGATGCCCAAACTCGCCGACATTGATCCCGGCGGGCGCAATATTGCGCACTTGAACAACAAACGAAAAGTTTGTAAAATTTTAGGTTTCATTAGGAAATTTATGAACGTTCTTAATTAAGACTGTACTATTTCGCTCTATAAGTTGCTTGTACAGACAATATGTCGTCGTATTACGTCATGGAAAACCGCTGCACGCGGTATGCGTCCGCCGACCCCCTGATTCACTCGATTGTTTAAATCATATGACGGCAACTTTTGTTTCGCTGAGAAGTGTCCTTAAAATTGTTAAATAGGTCGTCGTCAGTTGCTGTCGGGCGAAAGATACGTTTTTCCGAACGATTTCAGGGTGACGGGCAGACGCACGAAGAACTATTTTCCACCCGTCGTGGCGAAGGACTTTTCCAGAACCGGTCGCGCGGCGGGATACGCAGGCTATATAAGGGACGGGGACTAGTTTCCGAGCCCAATTCGACTGCTGCCGTCAAATGGGGACGTCGACGCTTCTGCTGCTGCCGCCGCAGTTGCTGCTGACCTTCGAAGGCGTTGCGGGATCCAGGTATTTTCTATTTCGCGCCTCATGCCTGTAATTTGCATTACATATAACGGCAACGTCACGTTCAATAAAAAGGGCTGCTTAATTCTGAGAAAAACTATAATCATTATGTGTGTAGAAAATGGCGGCCAAATTGATAGTCTCAATTATTGTCAAAACTGTTTAAACGTATGTTTTATAACGACTGTACTTACATTTTCCTGTTTATGAATGTGTTATCGTTTGAATTTCGACTAATTGTAAATTTTGAATGTGATCAATGCGAAATTACAAAATGGCGCCTGCCCTACTTTCACTTTGAATTTAAAGCATTCTAATGATTGTTATGGCTGTAAATATATTGTTTTCTATACCGTGCGAAGGTTAATCAACTTCGTTTTTCTCAAAACAATGTGGTTAAATCGAAACGGTGTTGCAATAATTTCTTGCGTTTTTGTTTCAAGATGGCGTACAACCACGTGTCGTTAGCTTTCACTTTGTCAATCTACAGCCACTGCAGATTTGTCCTCTTACTTATTTCCTAGAGCACAAATGTCTCGCATATTGGTGACAAATAACGTGTGTTTTGTACAAATTTGCCATTGCAAGAATTATGAGTATATTGCAAACAGGACTTCACGGGTCGGAGTCCTCTAATGCAGATTTTATTAATGAGTAGTTGTAAACTCTAACCGTATATCTGTTCTAATATATACATTTTGTTCTTGTCGAAATGCAATGTACATATAAGAACTTTCAGCGTCTATTACCAGCCGCACAGAATTGTGTTTTTATACTATTACTATATTTTATTTGACAATCTGAAAGAACACTTTTGTCTGAAACAGTTCGCTTAATACTCTGTAGATTTTGGAATTAGATGAGGTGAATTAATTTTTATTCCGACACCAGTGTGGTTGGTTATCCGTGCCTTATTGTCCTTTTTGTTTTGCGTAGGATAGTTTAACTTTCCTTATCCAAAGCTGTTGGGCTGCATCTGATTGCTCTTGTGATCAGATGCTTGCGACAGGTCTTTCCCTAAAATTTCCGCTTTCCTATGTGCTTTTGTTATGATCTGTATGATTTTCGACAGGACAATGGCTTCTATCAGTGAACAGGGGGTGACTGATAACACCCCGTTTCGTGTTTGTGTGTATGACATGCACAGTGGCTGACTTCGCCGCTGAAGGGGCATGGCTGAGAAACCAAACTTGATGGGATGAACCATGATATTTGTTAAGGGGGGCAAACCCTGAGGTCCGGTTGCTGTTTCGGTGTATAACAATGTTGGTGTAATCCGTATTGGTAAGTATCGAAGTCTCCTTGAGAGGACTTATATATGCATATATAACAAAACCATTTTCCTATAACCAGGTTTCTTTTACGCATCTAATCAGTTCAGTTCTACTTGGAAGAACAATGAACGGAAGTTATTTTACTGTCACTACTTCACTGGTTTGATGGTTTTTTGTTTGACGTCTAGTTTGGCTCTGGAAGAAACTCCTATCGATATTTCCGGCGATTTCTGCTTAATTCTTATGAATAACATATATACTATAGGTGTATAGTATCATTTCCAGCAATGTTTTTACTTCTGAAATGTTGAATATGATGAGCTGAAGAGAGAATAGAATCTTGGCACTGAAGAGTATCTTGGAAGTATACAGTTGAACATCTTGTATGTCATGAATGTGAACTCGCCCACCAGAAAGTTGATATGCCAAGTCATAGTCCATTGAAGTAAACATTTGAACCAATGAGCTATTTTTGTCTTTTTTAAGACGGACGAGAATTACCTAATGGCAAATGTAATGAGAATGTAATATGCTATTTTGTCTTAACACCAGTGTTGGTTGAATTAGGTATGCTAGTGGTATCTAGATTCTATGCTATTTCTCTTACCTGACTATTTAAGTACTACTTATCTTATCATCTTTTCACCTTCATTGGTGGTAAATACCTCCAGTTTATCCCAGTTCTTTTCTTAAAGTAAAGTTTATTATGAGGGCAGTCACAGTATTACCTTTGTAGCATTGTATGTTGTAGGTGTGTTGCGTTTGAAACTATTTAGTTTCTATTTTGATTGCCATGTTCTTGACATAAACTTTACTTTAATTAGGCTGGTAATTGTCTTATGCTTGATACTTTTTGCAGTTCATATGTGAACTGTTCATAGTGATATTAATTCCCATAATTTACATATTTGGTTTGTATTCAGAATTATTATTGCTTTTGTTTATATTGTTCCTGAGTGGACGATATCAAACTGATGTGTACAAATGTTCCGAGATCTGGCTTTTCCGATTAGGTGGCTCCAGGTTCAAGAATTGTATTACAATTACAGCGGATGCCCGGATTTCCCCATCGAGGTGTATGAATATTTTAAATAGCTTAAGTTGCCGTGTTTTTAATCTAATTGCGATGTGCTTTTTCTTTTTAGGCTGACACTTCACTATATTATCGCTGTTCTTTTCTTGTGCCCATTGCCGTGGCATGTTCTTGATGGTATTGGCCCTCTTTTGTTCCAGTGTCTGCCTCTGTTCCAGCGCAGGATTTCGATGAGGCTGGTTCGGTAGACAATTATCTGCGCCCAATCTCCATCGCGTTTATTTGTGAAGCGTTATTAATTTTGTATGTCCGTTCTACACTTTACTGGCGTGTGATTGCCAGTTCGATGTGGCAAAAATAAAACTTTTGATTTCCCTAAGTTGTTGGTCAATTGAAAATTATAGACTTTACCACCCAAAAAATGGTTTATTGTGAGATTATTAATTATCAGTGTAATAATGTATTTAGAAAGTTTGTTAACTTCTATTGTATGAGAAATTTTCATATCTTTGTTAATCCTAGGTGGAGGGGGTTTACTGGAAATTTGTTTGAGATCTGTAACTGATCCTGTGATTTTAGTTATGAATTTATAACTAAAGGCAATTTGGAAAGAAGTGATTTATTGTCAGTTTATTAGGATTAGCTTTTAAATTTAGCAAAGGGTCAGCAAGGCTTCAAAGATTTCATCCTTTGCTGTTCTTAATTTTTGACATTAATTATTAAGATGTGAAATTTTATTGTTACAACAGTATTTGTCATTAACTGATGTTGACAATTTTGTTATTTCAAAGTTTTGATCATCCATCATTTTTGTCTATTGTATCTTTGGTTTTCTTTATTAAAATTTTTCATTGCCTTTATGAAACAATTAGGACCTTGCAGGCTTTTCTTTGATAATTAAAAGAAAATATTTGTACAAACTGTCATTGATTATTGTAATTTATATGTGAGGAACAAGTTGAAATTAAACTAATTGCAGTTTACTGAGATTTAATTTATTGTATGAAACTGAACTTATTCAAAGCAAAAATTAAAAAAAAAAGTATCCATGCTCTTAGCTATCAATTTATTTAAGAATATAGGAATAACTTTCAAATCAATGCTGATTGAAACCACAGAAAAGTTAATATTATTCGGTAAGTAACTGCTGGGGTGAGGTGATTTGAAAGGTAGGTGTCTTTTTGAATTTGACATACATATAAGCTATATGGTATTTTACATCAACCTATGGTGGGTTATTGTGACATGGTTTGTTAATATATTCTGAACAGGTAAATTATTTTATCGTTGCATTTTCAGAACCTTAAATGAGATTTAAGGTTGAGCGAGTTGTTATCGTTGAGTTTGTCCTTTTGGGAATTTTGATCGTTTGAGGAACAAATTGGTTAGGTCATTAAAACTTGAAATTCCACATTCAGTTCAGACATTATTTCAATTATTGATTCGTCTTATAAAATAAAAACATTTGTATGCTATAGTTATGTGTTGCCTGTTGCTTATCTGTCTATGATGTCTCATACGTACGGGAGGCAAAGAGTTGGCTTTTGTTTAGTAGGTGTTTTCGCATTCTTTCATAATTACTACTTTATAGTTGATAATTCTTTTTAAGCACATTTTCCTATTATACATTATGATTTTTCACTAACTTGCAATATCCTGAAATAATGTGGTTGTATCAGAAGTATTTTCTTGCGCTTCTCACGTTTTGCATGGTTTTATTACAATTCATGTATTTTTATTAATACATTTCAGATGCTTTCTACAACAGCAATTAAATGTGTGATATATGTACAATTATTGAAATATATTCCATTTTATCAAATTTATTGTTTGTGATTATGGACTTCCAAAGGTTCTTTTGAATTTGAGCTAGATTTGTTGAATATGGGGGTTTATTTGATTATTTTTAGTATAACTTCGTTCTTTTTAGTAACGTTTATTTACATAATGATTGAGCACAATGTAATCTTTTGCATAGATAGACTAATCCCTGAGAAATTGGCAATTTTTTAAATTGTTTTTTAGCTCTTCATTTTGTTAAATCTGTACTAGCTTTACAACATTTAGGATACAAGATTGCAGGATGTAGCTTAATCAGATTCACAGTTGCTTTAGTGCTGTGTTTAGTAACTACATTATATCTTCTACCTCTTTCTGTCCGAGTTTGTTGCGTATATAGCTGTATATTATTTTTTCTACCTTTTTAACAAAATAAATTTTTTGAAGGTATTTATATCTTCTTGAGTCTAGAGCCTTCAATTTTTTAAATGTTTTTTATCCCGCACTTTGAGCATTTGTATTTCTTGGTGCTGCATATAATTTAGCCATATGTCCTTTATATTTTAATTTTTTTCAAGCTTCACCACTTTGTCCTTCATTTTTTTTATGGAGTTTTCTCATTCCCTAGGTTATCTGTGTCATAACACCTTATTTGCCATTACAGGGGCTTCCTGTCTTTCACATACATGCAGCTATGTGCTTGAAACCTTTTTTATGCAAGCCAAATTTGGTTATCTGCAGACTTGTTGAGTTGAAAAATTTCTAGTGGCCCTGACTGACTATTCCTCAAATAGTATTAACTACATTGGAGCTGATTGTTCTTCCATGGGAGTTCATTTAATTTAAAATTATTAAGTTCCTGAAGAGGTTAAGTTTGTATTTCTACATTTGGTCCCTAATTATGCCAAACTGTGTTCGAGTCGAGTAGTGTACTTAATTTTATTGCCTGGAAACTGAAAGGAAAAACATTTTTTATACATTCCTGCAAAATCGAAATTATTTCCCAAAGTGCCCATTTTTCACTAATTCTCGTTTGCCATTTACGAATCAATTGCTAAAAGATCGATGAAATTCTGGGGAGACCTGCCCATAGATTAAAAAGTATACTAAGAACTTGTTTTGGTTCACTATGGCTTATCGGTTGTTTTCCTCACCTTTGACCGCATCATCTTAATAATGATCACTGTTGTAAATTGGTTCTTCGATTTATTATTGGGTAAAATATGTATTCCTACATAGTGAACTACAAATTTAGGGAAGATAACGTTCCTTCATCCAATTAGATTTTTTCATCTTCGTTATAGACCATGGGTAATCGGTTATATTGGTACATGTGCAAAATCTATTACATTATGGACCATCATTTGGTTAAAGATGTGATACTCTGGAATACTGGTATGGGAATGGTGAATTGTTTTTTTTTGTCATTTCGCGTTCCCGTAATTTTATGTATCGCTGAATTTTTTTATTATTGTTCTTAATGATGTGTAAATCCCTAAGTTAAGTTTGTTCAGTGATGTCTGTTCGTATTTAGTCATCTTAGTGGCAGGTTTGAGCTTTCCTTACCTCTACAGTCTTATTTCGAGAGCATTTACTTAGTGTAACGACTCCAAAAATTTGCAATTCATCGTCTGACAACAGTGTCCAAAATTGTACACCACGTCTCTAGAAAAGAAATGAATTTTCAACGAGACCCTTTCCGCCTAAATGATCTTAAATGATTGCACTTTGTGAAAGGGTTTATTTGGCATATTTCGTGATATTTTTCTGAATTCCTTCTTGGTCCATATTGCATTCATTTCAAAGCACCCCGAGGATTTGGGTAGTATATTATTAAACCGATTTGAATCATATTAGTTTTCTTATGATATTCTAAAGTAACTAGATTTGCCTTTAATTTCTTCCAGACGATTGAATGAGTATTTAATTTACTTATATCTGCAATTTTAGGGTCGAGAAATAATAGCTAAAATATTCTTAAATTAGGTCGTGTACAATTTCAGTATTCACAATGGTTACTATACATTTAATTTTTGTGTCTAGTAATATTTTTGAGTGGGTTTACTATCAAGTAAACTACTTCGGTTAGATGATTGTAGTTAATATATACATTTATTGGTAATTTACGATTAAGGAATTCCAGCTTGTGTTACTAATTCAAGAGTCGTTTTGTGTACAAGAGTATAATGATTCATCCCAGGATCCCACTAATGTGAAGTGAAAATCCGAATTAATATTTGGCAGTGCCTGAAAAAGGTTTACAGTGGTAGGCAATGTTTTTCGATCCTTTTTATTCTGTACGTCATGCGATTTCCAGTTGTTTACTGCATTCAGTTTGAGTACTCTGGTCCAAACTCAATTTACATTATGTATGATGTGTAATTACTTTTACATACGCAATCCAAAGGATTATGTTTTAAGGATCTGCTTGATCCACTAAGGAAATTTAGTTAAGTTTTCTTTATGCATATGGAGAGCGAGCTTTTGGTGGGGAAGTGGGGGTTGATTTCTATGAAGAATTTAACGAAGGGTAGCCAGAGATGTATTTTGCATATAATTTTTTTTTGTAGTTCACTTGATGTTTACCCAAACTTTCGTGCCTTGTAGTAAGACAGATTAGTTCATTCTTTTTTATATTGGAAATCCGTTGTACTATTGGTTAATTTACACAAAGTCAAAATTATACATATGATGGCGAAGCTGTTTTGAGTATTTTGGATGAACTAAATGATATTTGTATTGATAGCTATAATGTCTATTTATCAATGTTTTGAGAAATCACTAAATTGGTGTGTCTTGGGAAATATTTTTAGGTTATGAGGATTTTAATATAAAAATATTTCGATTAGTTCACTTCTGTTTCCTGAATAGTATTTATAGCGGTGTTATAATTGACTAATCTTGTGATTCCTAGTCATGTGAATTTTTTTTTATCGGAAGGCCTCTGCTTAACTCGCAGTTTGTATTCTGTCAAATTACAAAGGAAAACAGTATTTACTATAAAGAACGTGGTAGGTACGCATGTAACAGTATGTGCAAGAAACTGGCATTTATTTATTTATATTTCAGAACTTATGTATATATTTTTTATCCCCTTTAGTTTCTATATAGTTCAATTTTAGTGAACACTGAACGATAACGAACCAACATTGTATAAGTTCTCTAGGTTAATAGTCGAATATTTGATGATTTAATTTTCTTAGAAGAAACCGATTATATCTTGATGATGGTAAATCAAGCGATCGTTAAGAAAACTATAAGTTTTTAGATTTGGTTTATTCTTAGTCAAGCCTACTATAAGTTTTCTATTCGTTTAAAAGGATTACTTTCTCACTACCAATTTCCCAACTCTTTAAGTGACTTTCAATAAAATCACGATTCTTGGTATTTGAATTTAATAACATGATAAGAATTAGAAATTCTACGCATCCCACTTTGTCAATATAAATTTGGAATTGCATTAAACTATTACTCTTTGTAATAGAAAATAATTATTTGGCTTTATAGTTGGTTTATTCAGAGCATTTATCTTCCGTGTCTTACTGGAACTAGATTTAATGTAATGGTGTATTTAGTATCTTGTCCATCCCAATTATCAGGTAAATCCCCACGAAACCCCTAAAGGAGATGTTAAATTTTAACTGTTTCAAAAGAACTAAGAAAATTAGGTATCGCATATCCGTTTCGAAAAGTAATTATTAATTAAAATTTTAATATACTTTTTCTACAAACCCTTGCTGTTTATCTTCTGTAATGCGTTACAAAAAATTTGGTACATGAAATTGGAGACTATGATTAATAAAATGTTATTAATGCTTTATGTCTTATAAGAATTACCAATAGGTTTTTTTATTTAATGTAATTATATAATTTGTCTCTTAGTCCTTACCAAACGTCAGGTGAAACTAAGGCGAAATCCCTATAAAAGGTGTTAGAGCAGAATAGCCTGTTAACCTCCCCCCCTAAAAAAACTACAAAACAAGATATCGAATATACAGAATGGAAAATAAATTATAATAACTTCGTTCTTTTAATCATATGTCTTCCGAAGGTTAATTGACATATCTGAAGTGTATTGGTAGCAATCTATTTAAAAAAAATAGTAGGGCTTTATATTTGGTTTGAGGACTTTCATCCTGTCTTATTCAATTCACTAATAGGTTTACTATTTAATGTAATGGTATAATTGCTTGTCTTACTTATTCCAAAATATGCGAAATCCGTAAAAATATGTTTTTTAACGGTTTGTAATTTAGATGTCGAAATTTCCGATTTCGAAAGTAATTATTCGAACAAACGTTTTCTACGAACCTTCTTTTGTTGGTTAAATATTTATTCTATAATGCGTTACAAAAAATTTATCCATGAAAATATGAGGATTGTCTAAAATGAAATGGTAACATTGTCGTATTAGGACTTTATAGTCGGTTTATTCCTGTCTTACTCAGATTATTAATATTTAATGTAATGGTATATTTTGTCTTACTTATCCTTGTTATCAGTTTTTTTATGTTTTTATTTTATTGTGAAAACTTATTATTGAAAGGTATGTAGATATTTATTTGCAGAATAAATAATTTCTGATTGCTTGAATAAATTGTAAAGTCCATTCAGAATCGATTTAAAAGCGACAACATTGCTGTGAACATAATTATATTATTGTAGTTGATAATATTTGATTGACTTTGTTTTGGCGGTAATAAAGTTTAGGGTAAGAGGATGAATCAGATGAAGAGAAGTAAAGGAATAGTTATTAGGAGAACTGAGGTTTAGATGCCAGCTATTTGAGAGAGAAAGTATTGTTAGGTTATACCGGAGTGAGAGTGGAAGGATGTAGTCTATTGGTAGTTTGCGTCTACGGTTGTGTGGTGGAGGAGGAGGAGGTGGATTGCTGTGGCTACGGTGTCATTGGAGTGATGAATGAAACTCTTGTTTAAGTAGGATATAAATGGTTTTATTGTGGTGGAAATAAGGTGGAATTTGTATGTCGTTGTGGATTACCGACTCCCGAAGGTACCATGAGGACTTTGTGATTGTTCTGAGGATTCTGTTTTATATGGTTTGAAGTTGAGGTTGCAGTTGATTCCCAAATGTAGCATGTGTATGACCATATGTCAGAGGTATGTGATGGGAGTTTTGTATTGGGATTTTGGGAGCCAAAGAAGGTAGGAGGAGTGAATAAGGGGATGTATGGTTTTGAGAGTGAATGGAACTGTTGCAGATTTGGAGGCGTTTATACTGACTCCAGTTTTTTTGCCCAGGTTTCCCGGTTGAATATTGCTATTTGGACGGTGTGAGAACCCGAGGTGAAGGTACGGTGGAGGATAGCTATGTCAACTATTGTTTTAGTGGATGGGGGACGGGGAATGTCATGAGAGTTAATGTTATACAGGAAGGGGGCTACCTTACTGGACACCAGAGAAAGTTTTTGGAGAATTGATAATTTTGACCGAGTACGAACGGTTAGTACAATAATTTGAAAGTGTTCTGAATGGTGTATCTTTTTAGATAAGAGGGATGGATGAAGGACTTTGTCGAGGTCTTTCTCTTCGTCAATAAATTCACCAATGCAGGATTTTCGAATCCATTATAATTGGGTTGATGCACGAATCTTAAGGCCTGAAGCCATATTGAGCAGATGGGATGAGTGATGATAATTGATTAGAGAGGAGGGGAAGGAAGGGTTTTTCGAATAATTTGGAAAGGGTTGTTAGGAGGCTGATGGGTCTGTAACTTTCGGGGAGCGATGATGGTTTGCTGATCATAAAAATATTGGCATGCTTCCAGGCGTTAGGGTAGTAGGATGTATGTAGGATGACATTGACAATTATTGTGATGAGAACAGTGTTTCTTGAGGTAGGTGTTTTAAATAAATTGCCGATATTAGGTCCTGTCCTGGAGTTTATCTCCTTTTTTAGTATGTTTTCGTTTTACGCCAAATAGAATTATCTTGGAAATTTGGTGCTGTAGGTGAGTTATCTAGTTCATGTCATGTCATTAGGGTGTTTTTGTATAACATTCTTCTTTTCTTGGAGTTTGTCTTTAAATGTGTTGGTAATTTGATAGGTGTGAATATATTGGTTGGGAGAGGAATTGGAGCAGCAGTAGCATCTGTGTCTATCTCAGTTTGTGATTTTAGTAGAATCTTATTAATCATTTGTTAATAAGGGAGGAGCAGTTACCAATTGGTAGCGTATTTAGTAGGAAGGGGTAAAGCTAAGGCAGGGTAAGAATAGAGTTATTAGCTAGGTATGGGAGATGGTCGGACATAGAAGCTAGCAAAATGGAGGGATGTTTTGTAGCAGGTGTAGTAATCTAGAACGTTAGTGGATTTCGCATTGTAACATGGTTATGTAGATTCTAAGGTGAAAATAATATGTTTATTTGTGATAGATGGAAGTTCACTGTGACTAGATGGAATTTCTAATATTATGGTTTAAAAAAAGGAATCGGGCATATTATTTGGTTTGGTATCGCGTATTATCCTTCGTATCTTTATCGAACTAGGAAACGTTTCTAATTTATGAATCTTGCTCATTCCCAAAAAAAGGTTTTATTATTTGGTTTAACACGCACTATAAAATTTAAGATTCCGATTTTTATTTTGAATATATTTATTAATTCGTATTAAAACAAACTTATCTATGAACCCTTACTTTTTACGTGATGTCCGTTTAAATCTAATATTTTAAACTGTTATACGCTCGAAAAAATTGGTACATGAAATAAGCTAATAACGTTAAAGTAAGGAAATAGGGCTTTATATTTCGTTGATTATGTTTTTTAGGAACCGTTACTTTTAGCTGTTAAGTGGTCCCAAGGGTTAGATACAATAAATATACAAATATTGTTTAAAACAGGAAATAGGGCTATATATTTTCTTTAGTACGTTTTTTGATCTATGGAAAGGTTTATTATTTTATTAAGTGGTTTATTTTGACTCTGTTTCATTCGAAAGTCCAAGGTAAATTTTATTCGATCCCCAAAAAAGAATTTTATTATGAGGTTGAAGAAGTTTCTATAACGGTAGAGTTACTATTTTCCATTTTAAATATATTCATATTTTGGTATTAAAATTGTTAGGATCTACGAACCATTACTTATGATCTCTAAGAATCTAAAAAATTCGTCATTAGAAATATTTTGGTACATGAAACTATGCGAATATTAAACGTGAATTGAAAATAAAAAATCTACGGCATTAACAGGAAAAAAATACTTTTTATTAGGTTTACTCACTATTATCCTACGAATCTTACTCGAATTATTAAAACGTTTATAATTTTATGTATTGGTTTATTTCGACTATCTTTTATACGAAAGTGCAAGGTAAAATTTATTCGATCCTCAAAAAGAATTTTATTATAAGTTTATAGAAGTTTTTATAACGGTAGAGTTACGGTTTTCCATTTTAAATGTATATATAAATTAGTATTAAAATTGTTAGGATCTACGAACCATTACTTATGATCTCTAAGTATCTAAGAAATTCGTCATTAGAAAATATTTTGGTACATGAAACTATGCGAATATTAAACGTGAAATGGTATTGTTAAAATCTACGGCATTAACAGGAAATAAATCTTTTTATTTGGTTTACTCACTATTATTCTACGAATCTTACTCGAATTATTAAAACGATTATAATTTTATGTATTGGTTTCTTTTGACTCTTTTATTCCAAAGTCCAAGGTAAAATTTATTCGATCCCCAAAAAAGAATTTTATTATGAGGTTGAAAAGTGTCTATAACGGTAGAGTTACTATTTTCCATTTTAAATATATATAAAAATAAGTATTAAAATTGTTAGGATCTACGAACCATTACTTATGATCTCTAAGTATCTAAAAAAATTCGTCATTAGAAAATATTTTGGTACATGAAACTATGCGAATATTATACATCAAATGGTATTGTTAAAATCTACGGCATTAACAGGAAAAAAATTTATTTATTTGGTTTACTCACTATTATTCTACGAATCTTACTCGAATTATTAAAACGATTATAATTTTATGTATTGGTTTCTTTTGACTCTTTTATTCCAAAGTCCAAGGTAAAATTTATTCGATCCCCAAAAAAGAATTTTATTATGAGGTTGAAAAGTGTCTATAACGGTAGAGTTACTATTTTCCATTTTAAATATATATATAATTTCTTATTAAAATTGTTAGGATCTACGAACCATTACTGATGATCTCTAAGTATCTAAGAAATTCGTCATTAGAAAATATTTTGGTACATGAAACTATGCGAATATTAAACGTGAAATGGTATTGTTATAATCTACGGCATTAACACGAAAAAAATTCATTTATTTGGTTTACTCACTATTATTCTACGAATCTTACTCGAATTATTAAAACGATTATAATTTTATGTATTGGTTTCTTTTGACTCTTTTATTCCAAAGTCCAAGGTAAAATTTATTCGATCCCCAAAAAAGAATTTTATTATGAGGTTGAAAAGTGTCTATAACGGTAGAGTTACTATTTTCCATTTTAAATATATATAATTTCTTATTAAAATTGTTAGGATCTACGAACCATTACTGATGATCTCTAAGTATCTAAGAAATTCGTCATTAGAAAATATTTTGGTACATGAAACTATGCGAATATTAAACGTGAAATGGTATTGTTATAATCTACGGCATTAACAGGAAAAAAATTTATTTATTTGGTTTACTCACTATTATTCTACGAATCTTACTCGAATTATTAAAACGATTATAATTTTATGTATTGGTTTCTTTTGACTCTTTTATTCCAAAGTCCAAGGTAAAATTTATTCGATCCCCAAAAAAGAATTTTATTATGAGGTTGAAAAGTGTCTATAACGGTAGAGTTACTATTTTCCATTTTAAATATATATAATTTCTTATTAAAATTGTTAGGATCTACGAACCATTACTGATGATCTCTAAGTATCTAAGAAATTCGTCATTAGAAAATATTTTGGTACATGAAACTATGCGAATATTAAACGTGAAATGGTATTGTTATAATCTACGGCATTAACAGGAAAAAAATTTATTTATTTGGTTTACTCACTATTATTCTACGAATCTTACTCGAATTATTAAAACGATTATAATTTTATGTATTGGTTTCTTTTGACTCTTTTATTCCAAAGTCCAAGGTAAAATTTATTCGATCCCCAAAAAAGAATTTTATTATGAGGTTGAAAAGTGTCTATAACGGTAGAGTTACTATTTTCCATTTTAAATATATATAATTTCTTATTAAAATTGTTAGGATCTACAAACCATTACTTATGATCTCTAAGTATCTAAGATATTCGTCATTAGAAAATATTTTGGTACATGAAACTATGCGAATATTAAACGTGAAATGGTATTGTTAAAATCTACGTCATTAACAGGAAAAAAATATTTATATATGGTTTACTCACTATTATTCTACGAATCTTACTCGAATTATTAAAATGATTATAATTTTATGTATTGGTTTATTTTGAATGTTTATTCCAAAGTCCAAGGTAAAATTTATTCGATCCCGAAAAAGAATTTTATTATGAGGTTGAAAAGTGTCTATAACGGTAGAGTTACTATTTTCCATTTTAAATATATATAATTTCTTATTAAAATTGTTAGGATCTACGAACCATTACTGATGATCTCTAAGTATCTAAGAAATTCGTCATTAGAAAATATTTTGGTACATGAAACTATGCGAATATTAAACGTGAAATGGTATTGTTATAATCTACGTCTTTAACAGGAAAAAAATTTATTTATTTGGTTTACTCACTATTATTCTACGAATCTTACTCGAATTATTAAAACGATTATAATTTTATGTATTGGTTTCTTTTGACTCTTTTATTCCAAAGTCCAAGGTAAAATTTATTCGATCCCCAAAAAAGAATTTTATTATGAGGTTGAAAAGTGTCTATAACGGTAGAGTTACTATTTTCCATTTTAAATATATATAATTTCTTATTAAAATTGTTAGGATCTACGAACCATTACTGATGATCTCTAAGTATCTAAGAAATTCGTCATTAGAAAATATTTTGGTACATGAAACTATGCGAATATTAAACGTGAAATGGTATTGTTATAATCTACGGCATTAACAGGAAAAAAATAATTTATTTGGTTTACTCACTATTATTCTACGAATCTTACTCGAATTATTAAAACGATTATAATTTTATGTATTGGTTTCTTTTGACTCTTTTATTCCAAAGTCCAAGGTAAAATTTATTCGATCCCCAAAAAAGAATTTTATTATGAGGTTGAAAAGTGTCTATAACGGTAGAGTTACTATTTTCCATTTTAAATATATATAATTTCTTATTAAAATTGTTAGGATCTACGAACCATTACTGATGATCTCTAAGTATCTAAGAAATTCGTCATTAGAAAATATTTTGGTACATGAAACTATGCGAATATTAAACGTGAAATGGTATTGTTATAATCTACGGCATTAACAGGAAAAAAATTTATTTATTTGGTTTACTCACTATTATTCTACGAATCTTACTCGAATTATTAAAACGATTATAATTTTATGTATTGGTTTCTTTTGACTCTTTTATTCCAAAGTCCAAGGTAAAATTTATTCGATCCCCAAAAAAGAATTTTATTATGAGGTTGAAAAGTGTCTATAACGGTAGAGTTACTATTTTCCATTTTAAATATATATAATTTCTTATTAAAATTGTTAGGATCTACGAACCATTACTGATGATCTCTAAGTATCTAAGAAATTCGTCATTAGAAAATATTTTGGTACATGAAACTATGCGAATATTAAACGTGAAATGGTATTGTTATAATCTACGGCATTAACAGGAAAAAAATTTATTTATTTGGTTTACTCACTATTATTCTACGAATCTTACTCGAATTATTAAAACGATTATAATTTTATGTATTGGTTTCTTTTGACTCTTTTATTCCAAAGTCCAAGGTAAAATTTATTCGATCCCCAAAAAAGAATTTTATTATGAGGTTGAAAAGTGTCTATAACGGTAGAGTTACTATTTTCCATTTTAAATATATATAATTTCTTATTAAAATTGTTAGGATCTACGAACCATTACTGATGATTTTTAAGTATCTAAGAAATTCGTCATTAAAAAATATTTGGTAAATGAAACTATGCGAATATTAAACGTGAAATTGTATTGTTATAATCTACGGCATTAACAGGAAAAAAATTTATTTATTTGGTTTACTCACTATTATTCTACGAATCTTACTCGAATTATTAAAACGATTATAATTTTATGTATTGGTTTCTTTTGACTCTTTTATTCCAAAGTCCAAGGTAAAATTTATTCGATCCCCAAAAAAGAATTTTATTATGAGGTTGAAAAGTGTCTATAACGGTAGAGTTACTATTTTCCATTTTAAATATATATAATTTCTTATTAAAATTGTTAGGATCTACGAACCATTACTGATGATCTCTAAGTATCTAAGAAATTCGTCATTAGAAAATATTTTGGTACATGAAACTATGCGAATATTAAACGTGAAATGGTATTGTTATAATCTACGGCATTAACAGGAAAAAAATTTATTTATTTGGTTTACTCACTATTATTCTACGAATCTTACTCGAATTATTAAAACGATTATAATTTTATGTATTGGTTTCTTTTGACTCTTTTATTCCAAAGTCCAAGGTAAAATTTATTCGATCCCCAAAAAAGAATTTTATTATGAGGTTGAAAAGTGTCTATAACGGTAGAGTTACTATTTTCCATTTTAAATATATATAATTTCTTATTAAAATTGTTAGGATCTACGAACCATTACTTATGATCTCTAAGTATCTAAGATATTCGTCATTAGAAAATATTTTGGTACATGAAACTATGCGAATATTAAACGTGAAATGGTATTGTTATAATCTACGGCATTAACAGGAAAAAAATTTATTTATTTGGTTTACTCACTATTATTCTACGAATCTTACTCGAATTATTAAAACGATTATAATTTTATGTATTGGTTTCTTTTGACTCTTTTATTCCAAAGTCCAAGGTAAAATTTATTCGATCCCCAAAAAAGAATTTTATTATGAGGTTGAAAAGTGTCTATAACGGTAGAGTTACTATTTTCCATTTTAAATATATATAATTTCTTATTAAAATTGTTAGGATCTACGAACCATTACTGATGATCTCTAAGTATCTAAGAAATTCGTCATTAGAAAATATTTTGGTACATGAAACTATGCGAATATTAAACGTGAAATGGTATTGTTATAATCTACGGCATTAACAGGAAAAAAATAATTTATTTGGTTTACTCACTATTATTCTACGAATCTTACTCGAATTATTAAAACGATTATAATTTTATGTATTGGTTTCTTTTGACTCTTTTATTCCAAAGTCCAAGGTAAAATTTATTCGATCCCCAAAAAAGAATTTTATTATGAGGTTGAAAAGTGTCTATAACGGTAGAGTTACTATTTTCCATTTTAAATATATATAATTTCTTATTAAAATTGTTAGGATCTACGAACCATTACTGATGATCTCTAAGTATCTAAGAAATTCGTCATTAGAAAATATTTTGGTACATGAAACTATGCGAATATTAAACGTGAAATGGTATTGTTATAATCTACGGCATTAACAGGAAAAAAATTTATTTATTTGGTTTACTCACTATTATTCTACGAATCTTACTCGAATTATTAAAACGATTATAATTTTATGTATTGGTTTCTTTTGACTCTTTTATTCCAAAGTCCAAGGTAAAATTTATTCGATCCCCAAAAAAGAATTTTATTATGAGGTTGAAAAGTGTCTATAACGGTAGAGTTACTATTTTCCATTTTAAATATATATAATTTCTTATTAAAATTGTTAGGATCTACGAACCATTACTGATGATCTCTAAGTATCTAAGAAATTCGTCATTAGAAAATATTTTGGTACATGAAACTATGCGAATATTAAACGTGAAATGGTATTGTTATAATCTACGGCATTAACAGGAAAAAAATTTATTTATTTGGTTTACTCACTATTATTCTACGAATCTTACTCGAATTATTAAAACGATTATAATTTTATGTATTGGTTTCTTTTGACTCTTTTATTCCAAAGTCCAAGGTAAAATTTATTCGATCCCCAAAAAAGAATTTTATTATGAGGTTGAAAAGTGTCTATAACGGTAGAGTTACTATTTTCCATTTTAAATATATATAATTTCTTATTAAAATTGTTAGGATCTACGAACCATTACTGATGATCTCTAAGTATCTAAGAAATTCGTCATTAGAAAATATTTTGGTACATGAAACTATGCGAATATTAAACGTGAAATGGTATTGTTATAATCTACGGCATTAACAGGAAAAAAATTTATTTATTTGGTTTACTCACTATTATTCTACGAATCTTACTCGAATTATTAAAACGATTATAATTTTATGTATTGGTTTCTTTTGACTCTTTTATTCCAAAGTCCAAGGTAAAATTTATTCGATCCCCAAAAAAGAATTTTATTATGAGGTTGAAAAGTGTCTATAACGGTAGAGTTACTATTTTCCATTTTAAATATATATAATTTCTTATTAAAATTGTTAGGATCTACGAACCATTACTGATGATCTCTAAGTATCTAAGAAATTCGTCATTAGAAAATATTTTGGTACATGAAACTATGCGAATATTAAACGTGAAATGGTATTGTTATAATCTACGGCATTAACAGGAAAAAAATAATTTATTTGGTTTACTCACTATTATTCTACGAATCTTACTCGAATTATTAAAACGATTATAATTTTATGTATTGGTTTCTTTTGACTCTTTTATTCCAAAGTCCAAGGTAAAATTTATTCGATCCCCAAAAAAGAATTTTATTATGAGGTTGAAAAGTGTCTATAACGGTAGAGTTACTATTTTCCATTTTAAATATATATAATTTCTTATTAAAATTGTTAGGATCTACGAACCATTACTGATGATCTCTAAGTATCTAAGAAATTCGTCATTAGAAAATATTTTGGTACATGAAACTATGCGAATATTAAACGTGAAATGGTATTGTTATAATCTACGGCATTAACAGGAAAAAAATAATTTATTTGGTTTACTCACTATTATTCTACGAATCTTACTCGAATTATTAAAACGATTATAATTTTATGTATTGGTTTCTTTTGACTCTTTTATTCCAAAGTCCAAGGTAAAATTTATTCGATCCCCAAAAAAGAATTTTATTATGAGGTTGAAAAGTGTCTATAACGGTAGAGTTACTATTTTCCATTTTAAATATATATAATTTCTTATTAAAATTGTTAGGATCTACGAACCATTACTGATGATCTCTAAGTATCTAAGAAATTCGTCATTAGAAAATATTTTGGTACATGAAACTATGCGAATATTAAACGTGAAATGGTATTGTTATAATCTACGGCATTAACAGGAAAAAAATTTATTTATTTGGTTTACTCACTATTATTCTACGAATCTTACTCGAATTATTAAAACGATTATAATTTTATGTATTGGTTTCTTTTGACTCTTTTATTCCAAAGTCCAAGGTAAAATTTATTCGATCCCCAAAAAAGAATTTTATTATGAGGTTGAAAAGTGTCTATAACGGTAGAGTTACTATTTTCCATTTTAAATATATATAATTTCTTATTAAAATTGTTAGGATCTACGAACCATTACTGATGATCTCTAAGTATCTAAGAAATTCGTCATTAGAAAATATTTTGGTACATGAAACTATGCGAATATTAAACGTGAAATGGTATTGTTATAATCTACGGCATTAACAGGAAAAAAATTTATTTATTTGGTTTACTCACTATTATTCTACGAATCTTACTCGAATTATTAAAACGATTATAATTTTATGTATTGGTTTCTTTTGACTCTTTTATTCCAAAGTCCAAGGTAAAATTTATTCGATCCCCAAAAAAGAATTTTATTATGAGGTTGAAAAGTGTCTATAACGGTAGAGTTACTATTTTCCATTTTAAATATATATAATTTCTTATTAAAATTGTTAGGATCTACGAACCATTACTGATGATCTCTAAGTATCTAAGAAATTCGTCATTAGAAAATATTTTGGTACATGAAACTATGCGAATATTAAACGTGAAATGGTATTGTTATAATCTACGGCATTAACAGGAAAAAAATTTATTTATTTGGTTTACTCACTATTATTCTACGAATCTTACTCGAATTATTAAAACGATTATAATTTTATGTATTGGTTTCTTTTGACTCTTTTATTCCAAAGTCCAAGGTAAAATTTATTCGATCCCCAAAAAAGAATTTTATTATGAGGTTGAAAAGTGTCTATAACGGTAGAGTTACTATTTTCCATTTTAAATATATATAATTTCTTATTAAAATTGTTAGGATCTACGAACCATTACTGATGATCTCTAAGTATCTAAGAAATTCGTCATTAGAAAATATTTTGGTACATGAAACTATGCGAATATTAAACGTGAAATGGTATTGTTATAATCTACGGCATTAACAGGAAAAAAATTTATTTATTTGGTTTACTCACTATTATTCTACGAATCTTACTCGAATTATTAAAACGATTATAATTTTATGTATTGGTTTCTTTTGACTCTTTTATTCCAAAGTCCAAGGTAAAATTTATTCGATCCCCAAAAAAGAATTTTATTATGAGGTTGAAAAGTGTCTATAACGGTAGAGTTACTATTTTCCATTTTAAATATATATAATTTCTTATTAAAATTGTTAGGATCTACGAACCATTACTGATGATCTCTAAGTATCTAAGAAATTCGTCATTAGAAAATATTTTGGTACATGAAACTATGCGAATATTAAACGTGAAATGGTATTGTTATAATCTACGGCATTAACAGGAAAAAAATTTATTTATTTGGTTTACTCACTATTATTCTACGAATCTTACTCGAATTATTAAAACGATTATAATTTTATGTATTGGTTTCTTTTGACTCTTTTATTCCAAAGTCCAAGGTAAAATTTATTCGATCCCCAAAAAAGAATTTTATTATGAGGTTGAAAAGTGTCTATAACGGTAGAGTTACTATTTTCCATTTTAAATATATATAATTTCTTATTAAAATTGTTAGGATCTACGAACCATTACTGATGATCTCTAAGTATCTAAGAAATTCGTCATTAGAAAATATTTTGGTACATGAAACTATGCGAATATTAAACGTGAAATGGTATTGTTATAATCTACGGCATTAACAGGAAAAAAATTTATTTATTTGGTTTACTCACTATTATTCTACGAATCTTACTCGAATTATTAAAACGATTATAATTTTATGTATTGGTTTCTTTTGACTCTTTTATTCCAAAGTCCAAGGTAAAATTTATTCGATCCCCAAAAAAGAATTTTATTATGAGGTTGAAAAGTGTCTATAACGGTAGAGTTACTATTTTCCATTTTAAATATATATAATTTCTTATTAAAATTGTTAGGATCTACGAACCATTACTGATGATCTCTAAGTATCTAAGAAATTCGTCATTAGAAAATATTTTGGTACATGAAACTATGCGAATATTAAACGTGAAATGGTATTGTTATAATCTACGGCATTAACAGGAAAAAAATTTATTTATTTGGTTTACTCACTATTATTCTACGAATCTTACTCGAATTATTAAAACGATTATAATTTTATGTATTGGTTTCTTTTGACTCTTTTATTCCAAAGTCCAAGGTAAAATTTATTCGATCCCCAAAAAAGAATTTTATTATGAGGTTGAAAAGTGTCTATAACGGTAGAGTTACTATTTTCCATTTTAAATATATATAATTTCTTATTAAAATTGTTAGGATCTACGAACCATTACTGATGATCTCTAAGTATCTAAGAAATTCGTCATTAGAAAATATTTTGGTACATGAAACTATGCGAATATTAAACGTGAAATGGTATTGTTATAATCTACGGCATTAACAGGAAAAAAATTTATTTATTTGGTTTACTCACTATTATTCTACGAATCTTACTCGAATTATTAAAACGATTATAATTTTATGTATTGGTTTCTTTTGACTCTTTTATTCCAAAGTCCAAGGTAAAATTTATTCGATCCCCAAAAAAGAATTTTATTATGAGGTTGAAAAGTGTCTATAACGGTAGAGTTACTATTTTCCATTTTAAATATATATAATTTCTTATTAAAATTGTTAGGATCTACGAACCATTACTGATGATCTCTAAGTATCTAAGAAATTCGTCATTAGAAAATATTTTGGTACATGAAACTATGCGAATATTAAACGTGAAATGGTATTGTTATAATCTACGGCATTAACAGGAAAAAAATTTATTTATTTGGTTTACTCACTATTATTCTACGAATCTTACTCGAATTATTAAAACGATTATAATTTTATGTATTGGTTTCTTTTGACTCTTTTATTCCAAAGTCCAAGGTAAAATTTATTCGATCCCCAAAAAAGAATTTTATTATGAGGTTGAAAAGTGTCTATAACGGTAGAGTTACTATTTTCCATTTTAAATATATATAATTTCTTATTAAAATTGTTAGGATCTACGAACCATTACTGATGATCTCTAAGTATCTAAGAAATTCGTCATTAGAAAATATTTTGGTACATGAAACTATGCGAATATTAAACGTGAAATGGTATTGTTATAATCTACGGCATTAACAGGAAAAAAATTTATTTATTTGGTTTACTCACTATTATTCTACGAATCTTACTCGAATTATTAAAACGATTATAATTTTATGTATTGGTTTCTTTTGACTCTTTTATTCCAAAGTCCAAGGTAAAATTTATTCGATCCCCAAAAAAGAATTTTATTATGAGGTTGAAAAGTGTCTATAACGGTAGAGTTACTATTTTCCATTTTAAATATATATAATTTCTTATTAAAATTGTTAGGATCTACGAACCATTACTGATGATCTCTAAGTATCTAAGAAATTCGTCATTAGAAAATATTTTGGTACATGAAACTATGCGAATATTAAACGTGAAATGGTATTGTTATAATCTACGGCATTAACAGGAAAAAAATTTATTTATTTGGTTTACTCACTATTATTCTACGAATCTTACTCGAATTATTAAAACGATTATAATTTTATGTATTGGTTTCTTTTGACTCTTTTATTCCAAAGTCCAAGGTAAAATTTATTCGATCCCCAAAAAAGAATTTTATTATGAGGTTGAAAAGTGTCTATAACGGTAGAGTTACTATTTTCCATTTTAAATATATATAATTTCTTATTAAAATTGTTAGGATCTACGAACCATTACTGATGATCTCTAAGTATCTAAGAAATTCGTCATTAGAAAATATTTTGGTACATGAAACTATGCGAATATTAAACGTGAAATGGTATTGTTATAATCTACGGCATTAACAGGAAAAAAATTTATTTATTTGGTTTACTCACTATTATTCTACGAATCTTACTCGAATTATTAAAACGATTATAATTTTATGTATTGGTTTCTTTTGACTCTTTTATTCCAAAGTCCAAGGTAAAATTTATTCGATCCCCAAAAAAGAATTTTATTATGAGGTTGAAAAGTGTCTATAACGGTAGAGTTACTATTTTCCATTTTAAATATATATAATTTCTTATTAAAATTGTTAGGATCTACGAACCATTACTGATGATCTCTAAGTATCTAAGAAATTCGTCATTAGAAAATATTTTGGTACATGAAACTATGCGAATATTAAACGTGAAATGGTATTGTTATAATCTACGGCATTAACAGGAAAAAAATTTATTTATTTGGTTTACTCACTATTATTCTACGAATCTTACTCGAATTATTAAAACGATTATAATTTTATGTATTGGTTTCTTTTGACTCTTTTATTCCAAAGTCCAAGGTAAAATTTATTCGATCCCCAAAAAAGAATTTTATTATGAGGTTGAAAAGTGTCTATAACGGTAGAGTTACTATTTTCCATTTTAAATATATATAATTTCTTATTAAAATTGTTAGGATCTACGAACCATTACTGATGATCTCTAAGTATCTAAGAAATTCGTCATTAGAAAATATTTTGGTACATGAAACTATGCGAATATTAAACGTGAAATGGTATTGTTATAATCTACGGCATTAACAGGAAAAAAATTTATTTATTTGGTTTACTCACTATTATTCTACGAATCTTACTCGAATTATTAAAACGATTATAATTTTATGTATTGGTTTCTTTTGACTCTTTTATTCCAAAGTCCAAGGTAAAATTTATTCGATCCCCAAAAAAGAATTTTATTATGAGGTTGAAAAGTGTCTATAACGGTAGAGTTACTATTTTCCATTTTAAATATATATAATTTCTTATTAAAATTGTTAGGATCTACGAACCATTACTGATGATCTCTAAGTATCTAAGAAATTCGTCATTAGAAAATATTTTGGTACATGAAACTATGCGAATATTAAACGTGAAATGGTATTGTTATAATCTACGGCATTAACAGGAAAAAAATTTATTTATTTGGTTTACTCACTATTATTCTACGAATCTTACTCGAATTATTAAAACGATTATAATTTTATGTATTGGTTTCTTTTGACTCTTTTATTCCAAAGTCCAAGGTAAAATTTATTCGATCCCCAAAAAAGAATTTTATTATGAGGTTGAAAAGTGTCTATAACGGTAGAGTTACTATTTTCCATTTTAAATATATATAATTTCTTATTAAAATTGTTAGGATCTACGAACCATTACTGATGATCTCTAAGTATCTAAGAAATTCGTCATTAGAAAATATTTTGGTACATGAAACTATGCGAATATTAAACGTGAAATGGTATTGTTATAATCTACGGCATTAACAGGAAAAAAATTTATTTATTTGGTTTACTCACTATTATTCTACGAATCTTACTCGAATTATTAAAACGATTATAATTTTATGTATTGGTTTCTTTTGACTCTTTTATTCCAAAGTCCAAGGTAAAATTTATTCGATCCCCAAAAAAGAATTTTATTATGAGGTTGAAAAGTGTCTATAACGGTAGAGTTACTATTTTCCATTTTAAATATATATAATTTCTTATTAAAATTGTTAGGATCTACGAACCATTACTGATGATCTCTAAGTATCTAAGAAATTCGTCATTAGAAAATATTTTGGTACATGAAACTATGCGAATATTAAACGTGAAATGGTATTGTTATAATCTACGGCATTAACAGGAAAAAAATTTATTTATTTGGTTTACTCACTATTATTCTACGAATCTTACTCGAATTATTAAAACGATTATAATTTTATGTATTGGTTTCTTTTGACTCTTTTATTCCAAAGTCCAAGGTAAAATTTATTCGATCCCCAAAAAAGAATTTTATTATGAGGTTGAAAAGTGTCTATAACGGTAGAGTTACTATTTTCCATTTTAAATATATATAATTTCTTATTAAAATTGTTAGGATCTACGAACCATTACTGATGATCTCTAAGTATCTAAGAAATTCGTCATTAGAAAATATTTTGGTACATGAAACTATGCGAATATTAAACGTGAAATGGTATTGTTATAATCTACGGCATTAACAGGAAAAAAATTTATTTATTTGGTTTACTCACTATTATTCTACGAATCTTACTCGAATTATTAAAACGATTATAATTTTATGTATTGGTTTCTTTTGACTCTTTTATTCCAAAGTCCAAGGTAAAATTTATTCGATCCCCAAAAAAGAATTTTATTATGAGGTTGAAAAGTGTCTATAACGGTAGAGTTACTATTTTCCATTTTAAATATATATAATTTCTTATTAAAATTGTTAGGATCTACGAACCATTACTGATGATCTCTAAGTATCTAAGAAATTCGTCATTAGAAAATATTTTGGTACATGAAACTATGCGAATATTAAACGTGAAATGGTATTGTTATAATCTACGGCATTAACAGGAAAAAAATTTATTTATTTGGTTTACTCACTATTATTCTACGAATCTTACTCGAATTATTAAAACGATTATAATTTTATGTATTGGTTTCTTTTGACTCTTTTATTCCAAAGTCCAAGGTAAAATTTATTCGATCCCCAAAAAAGAATTTTATTATGAGGTTGAAAAGTGTCTATAACGGTAGAGTTACTATTTTCCATTTTAAATATATATAATTTCTTATTAAAATTGTTAGGATCTACGAACCATTACTGATGATCTCTAAGTATCTAAGAAATTCGTCATTAGAAAATATTTTGGTACATGAAACTATGCGAATATTAAACGTGAAATGGTATTGTTATAATCTACGGCATTAACAGGAAAAAAATTTATTTATTTGGTTTACTCACTATTATTCTACGAATCTTACTCGAATTATTAAAACGATTATAATTTTATGTATTGGTTTCTTTTGACTCTTTTATTCCAAAGTCCAAGGTAAAATTTATTCGATCCCCAAAAAAGAATTTTATTATGAGGTTGAAAAGTGTCTATAACGGTAGAGTTACTATTTTCCATTTTAAATATATATAATTTCTTATTAAAATTGTTAGGATCTACGAACCATTACTGATGATCTCTAAGTATCTAAGAAATTCGTCATTAGAAAATATTTTGGTACATGAAACTATGCGAATATTAAACGTGAAATGGTATTGTTATAATCTACGGCATTAACAGGAAAAAAATTTATTTATTTGGTTTACTCACTATTATTCTACGAATCTTACTCGAATTATTAAAACGATTATAATTTTATGTATTGGTTTCTTTTGACTCTTTTATTCCAAAGTCCAAGGTAAAATTTATTCGATCCCCAAAAAAGAATTTTATTATGAGGTTGAAAAGTGTCTATAACGGTAGAGTTACTATTTTCCATTTTAAATATATATAATTTCTTATTAAAATTGTTAGGATCTACGAACCATTACTGATGATCTCTAAGTATCTAAGAAATTCGTCATTAGAAAATATTTTGGTACATGAAACTATGCGAATATTAAACGTGAAATGGTATTGTTATAATCTACGGCATTAACAGGAAAAAAATTTATTTATTTGGTTTACTCACTATTATTCTACGAATCTTACTCGAATTATTAAAACGATTATAATTTTATGTATTGGTTTCTTTTGACTCTTTTATTCCAAAGTCCAAGGTAAAATTTATTCGATCCCCAAAAAAGAATTTTATTATGAGGTTGAAAAGTGTCTATAACGGTAGAGTTACTATTTTCCATTTTAAATATATATAATTTCTTATTAAAATTGTTAGGATCTACGAACCATTACTGATGATCTCTAAGTATCTAAGAAATTCGTCATTAGAAAATATTTTGGTACATGAAACTATGCGAATATTAAACGTGAAATGGTATTGTTATAATCTACGGCATTAACAGGAAAAAAATTTATTTATTTGGTTTACTCACTATTATTCTACGAATCTTACTCGAATTATTAAAACGATTATAATTTTATGTATTGGTTTCTTTTGACTCTTTTATTCCAAAGTCCAAGGTAAAATTTATTCGATCCCCAAAAAAGAATTTTATTATGAGGTTGAAAAGTGTCTATAACGGTAGAGTTACTATTTTCCATTTTAAATATATATAATTTCTTATTAAAATTGTTAGGATCTACGAACCATTACTGATGATCTCTAAGTATCTAAGAAATTCGTCATTAGAAAATATTTTGGTACATGAAACTATGCGAATATTAAACGTGAAATGGTATTGTTATAATCTACGGCATTAACAGGAAAAAAATTTATTTATTTGGTTTACTCACTATTATTCTACGAATCTTACTCGAATTATTAAAACGATTATAATTTTATGTATTGGTTTCTTTTGACTCTTTTATTCCAAAGTCCAAGGTAAAATTTATTCGATCCCCAAAAAAGAATTTTATTATGAGGTTGAAAAGTGTCTATAACGGTAGAGTTACTATTTTCCATTTTAAATATATATAATTTCTTATTAAAATTGTTAGGATCTACGAACCATTACTGATGATCTCTAAGTATCTAAGAAATTCGTCATTAGAAAATATTTTGGTACATGAAACTATGCGAATATTAAACGTGAAATGGTATTGTTATAATCTACGGCATTAACAGGAAAAAAATTTATTTATTTGGTTTACTCACTATTATTCTACGAATCTTACTCGAATTATTAAAACGATTATAATTTTATGTATTGGTTTCTTTTGACTCTTTTATTCCAAAGTCCAAGGTAAAATTTATTCGATCCCCAAAAAAGAATTTTATTATGAGGTTGAAAAGTGTCTATAACGGTAGAGTTACTATTTTCCATTTTAAATATATATAATTTCTTATTAAAATTGTTAGGATCTACGAACCATTACTGATGATCTCTAAGTATCTAAGAAATTCGTCATTAGAAAATATTTTGGTACATGAAACTATGCGAATATTAAACGTGAAATGGTATTGTTATAATCTACGGCATTAACAGGAAAAAAATTTATTTATTTGGTTTACTCACTATTATTCTACGAATCTTACTCGAATTATTAAAACGATTATAATTTTATGTATTGGTTTCTTTTGACTCTTTTATTCCAAAGTCCAAGGTAAAATTTATTCGATCCCCAAAAAAGAATTTTATTATGAGGTTGAAAAGTGTCTATAACGGTAGAGTTACTATTTTCCATTTTAAATATATATAATTTCTTATTAAAATTGTTAGGATCTACGAACCATTACTGATGATCTCTAAGTATCTAAGAAATTCGTCATTAGAAAATATTTTGGTACATGAAACTATGCGAATATTAAACGTGAAATGGTATTGTTATAATCTACGGCATTAACAGGAAAAAAATTTATTTATTTGGTTTACTCACTATTATTCTACGAATCTTACTCGAATTATTAAAACGATTATAATTTTATGTATTGGTTTCTTTTGACTCTTTTATTCCAAAGTCCAAGGTAAAATTTATTCGATCCCCAAAAAAGAATTTTATTATGAGGTTGAAAAGTGTCTATAACGGTAGAGTTACTATTTTCCATTTTAAATATATATAATTTCTTATTAAAATTGTTAGGATCTACGAACCATTACTGATGATCTCTAAGTATCTAAGAAATTCGTCATTAGAAAATATTTTGGTACATGAAACTATGCGAATATTAAACGTGAAATGGTATTGTTATAATCTACGGCATTAACAGGAAAAAAATTTATTTATTTGGTTTACTCACTATTATTCTACGAATCTTACTCGAATTATTAAAACGATTATAATTTTATGTATTGGTTTCTTTTGACTCTTTTATTCCAAAGTCCAAGGTAAAATTTATTCGATCCCCAAAAAAGAATTTTATTATGAGGTTGAAAAGTGTCTATAACGGTAGAGTTACTATTTTCCATTTTAAATATATATAATTTCTTATTAAAATTGTTAGGATCTACGAACCATTACTGATGATCTCTAAGTATCTAAGAAATTCGTCATTAGAAAATATTTTGGTACATGAAACTATGCGAATATTAAACGTGAAATGGTATTGTTATAATCTACGGCATTAACAGGAAAAAAATTTATTTATTTGGTTTACTCACTATTATTCTACGAATCTTACTCGAATTATTAAAACGATTATAATTTTATGTATTGGTTTCTTTTGACTCTTTTATTCCAAAGTCCAAGGTAAAATTTATTCGATCCCCAAAAAAGAATTTTATTATGAGGTTGAAAAGTGTCTATAACGGTAGAGTTACTATTTTCCATTTTAAATATATATAATTTCTTATTAAAATTGTTAGGATCTACGAACCATTACTGATGATCTCTAAGTATCTAAGAAATTCGTCATTAGAAAATATTTTGGTACATGAAACTATGCGAATATTAAACGTGAAATGGTATTGTTATAATCTACGGCATTAACAGGAAAAAAATTTATTTATTTGGTTTACTCACTATTATTCTACGAATCTTACTCGAATTATTAAAACGATTATAATTTTATGTATTGGTTTCTTTTGACTCTTTTATTCCAAAGTCCAAGGTAAAATTTATTCGATCCCCAAAAAAGAATTTTATTATGAGGTTGAAAAGTGTCTATAACGGTAGAGTTACTATTTTCCATTTTAAATATATATAATTTCTTATTAAAATTGTTAGGATCTACGAACCATTACTGATGATCTCTAAGTATCTAAGAAATTCGTCATTAGAAAATATTTTGGTACATGAAACTATGCGAATATTAAACGTGAAATGGTATTGTTATAATCTACGGCATTAACAGGAAAAAAATTTATTTATTTGGTTTACTCACTATTATTCTACGAATCTTACTCGAATTATTAAAACGATTATAATTTTATGTATTGGTTTCTTTTGACTCTTTTATTCCAAAGTCCAAGGTAAAATTTATTCGATCCCCAAAAAAGAATTTTATTATGAGGTTGAAAAGTGTCTATAACGGTAGAGTTACTATTTTCCATTTTAAATATATATAATTTCTTATTAAAATTGTTAGGATCTACGAACCATTACTGATGATCTCTAAGTATCTAAGAAATTCGTCATTAGAAAATATTTTGGTACATGAAACTATGCGAATATTAAACGTGAAATGGTATTGTTATAATCTACGGCATTAACAGGAAAAAAATTTATTTATTTGGTTTACTCACTATTATTCTACGAATCTTACTCGAATTATTAAAACGATTATAATTTTATGTATTGGTTTCTTTTGACTCTTTTATTCCAAAGTCCAAGGTAAAATTTATTCGATCCCCAAAAAAGAATTTTATTATGAGGTTGAAAAGTGTCTATAACGGTAGAGTTACTATTTTCCATTTTAAATATATATAATTTCTTATTAAAATTGTTAGGATCTACGAACCATTACTGATGATCTCTAAGTATCTAAGAAATTCGTCATTAGAAAATATTTTGGTACATGAAACTATGCGAATATTAAACGTGAAATGGTATTGTTATAATCTACGGCATTAACAGGAAAAAAATTTATTTATTTGGTTTACTCACTATTATTCTACGAATCTTACTCGAATTATTAAAACGATTATAATTTTATGTATTGGTTTCTTTTGACTCTTTTATTCCAAAGTCCAAGGTAAAATTTATTCGATCCCCAAAAAAGAATTTTATTATGAGGTTGAAAAGTGTCTATAACGGTAGAGTTACTATTTTCCATTTTAAATATATATAATTTCTTATTAAAATTGTTAGGATCTACGAACCATTACTGATGATCTCTAAGTATCTAAGAAATTCGTCATTAGAAAATATTTTGGTACATGAAACTATGCGAATATTAAACGTGAAATGGTATTGTTATAATCTACGGCATTAACAGGAAAAAAATTTATTTATTTGGTTTACTCACTATTATTCTACGAATCTTACTCGAATTATTAAAACGATTATAATTTTATGTATTGGTTTCTTTTGACTCTTTTATTCCAAAGTCCAAGGTAAAATTTATTCGATCCCCAAAAAAGAATTTTATTATGAGGTTGAAAAGTGTCTATAACGGTAGAGTTACTATTTTCCATTTTAAATATATATAATTTCTTATTAAAATTGTTAGGATCTACGAACCATTACTGATGATCTCTAAGTATCTAAGAAATTCGTCATTAGAAAATATTTTGGTACATGAAACTATGCGAATATTAAACGTGAAATGGTATTGTTATAATCTACGGCATTAACAGGAAAAAAATTTATTTATTTGGTTTACTCACTATTATTCTACGAATCTTACTCGAATTATTAAAACGATTATAATTTTATGTATTGGTTTCTTTTGACTCTTTTATTCCAAAGTCCAAGGTAAAATTTATTCGATCCCCAAAAAAGAATTTTATTATGAGGTTGAAAAGTGTCTATAACGGTAGAGTTACTATTTTCCATTTTAAATATATATAATTTCTTATTAAAATTGTTAGGATCTACGAACCATTACTGATGATCTCTAAGTATCTAAGAAATTCGTCATTAGAAAATATTTTGGTACATGAAACTATGCGAATATTAAACGTGAAATGGTATTGTTATAATCTACGGCATTAACAGGAAAAAAATTTATTTATTTGGTTTACTCACTATTATTCTACGAATCTTACTCGAATTATTAAAACGATTATAATTTTATGTATTGGTTTCTTTTGACTCTTTTATTCCAAAGTCCAAGGTAAAATTTATTCGATCCCCAAAAAAGAATTTTATTATGAGGTTGAAAAGTGTCTATAACGGTAGAGTTACTATTTTCCATTTTAAATATATATAATTTCTTATTAAAATTGTTAGGATCTACGAACCATTACTGATGATCTCTAAGTATCTAAGAAATTCGTCATTAGAAAATATTTTGGTACATGAAACTATGCGAATATTAAACGTGAAATGGTATTGTTATAATCTACGGCATTAACAGGAAAAAAATTTATTTATTTGGTTTACTCACTATTATTCTACGAATCTTACTCGAATTATTAAAACGATTATAATTTTATGTATTGGTTTCTTTTGACTCTTTTATTCCAAAGTCCAAGGTAAAATTTATTCGATCCCCAAAAAAGAATTTTATTATGAGGTTGAAAAGTGTCTATAACGGTAGAGTTACTATTTTCCATTTTAAATATATATAATTTCTTATTAAAATTGTTAGGATCTACGAACCATTACTGATGATCTCTAAGTATCTAAGAAATTCGTCATTAGAAAATATTTTGGTACATGAAACTATGCGAATATTAAACGTGAAATGGTATTGTTATAATCTACGGCATTAACAGGAAAAAAATTTATTTATTTGGTTTACTCACTATTATTCTACGAATCTTACTCGAATTATTAAAACGATTATAATTTTATGTATTGGTTTCTTTTGACTCTTTTATTCCAAAGTCCAAGGTAAAATTTATTCGATCCCCAAAAAAGAATTTTATTATGAGGTTGAAAAGTGTCTATAACGGTAGAGTTACTATTTTCCATTTTAAATATATATAATTTCTTATTAAAATTGTTAGGATCTACGAACCATTACTGATGATCTCTAAGTATCTAAGAAATTCGTCATTAGAAAATATTTTGGTACATGAAACTATGCGAATATTAAACGTGAAATGGTATTGTTATAATCTACGGCATTAACAGGAAAAAAATTTATTTATTTGGTTTACTCACTATTATTCTACGAATCTTACTCGAATTATTAAAACGATTATAATTTTATGTATTGGTTTCTTTTGACTCTTTTATTCCAAAGTCCAAGGTAAAATTTATTCGATCCCCAAAAAAGAATTTTATTATGAGGTTGAAAAGTGTCTATAACGGTAGAGTTACTATTTTCCATTTTAAATATATATAATTTCTTATTAAAATTGTTAGGATCTACGAACCATTACTGATGATCTCTAAGTATCTAAGAAATTCGTCATTAGAAAATATTTTGGTACATGAAACTATGCGAATATTAAACGTGAAATGGTATTGTTATAATCTACGGCATTAACAGGAAAAAAATTTATTTATTTGGTTTACTCACTATTATTCTACGAATCTTACTCGAATTATTAAAACGATTATAATTTTATGTATTGGTTTCTTTTGACTCTTTTATTCCAAAGTCCAAGGTAAAATTTATTCGATCCCCAAAAAAGAATTTTATTATGAGGTTGAAAAGTGTCTATAACGGTAGAGTTACTATTTTCCATTTTAAATATATATAATTTCTTATTAAAATTGTTAGGATCTACGAACCATTACTGATGATCTCTAAGTATCTAAGAAATTCGTCATTAGAAAATATTTTGGTACATGAAACTATGCGAATATTAAACGTGAAATGGTATTGTTATAATCTACGGCATTAACAGGAAAAAAATTTATTTATTTGGTTTACTCACTATTATTCTACGAATCTTACTCGAATTATTAAAACGATTATAATTTTATGTATTGGTTTCTTTTGACTCTTTTATTCCAAAGTCCAAGGTAAAATTTATTCGATCCCCAAAAAAGAATTTTATTATGAGGTTGAAAAGTGTCTATAACGGTAGAGTTACTATTTTCCATTTTAAATATATATAATTTCTTATTAAAATTGTTAGGATCTACGAACCATTACTGATGATCTCTAAGTATCTAAGAAATTCGTCATTAGAAAATATTTTGGTACATGAAACTATGCGAATATTAAACGTGAAATGGTATTGTTATAATCTACGGCATTAACAGGAAAAAAATTTATTTATTTGGTTTACTCACTATTATTCTACGAATCTTACTCGAATTATTAAAACGATTATAATTTTATGTATTGGTTTCTTTTGACTCTTTTATTCC
This sequence comes from Eucriotettix oculatus, assembly GCA_034510155.1. Lineage (NCBI taxonomy): Eukaryota > Metazoa > Arthropoda > Insecta > Orthoptera > Tetrigidae > Eucriotettix > Eucriotettix oculatus. The sequence continues at coordinate 12,454,691 of CM067376.1, forward strand.
AAAGTCCAAGGTAAAATTTATTCGATCCCCAAAAAAGAATTTTATTATGAGGTTGAAAAGTGTCTATAACGGTAGAGTTACTATTTTCCATTTTAAATATATATAATTTCTTATTAAAATTGTTAGGATCTACGAACCATTACTGATGATCTCTAAGTATCTAAGAAATTCGTCATTAGAAAATATTTTGGTACATGAAACTATGCGAATATTAAACGTGAAATGGTATTGTTATAATCTACGGCATTAACAGGAAAAAAATTTATTTATTTGGTTTACTCACTATTATTCTACGAATCTTACTCGAATTATTAAAACGATTATAATTTTATGTATTGGTTTCTTTTGACTCTTTTATTCCAAAGTCCAAGGTAAAATTTATTCGATCCCCAAAAAAGAATTTTATTATGAGGTTGAAAAGTGTCTATAACGGTAGAGTTACTATTTTCCATTTTAAATATATATAATTTCTTATTAAAATTGTTAGGATCTACGAACCATTACTGATGATCTCTAAGTATCTAAGAAATTCGTCATTAGAAAATATTTTGGTACATGAAACTATGCGAATATTAAACGTGAAATGGTATTGTTATAATCTACGGCATTAACAGGAAAAAAATTTATTTATTTGGTTTACTCACTATTATTCTACGAATCTTACTCGAATTATTAAAACGATTATAATTTTATGTATTGGTTTCTTTTGACTCTTTTATTCCAAAGTCCAAGGTAAAATTTATTCGATCCCCAAAAAAGAATTTTATTATGAGGTTGAAAAGTGTCTATAACGGTAGAGTTACTATTTTCCATTTTAAATATATATAATTTCTTATTAAAATTGTTAGGATCTACGAACCATTACTGATGATCTCTAAGTATCTAAGAAATTCGTCATTAGAAAATATTTTGGTACATGAAACTATGCGAATATTAAACGTGAAATGGTATTGTTATAATCTACGGCATTAACAGGAAAAAAATTTATTTATTTGGTTTACTCACTATTATTCTACGAATCTTACTCGAATTATTAAAACGATTATAATTTTATGTATTGGTTTCTTTTGACTCTTTTATTCCAAAGTCCAAGGTAAAATTTATTCGATCCCCAAAAAAGAATTTTATTATGAGGTTGAAAAGTGTCTATAACGGTAGAGTTACTATTTTCCATTTTAAATATATATAATTTCTTATTAAAATTGTTAGGATCTACGAACCATTACTGATGATCTCTAAGTATCTAAGAAATTCGTCATTAGAAAATATTTTGGTACATGAAACTATGCGAATATTAAACGTGAAATGGTATTGTTATAATCTACGGCATTAACAGGAAAAAAATTTATTTATTTGGTTTACTCACTATTATTCTACGAATCTTACTCGAATTATTAAAACGATTATAATTTTATGTATTGGTTTCTTTTGACTCTTTTATTCCAAAGTCCAAGGTAAAATTTATTCGATCCCCAAAAAAGAATTTTATTATGAGGTTGAAAAGTGTCTATAACGGTAGAGTTACTATTTTCCATTTTAAATATATATAATTTCTTATTAAAATTGTTAGGATCTACGAACCATTACTGATGATCTCTAAGTATCTAAGAAATTCGTCATTAGAAAATATTTTGGTACATGAAACTATGCGAATATTAAACGTGAAATGGTATTGTTATAATCTACGGCATTAACAGGAAAAAAATTTATTTATTTGGTTTACTCACTATTATTCTACGAATCTTACTCGAATTATTAAAACGATTATAATTTTATGTATTGGTTTCTTTTGACTCTTTTATTCCAAAGTCCAAGGTAAAATTTATTCGATCCCCAAAAAAGAATTTTATTATGAGGTTGAAAAGTGTCTATAACGGTAGAGTTACTATTTTCCATTTTAAATATATATAATTTCTTATTAAAATTGTTAGGATCTACGAACCATTACTGATGATCTCTAAGTATCTAAGAAATTCGTCATTAGAAAATATTTTGGTACATGAAACTATGCGAATATTAAACGTGAAATGGTATTGTTATAATCTACGGCATTAACAGGAAAAAAATTTATTTATTTGGTTTACTCACTATTATTCTACGAATCTTACTCGAATTATTAAAACGATTATAATTTTATGTATTGGTTTCTTTTGACTCTTTTATTCCAAAGTCCAAGGTAAAATTTATTCGATCCCCAAAAAAGAATTTTATTATGAGGTTGAAAAGTGTCTATAACGGTAGAGTTACTATTTTCCATTTTAAATATATATAATTTCTTATTAAAATTGTTAGGATCTACGAACCATTACTGATGATCTCTAAGTATCTAAGAAATTCGTCATTAGAAAATATTTTGGTACATGAAACTATGCGAATATTAAACGTGAAATGGTATTGTTATAATCTACGGCATTAACAGGAAAAAAATTTATTTATTTGGTTTACTCACTATTATTCTACGAATCTTACTCGAATTATTAAAACGATTATAATTTTATGTATTGGTTTCTTTTGACTCTTTTATTCCAAAGTCCAAGGTAAAATTTATTCGATCCCCAAAAAAGAATTTTATTATGAGGTTGAAAAGTGTCTATAACGGTAGAGTTACTATTTTCCATTTTAAATATATATAATTTCTTATTAAAATTGTTAGGATCTACGAACCATTACTGATGATCTCTAAGTATCTAAGAAATTCGTCATTAGAAAATATTTTGGTACATGAAACTATGCGAATATTAAACGTGAAATGGTATTGTTATAATCTACGGCATTAACAGGAAAAAAATTTATTTATTTGGTTTACTCACTATTATTCTACGAATCTTACTCGAATTATTAAAACGATTATAATTTTATGTATTGGTTTCTTTTGACTCTTTTATTCCAAAGTCCAAGGTAAAATTTATTCGATCCCCAAAAAAGAATTTTATTATGAGGTTGAAAAGTGTCTATAACGGTAGAGTTACTATTTTCCATTTTAAATATATATAATTTCTTATTAAAATTGTTAGGATCTACGAACCATTACTGATGATCTCTAAGTATCTAAGAAATTCGTCATTAGAAAATATTTTGGTACATGAAACTATGCGAATATTAAACGTGAAATGGTATTGTTATAATCTACGGCATTAACAGGAAAAAAATTTATTTATTTGGTTTACTCACTATTATTCTACGAATCTTACTCGAATTATTAAAACGATTATAATTTTATGTATTGGTTTCTTTTGACTCTTTTATTCCAAAGTCCAAGGTAAAATTTATTCGATCCCCAAAAAAGAATTTTATTATGAGGTTGAAAAGTGTCTATAACGGTAGAGTTACTATTTTCCATTTTAAATATATATAATTTCTTATTAAAATTGTTAGGATCTACGAACCATTACTGATGATCTCTAAGTATCTAAGAAATTCGTCATTAGAAAATATTTTGGTACATGAAACTATGCGAATATTAAACGTGAAATGGTATTGTTATAATCTACGGCATTAACAGGAAAAAAATTTATTTATTTGGTTTACTCACTATTATTCTACGAATCTTACTCGAATTATTAAAACGATTATAATTTTATGTATTGGTTTCTTTTGACTCTTTTATTCCAAAGTCCAAGGTAAAATTTATTCGATCCCCAAAAAAGAATTTTATTATGAGGTTGAAAAGTGTCTATAACGGTAGAGTTACTATTTTCCATTTTAAATATATATAATTTCTTATTAAAATTGTTAGGATCTACGAACCATTACTGATGATCTCTAAGTATCTAAGAAATTCGTCATTAGAAAATATTTTGGTAAATGAAACTATGCGAATATTAAACGTGAAATGGTATTGTTATAATCTACGGCATTAACAGGAAAAAAATTTATTTATTTGGTTTACTCACTATTATTCTACGAATCTTACTCGAATTATTAAAACGATTATAATTTTATGTATTGGTTTCTTTTGACTCTTTTATTCCAAAGTCCAAGGTAAAATTTATTCGATCCCCAAAAAAGAATTTTATTATGAGGTTGAAAAGTGTCTATAACGGTAGAGTTACTATTTTCCATTTTAAATATATATAATTTCTTATTAAAATTGTTAGGATCTACGAACCATTACTGATGATCTCTAAGTATCTAAGAAATTCGTCATTAGAAAATATTTTGGTACATGAAACTATGCGAATATTAAACGTGAAATGGTATTGTTATAATCTACGGCATTAACAGGAAAAAAATTTATTTATTTGGTTTACTCACTATTATTCTACGAATCTTACTCGAATTATTAAAACGATTATAATTTTATGTATTGGTTTCTTTTGACTCTTTTATTCCAAAGTCCAAGGTAAAATTTATTCGATCCCCAAAAAAGAATTTTATTATGAGGTTGAAAAGTGTCTATAACGGTAGAGTTACTATTTTCCATTTTAAATATATATAATTTCTTATTAAAATTGTTAGGATCTACGAACCATTACTGATGATCTCTAAGTATCTAAGAAATTCGTCATTAGAAAATATTTTGGTACATGAAACTATGCGAATATTAAACGTGAAATGGTATTGTTATAATCTACGGCATTAACAGGAAAAAATTTATTTATTTGGTTTACTCACTATTATTCTACGAATCTTACTCGAATTATTAAAACGATTATAATTTTATGTATTGGTTTCTTTTGACTCTTTTATTCCAAAGTCCAAGGTAAAATTTATTCGATCCCCAAAAAAGAATTTTATTATGAGGTTGAAAAGTGTCTATAACGGTAGAGTTACTATTTTCCATTTTAAATATATATAATTTCTTATTAAAATTGTTAGGATCTACGAACCATTACTGATGATCTCTAAGTATCTAAGAAATTCGTCATTAGAAAATATTTTGGTACATGAAACTATGCGAATATTAAACGTGAAATGGTATTGTTATAATCTACGGCATTAACAGGAAAAAAATTTATTTATTTGGTTTACTCACTATTATTCTACGAATCTTACTCGAATTATTAAAACGATTATAATTTTATGTATTGGTTTCTTTTGACTCTTTTATTCCAAAGTCCAAGGTAAAATTTATTCGATCCCCAAAAAAGAATTTTATTATGAGGTTGAAAAGTGTCTATAACGGTAGAGTTACTATTTTCCATTTTAAATATATATAATTTCTTATTAAAATTGTTAGGATCTACGAACCATTACTGATGATCTCTAAGTATCTAAGAAATTCGTCATTAGAAAATATTTTGGTACATGAAACTATGCGAATATTAAACGTGAAATGGTATTGTTATAATCTACGGCATTAACAGGAAAAAAATTTATTTATTTGGTTTACTCACTATTATTCTACGAATCTTACTCGAATTATTAAAACGATTATAATTTTATGTATTGGTTTCTTTTGACTCTTTTATTCCAAAGTCCAAGGTAAAATTTATTCGATCCCCAAAAAAGAATTTTATTATGAGGTTGAAAAGTGTCTATAACGGTAGAGTTACTATTTTCCATTTTAAATATATATAATTTCTTATTAAAATTGTTAGGATCTACGAACCATTACTGATGATCTCTAAGTATCTAAGAAATTCGTCATTAGAAAATATTTTGGTACATGAAACTATGCGAATATTAAACGTGAAATGGTATTGTTATAATCTACGGCATTAACAGGAAAAAAATTTATTTATTTGGTTTACTCACTATTATTCTACGAATCTTACTCGAATTATTAAAACGATTATAATTTTATGTATTGGTTTCTTTTGACTCTTTTATTCCAAAGTCCAAGGTAAAATTTATTCGATCCCCAAAAAAGAATTTTATTATGAGGTTGAAAAGTGTCTATAACGGTAGAGTTACTATTTTCCATTTTAAATATATATAATTTCTTATTAAAATTGTTAGGATCTACGAACCATTACTGATGATCTCTAAGTATCTAAGAAATTCGTCATTAGAAAATATTTTGGTACATGAAACTATGCGAATATTAAACGTGAAATGGTATTGTTATAATCTACGGCATTAACAGGAAAAAAATTTATTTATTTGGTTTACTCACTATTATTCTACGAATCTTACTCGAATTATTAAAACGATTATAATTTTATGTATTGGTTTCTTTTGACTCTTTTATTCCAAAGTCCAAGGTAAAATTTATTCGATCCCCAAAAAAGAATTTTATTATGAGGTTGAAAAGTGTCTATAACGGTAGAGTTACTATTTTCCATTTTAAATATATATAATTTCTTATTAAAATTGTTAGGATCTACGAACCATTACTGATGATCTCTAAGTATCTAAGAAATTCGTCATTAGAAAATATTTTGGTACATGAAACTATGCGAATATTAAACGTGAAATGGTATTGTTATAATCTACGGCATTAACAGGAAAAAATTTATTTATTTGGTTTACTCACTATTATTCTACGAATCTTACTCGAATTATTAAAACGATTATAATTTTATGTATTGGTTTCTTTTGACTCTTTTATTCCAAAGTCCAAGGTAAAATTTATTCGATCCCCAAAAAAGAATTTTATTATGAGGTTGAAAAGTGTCTATAACGGTAGAGTTACTATTTTCCATTTTAAATATATATAATTTCTTATTAAAATTGTTAGGATCTACGAACCATTACTGATGATCTCTAAGTATCTAAGAAATTCGTCATTAGAAAATATTTTGGTACATGAAACTATGCGAATATTAAACGTGAAATGGTATTGTTATAATCTACGGCATTAACAGGAAAAAAATTTATTTATTTGGTTTACTCACTATTATTCTACGAATCTTACTCGAATTATTAAAACGATTATAATTTTATGTATTGGTTTCTTTTGACTCTTTTATTCCAAAGTCCAAGGTAAAATTTATTCGATCCCCAAAAAAGAATTTTATTATGAGGTTGAAAAGTGTCTATAACGGTAGAGTTACTATTTTCCATTTTAAATATATATAATTTCTTATTAAAATTGTTAGGATCTACGAACCATTACTGATGATCTCTAAGTATCTAAGAAATTCGTCATTAGAAAATATTTTGGTACATGAAACTATGCGAATATTAAACGTGAAATGGTATTGTTATAATCTACGGCATTAACAGGAAAAAAATTTATTTATTTGGTTTACTCACTATTATTCTACGAATCTTACTCGAATTATTAAAACGATTATAATTTTATGTATTGGTTTCTTTTGACTCTTTTATTCCAAAGTCCAAGGTAAAATTTATTCGATCCCCAAAAAAGAATTTTATTATGAGGTTGAAAAGTGTCTATAACGGTAGAGTTACTATTTTCCATTTTAAATATATATAATTTCTTATTAAAATTGTTAGGATCTACGAACCATTACTGATGATCTCTAAGTATCTAAGAAATTCGTCATTAGAAAATATTTTGGTACATGAAACTATGCGAATATTAAACGTGAAATGGTATTGTTATAATCTACGGCATTAACAGGAAAAAAATTTATTTATTTGGTTTACTCACTATTATTCTACGAATCTTACTCGAATTATTAAAACGATTATAATTTTATGTATTGGTTTCTTTTGACTCTTTTATTCCAAAGTCCAAGGTAAAATTTATTCGATCCCCAAAAAAGAATTTTATTATGAGGTTGAAAAGTGTCTATAACGGTAGAGTTACTATTTTCCATTTTAAATATATATAATTTCTTATTAAAATTGTTAGGATCTACGAACCATTACTGATGATCTCTAAGTATCTAAGAAATTCGTCATTAGAAAATATTTTGGTACATGAAACTATGCGAATATTAAACGTGAAATGGTATTGTTATAATCTACGGCATTAACAGGAAAAAAATTTATTTATTTGGTTTACTCACTATTATTCTACGAATCTTACTCGAATTATTAAAACGATTATAATTTTATGTATTGGTTTCTTTTGACTCTTTTATTCCAAAGTCCAAGGTAAAATTTATTCGATCCCCAAAAAAGAATTTTATTATGAGGTTGAAAAGTGTCTATAACGGTAGAGTTACTATTTTCCATTTTAAATATATATAATTTCTTATTAAAATTGTTAGGATCTACGAACCATTACTGATGATCTCTAAGTATCTAAGAAATTCGTCATTAGAAAATATTTTGGTACATGAAACTATGCGAATATTAAACGTGAAATGGTATTGTTATAATCTACGGCATTAACAGGAAAAAAATTTATTTATTTGGTTTACTCACTATTATTCTACGAATCTTACTCGAATTATTAAAACGATTATAATTTTATGTATTGGTTTCTTTTGACTCTTTTATTCCAAAGTCCAAGGTAAAATTTATTCGATCCCCAAAAAAGAATTTTATTATGAGGTTGAAAAGTGTCTATAACGGTAGAGTTACTATTTTCCATTTTAAATATATATAATTTCTTATTAAAATTGTTAGGATCTACGAACCATTACTGATGATCTCTAAGTATCTAAGAAATTCGTCATTAGAAAATATTTTGGTACATGAAACTATGCGAATATTAAACGTGAAATGGTATTGTTATAATCTACGGCATTAACAGGAAAAAAATTTATTTATTTGGTTTACTCACTATTATTCTACGAATCTTACTCGAATTATTAAAACGATTATAATTTTATGTATTGGTTTCTTTTGACTCTTTTATTCCAAAGTCCAAGGTAAAATTTATTCGATCCCCAAAAAAGAATTTTATTATGAGGTTGAAAAGTGTCTATAACGGTAGAGTTACTATTTTCCATTTTAAATATATATAATTTCTTATTAAAATTGTTAGGATCTACGAACCATTACTGATGATCTCTAAGTATCTAAGAAATTCGTCATTAGAAAATATTTTGGTACATGAAACTATGCGAATATTAAACGTGAAATGGTATTGTTATAATCTACGGCATTAACAGGAAAAAAATTTATTTATTTGGTTTACTCACTATTATTCTACGAATCTTACTCGAATTATTAAAACGATTATAATTTTATGTATTGGTTTCTTTTGACTCTTTTATTCCAAAGTCCAAGGTAAAATTTATTCGATCCCCAAAAAAGAATTTTATTATGAGGTTGAAAAGTGTCTATAACGGTAGAGTTACTATTTTCCATTTTAAATATATATAATTTCTTATTAAAATTGTTAGGATCTACGAACCATTACTGATGATCTCTAAGTATCTAAGAAATTCGTCATTAGAAAATATTTTGGTACATGAAACTATGCGAATATTAAACGTGAAATGGTATTGTTATAATCTACGGCATTAACAGGAAAAAAATTTATTTATTTGGTTTACTCACTATTATTCTACGAATCTTACTCGAATTATTAAAACGATTATAATTTTATGTATTGGTTTCTTTTGACTCTTTTATTCCAAAGTCCAAGGTAAAATTTATTCGATCCCCAAAAAAGAATTTTATTATGAGGTTGAAAAGTGTCTATAACGGTAGAGTTACTATTTTCCATTTTAAATATATATAATTTCTTATTAAAATTGTTAGGATCTACGAACCATTACTGATGATCTCTAAGTATCTAAGAAATTCGTCATTAGAAAATATTTTGGTACATGAAACTATGCGAATATTAAACGTGAAATGGTATTGTTATAATCTACGGCATTAACAGGAAAAAAATTTATTTATTTGGTTTACTCACTATTATTCTACGAATCTTACTCGAATTATTAAAACGATTATAATTTTATGTATTGGTTTCTTTTGACTCTTTTATTCCAAAGTCCAAGGTAAAATTTATTCGATCCCCAAAAAAGAATTTTATTATGAGGTTGAAAAGTGTCTATAACGGTAGAGTTACTATTTTCCATTTTAAATATATATAATTTCTTATTAAAATTGTTAGGATCTACGAACCATTACTGATGATCTCTAAGTATCTAAGAAATTCGTCATTAGAAAATATTTTGGTACATGAAACTATGCGAATATTAAACGTGAAATGGTATTGTTATAATCTACGGCATTAACAGGAAAAAAATTTATTTATTTGGTTTACTCACTATTATTCTACGAATCTTACTCGAATTATTAAAACGATTATAATTTTATGTATTGGTTTCTTTTGACTCTTTTATTCCAAAGTCCAAGGTAAAATTTATTCGATCCCCAAAAAAGAATTTTATTATGAGGTTGAAAAGTGTCTATAACGGTAGAGTTACTATTTTCCATTTTAAATATATATAATTTCTTATTAAAATTGTTAGGATCTACGAACCATTACTGATGATCTCTAAGTATCTAAGAAATTCGTCATTAGAAAATATTTTGGTACATGAAACTATGCGAATATTAAACGTGAAATGGTATTGTTATAATCTACGGCATTAACAGGAAAAAAATTTATTTATTTGGTTTACTCACTATTATTCTACGAATCTTACTCGAATTATTAAAACGATTATAATTTTATGTATTGGTTTCTTTTGACTCTTTTATTCCAAAGTCCAAGGTAAAATTTATTCGATCCCCAAAAAAGAATTTTATTATGAGGTTGAAAAGTGTCTATAACGGTAGAGTTACTATTTTCCATTTTAAATATATATAATTTCTTATTAAAATTGTTAGGATCTACGAACCATTACTGATGATCTCTAAGTATCTAAGAAATTCGTCATTAGAAAATATTTTGGTACATGAAACTATGCGAATATTAAACGTGAAATGGTATTGTTATAATCTACGGCATTAACAGGAAAAAAATTTATTTATTTGGTTTACTCACTATTATTCTACGAATCTTACTCGAATTATTAAAACGATTATAATTTTATGTATTGGTTTCTTTTGACTCTTTTATTCCAAAGTCCAAGGTAAAATTTATTCGATCCCCAAAAAAGAATTTTATTATGAGGTTGAAAAGTGTCTATAACGGTAGAGTTACTATTTTCCATTTTAAATATATATAATTTCTTATTAAAATTGTTAGGATCTACGAACCATTACTGATGATCTCTAAGTATCTAAGAAATTCGTCATTAGAAAATATTTTGGTACATGAAACTATGCGAATATTAAACGTGAAATGGTATTGTTATAATCTACGGCATTAACAGGAAAAAAATTTATTTATTTGGTTTACTCACTATTATTCTACGAATCTTACTCGAATTATTAAAACGATTATAATTTTATGTATTGGTTTCTTTTGACTCTTTTATTCCAAAGTCCAAGGTAAAATTTATTCGATCCCCAAAAAAGAATTTTATTATGAGGTTGAAAAGTGTCTATAACGGTAGAGTTACTATTTTCCATTTTAAATATATATAATTTCTTATTAAAATTGTTAGGATCTACGAACCATTACTGATGATCTCTAAGTATCTAAGAAATTCGTCATTAGAAAATATTTTGGTACATGAAACTATGCGAATATTAAACGTGAAATGGTATTGTTATAATCTACGGCATTAACACGAAAAAAATTCATTTATTTGGTTTACTCACTATTATTCTACGAATCTTACTCGAATTATTAAAACGATTATAATTTTATGTATTGGTTTCTTTTGACTCTTTTATTCCAAAGTCCAAGGTAAAATTTATTCGATCCCCAAAAAAGAATTTTATTATGAGGTTGAAAAGTGTCTATAACGGTAGAGTTACTATTTTCCATTTTAAATATATATAATTTCTTATTAAAATTGTTAGGATCTACGAACCATTACTGATGATCTCTAAGTATCTAAGAAATTCGTCATTAGAAAATATTTTGGTACATGAAACTATGCGAATATTAAACGTGAAATGGTATTGTTATAATCTACGTCTTTAACAGGAAAAAAATTTATTTATTTGGTTTACTCACTATTACTTTACGAATCTTACTCGAATTATTAAAACGATTATAATTTTATGTATTGGTTTCTTTTGACTCTTTTATTCCAAAGTCCAAGGTAAAATTTATTCGATCCCCAAAAAAGAATTTTATTATGAGGTTGAAAAGTGTCTATAACGGTAGAGTTACTATTTTCCATTTTAAATATATATAATTTCTTATTAAAATTGTTAGGATCTACGAACCATTACTGATGATCTCTAAGTATCTAAGAAATTCGTCATTAGAAAATATTTTGGTACATGAAACTATGCGAATATTAAACGTGAAATGGTATTGTTATAATCTACGGCATTAACAGGAAAAAAATTTATTTATTTGGTTTACTCACTATTATTCTACGAATCTTACTCGAATTATTAAAACGATTATAATTTTATGTATTGGTTTCTTTTGACTCTTTTATTCCAAAGTCCAAGGTAAAATTTATTCGATCCCCAAAAAAGAATTTTATTATGAGGTTGAAAAGTGTCTATAACGGTAGAGTTACTATTTTCCATTTTAAATATATATAATTTCTTATTAAAATTGTTAGGATCTACGAACCATTACTGATGATCTCTAAGTATCTAAGAAATTCGTCATTAGAAAATATTTTGGTACATGAAACTATGCGAATATTAAACGTGAAATGGTATTGTTATAATCTACGTCTTTAACAGGAAAAAAATTTATTTATTTGGTTTACTCACTATTACTTTACGAATCTTACTCGAATTATTAAAACGATTATAATTTTATGTATTGGTTTCTTTTGACTCTTTTATTCCAAAGTACAAGGTAAAATTTATTCGATCCCCAAAAAAGAATTTTATTATGAGGTTGAAAAGTGTCTATAACGGTAGAGTTACTATTTTCCATTTTAAATATATATAATTTCTTATTAAAATTGTTAGGATCTACGAACCATTACTGATGATCTCTAAGTATCTAAGAAATTCGTCATTAGAAAATATTTTGGTACATGAAACTATGCGAATATTAAACGTGAAATGGTATTGTTATAATCTACGGCATTAACAGGAAAAAAATTTATTTATTTGGTTTACTCACTATTATTCTACGAATCTTACTCGAATTATTAAAACGATTATAATTTTATGTATTGGTTTCTTTTGACTCTTTTATTCCAAAGTCCAAGGTAAAATTTATTCGATCCCCAAAAAAGAATTTTATTATGAGGTTGAAAAGTGTCTATAACGGTAGAGTTACTATTTTCCATTTTAAATATATATAATTTCTTATTAAAATTGTTAGGATCTACGAACCATTACTGATGATCTCTAAGTATCTAAGAAATTCGTCATTAGAAAATATTTTGGTACATGAAACTATGCGAATATTAAACGTGAAATGGTATTGTTATAATCTACGGCATTAACAGGAAAAAAATTTATTTATTTGGTTTACTCACTATTATTCTACGAATCTTACTCGAATTATTAAAACGATTATAATTTTATGTATTGGTTTCTTTTGACTCTTTTATTCCAAAGTACAAGGTAAAATTTATTCGATCTCCAAAAAAGAATTTTATTATGAGGTTGAAAAACGTCTATAACGGTAGAGTTACTATTTTCCATTTTAAATATATATAATTTCTTATTAAAATTGTTAGGATCTACAAACCATTACTTATGATCTCTAAGTATCTAAGATATTCGTCATTAGAAAATATTTTGGTACATGAAACTATGCGAATATTAAACGTGAAATGGTATTGTTATAATCTACGGCATTAACAGGAAAAAAATTTATTTATTTGGTTTACTCACTATTATTCTACGAATCTTACTCGAATTATTAAAACGATTATAATTTTATGTATTGGTTTCTTTTGACTCTTTTATTCCAAAGTCCAAGGTAAAATTTATTCGATCCCCAAAAAAGAATTTTATTATGAGGTTGAAAAGTGTCTATAACGGTAGAGTTACTATTTTCCATTTTAAATATATATAATTTCTTATTAAAATTGTTAGGATCTACGAACCATTACTGATGATCTCTAAGTATCTAAGAAATTCGTCATTAGAAAATATTTTGGTACATGAAACTATGCGAATATTAAACGTGAAATGGTATTGTTATAATCTACGGCATTAACAGGAAAAAAATTTATTTATTTGGTTTACTCACTATTATTCTACGAATCTTACTCGAATTATTAAAACGATTATAATTTTATGTATTGGTTTCTTTTGACTCTTTTATTCCAAAGTCCAAGGTAAAATTTATTCGATCCCCAAAAAAGAATTTTATTATGAGGTTGAAAAGTGTCTATAACGGTAGAGTTACTATTTTCCATTTTAAATATATATAATTTCTTATTAAAATTGTTAGGATCTACGAACCATTACTGATGATCTCTAAGTATCTAAGAAATTCGTCATTAGAAAATATTTTGGTACATGAAACTATGCGAATATTAAACGTGAAATGGTATTGTTATAATCTACGTCTTTAACAGGAAAAAAATTTATTTATTTGGTTTACTCACTATTATTCTACGAATCTTACTCGAATTATTAAAACGATTATAATTTTATGTATTGGTTTCTTTTGACTCTTTTATTCCAAAGTCCAAGGTAAAATTTATTCGATCCCCAAAAAAGAATTTTATTATGAGGTTGAAAAGTGTCTATAACGGTAGAGTTACTATTTTCCATTTTAAATATATATAATTTCTTATTAAAATTGTTAGGATCTACGAACCATTACTGATGATCTCTAAGTATCTAAGAAATTCGTCATTAGAAAATATTTTGGTACATGAAACTATGCGAATATTAAACGTGAAATGGTATTGTTATAATCTACGGCATTAACAGGAAAAAAATTTATTTATTTGGTTTACTCACTATTATTCTACGAATCTTACTCGAATTATTAAAACGATTATAATTTTATGTATTGGTTTCTTTTGACTCTTTTATTCCAAAGTCCAAGGTAAAATTTATTCGATCCCCAAAAAAAATTTTATTATGAGGTTGAAAAGTGTCTATAACGATAGAGTTAGTTTTCCGTTTTAAGTACATATAAAATTTCGTTTAAAAATTGTTAGGATCTACGAACCATTACTTATGATCTCTAAGAATCTAAGAAATTCGTCATTAGAAAATATTTTGGTACATGAAACTATGCGAATATTAAACGTGAAATGGTATTGTTATAATCTACGGCATTAACAGGAAAAAAATAATTTATTTGGTTTACTCATTATTATTCTACGAATCTTACTCGGATTATTAAAACGTTTATAATTTTATGTATTGGCTTATTTTGACTCTTTTATTCCAAAGTCCAAGGTAAAATTTATTCGATCCCCAAAAAAGAATTTTATTATGAGGTTGAAAAGTGTCTATAACGGTAGAGTTACTATTTTCCATTTTAAATATATATAATTTCTTATTAAAATTGTTAGGATCTACGAACCATTACTGATGATCTCTAAGTATCTAAGAAATTCGTCATTAGAAAATATTTTGGTACATGAAACTATGCGAATATTAAACGTGAAATGGTATTGTTATAATCTACGGCATTAACAGGAAAAAAATTTATTTATTTGGTTTACTCACTATTATTCTACGAATCTTACTCGAATTATTAAAACGATTATAATTTTATGTATTGGTTTCTTTTGACTCTTTTATTCCAAAGTCCAAGGTAAAATTTATTCGATCCCCAAAAAAGAATTTTATTATGAGGTTGAAAAGTGTCTATAACGGTAGAGTTACTATTTTCCATTTTAAATATATATAATTTCTTATTAAAATTGTTAGGATCTACGAACCATTACTGATGATCTCTAAGTATCTAAGAAATTCGTCATTAGAAAATATTTTGGTACATGAAACTATGCGAATATTAAACGTGAAATGGTATTGTTATAATCTACGGCATTAACAGGAAAAAAATTTATTTATTTGGTTTACTCACTATTATTCTACGAATCTTACTCGAATTATTAAAACGATTATAATTTTATGTATTGGTTTCTTTTGACTCTTTTATTCCAAAGTCCAAGGTAAAATTTATTCGATCCCCAAAAAAGAATTTTATTATGAGGTTGAAAAGTGTCTATAACGGTAGAGTTACTATTTTCCATTTTAAATATATATAATTTCTTATTAAAATTGTTAGGATCTACGAACCATTACTGATGATCTCTAAGTATCTAAGAAATTCGTCATTAGAAAATATTTTGGTACATGAAACTATGCGAATATTAAACGTGAAATGGTATTGTTATAATCTACGGCATTAACAGGAAAAAAATTTATTTATTTGGTTTACTCACTATTATTCTACGAATCTTACTCGAATTATTAAAACGATTATAATTTTATGTATTGGTTTCTTTTGACTCTTTTATTCCAAAGTCCAAGGTAAAATTTATTCGATCCCCAAAAAAGAATTTTATTATGAGGTTGAAAAGTGTCTATAACGGTAGAGTTACTATTTTCCATTTTAAATATATATAATTTCTTATTAAAATTGTTAGGATCTACGAACCATTACTGATGATCTCTAAGTATCTAAGAAATTCGTCATTAGAAAATATTTTGGTACATGAAACTATGCGAATATTAAACGTGAAATGGTATTGTTATAATCTACGGCATTAACAGGAAAAAAATTTATTTATTTGGTTTACTCACTATTATTCTACGAATCTTACTCGAATTATTAAAACGATTATAATTTTATGTATTGGTTTCTTTTGACTCTTTTATTCCAAAGTCCAAGGTAAAATTTATTCGATCCCCAAAAAAGAATTTTATTATGAGGTTGAAAAGTGTCTATAACGGTAGAGTTACTATTTTCCATTTTAAATATATATAATTTCTTATTAAAATTGTTAGGATCTACGAACCATTACTGATGATCTCTAAGTATCTAAGAAATTCGTCATTAGAAAATATTTTGGTACATGAAACTATGCGAATATTAAACGTGAAATGGTATTGTTATAATCTACGGCATTAACAGGAAAAAAATTTATTTATTTGGTTTACTCACTATTATTCTACGAATCTTACTCGAATTATTAAAACGATTATAATTTTATGTATTGGTTTCTTTTGACTCTTTTATTCCAAAGTCCAAGGTAAAATTTATTCGATCCCCAAAAAAGAATTTTATTATGAGGTTGAAAAGTGTCTATAACGGTAGAGTTACTATTTTCCATTTTAAATATATATAATTTCTTATTAAAATTGTTAGGATCTACGAACCATTACTGATGATCTCTAAGTATCTAAGAAATTCGTCATTAGAAAATATTTTGGTACATGAAACTATGCGAATATTAAACGTGAAATGGTATTGTTATAATCTACGGCATTAACAGGAAAAAAATAATTTATTTGGTTTACTCACTATTATTCTACGAATCTTACTCGAATTATTAAAACGATTATAATTTTATGTATTGGTTTCTTTTGACTCTTTTATTCCAAAGTCCAAGGTAAAATTTATTCGATCCCCAAAAAAGAATTTTATTATGAGGTTGAAAAGTGTCTATAACGGTAGAGTTACTATTTTCCATTTTAAATATATATAATTTCTTATTAAAATTGTTAGGATCTACGAACCATTACTGATGATCTCTAAGTATCTAAGAAATTCGTCATTAGAAAATATTTTGGTAAATGAAACTATGCGAATATTAAACGTGAAATGGTATTGTTATAATCTACGGCATTAACAGGAAAAAAATTTATTTATTTGGTTTACTCACTATTATTCTACGAATCTTACTCGAATTATTAAAACGATTATAATTTTATGTATTGGTTTCTTTTGACTCTTTTATTCCAAAGTCCAAGGTAAAATTTATTCGATCCCCAAAAAAGAATTTTATTATGAGGTTGAAAAGTGTCTATAACGGTAGAGTTACTATTTTCCATTTTAAATATATATAATTTCTTATTAAAATTGTTAGGATCTACGAACCATTACTGATGATCTCTAAGTATCTAAGAAATTCGTCATTAGAAAATATTTTGGTACATGAAACTATGCGAATATTAAACGTGAAATGGTATTGTTATAATCTACGGCATTAACAGGAAAAAAATTTATTTATTTGGTTTACTCACTATTATTCTACGAATCTTACTCGAATTATTAAAACGATTATAATTTTATGTATTGGTTTCTTTTGACTCTTTTATTCCAAAGTACAAGGTAAAATTTATTCGATCCCCAAAAAAGAATTTTATTATGAGGTTGAAAAGTGTCTATAACGGTAGAGTTACTATTTTCCATTTTAAATATATATAATTTCTTATTAAAATTGTTAGGATCTACGAACCATTACTGATGATCTCTAAGTATCTAAGAAATTCGTCATTAGAAAATATTTTGGTACATGAAACTATGCGAATATTAAACGTGAAATGGTATTGTTATAATCTACGTCTTTAACAGGAAAAAAATTTATTTATTTGGTTTACTCACTATTACTTTACGAATCTTACTCGAATTATTAAAACGATTATAATTTTATGTATTGGTTTCTTTTGACTCTTTTATTCCAAAGTACAAGGTAAAATTTATTCGATCCCCAAAAAAGAATTTTATTATGAGGTTGAAAAGTGTCTATAACGGTAGAGTTACTATTTTCCATTTTAAATATATATAATATATAATTTCTTATTAAAATTGTTAGGATCTACGAACCATTACTGATGATCTCTAAGTATCTAAGAAATTCGTCATTAGAAAATATTTTGGTACATGAAACTATGCGAATATTAAACGTGAAATGGTATTGTTATAATCTACGGCATTAACAGGAAAAAAATTTATTTATTTGGTTTACTCACTATTATTCTACGAATCTTACTCGAATTATTAAAACGATTATAATTTTATGTATTGGTTTCTTTTGACTCTTTTATTCCAAAGTCCAAGGTAAAATTTATTCGATCCCCAAAAAAGAATTTTATTATGATGTTGAAAAGTGTCTATGACGGTAGCGTTACTATATTTCATTTTAAATATATATATAATTTCTTATTTTAATTGTTAGGATCTACGAACCATTAGTTATGATCTCTAAGTATCTAAGGAATTCGTCATTAGGAAATATTTTGTTACATGAAACTATGCGAATATTATACGTCAAATGGTATTGTTAAAATCTACGTCATTAACAGGAAAAAGAGGTATTGTTAAAATACATGGCATTAACAGGAAAATATGAAACTATGCGAATATTATACGTCAAATGGTATTGTCTAAATCTGGGGTTTAAGAGGAAAGAAATTATTTTATTTGAGTTACTCACCAATATCTCTCGAATGTTATTCGAAATTTGGAAAAGGTTTATTATTTTATAAAATGAAATATTTTGTTTCAGTCGTTTTCCTATATCTAACGTGAAAATTATCGAAATCTTTAAGAAACGTTTTATTGTATGGTTGAACAGTTTATAAAGGTTAGGAATTCCATTTTCTATATCAATATTTTTATGAATTCGTATTAAAAGAAACTTATCCACAAACCCATACTTATTATTTAGAATCTGTTTAAATCTTAATTTTTCAACTGTTTTACGTTACATAGGATTCGTTCAAGAAATATACAAATAATGTTAAAAAGGAAATTAAGCTTCTTATTTTGTTTATTATCGATGTGTTTTCTTCGTATTTTTCTCGATTGACGAAAAGGTTTATTCCGTTTTGAATTGGTATATCTGGCTTCTTTTTCAAATCACATATATAGTGTGGAAGTAATTTATATCACTATAAATGATTTTAATATATGCTTTAAAAGAATCAATACCTGTTACGAAGTTCAAAAATAATATTTTGATAAATTTATATAGAAAACATCGCCATCTACAGTCCTTACTTATTATCACACGTTGGTTATGTCTCTAATGTTATGCCTTTTCTACCTTTCAAAAAAAGTAAGAATAATATATCAAATGTTATTGGAAAATTTCTGGTTTAAGAAACATAGGACATTGTTTTTGGTTTACTATCGAATATTATCATGCTGATGTTACTCGTAGTAAGCAAATGTTCATTATATATGAAATGGTATAATTAATAATGTGTCATATTTAAATCAAAGGTGAAAATCATCGAAATACCCAAGAAATATGTTAGTGTGTGGTTGAACAGTCCCTATAATAGTCAGGAATCCCATATTCCATTTTGAATATATTTATAAATTCGTATTGAAGCAAACATTATCTACTTACCGCTACTTAATATCAAAAATTCATTTAATATTTAATTCTTTTCATTGTTATGTGTCACAAAAGTTTTGGTACCAGAAATATACAAATATACAAAAAAGGAAATAGGGCTTTATATTTGGTTTATTATCTCTTTATATCCTTCGTAAGTTTCTGGATCTTCGAAAAGTATATTATTCCTTTTATTCAGTCACAAGTATAGGGTAAAAGTAATCTATATGACAAAAAATATTTCAATATATATTTTAAATGTCCCTATAGAAGTTAAGAATCCCATATTCCATTTCCAACATATTAATAAATTTGCATTTAAGCCAAAGTTTTTTGGAGTTGTTACTTAATTTAAAAAAAATTAATACATAATTAATCGAAATGTTGTGTTACATAAGATTTGGTACGAGACATACAAATATTGTTTTAAAAAGGAAATAGGGCTTTATATTTGATTTACTATTGGTTATTCTCCTTCTTTATTTTATGAATTGTTTTATTTCGACTCTGTTTTCCCACAAAGTTTAACTGAAAATCTTCAATTTACGTAAAAAGTATTTTAATATGTGTTTGAAATGTGTCTATAATGGTAGAGTTACTATTTTCCATTTTAATTATGTTTATAAATTTGTATTATTTAAGGATCTACGAACCATTACTTATGATCTCGTGTTGGTTATATCTCTAAAAATGTAAACAATTCGTCATTAAAAATTATTTTGGTACATGAAACCATGTGAATATTATACGTCAAATGGTATTGTTAAAATATACGGCATTAACAGGGAAAAAAAGAATTTTATTTGGTTTACTCATTATTATCCTACGAATCTTACTCGAATTATTAAAACGTTTATAATTTTATGTATTGGTTTATTTTGGCTCTGTTTTTTTCCACAGTCCAAGGTAAAATTCATCCTATTTCCAAAAAGGATTTTATTATGTGGTTGAAAAGTGTCTATAACGGTAGAGTTACTACTTTCCATTTTAAATATATATATATATAATTTCGGATTTAATTTATTAGGATCTACAAACCATTACTTATGATCTCGTGTTGGTTATATCTCTAAGTATCTAAAGAATTCGTCATTAGAAATTATTTTGTTACATGAAACTATGTGAATATTATATGTTAAATGGTATTGTAAAAATTGACTGTATTAACGGGAAAAATACTTTGTGTTTGGTTACTCTCTATTATCCTACATATCTTACTTGAAATAGTAAAAGGTTTATTATTTTAAGGTTTGAAATTTATTACATTATTTACGTATGACATCCAATTTTGAAAGTTAACATGCAATAGTATTGTGAAAAAGTTTGCTACAAACCCTTGTCATTTATATTCTGAAGGTTGGTATATGAATATATGAGACGATTATATCTGAAATGATATGGTAACAATTTATGATTGATAGGGCTTTATATTTGGTTTATTTATCTGTGTCTTACTATTGTGCGTAAAAAATATACAATGATCATATATAAATTAGTGTGGCAAATATCTTGGGTTTAAAAAAGGAAATAGGGCTTTTATTTGTTATATTTTGTGTCTTACTTGTTATTAATTGTTATTTGAAACTCAAGGAAATCCCTGAAAAATCTGGTTTTAACGTTATTGAAGTATTAACAAAAATTAGATGTCGCATATCTAATTTCAAAAGTTTTAAATATTATCTTTTTACAGTTTTCTGAACATTAAATATCTAATTTTTCATATTATTATTAGTTACAGTAATTGATACATGAACATAAAAACTTATCGGACCCAAAATAAAGCTGTTATTTATTATTTAGCTAAAATATTAGGTCTTATAATTAAACAATGATAGTATTTTTATCATATTGGAAAGAATCTACAAAAATGGATGTTGCATATTCGATTTTAAACGAAATGTTGTATTATATTAAAGAAAAAAATTAGAACTCAATTGGTATTTTTTTTATTTATATATTTAAATATTTTAATTTTTAAAACTTGGTAGGAAGTGAATTGTGTATGGTAATTGATGTCTGAATGAAGTTCATTATCTTTTGATTGAGGACTGTGATTCCCATTAAATTGTCATATTCTTCTTTATTTACCCTAGTTCCTTTTTATGACACGCAGTGCATCGTCATGTACACATATTAAAGATTATATTTATTTGTACCATTAGTCCTCTGATGAGGAAATTTGGACAAGCCAAAATATATAATAAGTTCATTTTTTAATAAAGTAAATACAAACTTCACAAGTATAAAACCCACTGCACAACACAGTAATGCTACACTTTTTCTCCTGAAGGATCTATCCGGCAGTTTAGGCCAGTGACAGGAACCTTGTGCGGCCCACATGAAATAGACAATTGAGAAGTATCAGTTTGCTAAACATTGAAGATATATTTATTTTGACACATGATAAAATAACCAGTATTTTCTAGGGAACTAATGTGTTTTAGGCTCAGATCAATTTACAAATTCATTAACAGAGTAATATGCGCCGTTAATAAGGAGAGTTTTGCATTTTTAAATATTTAACTATTTATACTTCTGATGCTAATATGAAGGCAATTTAATATCTTTATTCCTAATTAGTGAAAGATGATGTTTATCCATCCGTAATGTCGTGTGGTTTCTGGTATTATAATCGTGGATTATATTTACATACTTAAGGGTTTCAAGGAAGTACATTATAAGTAACGTTAAGCTTTGAAGAGAGGTCTACATCATAAGAACATGATTACAACTTTGTATATTATTTATTGTGTCACTTCACTGTCGGTGCTGGTTGCCTTATATAAGATCAAAAGGTTGCTAGTCTATTTACTAAAATTTACATGGGAAAAAGAAAATTACTGTGCACGAACATATAAAATGACGATTTCTACATATTTAAAACATATTTTGGAACCATATAGCTAAGTTTAATTTTGAAAATTTTATGCATTTTGATAGCTGACTTCCTGTGTGTGGTCCAGCATCACTGTCTCACAGACCAGAGGTTCCGGGTTCAAATCATGACACGGGCTTGGATGTTTGTGTTGTAATGGAGAATTGATACGCTGACCACGTATCACTCCAAATTTCGGAATGTGTCATACAAGATGACAGTCCGCTGTAGACCTGGTGGGCTGTAGAGCCAACAAAGAAGAAAGATTTGCATTTTGAGTTGCTGAAATGTACTCTTGATGTGGTTATTAATGTGTGAACGAACTTTTACAATTTGAATGATAATTATCAACAGTGTTCATCTTTAGCTTTCTAAATGTTGAATCCTTTAAATTGGCATTACTTTAATTCTGATTGCTGCTTTTTTAAAAAGAGTATTTACCTTGACATACTAAAAACGAGTTTCGGATAGCTTGTTATTTTGAAATAAAATTATCCTCTCAGAGGAAATTAACTGAATTAATAATGTTTTTTTATTTGTGAGACTGTAGAAAAACTCCTTCAAAGTTAAATTATTGTGATTTAAGATATTATTATTTTGTTGTTGGGGTACTTTTGATCGGTTTGTGCTACTTCAGTTGGAAGTTGTTTGTCTAAATTGGAGACATCTTAATTTCTTCAAGGAAATATGAATAATCTTATGTATATGGAATTTTGGTTTGCAGGGTAAAGTGAGAAGTTGGCTTTCCATTTATTGCCTGTACAAATAAAGCAGTATTCAAGCAAGCCACTAAATGTTCATTCATTTTTTCAGTATTGCTGGGTATTAACTCTATGACCTTAGACACAAATGGTTATTTACATTATATTACTGAACAATTTTCAAACAAGAATTATTTACTCTTTGAATAATTTGTAGTATATTTAATATATTTCCTATCCTACTGTTAACATTAATATCCTTTGATCAAGTACTTATGGACACTGCTACAACAAGTGGGCTCAGTTTGCTTCCCTGAGGAACACCCGCAATAAAACACAGGATACTGCCAATAATTATTTCATTCAAACCTAGAGGTTCTATTTTGAAGGTCTATATTCCAGCTTATAACTCAAAATATTTTGTTCCTACCAGTAGCTACACAATAGAAATGCTTTAGCAATGCAAATTCCTTCTCCGCATCTATTTTAGTATTTAGGTATTTATTGTGTATGTCCCAATGTTGGACCTTCAACTTGATGGACGATTGCCCATCATTCTATAATGCCCTGACACTAGAAACTCGGACACTATTGTGTTATGTTAGGTTTTACAAAGTTTCCTCAATCATAGTTAATTGGTTGTATTAAATCAACTGATGATAGGTCACATTTTATAAATAATAACTTAAGTAACCAGAAAGTTTTACTTACATGATTTCCATAAAAACAAAACACATTTGTTAATGCAACTTTAATTACATATAGGAGGATAGAATGTTTATTTGGAAGTTAAAAACTTCTAGCTTTGTTTGAAGATAATTTCTTTATCCTTCAGTATTTTGTGGCTTCTTTTAGCAAGATGTGCAATAAGACCAATTACAGTATCTTACTTTGTCCATATCCTTCAACAATATTAAGTAATGAGCACCTATATGGCTAAATCCGTGTCATCATTATAATTTTTCAGTACCTGAAAATAATACAGAGTTATAAAGTTATAGACTAGTGATGAAGAGGACAGGACAAGCACACACTGTAAAGACAAAGGCTGATGTAGACAGCCACTGTTAAATGCTCGTAAATACAATTGTGACAGTTCTCTTGAAGCAGTCAACGTCCTCTTGGATAGAGATGGCGGCGAGATGTCAAACCGCTGAGGCTAGGCTAAAATCATATTCATGTCTAAATTGTTGACAAAACAAAACCATTACTATTGGATTAATGTGGTGCGGAATGGTCCAGGTGTAGGGGTGGAGGAGCCTGGAATATAAATCAGTAAATAATAAAGTTTTCTTGTTTATAATACTTTATAGAGTAAATTAGCATGAATAAATAAATCAAGACATTTGATGTGTGTAAATAACACATTTTACCTGTAAAGTGTAACAACTGTTACTTTAACTATCACATTGACAGCCCTGTAATTGTTTGCTGTACATAGGAACTTTCTTTCAAGTCGTTCCCATCTAAATAACCTTTTGGTTGACATTCTCAGAGTACTATATTTATTCACCTTTAGAAATTGTAGTGCTCTAGAATAACATTGATGTACATATCAACATGATATTATGACAACTAAAGATTTTAAACCACACAAATAAAATAAAATTGAAATAATTTTTGAAAAATCGAAGTAAAACTGTCTTCAGTAGAGGTGATATCTGATAGAGATGGCTTTTTATGAAGTGGAAACTTGAATCCAGACAACAGAGAAGTGTGGATCATCTAGATATAGAACGTTGAGAGTAGACAGTGACGAATTCACCAACCTGTAATTGTTTAAACATTTGTGTTTATGTATGCACACTGAAATAGAGTTTTTATCTCCACAAACAGTTATAGGATGGACATGGAATCTCAATCCATTTTCCAAAGTTTTTGTGAGTGTTTTCAGTTCATTTAATTTACTTAACCTTAGGATACTGTGTCACGTGGTTGTAAAATGTGTGCAGTAGGCCACATTCCATATTTCAATTTTACTTGCCTTATGACTGATTGCTTAAATGGAAGCCCAACACCACTCTACACAAAGGAATATTTCCAGTGCACAGCATTCTACTCCTTGAGGTACTTTAAACCGCATTGTGTGCCGTTTGTGTTTATCTTGTAGAGAATATAATGTGAAAACTTACAACTTTGTAATTACTGTAGAAATCTCACCAAGCATCATTTTTAGCTGTATTATATGATACTTTCTGTCTGTCGTTGCATGTCAATCAATATTTTTGTTGACTTAAATTTGCACAAATTTTTAAAATCGTTGGATTAGTTTATGTGAAGTGAAGTTTTTAGAAGTAAAACAAATATATTTATATAAATAACAAAACTCTGTCAGGGAATGCTAAATATGAATCCATGTTTCCGTTTGTAGAAAATGCTAGAAAAAGAGGAGAAGATTTTAGGAAAACATGGCAAAATAATTAATAAAGTATAAATCAAATATTGAGTGATTTAATTTTGAAAACTGTAATGATTACTAAAGTTGTTTTGTGTTCTAAATGAAAACTTTGCCATTGTGGAACCTGAAATATTGTCCCTTTTATGAGCCTTTGTTTTATAATAATTGGGAATGTCTTGAGTGAACATGGTGCTTTGAATTATACTCACACTTTGCTTTCGGGGTGCATGTTACGTGCAGTTTGTGACTTGGAAGATCTGGCTTTACATAAAAAGGATCTAGTGAGCATTTTTTGTTTCAGTACCGAGTTTGATGTGAGTTGAGCCGATATGTGTCACAGAAGTGTTAAAGTTATTTTCTAGTTTTTTTTTTTTGTTTTGTTTTATGAAAGTGCAAGGAATATGGAATGTTTTTCCGAGTGGTGGTATTAATTATTCACGTTGTTCGGGTTTTCGTGCTATGCAACAAGTCCTAGGTTAGAATTTAATATGTTTGTGGTGATGTTTGGCTGTGTTGTGAGTTTTAAATATTGTTGGCTAGTATTAGTGTTAAATTCTGCTAGAGGTTTTCTGAAACTTCACGTAAGTTTTTATGCCTTTTTTTAAATATTGAAATTTGGTAACTAATTAATACCTTGCTGTATTTTATTTATTCAAAATAAATAAGAATGTCTCTAACAATAATTTCTGTTAGACATGCAAATAAGTGTTCAGAATAATAGTTTTATAATTTTTAGGAATATACTGTTATTATATCAATGAAATAATTATCTACATTTTCAATATTATTATGCATTGTCATTTCCTTTCTTTTTACTGCAGTTAGAGACGTGTTCATCAAACATTTGTCACTACAAATCGAAAATAAGGAAGTGAATTATTGTTATTATTTTTTCACTTTTTTTGATTTATGGTAGGTAGCCTGATTGTTCTCAAAATTGTAAGCATGTTTGAGCTCTAAAGTGGGTTCTTGGAAGAATAACAATATTTCACCGAGACATCAATTTTACTTGCAAAAGTACTATCTTATTCTCACTTCAAGTTGTGAACTTCTTAGTAACTGTGCTGTGGACTGTTAAGTGCACATTTCATTGCCAAATTGTACAATTATTGCACAAACTTGCAAATCAGTCCTCCTTTGGCCACAGCATATGTCCTGTCCATCTCATGCCTGTATACTGCATTGCTACTTGCACCACCACCTCGCTCCAACGCTGAAGTTCTAGATGACTGTGTCTATTGATTTTGCATGAAAGTCAAACATTTTGACTGGGCAAAGAATTGTAATCCTGATTTACGTCTTTCTTCAAATCGACCACCTCCCTGTATCTCGTGAAATGGATTATAGTTTCCTGTTTGGTCCTCTTCAACCATTGACTGCCATATTGTTAAATGACATACATGAAACTGTTACGATTACCACAGGTTCAATATTACAAATAACAAAACAAATTGTTGCTCCATTTATGCAGGTATTAAAATTGACCTATGAAATACTTATTAAGGATTTTCATATTTTGTTGATAAAGAAAAACACTCATTTCAAAGATATGTGGTATTTAATTTATTTCTCTGAATCAATTTTTTTAAATACGCAGGGTACATTCAGTGAAGTAGATATTGTTTTTTTTGATCTGATGACAGCAGCAGAGAACATTGCATACACGTCACTACATTGCATAACCAACATTTAGAAACTTTTCATATGTCAAAATACTCTTTTTCTGAACACTTTGTGCCTGTAGAAAATGGAAACCTTTATTTCTATTTAGTTTGAAAGCGGACTTGGGCAATAAACCTGGAAAACACCTTGGTAAACTGCTATCTTTTGCAGCAAAAAAATCTGTTATATGTTGTGCATAACAAATCTATTTTTAACTGCGTTATTATTTTATGAATAGAACACCTTGTTTTTAAATTACTATTACATAGAAGGCAGTGTTTTAAATTGTTATGGTGATAATCCACCTTATGCATTGTCTTTTGAGTTTGTAACCTCGCCTGTGTGGTGTGTGTTTCTTGCGTATTTGAATCACCTGAAGTGTAAGCGTCAATGATTGCATAAACGTTGTGTTGCATTTACACAGTAGTTTTAAAGATTGGTTTATAGTTAATACATAATATTTGTGTGGTATTTATTTTATCACTTATTATTGTCTGCAATTTGGCTACTTCTTGAGCAATCGGTATAAATCTAACACAAATACTTTATTTTTGCGAAAATCAAACTGTTTGTCATTTTGGTTCTTTGTATTACTTTTAGACCGAAGTTTGCATGTAAAATCGTTACTGTTGCTGTTTCTATATGAGGTTGGAATGCATTGTAGACGAATCCCTACTCGATTTAAGATGTATATCTACTAGCATCTAAATGCTTCCGTTGTAATTTAGGCTTCACAGAATGTGGCTTATAGTTCTATAGCTGGGAAAAACTACATTTATAGTGGAACAGTTGTTTGAATTTAATCAGCTTTTTAGGAATGTTGTGTCTCACATAACACAAATAAGTTTTGTAACCGTATAAATATTTCTACTTTTCTTTTATATGCGCTTGTATTGTGCTTGAATTGGGAAATAAATGTGAACAAATATATTGTTGTCTCTATTTGCCTTAAAATATCCATGTGCTCACATTTAGATATATCTGCTTACACTGAACGTTATTAACATCAACTGACGTAAAGTTTTAAAATTCCCTGACCTGTATATTTTTTTGCCACTGTGTTAGAAAGTGTATGAAAATGGCTTTGTATTCCTCATTGTGGTTTTTTACATCTGTAGTGGAAGCAACTTTGCCTGCAGTTTGTTAGATAATCTACTGGTATTCTGTTCATCTTTAAAAAAAATATTGGGTGGATGTGTATTGGATTGTTGTACACCAAGATAACTTCTTTCTGTTGCTTTTTGCCTACACTAATTGTGGTTCTGATTTTAGATTTACATCTGCACAATTTTTTATTGATTAATTGGCTGTTTATTGACTATGCCAAAAAAAATTCACTCCTTGAAATATCCTGTAATCATATTTCCATGTGCATTTTTGTCAGAACGAATAGAATAACTGCATTGATTCAAGCTTTACTCTGATTAATGTCATGGTCATAAGGAATGATATCACGCTATTTCAAAAGACTGGTGTTATAATGATACTAATTTTTGTCTACTTGTATAACGTAGCAAAACTGAAATCAGGTTATAAAACTGCTTTTGTTTTCAATAAATTGAATTATTTTTCGAATGCCTTTTGAAATGGACAGTTTCGTTGGCTATCGACAAAGGAAAATCTGACACCGTTACCACGTACGTACATAATTAACCTTATAGGAGCATTGTATGCCAAGTAAAATTGCAAAGCTATTTCCTCTAGTAACTATACCATTACTGTTAGTATTTGCAAATATTCTTTAAATGAAAGAAAGTTTGTCCCAGAATAAGTAAAAATAAATAAATCAAAGCCTATGTTGCAAACAGTTGCCTACTAATAATTGCGCTTAATGCTAAGTGACTCTTCAGAAATGTCGTCTGTCACCTGTGTTCGGTCGAAACTTGACAAACGGTAAGTTGATTTTTTATATAAAATAAAATTCATTGTCGAATCACATGTTGTCAACTCCAAATAATGGTGTCGCAGAATGGCTCCAAAAGCTGATGACCGAAATCAATACAGTATCATTCATTTAAATCTTAAATGTAACACAATTTTTTTTTAATAAGAAGGGAATTTCGTATCAATTGTGATGTAATATCAACATGAACTAATTGTTAATAACCAGGAGCATAATGAGCTTAAAATTTTCCCTCATCATCTTTGAGCATTTGCCTTCACCATTCATTTTCCTCTGACATTGAAAATAAAGTTCAATCTTCTTTAACAAAGTACTGTTTTTAAAGATCAAATTTTAATGAAAAGCAAGTATCTATCGTTAGTCGTGATATCACGAACACTTCAATTGATCACTCCGACCCATTCTTCTTGTCTCAACTGCTGGAGGAAGCAAAAAGTAAGTTCAGGTTTTAACATCTTTAAATGTCTGAGAAAGTTCTCATGGAAGAAAAGTAGATATTTTGATGATGTCATTGTGTTATAGTAATATGAGAATAATAATAATTATGAAAAAGCGGCTGTCATTTTGTGACAATGTACAGGATCGACATTTGAAGAATATCCCAAGGTGGACAGTTGAGGTAACACACAACTTTATTTTCTTGGCACTAAAAATGAAACCCACAGCATTTGTACATGAACACTAATTTTTAGTAAGTGTTGTAAAGTGCCGTTTATAATCACTCCCTCCCTAATTATTTAAACTTGTTTTCAAAGTTACTATATTTGTGTGTAGTCAATTCTCTGAAAGTTGCATCAGCATGACTTAACATTTTAGCCTTTCCTTATGTGAAAAGTACTGTAAATGCTCAGCAAAGGCTGTCTTGTTGTTTCTAAAATAATCGACTGAGGTACCACCTGGCGACTGACGTCATCTTCACCGCTTCAAGTACTTGTACCATGCAGGTAGTCCCAGGCTTTTTCTCTACGCATTTATTTGTCATAATAAAAAGTACTATCACAATAGTATGAATGTTCTGTGCATGTGCAGAAACCAATGTTTGAGCTAAACTTCTTGAAGCTATTGTGGGGAAAGGTTTGTACTTATTTATGTCTCTCTGAACAGCCAAATCGGTTGCAGATTTATCTAATAGATAGGTCGACCGAGTACTTCTTACGACCAATGCCGCAATACTCTTGTTTTAGTGAGCATGTTGTGTTGCATTCTTACTCTCTCAATGAATGTTTCTGCCCCTGCATTTTAGAGTTCCTCTGGTTTCACGGATTTTGTTGCTAAAGGCTTTACACGGTATGTATTTAGTGGTGAACTAACTGTTTGAAGTACTCATAGTCAGAGCTTATATCACAGTTTAAATAACACAGAGGTGAGTGCCACCAAGCGCTAGAGGTTTAACATAGTTTGCAATATGCAATGGCCTTAAAC
Source organism: Eucriotettix oculatus (assembly GCA_034510155.1). Classification (NCBI taxonomy): domain Eukaryota; kingdom Metazoa; phylum Arthropoda; class Insecta; order Orthoptera; family Tetrigidae; genus Eucriotettix; species Eucriotettix oculatus. The sequence continues at coordinate 12,485,721 of CM067376.1, forward strand.
TGAAGTAGATTTATTAAGGAGTATGGCTATGTGAAACATTACTTCTATTTGCTAGTTTTTTCTTCCTGTAACAGTTTTTCTGCATCTACCATCAAATATTTGCCTCAATTACACACAGCAAACGAGTCTTGATTCTTTTTATATCAGCCTTTTCAGGCTCCTTAAGGGCAAGTTTTCTGTGCAAGTTAAACCATGGTTAATGCTTTAGTAGAAAGAGAAATGATTGTAAAAACTGTAATATTAAATAAATATTTGCTAAACTGCTTCTTGGTATTCAATAAGTACATAACATAATTCTTCACAGTACCGTATACTTTTAGAAACTATTAAAAAATGGCTTTTGCATTTGCACAGTAGTTCTCAACAACTGCAGGAAAATTAATCCCATCCCTAATTGATCAGTTTAAATTTATTCCGCTTCCTGTTTTCCGTTCTCTCAATTTTGTGACTATGCTCAATTTGAAACTAAAGTAATGGCTTCAGTTAGACAAACTGATGAAAGCAAGTTTATCTCTCAACTCTTTGTAATTTGGCTTTCCCAAGCTTTTAATTCAAACTGAAAGGTAACTAAATTTTGCAAATGTGAACTGAAATCAACCATGTGACATTACATTTTTTTAACAGTTTCTACGATCCTACTCTTAATTACAAGTAAGTGACCTTTCTATTTAAGCATTATGTTTCAGAAACTACATTTGTTAACACAGATAAATATATAAATACATACAGATATAAATATTATATATGTATGTATAAAATTGAAGTTCGATGTCGCCTCGAATTTTTTTTGCACCGAATGGCGACGCCGAACATCAATTCCAAGTTAGCAGCTTACTTTCTTCTCTCTCGAAATTGAAGTTGGCGTCATCATTCGGGACAGAGGAAATTCTACAACTTTTCAAAGGCATTACCCTCCTTCTTCAAGAAGATCTCAGCCCATGTGCTGTGCAGACTGTAGTCTTCCTGAAGGAGACTAAGGACTCTGAAAATTTTGTAGAATTTTTTCCATCCCCGAACGTCGGCGTCAACTTAAAATTAAGGTGAACCACCAACCTTTCCTCTTTTTTACTCTTCATTTCCATACCAATTAAATTATACATGCATTTGTTAATTATATCTATGGACTTTGTGATGTGTTGCTTCTGCTGTAGTAAATGCCACAAAATGTCTGTTAGTTCAGTGATACTTCCATTTAACTTATTTACATCTTTTAACATCACTGCTTTTTATTATCATTATTGATTATGTAATTGTGATTTATACTTTTATTATTCTTGCCACTACAGTTCTCTTTTATTTTTCTATTTTCTCTTCTAGTCAATGATGAACTTTTTGTCCCTGCACAATTTCTTGTTATTTAACCAAGTAAACTTCTCTGATTTAGTATTTTCACTACTGTTCTCTTGCTAAATAATTTATAATGTGCACTAAAAATTCAAACAAACCCAAGTAATATTTCTATTGCATAAGTTAAACTATCAACAACAGTGAATGGCTCGCCTTTGTTCTTTCTTACCAAACTGTGTATCAAATACCCAAATGTGACGCTTTCTGTTGTAGTGTAATTGTAACTTTACATGCATGTTATATGAGCACAGCAAATAAAATCATCAACCAAGTGTGCAATGGTAACGGCTAGAAAATAATTGTTTTTCTTCCTCTAGTTGCTAGTGTCTGTGATTACGGCATGCCCTGGGATAATTTTGTTTGAGGTGTAATCATGAGTAATAAATACTTCTGGGAGCTGAACGTTTGATGTGAAGTTGCGGTAAGAATTACGAGTGCAAATGTTTGGGGTCGTGCTCCTCATGGGTTTGGTTTGATGCTTTCTACTACCTTACTTTCGGTAAGTGAATGCCAAAAGGGTTAGAATTAACATATACATGCTTGGAATTTTTATAATGCAAAGGAATTTGAAACACAGTTTAGCATTGTGTAGGATTGGATGGAATTGCTGTTTATTTGCTATTTGGTAGCATGGAATATGTATTAGAGATTACTCCAAATCTTTATATTACATTTTTTTAATATACCTCTTCAAAGAACTTTTTCTCTCCTCTTCAATGAATAATTTTTTACATAATAATTACGTGTCAGTAGTATTTTAATGTGAATCTTTCTAACAATATATTCAACTCAGCATTCTTCAACATTTCCTTAGATAAATTGGAATTTTTTTTTGTCTGATATTTTATACTAAAAAATATTATAACAATTTTTTTCCAAATAATGTTCAGATTTGTTCCATTTGGTAGTTTATTGCTGTAGTTGTTTCTGTTGTTATTGTTAACTGTATATGCCACAGTCTTCCTTTTGCCACTCTACTAAACTCTTTATAATTGTGGATTAGGCCTACTGGGGAAACCACATTAAAAAAAACGCACCACGTGCTCTACCTCAAGGTGGTGTGGAAATGAGTACAAACCTTTTGCTTCTTTTATCAAAACTTATTAAAGTATATAATTCCTACAAATGAGTCAAGGCGGATACTTTACCAACTTTAAAACAGGTAAGTTTTCACACCAAACAAAAACTTTTTCTTATTTCTGATTCATAACACTCTCACATTATAAATTTTACAACTGGGTCTGAAGAACCCGATTTATTTAGATCACCGAGCCAGTCTCGAAACATTGTATGTTGTAACAGCAGTACAAATTCTTTCATTTTAGCATTATCAGCATTGTGTATTTCATTTTCTATTAAAATTTATTTCTTACTTTTGTCCAGTTTATTGTATTTTATTTCTTCAAGTAGGTCAGATTAATTATATAGTTCAAATAAAGAGCATATGTTGTTACTTTAGTAATCAGGCCTTAGACTAGTGTGATCCATGCTAACCTATTCTGTGCAAACCTTTTCATTTCTCCATAACTACCACATTATCCCTAAAGTGCTCAGTGTATTCCATCCTCAGCCACCAACTTCTATTCACTTCCCTCTAATGCTAATTTTATAAGACCCTCATGTCTTAAAACATTGCCTATGCTTGGTCAATTTACTCCAAATTGTTCTCCCTTCCCCTATTCTGCTTATAACTCCCTGGTTAGTTACACTATCCACCCATCTCATTCTCCTTTAGTACCACATTTCAAAAGCTTCTACTCTTTTGTTTTCTGCAACTCCTTCAGTCCACGTTTCACACCCATATAATGCCATACGCTATACAAATATTGTTAGCAATGATTTCTTTATATTCATACTTATATTCGCCGTAAGTAAATTACTCTTTTTTCCTGAAATCCTGTGCTTTCCCACTCTAGTTATTTCGCTTCCCAAGTAGCGGAATTCTTTAACTTCCTTTAAAATATCCCTTTCCAATCCAACACCCTTTATAATCCCACTATTTCCCATGCTACACTCCATCACCATGGTTTTCTCTCTATTAATTGTCATGTTGTACTCTTCCTCTAAGACCACGTTCATGCAATTTATTATGGTTGCCAGGTCTTATCCTGACTCCCCTAATACTACAATATCATCATTAAGCCTTAGGGTTTTTATTTCTTATCCTTGCAGTGTTATTCCTGTACCATATTCTTTTTTAACTTTCTTCATTGCCTGTTCTATATATTAGTTAAACAGCATGAGCAACAGACTGCATCCTTGTCTTACTCCTTTCTTGATTTCTGCTTTGTTTTATTCTCCTTCAATTATAATTACTACTGACTGCCTTCCTTAGAGGTTATGTATAACCCTTCTTTCTCAATATTTTATTCCTGTCATTTTCAAAATCCTTAATAGTGTGTTCCAGTTTACATTATCAAGGCTTTTCCTAAATCTATAAATGCCATGAACATTGGCCTGTTTTTTCTTATCTTGTCTTATAAACTGAGACGCAATATTGCTTCTCTTGTCCAAAAATTCTTCCTAAAATCAAACTGATCTTCTCCTATAACTTGCACCCTATTTGACATTCTATCCTCCTATATGTAATTAAAGTTGCATTAACAAATGTGTTTTGTTTTTATGGAAATCATGTAAGTAATGAACATATTTTCTGTTCTATGGTATTAATTAAAAATAGTAACTGGAATAATATTTTACATCACCACTTTCATTAGTAGTATTTTCCTATTTGTTTTAAAATATGAATTTTCCACATGAATAAAACTTAATAATTAATATTTTGTAGCTCTAATTTGGCTTATCTCTAAATAGCGGTTCTAGAACACAGCTAAGTAATATACAGAAGAATAAAAAATTAATAAAAAAGTTAAATCAATGAATTACATCTAAAAATAAATGGAAGGTCCATTAGCTTTTTCAGAACAATACTGCATGAAATGGTCTACAATGATCAAGGTATAGGTCTTAACAAAATCTGGGTTCATAACTTGAAACTCCTTACACTTTGTCGAGAGGGTAATAAAGAAAGCCAGACAAGGAACATGTTACAAGACACTGGTGCATCCCAACTTAGGAATATTGTTCCACATCCTGGGATGGAAATTCCAAGCAGACGCACTGGAAAGATTACAAAAGTAAAGCAGCATAATATGTCATATGTGGACCAGGACATGGAAATTGCAAATTCAATGAGTTGGGACAATCGGCTTGTCTTGGCTCATCATATCAAGTATATATGGATTAAAAACCATGGAGTGAAGGCTGGAAACACCCACAATTCTAAAAGTAGAAGGGACAACCATTACTAAATTAAATGTAGAAGGCAGTGGATGGATATTGCAATGTACTCATTTTGAAGTATAACCATCCATCCTAACATCTGTATTTACACATCAAAACCAACACTGATAGTTAAGAGAATATGTAAACACTGAATGATTTGTCACTACTGTTTCATTGTAAGTTTTTCTACTTTCCTTTTCATTGACAACTACCACCTAACAAACACACATTTGGTCATTATCACCTGCCTCCCAGCGTCTTTTCCTTGCAGCCTCCTGCAAAGGAGTTCTTCCATTGTCATTCTTCACGTCCACAAGGTAATGTCCCTCTTTCACCAATGTGCTTATTATGAGCACCGAATTTTCGCGTGCTGCAACGTGTAACGGCGATTTTCCCATCAAACCATACCTAAAGTAAATACTATCAGGGTACTGACGCCATATACATCGTAACAAATTAACTAGATCCCCCACAAGAGTCTTCTTTAAAAGTTTCATGGCTACTTCTTAGTCCGATTTGAAATTTAAGTCGCCTATAGGCACTTGATGTTCCAGACGGAATTCAATCGTGTCCAAGCTCATGACGCACCAACGGCACGCTTCGTCTTCTTGCTGAGGATCTTCGCCCGAGTTCAGCAGAAGTTCCGTCATTGCAGCCACGTGAAGCGAGTTTCGCCCTCCTGCACTGCGGAGGAGCTTCCTCCAGCCACGGCCGAGTGCAGAGGGACGCCATCAAACAGCATAAAATTGAAGGTCACCGTCACGAGGCTATTATCTTCTTCGTACAGCTTCCTCCGGAAAACGTCCTGCGGGAGAGAATTCCGGTGATTGCTCAGCCACAAGCCCAAGAAGAATTCTGAAAACGTTTTATGTTCGAAATCCAGATTTTCCCCTCTTCTGACGACGAGTCCTAACTTGCCCTCGGGCGGTTCCTTGGAGAACTGGACAGCTGAGAGTTCCTCGGCCGAAAAGAGCTTCTTAACAGACAGTTCCTGGAGTCTTTGGAAGTTGTCAACATGTTTCTAACTAGAGGATTTGTTTGGTCCATCGGAGTCTTTTCGTTCAGACGTTCAATGATGCTCTGCTCTGTGAACAGTTTATACAGCAACACAGTTCTCCACGGACTCCTCACCTGGAGCCAGGCCTCGTCGACACCACTTGAAAGAACGTGAGCGGCCATCTTACACGGGAGAGGAATTTCCAAGATGGTGTCAGAGAGCGCAGCGCAGAGCCGTCGGGAGTATTGCCGTAGGTCTTGAAGAACTGATCCATGAACGTCTCCTGGTTCTCTCTGCTGAAGACCGGGAGGTATACGGCTTCAGTTCTCGGCGCATCTTCGACTGCTTTCTTAGTGACTGGTCTCGTGAGTGAAACTAAAGATTTCCGAAATTTGCCTGAGGAATTGGCAGCATTTTGCAGAAGTTGTTAAACTTCCTCGATGTTACTGAAATCTGCTTCATCAATGAGTTTGCTGTGGTGACCAACGTCAAGGCGAATGACCCGGGCATCGGGGAAGCGGTCCTTGGCCCCGGAAGACGCCCACGTGACCAAGGCCGGGACACCGTCGACCACGACGACTTCTTCTCATCGGCGTCCCACTCGAAACTAATATATCCCCTGTCGGCCCTCCTCCGGAGCTGTCTCCAGGTAGTTGGTACACAAGGACGGCGTCGTCGTGGTCGCGGAGGAACAGCAAGCAGATGATGGCCACCTCGTAGTCCTGCGGTACGACGGACACCTGCGACATTATCACAAATGCTTACTCCACTGACATTGTGTTCTCAGAGTTTCCAGTTAAATTAGTAACAAAACTATAAAATTTCTACCATTAGTATTACATACAAAATTGTACCTTAAAATGGACTACAGTATGTTATGTTTCCCAATATTGTTTTGTTCATTTGCAGAAGTTGGAAATTTGTACCACCTCATGAGAAAAACGCAGCACAAATTCAGGCCACTCACAAAAAAATTAAAAATCGATCACCGTCAGCAGCTCGACAACTCTTTTAGAGTCCTGGCTTCCCGCAGCAGTCTCTCCCACTCTGTCCACCATTTCCATTAGGAAATCACTGTTAATGTCATCTATCCGTCTAGTCCCATTGGTCTTTCCCTATTCCTCTTGCCACTTGGTTGCACAGTTAATAATCTTGCAGGGATTCGTTCTTCACCCATTATTTTGTGATGTCCCGCATGGCACAATTTTGACACTCTTATTGTCGAGGACAAATTTTTGTTCGTAATACAACTGGTATGGTCCTGCGTTATTACGAATTTTCCAAATTACATTTTCATGCACAGTACCTTATATTTTCTGCAGTATTTTTCTTTCAAATGCATCTAGTCTCATCTCATCTACTCATGAAAGTGTCCAACACTCCACGCCATATGTCACTACAGGTCTCACTAGGGTTTTTTTACACTATTTTCTTTGTAGCTCTGGACGGGATTTTTGACTTAAAATTATTTTGAAGGCCAAAATAGCACCTATTTCCTCCCATAATTCTACTTTCAATTTCTTCTATTTTGTCACATCCATTGTTCAATTTAGTTCCTGAATATGTGAATGAAGAGACTAACTGAAACACATACTCTCCATATTTGTGTGATTTCTTCCCGATATGACCAAATGCTTGGTTTTTTCTTCGTTTTTTAGTAACACCGTTTTTAAGAGGTGCTTCAAGTGCAAGGAAAGCATCAATAAGGGAGAACTTTGATCTAGTTGTAATGTCCACATCATCTGCACATGCAAGTAGCTGTACAGTTTTATTAAATATGTGTTCTGTTGTTTGTATTTTTGATTCCCTATAATAAAAATAAAAATCAACCCCATTCCCTACTACACCAAGTATTATTTCAATCTCTACTTATTGATGTAATGCAGTTTCTACATGCAGTAATCTCAGATGGTTAGTGATTGACATTATAAGTTATTATTCAGGCCAAAACATGTCATTAAATATGACGATTAAATAAATTTAATTAAATGGCATGTTTCAGTCATAATATGGGTCCTCGCCAGGTTAAAAATGAAGGTATTTAAAACTGGATGAACAATCATTGCATGTTAATTGGTACACTACATAATTATTTCTGTTTATAAACACCATACTTTTTCATGCTATGTGGAACCATTGATACATTATGGGTGGATTTGGTGATAATGTGAATATTACAAGATGTGAAACAGTTTGTAAAGGTAATGTGATGGTGGTTGTCTTTGTGTGACAATCTTTTTCTAATATAGTTGTTTATAGAATCTGGTGAATAGGAAACAGTTACTAATTTTTTAAAGTTGTTAATGTTGCTCTGGTAAAATTTATGATGAGGTAGCAATATGGCTTTACCAGTTGGGTTGTTTCATAGAGTGTTCTCAGTACAAGTTTAAAAGTCAACCTCATGAAATTGGTTCACATTGCCAGTTTCTTAAATTTTTGTATTAGTGAGAGAAATCTGAAACAATGGAGTGGGCCAATATGATTTTTCAATCAAATAAAAGGATGATAATTATTAGAAGTGGGTAATATAATTTATCAATTCTGATTTGTGAACGATGCAAGAAAAAATAACAGCAGTAATAAACAGGTTAAGGTGCATAAATGGAAAAAAAAACATTTTTTAAACAAAATTAAATTATTCAATTTTGGTTTGAAATATTAAGTTTCAGTTCATAAAATAGGTTAAGAATCTACTGAATTATCACTGCTGGGTTTAATAGAAAGAAATGTTAATACTTGATATATATTACGATGACGATATTAAGTTTCTGTTTGTAAAATAGGTTACTTTATAGAAGTAAATAATTTTAAAAAGTGGAAGTAACACTAACTACTTTGAACTCAAGATTACTCTCTGTACCGTAGTTTCTTTGACGAAGCTAAAGCCGAGCGTACCCGATGTGGGCCGGACATTTTACTATGAGCGTCACTCAGGGCTGTTATAAATATATGGTGATAATAAAGGGGGAGATAAGCGAGTCTGTGACCCAGGGAATTCAGCCTCCTGAAACGAAGCATTTCATCCATTAGATAAATGGAAAGACTAGACAAAGTTCAACTTCATGAGTAAAAATATTATTAAAGACATGTAAATAGAAACAAGAAAAATACTTACAACATAGTTTTCTGACTTTAAAATTTGCAATAAATAAAAAGACGGCAAATAAGTCAACACATAAATTTATCACTATTTATTCAAAAACAACGTTTTGTCTCCTTTCTGCGACTTCCTCAGACGTACTACAGACATAATACTACAAGAAATTAAATATGGATTCCTATGTTACAATTTTTTAATTGATATTTAGAAAAACATGGTTTAAAAATGTACATGTGAAGAATTACAATCAATAATATTTTCGGCTGAGGGAGTCAAGGAGTAAATATAAGGAATTGCTAAATTTGTAAGTTTTGAACCATGTTTTTTTTAAATATAGTCTAAATTAAAAAATTGTTACATAAAACCCACATTTAAGACCCTCATATCTTAAAACATGGCCTATTAATCTATCCCTTGTCATAGTCAACGTCCTCCATATTGTTCGCTGTTAGAACTTCCTCGTTAGTTACTCTATCCACCAATCTCAATCTCCTATATCGCCACATTCGAAACGCTTCTATTCTCTTCCCTTCCGCAACTCCTATCTTCTACGTTTCACACCCGTAGAACGTCAGACTCCATACCAATATTTTTAGCAACAATTTCCTAATATTCGCATTTATATTAGCCCGTAAATAAATTCCTCTGTTGCGAGAAAGCCTTCCTTGCTATCCTACTCTAGTTATGACGCTTCCTAAGTAGCAGAATTCCTTAACTTCCTTTAAAATATCCCTTCCCAATCTAACAGCCTTCGTTATTCCACTGTTTCCCATACTACACTCCATCACCTTGGTTTTCCCTCTATTAATCCTTTCTCCAGGACCACGTTCATGCCATTTATGATGGTTTACAAGTCTTCTTCTGATTCCCCTAATACTACAATATCGTCGGCAAAGCGTAAGGTTTTTTATTTATTTTCAATGGATCATCATGACAATATGTCGTAAGCTTCAGAAATACGTAATTTAATAGATACTTTTGTGGCCATGTTTTTTTTCTTTGTTACCAAAAAAAATTGGCGGACCACTAAAATAATACTCTCCACTGCCTTGGTTTTCCGTATATTAGTCGTCATGTTGTACTGTTCCTCATACCATTTGTGATGGTTTCCAAGTCTTCTTCCGACTCCCCTAAGGCCTCGGGTACGGAAAAGCGGCAAGGAGCAGGTAGTCAGAGCTCACTTTAATGTTCCAATGTAATTGAATGGGTCCGCGGTTCCACTGGCTACGGTAAGGGTGAGCGGCAGAGTGGTTCAACTTCCGCCGCTCAGCTTTCCGCTCACCCCGGACATTAATTTTTTGCCCCTGCTGAGCGGCAGGACAATCACATACACTTCCTAATTCTTCCCTAAAAACATTGCTATTGGGAGAGAATATTTCAAAAACTTCTGCAGGTAAATTGTTCCAATCCCTTAAAGTCTGATTTAAAAATGAATATATCCCAACGTCAGTTTTTAAGCAGCTCTGCCCAATTTTGCAATTATGATCCCCTGTATTGAAATAATTTACTTCTAAAAACTTTGATGCAATATCGTCCCAGGATTGTTGGCCCACGTACGCTTTAAAAAGAGCCCCGAGACTTAAATTTTGTTGTCATTTTTCTAACATATCCCAACCTAATTGATGAACCTTCTCATTTCCGTGACCAGGACACCGCCTCTGTACCCTTTCCAGTGCCTCATCCTGATATTTTCAGAACGGATCCCAACAAATACAGCCATATTCTAGTACTGGACACACAAGGGGGAGATTTGTACTATGCAAGTTCCCGTGTTTCACAGCTTCTTTTTTTTTAAATCCGCATGATGAAATGAAGTGCCTTCCATGCTTTCCTAGTCACATGTTTTAACTGATATTCCCAACCCATATTACTGCTCAAGTATGTACCCAAATACAGTTACTTTCTTGTACTATTTCATTATCACTGAGCTTATAATTAAGTACTATATGCAACAGTAATTTGTAAATATACCCATCAGGCACCATATTAAGCATTACTGAAACAGAACCTCTATTCTTCTTATATTTTCTAGAGATATTGCACATGAAATTCGCCCAAAAATTATTTTACAAAACAAAAATAGCCACGTTTCGTGGCAATATATCACAACGTATGTCACTCTTAATTTGGTTCAGACTTATTTTGATAGTAGTTGCATTTCACCCACCTACGATGGTGCCTCGTACGGCACAGTTATGAGATAATGTAGTTCAAAAGAGGCTTAGTTTGTGAATCTGTATACTGTGCATGCATGTTTGTCATTCCGTTTAGAAACGCTGTGCTATAATAAATGTGGGGTAGATGTCAAAATTGAAGAAGATATTCACACTGTTAAAATACCTTTATTATTACATTTAAATGAGCATAGTTCGAAATGCATTCATGATTGAGTTCCGATGCATGTTAGATTGCCACTTTGAGGTTTACATAGTTTTCATGTTTGTTATCATGAATAGTCTCATTGACTTATTTATTACCAACTGTTGAAATTTCTACAAATTAGTTTCACAGTGCAAAATACATTAACTTTCCTTTCTATTAAGCAATTTTTTTGCCTGATGCCTTCAATTTAGTTAGAAACAGAAAAATTAATATATGGCAACTGAAGCTGTAATCGGAAACCATAACAATGTGAATGTTTTAAACAATGCTGCAAGTACAAACTAAAGTTAGTCCCAGGTCATTTAGTATATTTTTTATCCCTCATCTTCATGAGACAGGAAACTGAAACAAAAAAAAGACTGTTAATAATTTGTTTTATTTTAATGACGTAATATACAGATCTTTTGGTCTAAAATTAAAATTTTTTTGAGTGATTCCTCAAAAGTGATTTTCAAAAATCAGCTGTAGCCCATTGTTCTAATTATAATTTTGGATTCTTAAATGAAAATAATATTTACCTAGCCATTGTATTGCAGATCTGTGTTCCAAGTTTCTCCATCAACACTTCAATGAAATTCACATTGATATTCCGGTTATATCAAGGTTGTTTTACAGCAGGTCTTTCATAACTGCTTACAGGCTCATACGAAAGTCTTGTGACAGTATCTGTATATAAAGGCTAATATTTAAATCATACCTCATTGCTACAGATTGTATGAAAGTGTTTGCTGTATTTAATGAATGACAGTGTGATGTAGGAAATTTATAATCAACAAAACAGTACTTTTTTTAGCTGGTCTTAATTGAACTTTTGTTTCACCCAAATACTACTTTAATATGAATTTGTAATAGCAAGTAATTAATTAAATACATTAAATTTCAGGTAAGCTTCTTAAGTTCAAGAGTGGAATAAAAACCCAATTATTGACTTACAATTCAAGACTATTAGATACTTGTATAAAATTTACAATAAAGAAAAAGACGGCCAATAAGTCAGCATAATTAAAAAAGAATTATATGTGAAAAAATGTTTCTATAATGACAACAAGCTGTTGTATATTTTTAATACAGTCAAATAGCCCTTTTTTTTAAGTTTGCGAGTGCTGTGGTCTTTGGCTTATGTGTTCTGGGAAAATTTTGGTCTTAAATGTGTGAATGCAGAACAAAGTTAAAAACAATTAAACACCAACTTTCAATGCGATTTTCTTTATAATGTATAAGGAACCATAAGAAAAACTGTACATCTTTGCTGAAACATTTTGAATATTCAGAATTAATTTTAACAATTAATTTATATATATGATTAATAAGGAAAGGAAAGAGAGATAGAAAGTAGGTGAGTTACCTGAGGTTCATAGACGGTAGAGACCTTGTGAGGTTTGGAATTCTTTAAATTTTCGGAGGCACCGCCCCCTTCATCATTAAGTTAGGAAGACATATCCAATGATCGGATAGCCGATGACTTATCACTGGAAATGTCTTCCTAACTTTCTGATGAACGGGGCGGTGCCTTCGTAAATTTAAAGAACTCCAAACCTCAGATAAGTCACCTACTTTCTCTCTCTCTCTTTCCTTATTAATTGTTTTAATTAATATGATAATGTCTCATTTCCTGACACATAGTTATATATATATTTTTTATTGGTAACCTTTTTAAGTTGAAACTTTATTTCCCATTACAAATGGGCAGTGTTTAGGGTGATTTGGTTTACAATGGTTAATTTAGCAACAGAACTGCTATTAAAAATAAGGTTAACTTAAGAAAAATATCACCTTAAAATACCAAATAATAATTTCAGTTTTCTTTAGTCTAGATTAATCAAATTATGACCATCAATAAATGGAAATTCAGGTAATATATACGCTGAAAATATTACTAAATTAATACTGCCTTCAATGAGAAATGATTTAAACTGAATTCATGCACAAGACGTCTAAACTACTATTGATCAAAAGTCACTCAGTCTTAATAATTAAAAATATACATCTTCATGGCACACAATATGTGATGGAACAAAAGGCTATGACACACTCAGCTCTGACTGGGAATGAAATGTGATAAACATTTGAATTGACACCACAGTTTTATGCATAAAAAAATCAAATTCATGATATGCAGGACTGTAGAAGATACAGCCGATGTCCAAGTCTTCAAATTGTTTACTCCATAGCAGTAACCTCCCTTGATACAAGAGCCTTTGGTTATAGAATCGGAGTCATCTGAAAACATAAAACATTGAAATATAGGAAATGAAACCAATATAATTTGATGTATAGAGATTATTTCAATCTAATGAATTTTATAAGATTCCATAAAATTTGACCAATATGTATTTTTTTATGTTTTACAATAAAAATATTATTTTTAAAACTTTGCTATGTTCCAACACATTGCAATGCTTATGCCACTCTCTAAGACTCTCACTTAATTTGGCTATTGATAAATATGGCAATCATCTTCCAAGATATTCATATTACACAATCAATGAGATCCAAATAGGAAGCTGATAAACAACTTCCAAGATTTGTGAATATTTGAACCAAGCACGCATGAGACTGATCAATTTTTGGGGATTATTTAAAAATCACAAGATGGTGGAAAAACAACTGCGTAAGCAGAAGACCATGCGGCTGAAAGGCAACTAAAACATATGTTTTATTATAACAGAATGTAATTTTTAAAATTAAATACATGGTAGCTGCTATTAGAGGAACAAATACTCATAGGTCAATCAATTAGTCACCATATAACAAAAATTATTATTTTATCAATAATACATATTCACAAACATATAAACAAACATAATACAGCGTATTTCCTATCTTTCTCCCTCATTTACTATCCTTACTTACTATCCTAATATCCAAAAACCTGTGACTTCGTCACGTTACAAACGTTTCATTAATTTGTAATTTATCCTTAATGGATGCTCCTAATAATCTCTTCTATCCCACTACTCTCTATCCATCCCAACAAAATACATCATATATATATCCAAGACTGACTATCTTCGACGCACCGGCGACGTAGCCTAATGGTTAAGGCGCTCCGCGGCTACAGCGGAGGCTCTGTGACGATCCGGGTTCAAGTCCTGGCGGCGCCGAATATTTTCAGTCTCTCTTCCTTCTTCCTTTCTTCTCTACGCTTGACATATGTCTTTCCCTGAGCACAATTCTGTGCCAAACATATGTTTCAAAAAGCGTATTTCCTATCTTTCTCCCTCATTTACTATATATATATATTTTTTCAGTCTTTCTTCCTTCTTCCATTCCCTTCTACGCTCGACATATGTATTTCCTTGTGCATGTTTCCATGCCGTACATATGTTTCAAAGAGCGAATTTCCTGCCTTTCTCCCAAATATTTCTATCTTTCTTTCTATCCAATTATCAAATGCGTGACTTCGTCACTTATCCCATATATATATATAATATATATATTATCCGTTAAGGATAAATGTATCTATATATATATATATATATATATATATTCCTGGTCATCACCTATTGTTGTGAATTTTTATATATAAAATATATAATTTTTTTTAAAAAAAAGTGTACCTGCAGCACTTATAAAAATACTTATGGAAATAAAATTTAAACAAATATCAATGTTCTTTATTTAATGCCATTTTCAACCATGGCTATTGCTGGAAATACACATGCATATAGTGCAAAATAGTAAAGTAAATTCTAAAACAATATAGTCAATTCGATTACTAAATATGTGTGTGCATATAATTGATTCATTAAGCTATTGGGATTGGGGTGTGCTTAATCAATATATTACAGCTGTATTTGACTTGATTCTGAAATTTATGAATGAATGAATGAATTTTTTTATTACTGGCAACTATAAATAAGCTTAGGTAACAGACACAAGTATAGAAAATAAGAATGTTAAATTCTATTCAGAAAACCATAAACTTATTATAGTTATTTCAGAAATGATTTTACCTTTACCATATGCTTGTGAAACAAATAAATTCATTCTACATCTATTTGCATGATATATGATTCTAAACTGTATTTATGATCCATACTTACACTTGGCATGTCTGTCAGTGACACTGGACCAGATTTGGTGGCTTCTGGTGAAGGTTCTAAATTAGATTGTTGTGATAGTGCAGATACATCAATATTTTCTTTCCATATAATCTTACATAAATACTCAATATAATGGGTCCTGAAAAATTGTTCAGCAATTACTGTTTGTTACAAAACATAAGAACAAGTAAATGATGACCTATTTAATGACTTAAGCAGAGCATACATCAAGATTGCTTCATGATATGAGAAAACAAGGTTGACATAATGTGTTGTTAGAAAACATTTTGAAATAAGAAAAGTAATATGTATTGTTTTAACATGATGACTGCTGGAGTCTTCGACCTCTATTCATCTTAGTGCTTAAAGTTTTTATTTTATAAATAGTTTTTCTTAGGCACTCTTTCACAATTAGCATGATTTACTTTACCAAATTTTATTGTTAGAATAACTAGTGATGACAAATTGTCATCACCCACAACAGATAAGGAAAACCCATTTTTCATGAGGATGATGACACACCGTCATCATACATTTTTATTAGTATAAATATGTAAGAATTATTGCTAGGTATATGAGCTGATTGTATCCCTCCATCCAGACACCTGGATAGAAAAATTATTACCTGAGTTTGAAAACTCTTTGACCTGAGAACTATCTCAAACCTCTTTTTCTACAAGTCCAGACTGAATACCACAACAACAAAAAATTGTTTCTCATTAAGATATATATATATTTTAACATGAAATGCAGGCCAGCTTGCGAGTTGCAATTGTTGAGGAACTGACGCAGCCCGGGCCAACAATGTGGTCTGGCGAGACGGAAGAGTCGTCATGGGGTAGTGGAAGGAGCAGGTTGTGTCGGAAGGACGACCACGCTCTGCAGATATAATTATTTCTCGTGCTCTGATTGGAATTAAAACTATAAAAATCATCTTTTGGTGTTTTTTGTGAAAAATACCTGGCGCCCTAAAGGAATTAAGAAATCCTCGAATACGGAGGAACGCGGTATCCGCTACAAAAAATATATATATATAATAATTAATGGGGAAAGGACAGAGAGATAGAAAGAAGATGACTTACCTGAGGTTCATAGATGGTAGACACCTTGTGAGGTTTGGAGTTCTTGAATTTTTGGAGGCTCCGCCCGCTTCATCAGAAAAGCCGATGACAGACTATCTCTCTTTCATTTCCTTTCCTTATTATATATATATATATATAATATATATAATTGGTTAGAAATATTTGGGAGAAAGGCAGGTGTCATACTCGATGTGGTGGCGGAGTGTATAGACACACGCCATGGCTCTAGTGGCAATACACTGCTGTTTCGTGTACCCAGGTTCGAGTCCTGGCCACATTGAATTTTTTCAGTCTTTCTTCCTTCTTCCATTCACTTCTACACTTAACATATGTATTTCCTTGTGCATGATTCCATGCCATTCATATGATTCAAAGAGCGAATTTCCTGCCTTTCTCCCAAATATTCCTATCTTTCTTTCTATCCAATTATCACATGTGTGACTTCGTCACTTATCGATTATATAATTTATATATATATTATTTTTTGAAAAAGTGGATCAGCTAGCCGATTACCAAAACCAACACCATATTTTGAGAAACTATTTCAATAGAAGAAAAGCTATTACTTTTTCAATTGTTTTTTAAAGCTTTATGGTTCTTTCTGTAAAAAGTAAATCCTTCATAGAGGATTTTGGATTTAGTGCCATTTTTAATATCATACCAAAATAAGCTTTCATTTCAATAAATTAAACTGGTTCCCACATATTCCAAATAGAATTCCTCTGAATTGTTCTAAATGACAATTTCTCTGTTTATATCTATTTGTTTTATTTACTGTAGTTATTATTAATTTCTTGGGTTTCCACTCGGGTACAACGCATTTAATTGCACCTGTGTGGAAACCCAAGAACTATTTCTGCATCAAATACACTGGAAAGCCTTAGTTGACTCATTATAAATTTGTCTGTAAAAAAATCACCTTTCCTTTGGGATATGTTAATTATAGGTTACCAAGTTCAGTTGCAGACAATTTCATTCATTTAGTATATAAAGATGCCATCTTTGTCGATTAAACAGCACAATAAAAAACTGTAATTATAATAGAAAAATCACTGTACAATAAGGTGACACTACTGACAAATATTTCTGTAAGCAACTGAGGAAATTTTGTAATACTTGTAATTTACGAAGAGGAAATAGCTAATAAGGATAGTCTTGGCCCGGACGGAAGATTTAGAACTGAGTTGTAATGTGGCCTACAGCCTGCAGAATAGACTGGCTGGTTTGATAATTCCGTGCCATGAAGAGATTGTACTGACAAATGCAAACTATTCTCGTCAGCAAATACCTGCCACGCCTGGCCAGGAACGTCCCGGTGCCAGCAGGTAACGGTCCGGTCTAGTGGGCATTTGGCTATACTAATCTATACAAAGAATATTTGTTTGCATGTGTCACAATGGTTACAGTCCTAGTACAGTCTAGTGGGCAGAGACCTTCGGGAAGGAAGAGAAGGAGAAGACAGTGAAGGAATGATAAAGGTAATGGACGAGTTCTACAAAGGGAAGATGAACATATTGACTCATCTCAGATGTAGCCAAATGGTACAATAGGAAATGGGGGCAAGTTGATAATTATCTAGTCCAAATTTTGACAGGACATGGCTGCTTCCGAAATTACAAACGCCATTTCAGACTTGAGGATGGAACGGCGTGTCCAACCTGCAATCCTGCAAATGATGTGGAATCCGTGTTTTCACATGTCCCAGTTTTTTCAAAAAAGGGATGACTTTGAGGGGCATCTCTGGTGTAGTCTGATGCTTTCCTCGGAGGCAAATTGGAGAAATGTTAGCAAATACACTACTGAATTACAAAAAGTGATACGGATCAAAGAAAAGGAAAGAACACTCCAAGCAACAATATAAATATGTGTATATAAATAGCTATAGGTTTAATTTTATAGTAGATATATTAAAGGTATATGGAGAAATAGGTAAACGTAAATATATATAGCCATTAAACCATTAACCAGAAGGAGTACCCCTAATGCCAGAGGGCAGTTCCATTAGGATGTACAGAAGAATAGGGAGGTGTTGTTAATGTGGTAAAAATCCAACACTACTGTATATTACAGGCTACATGGTGTCTTTTGAAGATTTTCACCTACCCATGTAAAAAAAGAAGCACACATACCAAAGTATACACACATATCAAGGTTTTAACACATATTTATGCCAATGAAAACATATGTGCTTATGCTGTTATGGGTCATTATTTGGGGGGGGGGGGGGTTACTGTCTACATGATATTGAGTCCAGGGCTTTGTCTGCAAGACATGTTGAAACAAAAGTTCCCATAGATGAAGCTCAACTTCTGAAGAGTTAGAGGGTAGGGCTTTGAGGGGAATCAGTGTGAAGCACTGGTTGAAGTTATTGGTGTTGTGGTTTTGCCTTTGTCAGAAGGTTAGGAAAACATTTTGAGTGACGGTCATCCATTTTAATAAACTGAGATCAGCTGATGGCTGGCAGTCACACAGAATGTCTTTTCTGATTCTCTGGGGATGGTGCCTCCCATCTACACAATTCCTGCCAACTGTACATTTCAAATAAGTCATCAATTTTCTGTCTCTCTTTCCTGCCCCTATAATTGTTTTAATCAGCATGTCATTTTATGATTTGCATTTACACTGCATGCGAGAAACAAATGCAAGACAACCAAAGGAACTTATGTGTAAGCTTCTTCACTTTATTGTGTTAGTTGTTTATCTATTAAGTTTACCTACCTACATAACCCAGCAAAACCTTGTGGAGCTGTCATACCACATAAAACATCCACCAGTCCATCAGAAGTCAGTTGCGTCACATGGATACCACAAGTTTCCCCTTGTTCATTTCTTTCTGTATAAAAATTTATGTTATTGCTCTGAAATAAAAGAGTTATAAAGTCAATCACACTTAAAGCACTTATAGTTTATATGATTTATGTGAAATTTATTAATTGTTTCTTAAGAGAAGAGCATCAAAACAAAATGAATACTAATAATTGTTAATTGTCAAAATATTTCAAAATCATATAGTAAGTAAGGATAGTAAATGAGGGAGAAAGATAGGAAATACGCTTTGAAACATATGTTTGGGACAGAATTATGCTCAGAGAAAGATATATGTCAAGCGTCCTTTCCCCATTAATTGTTTTAATAAACATGACAATGTCATTTCCTATCTCATATATATATATATATATATATATATATATTATAAGTGGGCAATACCTATGAAAATTCAAGAAGTTCACTCTCAATGCCTGCCAACTGTACACTACAAGTAAGACACCAATTTTCTCTCTCTCTATTTCCTGTCCTTGTTAATTGTTTTAATTTTCCTGACAATGTAATTTTCTGACTTGTGTGTGTATAAATATGTATCAGGAAATGACATGTCACGGTGAAGGTACAGAACTATAGGATATTGAGTCCAAGGCTTTGTCTGGACTGTAGGACATGCTGAAATGAAAGTTCCCATAGATGGAGATCAGCTACTGAAGAATCAGGAGGTAGGGCTTTGAGGGGGGTCAGTGTGAAGCACTGGTTGAAGTTTTTGTTTTTGTGGCTATGGGGAATTGTGTTTTGTGGAGTTTTACTGTACTGTGGTAGTTGGCAATCTGTTCTAACCTATGCCCTTTCCACTTCCCAAATAGCCAGTCTCACTTCTAACCATCAAAGAGAATGTAATCTTCCCCTAACCACCACCTACTTCCCTGGACTACGTAAACTCAACTCTTTTCTCCAACTGGCCTACAATCCAACCCTAATATGAAAAACATCGTCCCTACTATACTACCCACCTGTCCAAGGGTTGCCTTTAGATGCTCACCTATCCTCCTCAACATAATCGTCATACCCTATAAACCCCTCACCCTTCCAGAATCCCACCAATAACACAACATACAAAATTAGAGAAAATATAAACTGACTGTCCTCCCATACCATCTGCAAAATAAACTGTACACTTTGCCCAGCCTTCTACATTGGCCACACAAAATGACCCCTGCCTAAGCAGATTGCCAACCACCACAGTACAATGAAACTCCATAAAACACAATTCCCCATAGCCTTTATGCCTGTAGCCACAACACCAACAACTTCAACCAGTTTTTCACACTAAACCCTCCCACTCAAAGCCCTATCTCCCGATTCTTCAGAAGCTGAACTCCATCTAAGGGAACTTTTATAGCCCTAGACTTTTCAGTATTTTCTCCTTCTTTCTTTTCTCTCTAGACCTTCAACATGTGCTTTTCTTTGAGCAAATTTCTACACCTGAGCATCTTGATCAGAACTTACTGTAAGAAGCCACTGCAGCTGACTTGGCTCGTTATCTCTAAGAAAGTAGAGGCAATTTCTTGGGTGATGAGCATGCAGTCCCATTCCAGAGCAACCCCTGTCACAATTGTCTTTGTAAATCCTCTCCGCACAGCCGTAACAGAATTCATATCTACATTCTGAACAAGTAAAGTGCAAGCATCCTCCTCTGTCAAGGAGAAATTTAAAGTTGCATGAGGGACAGATGATTTTTTCAACAGTCTCTAAGTAATTATCCAGCTGCTGAATATTCTTCTCCTCTCTCTTCCAGTTTGAAAATTCTTCACAAGTCATCCTATCATGTACACTTTCCCACTGAAACATAGACTTTTATTTAATATGTTTAAACCATTTCAATGTTAAGAGTAAAAAGGGTTTTAAATAGACAGATGCAATATATATCTCAAAAAAATGACAGTTATACAAAATATTAGTAAACTTTCTCTTATACCAAATTGGAAATACTCATTTTTTATCTCAGATACCTTGGAAATGTGATATAGACAAAGAACTGAAGAAAGTGGGAAAATTTCAGTGTTTTAATGCTACAACTCTGCTTTCACAGGGGTTCTGATTATGCAATCTTGGAGTTTTTACTAGTTGTACTAGTCCCTACAACATATCCTAGATTTATAAATACAGGACATTTTGCAATAAATTATGAGAAACTGACTGGACTGTTAATGCTAATAAAGAAGAAGTAAAATAAAAATTCATTTTCATTGAACACTAAGTACAATATAGAGAAGATTGTGAAAGGT
The DNA here is from genome assembly GCA_034510155.1 of Eucriotettix oculatus. NCBI lineage: Eukaryota > Metazoa > Arthropoda > Insecta > Orthoptera > Tetrigidae > Eucriotettix > Eucriotettix oculatus. The sequence continues at coordinate 12,507,014 of CM067376.1, forward strand.
ACAACTATTGCATAAGATATGTTGGCAAAGAAGAACAATAAAGCTACCATACAGGGAATACATCTGCTTATAAATTTTCAATGAATCATAAATTAATGTTCACCAAGGTATGGTCCAATATTTAATCTAAATTCCTCACAACTTTACTTACCTCATCACCACACTGGGAACATGATACAAATCTACAGTCTGGACATTCAACACGCTTCCGGCGTGGATCAAAATAGAAGCCCAAGGGACACTGTAAATTGAACCATGATACATGTGAATATGCAAAATGTAAACTTTATAAATAAAAGTAAAATAGAGATATGGGGGATGGATCAGGAGAGGGGAGAGAGCATGGGAAATTAATAGTGAAAGATGAAAGATAAAATAAAATTATTAGGACTGTAACTCAATTCTGTTTGACACCTTGGGTTTCATATTCCATCTTTCCATTTTGTTTCTTTCATCAATAAACAATGGAATGCCACCAAAGATTCCAAGAAGTGCCAATAGCAGAAAGTACTTAATTGTACTACTAAGTGGCTAAGAGGATCAACGGTATTAATAACTAGACAGAAAATGTGAGAATAGAAACGTCATGATCAAATTATGCAGCTTGAGCACAGAAAACAGTTGTTTCAAACTATTGGATAATCTAACAAAGCAATGCTTCTTGGATGTATATTCAGTTGGTAACGAACAGACAACTGTAAGGAGCGTGGAATGTAAAAATAATTGGAGAAGTTGGTAACTGGAGTGTATTGAAACATGATTATTCAGTTTGTAAGAAAATAGGGATAAATTTATGCTGGCTTATTGGTCATCTTTTTATTTATTGTAAATTTTAAAGTCAGAAAACTATGTTGTAAAGTAGTTATATAGGATGAGAGGAGCCAGTGCTTGCCACATAAATCAATCAAATATTATTTAATATGTAACATAAATCTTCATAAATGAAAGATATTTATTCCTTATAATTTACTTCAGTCATACAAAGCACACAAACAGCAAAGTATTCTCTTACCCTGGGACACCACTTGTAAGAAGAGTCCTTATTCAGCGACCGGTCTCGTAACTTCTGTGCAAACATGTCATATAATTGCTTATCTAGAATTCTTTGTAACTGAATGTCCAGGAATAAAAAGTATTGCTCAGCAAACTCCTCATCACCAGTCAAGTCAGGTTTGTCACAAAATGGGCATGAACAGTTATTGATGTTCCGTTCTGTCAGCAAGACAGCAAAATACTCCTTTATACATTTAGTACAGCACATATGCTCACAGGAGAATAAAGATTCCATCTGGAAATAATGTGGCAAGTTAAATATATGACTGACATTACAAATATATAGTTTAATACTTATTAATTATTCATGGAATTTTATTTTATATTTAAATGGAGGGAGAAATTCAATAAATAACACTAGTTAACTAAACTAAAAAAAATTATTATTATTAATTACAAACAATGAAGCTAATTTATATTCAGAGCAATTTAAATTTTGATGTCTAAATATACTCTTTTCCTCGGGGGGATTTGGGCTAAGTACAGAAGACATTTAAAAGAAAATCTACTGGGTCCAACAATGCATAAAATAAGGTGATTAATATTTTGGGCGGGTCTCACCAGCGTCCAATATTTAGGTGCCATCGTCCTGGTCCTGAAGCCAACATGCTAGCAGAAAGGGGGGTGGCAATATCATAAAAGGCGTGATACTCCATCTCTACAGACTACAGAACAGCATCATCACCAAATTACTATGTTTGCTGTAAAGGGAAGCCACAAACTAAAATCATTTGCAAGCAAATTACATGCTTCCACACTCCCACTAGGGCTTCAAACCTGATGCCCTAGCAATGTCCACCCTTGGCCGTAACTGCCAAAGGACTTCTGAAACTTTTGTTATTCCATTTCCCCAAGCTTTTGGGATTTACATTCCTTTTTGCAGGGTTTCTTAGATTCCTGCCTGTCGTTATGGAGCTCACCCCTGCTCCCTATTCATCACAGCTGGCCGCTAACCATTGACCATGGGTTTCTATTGTCCCTTCAAGGTAACAAAAACATTCACCCTAAGATATTCTGTCTTGGCTTCTCAATAGCTATTACAAAATTAACTTTTTCCTATAATACATGCCACAATATAATGACTAAGAAGTTAGTTAAGAATTATGCGTAAAAATAAAACTCCGAACATTTTATTTGAAGGACACGCCTAACAATATTCGGATTGAGGGGGGGATTATGCATCCTAAAAGGTTCTGTTTAAATGCCTATATGCAAGTAATTTTTATATCATTAATTCCTATCCAACTTGGGCCGTTTAGACACCTCCATTGCTGCTGCATTTAATACCATTTCAGAATTACGCAATATTCTTCAGATTCCCCAATTTGTAGTTTACAAACTTGTGTGTCATGTTTTGTTAAACTCAGGCAGTCACACTGCAAGTGTCATAAAAGTATGAATGCACGCTGGCTGTATCACTGTTAATTTACAATTGTCTATTAAGATAAATAACAATTTTTAGTTTTTACAATGGGCAGTGGAAAGTAAAATGTAAGTTTTTTTTGCTAGGGACTAAAATATAGGTGTTAAAACTATCTGATAACAGCAGGACCTTTTTTTGCCAACTTCAATGATACAGACAATTACAAAAATAAATAAAGAAAAATCATGTCAACAACTTCTATATATAACTTTTCTAAGCAATGTTGTTGAGTAAATGTAAAATAACTTTCCATCTGAATTAACAATGAAGTTGAACTAAGCAATTACAATGTAAATAGTAAGAACAATTTTAACCATATTAAAATGAAAAAGAGAATTTAAGTGAAAATTTAATCGCAAGTCGAGGTGACATCAATTTAAAATCAGAAAAAATCTTAGTAAGATACAGATTACTGGAGAAGCAGTTGCTACATTTCCAGCGAATCTAAGAGAAACTGGAGGTGACCTCCTGAATTGATATTTAATTTTGAATAAATAAAATGCCCAAAAGTAAATTTTTATTCCTTGATGGAAAGCAAGCATCAAGTTTTAAAGCCACTAAAGATCATTTAACAATTGTACTGGGAAATGACGTCAATGGAGCCTTTAAATTAAAACAAACATCATTGCATAGCTCCAATAACAATGAGAAAAATTTCAAAATCATTTTTACCAGTAATTTTTGAGTCCAATAAACCTTAATCACAATTACAATTTTCGAAACATTTAACTGAACAATTTTGTCACTGCTACTGCGAATTTAAGAAACTGGAACAGGAAGCTTTACTTTTCCTTTATAAAGCTCCAAGCTACTCAACACAAAGTAAAACAAAAACTTTTTTATAAAATTCTTTGTTCTCTTTCACTTATATCCAAAATTTATATGCTAATATGACCCCATTTAACGCTGTTTTGTTTAGCACACAAGCATAATGGAACATATTAACCCTGTGTTAAGTGGTGTCTTATTGTATTAAATTAATGAAAAATAACTGGTGATTATAAACTCATAGAGTTTTCACAGTTTAGGTTACTGTAAGATGCTTACCTTTTTTAGTGGAAAAATTTATAAAAAAAACTTTTGATGAACAGAAAAAGTGGTTACACTATGTTGGCTACATACTCTGTCAGATTATTCATCAAGACACATTTACAAGAGATATTCAGTACCAACCTCTTCTATACCGAACATATCAAAACATAGGCCGCATTCCTTCATCAGTTTCTCTGTAGGATCTTCAATCTTAGCCACTCCACTAGCACTTCCCTTGAACAGATAAGTATAGTTACTAGATTAAATATTATGAGAATTATAGTATCATTACACCATCAGATAGTGAATAGATGCATTTTCAAATTTGTTTGGAATACTGGTCATTGTGCAATTTGAGCTGTCTGGCAAATGCTTGTTTTAAAATAATAACAATATTAAAATTATAGTTTCCAATCTCATATTTGAGTGAACTATTCTTACAGCTAGGCCAAAATTATAAGATCTAGTTTCTATCATGGTACCTCTTTCATATTTCTATTTGATTACTAAAAATAATTACAAGTGTTGCAACTATAAAGTATGGGAACAATCTGAACAAATCAGTTGAAACAAAATATCATTACCATTTTCACTTGTATAATTTTAAGATTGGTTACTGCTAAATAATGTGTGTGTTTGTGGAACAGTATACCACAATTTCCTGTGAGTATGTATAGTGTTGCTTAAAGTGAAACATTAATATTTTATGAGAATACTAAATTGCCTTTATTTGACTTTTAATCACAATAGTGTACTTAATAGAGAAATAATATAGTGCTCAAGTTCCACATATTCATTTGGAGAAGAAACAAGACTATTATTAACAGGACAGGGATGTGAGAAATGTAAATTTGTGTAATGTGATAATAATAATTTAACTGATTTGGAATAAAACATTTACTAGAATTAATTTGCAACTCTGCATTAAAAATAAACATCAACCTGAAAGATGCCTCAATTTTGAGTTTATGTCAAAAAGCAATGAGAAGTGTTGCTATAATTTTCAAAAACATATTTATATGAATCTGCATTGTCATATAAAATCCAAACAAAGACAAAACTTGAAAATTACTAGACCTTAACCCATTGCAGCAATTCTTTCATTTCTTTTATAATTCAACAGTATTTTATTTTCTGTGGTCATTGTTTCCTTATATTATCTTCATTTTCTGTGATATTTTACAAATGCAATAAATTAACAATTGTGTAATTGAACTATTATTATTATTATTAGTTCACTTTTTGTGACATTCTATGTGTACAATAAATGTATTTTGTAGGCCATTCAATTCTATTAATCTTATTTCAAAATATAAACCATCAATTGTTACTAGTGGTCTGCGGCAGAAAATTATAATTTTCAGTGGTCTACAGCAGGATTTCGGAAACACTGGTCTAGTATAAAAATTTATCTGAATCAATGAAGATAAAAGAAAAATAACAGGCTGATGTTTCAAATAGAAAACAACCAATTGCAATTTGTTAGAGTTCCATAGACTTTGACCTACTATGTTTAAACTTCCTCAGAGCGATTGAGGCAGCTAGCAGAGTGGTTTTGTTTAGAACACTCATTCCTTCTCTTAATCATGTGTTAGAATGTTGTTGTGGTATTCAGACCTAAGACTGGTCTGATGCAACCCTCCATGCTGACCTATCTTGCCTTTTCATATCATATCCGCATAAGTATCATTTCCCACATCCCCCCTAATCTGCTTAGCGTATTCCACCCTTGGCTCCCTCTTCTGTCCTTACCCCATACACACTTCCCTATAATGCTAATTTTACAAGACCCTCATGTCTTAAAACATGGCCTATTAATCTATCCCTTCTCTTGGTCAACATCCTCCATATTGTTTGCTCTTCCCCTATTCTGTTAAGAACTTCCTCGTTAGTGATTCTATCCATCCATTACATTCTCCTATAGCATTACATTTCAAAGGCTTCTATTCCTTTCCTTTCTGCAACTCCTATTGTCCACATTTCGCACCCATATATCTGTGTTAGAATATTCACTTAATATTAATTTTGATCAAGTTGTGTTAAGCAAGCTAAATATTTATCTCATATTACATAGAGAATACCAATGGACTTCTAAACTGTATTCATTCACTCACAACTCACAGCATAATAATAATAGTAAATACCATATAAAAATTGCATAATATCAAGCATTTCTTTATTACACAAAATGGATAACTTGTTAAAAATATATTATGCAAACTTATGAATTAATTACTAAACTATAATGAAACAACTACTACACATATGTAATGTTTAAAATCAGCCTTACAGATAATTCTTGAGACATCTTGCCAAATTTCTGCACATGTTCCAAATCAAGAAATTCATTCAGGATGATGGCAAGGTGTGAAAAGTACTCTTTATCCTCTTTAGTTATGTCTGGAAAATTGCAAATGGGGCACACACATTTATTAATCTGGCCCTCGTTTATGGCCTGGGTAAAGAACTTCGCAGCACATAATTTGCAGATCTGGTGGCTGCAGCGGAGCATTGATATCACCTGGGAGAGAAAAGTAACAAAACAGGGTGATTAAGTGAAGAATGTGAAGTGGCCTTTTACAATGAATGACATAATGAACCACTTGGGCAATAAAATCACCTGATTTTGTAGTGAGTGACTATTACATTTTCATTTCATCCATGTGACAGACATTTAATAAACTTCATTTGTGATAAAGAATAAAATACCCTGTTATAAATATATCACTTAATGGTTTTTTTAATAAATTTTTTTATAAAAAAGCTAAATTAAAATGACCAGTATACAGACAAAATAGAAATTTTATTACATTTTATCCTCAGATACAAAAAAAATTATTCAGGTTTCTGAAATTTCAAAGTATGTAATTAAAGTTTAATCTTGACAACAAATTAATCTCAAAATATAAAATCTTTCATCCTGGTCTGTATCCATTGATAGTTACAACCGAAATCTTAAGAATACACATTTCTGTTGAGATTATCCATGTATACAGTCAGACAGAAGATAGGATATTACCTTATTTTTTGACAATTTTATAAGACACCTATCACACTCTTGGCACAAGAAAGTCATTGCGGAATCAATACTGGAACACGCCTCAGCAGCTTCAATAGCATCATCCCGTCTGACACCCATTTCCATTAGTTGTCTAACCAACACATCCTACAAAAATGATGTTACATTACTCTTTCTAATTTCTTAACTTCAGAGACCTTACTAATAAGTATCTTTTAATTTCAAATGTAGAACAGTTATAGATTAATTCACATACATCATATTGCAACTAGTAATTTTTTTATCATGGTGGGGAATATGAAACTAATTCATTTACAAAGAATATAGTCTCTATAATAGTCATTTGCTGTATGAATCTCAATATTCACTAAACCCATATCATGAGAAAATAACCCAAAACCCAACAAATAATCTGACAACCAACATTGAAATTTTAAGTAATGTTAAATGGTACAGAGAAAAAGAGAAAACAAGCAATTGGAAGTTTCAGCTAGGGTATTTGTATGTTTTGGAAAAGGAATTGTGCTTTAAGGAGAAGAAATAAAAACCCTATGGTTTGTTGATGATATGGTAGTATTAGAGGAGTCAGAAGAAGACATGGAAACTAATAAATGGCATGAACGTTGTCCTGGAGAAAGAGTAGGATGGGAAATAGTAGAATAACAAAGACTGTTAGATTGGGAAGGGATATTTAAAGGAAAATAAGGAATTCTGCTACTTGGGAAGCATAATAGCTAGGGATGGTAAAAGAATAGTAAACACAAAGTGTAGGATAGGACAGGCATGGAAGGTTTTCACAAAAGAAGAGGAATTTACTTACAGGTAATATAAGTGTGAATATTAGGAAATCATTGCTAAAAATATTTGTATGGAGTGTGGTGTTACATAGGTGTGAAATGTGGATGGTAGGAGTTGCAGAAAAGAAAAGAACAGAAGCCAATGTGGTGCTATAGGAGAATGCATAAAATTAGATGGGTGGATAGAATCACTAGGAAGAAAGTTCCAAGCAAAATAGGGGAAGAGTGAACAATACGGAGGGCATTGAGAAAGAGAAGGCCACATTTTGAGGCATGAGGGTCTTGTAAAATTAGCATTATTTATTTATTTATTTACTGTCTAGTGCCTATCATAATTTACAAAAAAATATATACAATGTATAATTGATAAGACTACAATCTATGTAATCAGTTTTACAGTTTCTTTAACTTTCTTCTTAAATTATGATAGTTAAGAATATCGGTTTATCCTACACAGTTAGTTGCTCTCATGGCCCTACTCATAGGAGCTGTATAGTAACTATAATTACATCTGTGGTAGCTTACATTAAAGGTAGGACAATTTCTGACAGGACAAGCTGGAACTTTGAATTTAACTAAGCTTAGTAAATGAGGGGAATTTAACAAGTTATTATAGGAAGGTCAAGGATGGAATGCGCTGAGAAGTTAGCGAAGATGTGGGATGTGGTAGTTATGCTGAAATCAAAAGGCTTGTGCGAGATAGGTTAGCATGGAAGGTTACATCAGACCAGTCTTAGGACTTAATACCACGACAACATATGTATGTTAAAAAAAGAACAAATTAGTAGGGAAAACATTACCTTTGAGGATGTTTGCTCTTCTCGTTGCTGTTTCGCATAGGAATAAAATCCCTTTAAGGAAGATAAGAATGAATGATTAGTAAGTATCGAAAACATCTCAAGTAATATGATTAATGTGGTTCTTACCAATGTGAAAGTAAGTATAAACATTTCCCACCAGCGATCATACAGATAGAGAATGTACAGAAACACACCTACAGCCATCACAACTAACCGGAACATGTTCAAGTTCTCTAAATAGGAAAAGAAAAAGAGAGCATTATCTTCCAATTTTGGGATCACATTAAACTTGGCAAACAACAGTAATTACCTTGATTGATGTAAGACTGCACAAAATCAAATATCTTAACAACTTTCTCAACAGATCTACTGTTTCTAAAAATTTTATCATTCTTCCACTTACAAATAATATATTGTGACGGAACACTTGCATCACGGTTCTGCCTTGCTCTCTTCATCAGCCTTTTTTGTGTTTGCTCGGTAGAGGGCTGTGTAAAGCTACCCCATGACTGAGTAGTGGTGAAGGGGAGCGGAGCATGACCAGGTCAGCTTCTTCTAGTTTGGTGACAGGTGGATGTTGGTCATATGCAGCCCTGCCTTGCAAGGATGCTCTCAGAGGCAAACTGGCCATTCGAAATTAGAAGAATTATTGTTTGATTTTGTTTCACTTTTCTGTCTTTCCCATTAATAAAACTTTTGTCATTTTTTTGTGGTATGTATTGTTTGTTTCCATTCATCCCAGCCTGCCATGTGGCACACCCAAGAGGTGAAATTGAGCCAACTATACTAGGACGAAGAACGATAAGTTCCGTTACAATATATTTATATTAATTGAATTATAAAATCTGACAAAATTGACATGATTTGCAAAACAACACATTCTTTATCATTTATTGTATAAAAATGCTAAGATTGTATTTCAGGTAAAGATTGCAATGTTTGTTCAAAAGAGCATTGCAAACTTGCCTTAATTAACGAGTACCTAATTTGAAAGAATCTCCTGTCTAACATTCAGTTCTCAGTAAATGTATCGTCTCAAATAATCACAATTTTGATTAGTACAATATTAGACCCCAAAACTAAATATTAAGTGATATTAATGTCTGTAAACATACAAATCAAATCAAATTGTTCACCAATTAAGCATACAATCAGTGACGTTTATGATTTTATTCTTAAATAAGCTCTCTGGCCTCCCCCTGTGTATATCTTTCTTTTCTAATGTTAAACACTATCCATTAAAGATAAATAGTACTTGGGTTTCCACCGGGTTAATACTCTGCCATCTTTCTCAAGTGAGAGTGCTGTTCTGTAGTTTGAGCATTACTTTCATACTCCATCCTATGGTACCATGGTGCGTGTCCTGTCCTGATTGGCCCTCGGTGTATGGGAATATTATCCTGGATTCGCACTTGAGAAAGATGGCAGACTGCACCATCGAAATGTTGGAACCTAAGCTAAATTTAACCTAGGTGGAAAACCAAGAGCTGTTTATCTAGAATATACAACAGGAAAATCTCCAGTCTTTAATAATCCATTAACTTCACCTGCAAATAATAAATAATAGAACCTATTTGTATTGTAAAAAACCAAATAGGTACTGTTATTTACATATGAAGTTAAAGAATTGTGTTTAACATTAGAAAACTCTACTTGCAAAAGATGATTATGGCTAATGCTGATAGTTTCTGGCTAAATTAAAGTTATATGCGAAGACTTCATTGATTTTATTTACAAATATACATTCCCCGGAAGCTATTAACTTTATTTTTTAAAAAATAACAAGAGCAGTATGGTAGAGGCAAAGCTTTAAATTATGACATATCACAGCCTAAAACATGAGGAATACCAAATATTTATACAGATAAGATGGCCTCTCATAAACTTAAACGAATTTGGTTTCAACCATACTAACATAAATAGAAATTGCAGTAACTGAACGAATCATAACTCACTAGAATGTTTGCTGTTGTTTGGGTCAGCCATGGTTGGTGAGAATGACTATCACCTGAAATCAAGCAGTAGAAAAAGTATGATTAGAAATATGTAATTTTAATCAATGATAGCACATGCTAATTTCTGTTTTTTTTTATTAAGTAATAATGCAGAATAATGGTTACTATTGAACAATCATATTGTGAAAGCTGTACAGATCAATGTGTCAACAGCATTGTCTAGGCAAGAGTCATCATCAATACAGGGGTGAATCTACTGCGAGCGCCAAGTTGAGTTATATGTAAGGAATTACATAGTTGCCAAATGTTTTTGCATAAGAAATATTGCTATTGCACTTTCCATCTGCAAATTACTTATTTATTTATGTATGTATATATATAGCAACAAATTAAAGTGTATTTGTGTGTGTGTGTGTGTGTATATATATATATATAAATTAGGTCCAATTCTTTTAAGTTTTGGAGGCAATAACCTCCTTCTTCGGCAGAAAAGGAGAAACAATCCAGCAGTTGACAATAAGAAATTAAGAAAATAAAATTCCTACAGGTAACATTTAGTTTAATGACAACATACAAGGATAATCTATTTGCGTTACAACTGTGTTTGTGCATCATTATGTTTGACCAAACCATTCAAATGCCTACAGAAACATAAATTAATTTTACAGTGTTCTCATGGGAAGATGTCAGACACAGACAAATGTCGGAGAACAAGAAACTAGTAAATATTTCCACATTATAGCTCTTTGTTATTTGAAAATGAACAGTGTTCAAAATTTGTTTTAATTTATGTATCTATTTATCTACATTTTATCGTAATTGTTTTTCTTTTTTAGTTTATAAAACATTTCAATTTCTTAAATGTCATATCTTTATTTAATTTGTTACGAATGACAGTCGTCAGCTAGCCGATCACTGGTAATGTCTTCCTAACATTCTGATGAAGGAGGTGGTGCCTCCAAAACTTTAAGCTTCAAACACTACATGGTGCCTTCAAACTCTGAAACTCCACAATAGTAAATGCACCTTGGTATGTTCCCAATACAGTCAAACAATCTGACCTAAAGTTACCCTTGGTCCAGCAAGAAATAACAAATGGCCGCAACAGGCACAAACACAAGGTTACACGAAATCAAAATCAACTGGCAAGAACTCTGTTTAATGATGAGGAAGAGCCAAGAAGAATAACAAGCTTCAAACCATCAGATGATATATCCTAATTTAGTTTAGAAAATGTTGCTGGAGCATTGTTCTTCAAGTCTTGTTTTTTGTAAGCATTAAGTCAAGTATTACTGAAAGTGTACTTATTATCTATTATAATAAACAGATTTTACATAAATTGGTGTCTATAAAGAAAAGTTTAAAACTGATACATTAATACTGATTCACAAGAAAAAGTCAAATATAGCAACAAATTAATGTGTATTTGTGTATGCATATAAATTAAGTGACCTTATATAAAAAAAAGGCAGCAGTAATTAGAAATGAGGATCAAGAAAAAAAGTCGTAATCACAAAAGGAGTAAGCAAGGACACAGTTTGTCACCCATGCTGTTTAACTTATATAACTAGAACATGTGATAAAAAAAGTTAAACCTGAATATGGAAAACAAATCATACTGCAAGGCAAAGAAATAAAACCATACACTTTGCTGATGATATTGTAGTATCAGGGGAGTCAGAAGAAGATTTGGAAACCATAATAAATGGCAAGAGTTCAATATAAGGATTAATAGAGGGAAAACCAAAGTAATGGGAGTGTAGCTTGGGAAACAGTGGAACAACAGAGGCTGTTAGATTGTGAAGGGATATTTTGACGGAAGTTAAGGAATTATGCTACTTGGGAAGCGTAATAACTGGGGATGGTAGAAGTATAATAGACATACAGAGTAGAAAAACACGGGCAAGGAAGGTTTTTTCACAAAAAAGAGGAATTTACTAACAGATAATATAATTGTGAATATTAGGAAATCGTTGCTAAAAATTTTCGTATGGAGCGTGGCGTTATGTGGGCGCGAAACGTGGACGATAGGAGTTGCGGAAAGGAAAAGAATAGTAGACGTGGAAATGTGGTACAACAGGAGAACGAGATGTGTTGGATAAAATCACTAACGAGGAAGTTCTAAACAAACGGAATAGGGGAAGAGGGAACAATATGGAGGACGTTGACCAAGAGAAGGCATAGATTAACAGGCCACGTTATAACACACCAAGGTCTTGTAAAATTTGCATTAGAGGGGAAGTGTATGGGGTAAGAACAGAAGAGGGAGGCCCAAGGATAAAATGCGATAGGCAGATGTGGGATGTGCTAGTTATACGAAAATGAAAAGGCCTGCGCAAGATAAGGTTAGCATGGAGGGTTGCAGTGGACCAGTCTTAGGATTTCAATACCACAACAACAACATGTACTTTCAGTTCCAATAAAAATTGAAAAGTTTCTCTTCTAGTATCCAAACTTTAATTTATATATATATATATATAGTATATTTGGATAGGATGTGGGAGAAAGTTGGGAAATTCGCTTTTAGGTCACAAGCTCGGCATAGAAATATGCTCAAAGAAAGACTGAAAATATTAGGCATCGCCATCGCCTAATATTTTCAGTCTTTCTTTCTTTTTCTATTCCTCTCTACTCTGTTCTCCCACATGTTCTATCCTTACACCCTATCCAAATATACCATGTGTGTGACGACGTCACGTTTCAATCATTAATTCGTATATATGTTGAGGACGTTGAGGACCACAATGGAATTTCTTTTCTCTGTCTAAATACTTTTAGTTTGTAGCTGTAATCCGGTTACCTGGCCCTCAGTGCCCCCACCAATCACCCACCCACCATCCCTTTGCGAAACGTCCAAGGACATGCAAAGGTCGCGCTGATTCTCCTTGTTTTTGTGTGCCCTGTCTAAAGGGCGCGGCCAAAAATAACTTTACCAGGGTGGACCAGGGTGACTTGCGTCGTGCAAACACGGATAACGACGAGGCATCCAAACAGAGACGTGCCAAAACGTCAAAACAAGAGCAGCTCGGAGGCCAAGAACTCTGTACCCGTGCAATCAGCGTAATACACGCTCATCAGAATCATACTGATATCTTTTAAAAAAATTTACTCCTAGTTCTTAGGGCTTGCTAATTTATTTGAGGGGAAGTCTTCTGCTGTTGCTCGTCCGAGGGTGCGTCGTGGGACGGATTTATGGCGGCCGAGGGTTCTGTTTACTCACTTGTAGGGACTTTCAAACTTTTTAGCGGAACGAATCATCGAATTCCAAACGTCCGGGGCGTTAACCATTGTGTGGATGGATTCTTTAAATATTCCTTTGAATAATTTGGTTCAAATACACTATAAGGAAATTTTGAAAATTGCATTCCCATGCATGTTTAGATAATTCTGACTTAGTATGTTTTCTCTGATCTCTACATGGTTTTTATGTTCGTTAATCCTGTTTTTTCGCCTACATAATTTCCAAATAGTCTGATATTGTAGTTTTTACAATAATATCTTTCAAACTATGAAATAGATCAAATTTTCTTTGAACTTTGGGACTCATCCAAAACCTCTACAGAAGGCAGTCAGCGGTAATTTAAATTAAAGGACAAGAAAAGGAAAGCGGAAATCAAGAAAGGAGTAAGCCAATGATGATGCAGTCTGTCGCCCATGCTGTTTAACTTATATATAGAACGGGCGATGAAGAAGGTTAAAATGGAATATGGAAGGAGAAGAAATAAAAACCTTACGCTTTGGCGACGATATTGTAGTATTAGGGGAGTCAGAAGAAGACTTGGAAACCATAATAAATGGCATGAACGTGGTCCTGGAGAAAGAGGTCAATATGAGAACTAATAGAGGGAAAACCAAGGTAATGGAGACGAATAATAACGGCTGTTAGATTGAGAAGGGATATTTTGACCGAAGTTAAAGAAATTCTGCTACTTGGGAAGCGTAATAACTAGGGATGTTAGAAGTATAGTAGACATAAAGAGTAGGATAGCACAGGAAAGGAAGGCTTTCGCGAGAAAGAGGGACTTACTTGCAAGGTAATATAAGTAAGAATATTAGAAAATCGTTGCTAAAAATATTGGTAATGGAGCGTGGCGTTATATGGGTGCGAAACGTAGACGATAGGAGTTGGGGAAAGGAAAAGAAAATAGATGCCTTTGAAATGTGGTGCTATAGGCGAATGCTTAAAATCAGTTGTGGTGTTCGTTGGTTACACCATCAAAAATATTGTTGTACAATCAAACGAACAATAATAATAATAATAATGTATTTAATTTGATTAGAAATATAACTCAAATTAAGTTATAGTGGAAAAAAATATAAATTTACGAATATCAATTTAATCATTGGCTCAGTCGGTAAAAGCAAAAATAATAATCTACGCAGCTTCTTAAATGGCTGCTCCAGGGAACGCCGCGGGTGACGAACAACGATATAGTTGAAAATTAAAATACGCGAATCAGACGAGAATGGTTTGTGTGGAAAAACCGAGGTAAATTGCCGTTACCAGATGACGTCGTTCTTCGTTTTTGTTCGTATGCCGGTTGTTCCTTTGCTGGGTCACGTCTTCTTCATATTAAGATTCTCTAGCGCCTCTCCTTCCTTCACCATCAAATGTTGTCTTTTTATTTTCTGTACTCCCACCAAATGAATCTCCTTTCTCGAAACTAAATTTTATACATGTCGCCTTGTTCTGCCACTGCTTCGTCTCTCCCTAGCGTCTCTCTCCCTCTGGCAGCCTCTCTGCAACAACTGTCCAATCTAACAATCTACTCCAGGCCATCAACAATGTTGCAGACGGTGACGTTTCCCCGCCTACTCGGCCCCACCAAGCCATTGTCGTCTTCCGTCCTGTAGTATACGTAAATAACAAAACTAAATTATTTTTGCTTTACCCGACTGTAAGGGTCATGAATCACCACACAGTTGGATGGATAGAATCACAAACGAGGAAGTTCTTAACAGAATATGGGAAAAGCGAACAATGTGGAGGACGTTGACTATGAGAAGGGATAGATTAATAGGCCACGTTTTAAGACACGGGGGTCTTGTAAAATTGGAATTAGAGGGAAGTGTGTGTGTGGGGTAAGAACAGAAGTGGGAGACAAAGGATGGAATACGGTAAGTATATTAGGGAGTACTTTTGGTTGTCTTCGCAAGATAGGTTAGCATGGAGGTTAGACCAGTCTTGGGACTGAATACCACAACAACAACAATCTCTGTCTTCGACTGTAATTTGTCGTCTTCTTGTGTAACGAAAGACCTTGGCTTCGCCCCGCCAGGGAGTTTCCACCCCCGCACCGGCCAAGGAAGGTTGACGGACAAAACAACTCCCTCCACCCCCATAAATAAATCGCACACAGTGTTGCCAAGAGCTCGCCTGTGTCCTTGCTACCACAGCCACGGGTCCCTCAGCAGAAACCGTTACTCGTCTCTTCCGAAAATCCTCAACATCCGCCAACGCTCGTGGTGAAAATAACACAGGGGGCACATAAACACACAGAGCGACTTTTATACAGCCCGAGACCCTCTCTTCATTATCCTATGTACTAATCTGGACTTGTTTGAGACGCTTGTCTTCCTCGTTTTCGGTCTCGAAGATCATTTCTTTCGGTTTTCGGTAGACCCCCGCCTTTTTTATTTTGAATTATCTGGGGCCCCCGCGTTACCCGGGTATTTATTTATATTAACCCGGTACATTACTTAATTCTTACTCCACACATGATACAACGGTCATCGAAACCGTCACAATATATCCCAAGTATCTCAAGAGACTCAAAAACGCTCCCAGTACAATAGCAAAGCTAAAAGTATTTTCAGTGTTCATCCACTTATGGGATGAAGTTTTATTTAAATCGCACATTAAATGTGACAGCGTAACTCTGTCAAATTTGACTTTGCGACTAATTTTAGAAGATGGGAAAAAACAGGAACACTTACTGTTACTTGCTAGGAAATTCAATCACTGATGTAATTAATAAGTCAACTACTATCGCCAAGGAAAAACAGGCCTACGTTATTGGCATTTTTTTTTAGATTAAGCTTTTGATAATGTGAACTGGAACACACTGTTAAGGATTTTGAAGAGCGCTGGAATAAAATATCGAGAAAGGAGGTTTATACATAACCTCTACAGAAGACAGGCGGCAGTAATTAGAATAGAAGATGAAGAAAAGAAAGACGTAATGAAGAAAGGAGTAAGACAAGGATGCAGTCTGTCGCACATGCTGTTTTACTGCAAGGAGAAGCAATAAAACCCTGCGCTTCGCCAGTGATATTGTGTACTATTAGGGGAGTCAGAAGAAGACTTGGAAAAAACAATAAATAGCATGAACGTGGTCCTGGAGAAACATTTCAATATGAGGATTAATAGAGGGAAAACAAAGGTAATGGAGATCAGCAATGGAAACAGTGGAATAACAAATGGTGTTAGATTGGGAAGGGATATTTTGAAGGAAGTTAAGGAATTCTGCTACCTGAGAAGCGTAATAACTAGGGATGGTGAAAGTATAGTAGACATAAAGAGTAAGACAGCACAGACAAGGAAGGCGTTGTCGAAAAAGATGAATTTACTTGCGCGTAATATAAGTGTGAAGTCGTTGTTAAAAAATGTTCGCCTTCCGTTTGGCGAAACGTGGACAACACGAGTTGCGGAAAGGAAAAGAATAGAAACCTATGAAATATGGTTCTATAGGAGAATGAGATATATCCATAGAATGACTAACGAGGAAGTTATAAACATAACACGGGAAGAGCAAACAATATGGAGGACGTTGCCCAAAAGAGAAGGGATAGATTAATAGACCACTTTTTAAGACATGAGGGTGTTGTAAATATAACATTACAAGGAAGTGTGAGGGTTGAGAACAGAAGAGGGAAAGGATGGAATACGTTAAGCAGCTTATGGAGGATGTGGAATCTGCTAGTTATGAGGGAATGAAAAGGCTTTCGCAAGATAGGTCAAATCTTAGCTCTTATTGCATATAAAAATTCCACCCCCTAGGGTTAGGTTTTGGGTCGCGGGAAATATGGAAACAAAAATTTTACCAAAATTGTGTCAGTCCTCTAAATGTATTACGCAGAAGTGCGTTTTACCCCGTCCCAGGGGATGAACTGTAATTTAATTCGCATTCTGAGTCACAATCAACTCAGAGACTCCCACAGCACAGATTTCGATACCAGACTTGACTGTTTTCCATTCATTTATTTTCATATGACACGTTCCTACACCCCCTCCCCCTCCCCCATCACGTCTCCCGTTAGACAGTGAATCGGTTTGAAATTATACGCAAAAAAAAAATATTCAGCGAAAACGCTATCAAATTAATTGACCCAACAAATAAATATATTAGAGGGAAATAACGGCAATTCATAGATTTTTTTAAAATAACCGCCCCTCCACTCCTATTAAACTCAGTGACTCACATCAGACAGGATTACAGCTAAGTCTCGATTGTTTTCTGGCTAATTTTATGCGATGCCCCCTCCACCCCCACCCCTAAGCATACTCCCCTTTGATTACGAATGGCCTTAAAATTATACGGTAGCAGCATCGCAGGACACACTATCAAAGTTATTTTTTTGGGGGGTAACAGGCTACATGAGGGTGATCCTGAAGCAGGCAACTCCCCTTTAATAGCATAGGAAGGGACTTGAAAAGGGGGGATGTGGAAGGTAGAGCAAGGTAGCCCAGGGTTGACTAGGGCCCCCAGGCTGTAGTGTAAGGATCCTACCCGGTGTTTCACCTAAAGGTGATGCAGGGAAAAACCCTAGAAAACCTGCATCAGGTAGGCCGGGGGCTAGTGGGTACTACTCCTGCGCCCTTCTGATGACGGGAGACTGGATTGCTGTGGGAACAACGCAATAAACCCGCCTCCGTGCCTTGTTCAGTATTGAGAGGCAGTTGGCCGACTGGTCCAATAGGATCAGCGAACAACTCTTACCGTATGCCGAAGGTCTTCGACCCCCGTACATACACCTCTCAAACTGCCCAAGGTCGCCTCAGCCTGCAACCTTGGCCATAGACCAAGGGGGGAGGGAAAGAGGAAAACCAGGAAGGAGGAAGTCAACCTCCACCTGGCTCTCACTCATTTCCGAGCAGGATATCCTCCTGCTCTTCATGATTTATCAAAGTTATTGAACCATGACAGCATTTATTTAAAGTTGCGGTAGGCGAGTCTTGATGACCCAACAGTGTTAATTACAAGGACGTCAAGAACTCGTGTGCAAAATGTAGTGGAAATTATTCCACACGTTAAAAATAGTTTGCGGAAGTCTCTGTTACCCTCCCCCCTTTCCCACCCATCTTAGGGGATGAACTGTAAGTTGAAATGAATTTTTTCTACGTTAGAAATTACCTCAGAGACTCACATTACACCGGTTTAGAGACCAATCTCTATAGTTATAGTTTTCTGCCTAACTTTATGTCAACCCTCTTTCCACCCCCACCCCTTAGCATACCTCCCTTCGATTGAAATTATACGGTAGGAGTATCGCAGGACACACTGTCAATTTTTTTTTTCTTTTGATTATCCCGAAAGAGGCAACTTTCCCTTTAATAGCATAGGCAGGGAATTGAAAAGGGGGGATGCGGAAGGTAAAGCAAGGTAGCCAAGGGTTGACTAGGGCCCCCCGGGCTGTGGTTTAAGGTTCCTACCCGGTGTTTCACCTAAAGAGATGCAGGGAAAACCCTAGAAAACCTGCATCAGGTAGGTCGGGCATTGGGTACTATTCTCCACGCCCTTCCGAATGACGGGAGACGAGTCTGCTGTGGGGTCGCAGCATTGTGGTCATTCTTCAATAGCACCACATTTCAAAACGTTCTATTCTTTTCCTATCTGCAACTCCTTTCATCCATGTTTCGCACACGTATAATGCCACACTCCAATGCAAAATTTTATAATTATTTCCCACTTATATTACCTGTAAGTAAATTCCTCGTTTTTGCGAAAGGCTTCCTTGCCTGTGCTATTCTACTCTTTATGCCTACTATAGTTGTACCATCTCTAGTTATTACGCTGCCCAAGTAGCAGAATTACTTAACTCCCAAAAATTCTCATCCCAATTTAATAGCCTTTGTTATTCCACTGTTTGCCATACTAAGCTAAATCACGTTGGTTTTCCCTCTTTTAATCCTCGTATTGAACTCTTTCTCCACCCCGTTCATGCCATTTATTATGGTTTCCATGTCTTCTTCTGACTCCCCTAATACTACAATATCGTCTGCAAATCTCCTTTCAGTAAGATTCCTTTTCCATATTCCGTTTTAACTTCCGTCATCGCTTGTTCTATATACGAGTTAAACAGCATGGGTGACAGACTGCATCCTTGTCTTACTTCTCTCTTGATTTCTGCTTTCTTTTATTGCCCTTCAGTTTTAATTACTGCTGACTGTCTTCTGTAGAGGTTAAGTATAAGCCTTCTTTCTGGATATTTTATTCCTGTCCTCTTCAAAATCCACAGTAGTGTGTTCCAATTCACATTATCAAAAGATTTTTCCAAATTTCCAAATTCCATGAACGTCGGCCGTTTTTTTCTTTCTTATTCTATCTTCTAAATTTTTTGGGGGGGTTAACAGGCTACATGAGGGTGATCCTGAAACAGGCAACTCCACTTTAATAGCATAGGCAGGGAATTGAAAAGGGGGGATGCGGAAGGTAGAGCAAGGTAGCCAAGCAAGGGTTAACTAGGGCCCCCGGGCTATGGTTTAAGGATCGTACCCCGTGTTTCACCGAAAGAGATGCAGGGAAAACCCTAGGAAACCTGCATCAGGTACGTTGGGAATTGAGTACTATTCTCACGCCTTTCCGAATGGCGGGAGACGAGTTTCCTGTGGGGTCGCAGCATTCCGTCAAATTAACTGATCCGAAGATGTATTTTTATGATGGAAATATTGACCGTTTCCGCTGCACCTAGGGTGTCGTGCTCCAAGAGTGATGATTTCCGGGTCACAAAGAAAATGTGTATCGAATTCGGTCCACTCGTTTAGATTTGTATGCGGAACAAACAATTTTATGATAGAGAGAAGATGACAAAGAAAAAGCACACAACACAGCATGCGGACTGCATTAAAAATGGCCGCCGGTTTTTAAAAATTGTTAAAAAAAAAGCTTCGAACAACTAAAACATGGGGGGGATGCAACAAGTAAATTCTTCCGGAGACGGTCAAGGTGTGTGCCAACCACTTGACGCGGGTTCAACACATAATAAAGGTGAGGTCGTGGCAGCAGCAGCTCTCCACGCTGCGGTCGCGTCCATCTCACATGTGCCAAAGGGGAATAATAACATAAAGAGAGCGGGGTCATTCCACGTCAAACCAACCCAAAAAAATACGATTCGACACCCATGGTCTCAGATTTTAATGAAACTTGGCATGTTTGTTCCTTTCATGGATATAAGGAATGATATGAAATATTTCTGCTCTATCACAAATGGTTTTTGTTTTACAGCCTGCTAAAGTTTTTGAAATCGCGCGTTTTTTTTCGATCGGCGGATGAAATGAAATTTGTTCTCCCATAGAAAATACATTATATCTTCCTTATTTACCAACCGATGTTGATGAAATTTTTTATGGGAATACTTCAATAGGAAAGGAAGCTAGAAAAAAAATATTGTATCTATAAACTATCTGTAAGTGGTCTGAAAAAAATTCTGAAGTGGTGAAATGAATTTTTTTTAATGAAATATCACTATCGACGCGAAGCGGAATATCATCGTGAGGGAAAAGGATAACGACGAAAGTTTTTTATAATTATTATTTATAATGATATACACTACCACATGAAAAAATAAAATTAATGGTTTTTTCACTCCTTGATTGATTTTTTTCACTTAAAAAATAGGAAATGGGTCGTTCCATGTCATGTGGCTTAGTTTTCAGAACCGATCCCCGAGCAACCATTTCCGATTTTGATGAAATTTTTACAGTTTGTACTATGAGGCCTTAGATGATCATCTGAAAAATTTCAGCTCGAAATATGCATTTCTGGCTGAAATACGAGTTTTTTCGCAGAAGGCAGCCGTTCGTCAGAGTAGACGTCGTTCCAAAAATGCCTCTTTTGAGCATTAATATTGCGGCAGATATTACAGAATAGATCCTGAAAATTATTTTCTATGATAAACCTAATGCTCAGATTACGAAAATAATAAAGAAAAGTATCGTCCCTAGCCAGCATCGGCCTCCAAAGTTGACGATAAAATTTTCGTTAATTTTTTTTCTGAAATTCAAGGAATCCTGAAGGCATTTATATTTTGTACTTCGCATTTCTACACGAATGTCTACAATTCAGATGATTTACAACTTTGAAGCTCCCTTTAAATTTATTAAAAACAAAGTCTAGTTTAAACGAGGATTTTTGATTGCTTATGATACGTTTATTTGAAATAACTAACGATTTGACTGTAGTATAGAACTTCAAAGTTGTAAATCATCTGAAATTTTTCAGATGATCATCTAAGGCCTCATAGTACAAACTGTAAAAATTTCATCAAAATCGGAAATGGTTGCTCGGGGATCGGTTCTGAAAACTAAGCCACATGACATGGAACGACCCATTTCCTATTTTTTAAGTGAAAAAAATCAATCAAGGAGTGAAAAAACCATTAATTTTATTTTTTCATGTGGTAGTGTATATCATTATAAATAATAATTATAAAAAAACTTTCGTCGTTATCCTTTTCCCTCACGATGATATTCCGCTTCGCGTCGATAGTGATATTTCATTAAAAAAAATTCATTTCACCACTTCAGAATTTTTTTCAGACCACTTACAGATAGTTTATAGATACAATATTTTTTTTCTAGCTTCCTTTCCTATTGAAGTATTCCCATAAAAAATTTCATCAACATCGGTTGGTAAATAAGGAAGATATAATGTATTTTCTATGGGAGAACAAATTTCATTTCATCCGCCGATCGAAAAAAAACGCGCGATTTCAAAAACTTTAGCAGGCTGTAAAACAAAAACCATTTGTGATAGAGCAGAAATATTTCATATCATTCCTTATATCCATGAAAGGAACAAACATGCCAAGTTTCATTAAAATCTGAGACCATGGGTGTCATGGCTGGGTTGAACTGACATGGAATGACCCAGCGGCGATTGCCTCAAGGCCACAGAGCAGACGAATCGTCGCCCCACTAGTGACGTCATCGGACCGTGCCTTGGTTCGCAATGCAGAGCGGCGGGGGCGGGGGCGGCAGCTAATAAACACACTCCATCCAGTTGCCGCTGCCGCTGCTGCTGAACGATACCGAGTTTTCCCGGAAGTGACGTCACCGACGTCTACATATTTACGTCGATTCTCGGAAGTCGCGAAGGGCAGATAAAACCCGCTCCGAAAATTGTAAACCTCTTGCTGCGAATCGGCACGTGACGTATTAGGGCCATTATTATTCCTTATATATACAAATGATCTTCCTAATACCATAGATTCAACCTCTAAAGCTATCCTCTCTTTGCAGATGATGCTAGTGTGATAGTAAAGAAGTAACAAATACACACTAGAAGAGGCAAGTAACAATAATTTAACAAACCTGCTAACATGGTTTAATGCGAACGACGGACTAACAAATAACTGTGACAAAACACATTTCATGCAATTTCACACACTCAACACAACTTTACAATCTATAATAACACTTAAATACGACAGCAAAAATGAAAATGAAACTTCCTCTGTTAAATTCTTAGGTCTCTTAGTAAATAATAAATTAAATTGGACTGATGATCAGATTAATCAATTACTTAAGAAACTCAGCTACAGCTACATGTGATGCAATGTCCACCTTCAGTGGGTGTGAGAACAGAATCCAATAGCCCGACCTACCCGATGCAGGTTTTCTAGGGTTTTCCCTACATCCCTGTAGGTGAAACACCAGGTACGATCCTTAAATGTTAGTTCCTTGGCTACCTTCCACATCCCGCCCCTTCTCAATTCCCTTTATATACTCTTAAAGAGGACTTGCCTGTTTCTCATATACCCTGATAACCAAAAAAAACAACAACACCACCTAGTTAACCCTTGACTACTACGAAATCCACCCTTTTCAATTTCCATTCCTATGCTATTAAAGGGAAGTTTCCTGTTTCAGGACCTCCCTCATGTATCCTCTTACACTCCCCCCACCCAAAAAAAACTTTAAAAACAAAAAATAGTTGTTTAATAAATCTAGACGTTTCAGGACCCTCATCAGACGTATTCAGAGCTAAAGAAAAAACAATACTAGATTATTTCTCTTATTTGAATACTAATCCGAATATTGAGTCGAAAAAGGATCACCCTCATGTAGCCTGTTTACCCCAAAAAGAAAAAAATGGTCGCTGCGGTAACGCGTGGTTTAACTGGCATCGAGATATTAACCTCTGGATGTGGATTTGTGGGAAGATGACGACGGACGGTAATCTTAACCGAGTCAATAATTCTACTCGAACACTACCTTAAGAAACGAACAATCCCTGTGCTTAACAGAGAGGAAAGTATGAAATAAAGGACGACTAGGGACGGTAGAAGTATAGTAGACATAAAGGGTAGGATAGCACAGGCAAGGAAGGCAAAAAGAAGTTTGTCAGGGCGCTGACAGATCTGAGCAATGGTAAAGCGAAAAAAAAAATTGATAACATTCCAGTGGAGTTGATAAAAAGCAATACGATTGCTGTTCAGGAAGCATGAGGAATACAGGAAGATTTTGGTAACAACATAATTATGCTCATATCGAAGAAGACTGGGTGATAGAAGCGAACACCACAGGACAATTAGTTTAGTATCTCATACATGCAACATATTAACGAAAATACTTATATAAGAGGATGGAACGTTCTCATATGCCGAGACACCTTCACCTATTTTAGGAGGTATATGTACCGGGGTCAAAGACCTTGGGCATATGGCAAGAGCTGTCCGCTGATCCCACTGGATCAGTCGGCCAACTGCCTCCTGAAACTGGTGGAGACACGGAGAAGGGAATGCTGCGTCCCCACAGCAAACTCGTCTCCCGTCATTCGGAAGGGCGTGAGAATAGTACCCAATGCCCGTCCTACCTGATGCAGGTTTTCTAGGGTTTTCCCTGCATCTCTTTAGGTGAAACACCGGGTAGGATCCTTAAACCATAGCCCGGGGGCCCTAGTTAACCCTTGCTAGGCTACCTTGCTCTACCTTCCGCATCCCCCCTTTTCAATTCCCTTCCTATGCTATTAAAGGGGAGTTGCCTGTTTCAGGATCACCCTCATGTAGCCTGTTAACCCCCCCAAAAAAATTTAGAAGATAGAATAAGAAAGAAAAAAACGGCCGACGTTCATGGAATTTGTAAATTTGGAAAAATCTTTTGATAATGTGAATTGGAACACACTACTATGGATTTTGAAGAGGACAGGAATAAAATATCCAGAAAGAAGGCTTATACTTAACCTCTACAGAAGACAGTCAGCAGTAATTAAAACTGAAGGGCAATAAAAGAAAGCAGAAATCAAGAGAGAAGTAAGACAAGGATGCAGTCTGTCACCCATGCTGTTTAACTCATATATAGAACAAGCGATGAAGGAAGTTAAAACGGAATATGGAAAAGGAATCTTACTGCAAGGAGATTTGCCGACGATATTGTAGTATTAGGGGAGTCAGAAGAAGACATGGAAACCATAATAAATGGCATGAACGGGGTGGAGAAAGAGTTCAATACGAGGATTAAAAGAGGGAAAACCAACGTTATTTAGTTTAGTATGGCAAACAGTGGAATAACAAAGGCTATTAAATTGGGATGGGAATTTTTGGGAGTTAAGTAATTCTGCTACTTGGGCAGCGTAATAACTAGGGATGGTACAAGTATAGTAGACATAAAGAGTAGAATAGCACAGGCAAGGAAGCCTTTCGCAAAAACGAGGAATTTACTTACAGGTAATATAAGTGGGAAATAATTATAAAAATGTTGCTTTGGAGTGTGGCATTATACGTGTGCGAAACATGGATGATAGGAGTTGCAGATAGGAAAAGAATAGAACGTTTTGAAATGTGGTGCTATTGAAGAATGACCACATAGTAACTAACCAGGAATAAGAGAACAGGGAACTGTATAGAGGACTTTAACGAAGAGAAGGGATAGATAAAAAGGCCACGTTTTGAGAGGGAGGGAATAATGGAATACGCGAAGTAAATTAGGGATGATGTGAGAAATGAAAATATCGGCTCAGAATAGGTTAGCATGGAGGGTTGCAACAGACTAGACTTAGGACTAAATACTACAACAAATTACAGCAAAGAGTATTGCAATACTCTCTGGTTTCCCCCAATCCACAAGCGGCATTGTAAAACCAACCACGATACTTGAGTCTCTTAAAATATATTTTAAAGCAACAAAAGAGAAATGGAAGTTGAGTATTGAGTCACACATTACAAGTATTGTCAGATGTAAAATTATACGGATGATTAAGAAAAGTGACCGTGGTTTAAAATCAATATCAGCATATTTCTCGTAGAGAATAAATTAATATTAATTTTATTCGCTAATGTTGGAGGAATATATACACTGTTTTTTTGTTTCCTTGGACCGAATGGAGTATAAAAATGGTACACTATCTCCGCAGTAGGGGCCGATGACGTCACTTCCGTGCCGGGTTGCAATGTTATCTACTGTCAATAAAAGAAACGGAAGCATACAGACTTAAATACTCGGGCAGATGGCAGCAAACCGTTATTAAAAACTCGATAAGAAACACTGGGGGGGACGAGAAACCCCGAGCACAAACGTGGAAGGAATTAAAATTTAAAAACTGTATAGAAATATGAGACCGACCTCCTGTGGTGCAGTGGTGAGCGTCGCTGCTGCCTCACGGGCTCCCGGGTTCGAAGCCCGGCATTGGCTTGTTGAATGTTTGTGACGTCATGATCACGGAGACTGGCGGAGAGTCGATACGCTGACCACGTGTCACTCCAGATTCGGAATGTGTCCTGGCAGGCCAAGGCCCTGAATGGGCCGTAGAGACGACGAAGACGTCATTTATACATTCAGAAAGGCAATAGACACGGAAATCGGCCAGACTTAATTAACGTCAATTTGCTTGTACTGCGCTAATCTCGCATTCGGTGAACGAAAACAAAATTTCGACGACGACGACGACGATGATGATCAGTAATTTTTAAAATACGTTCTAACATGACTAATATTTCACCGCAGCCCGGGTTATTGTCCTAATCAGATGCGTAACGCGGCGAACAAATAGGAATTTTTGGAGTGGAATGTGGCAGTAAAAAGGAAATGAAGCCACCGCACCCGGAAGTCGTACGACGGACGAGTTGAAGCTTGTCAACGACGACGCTCTGATCGTGAATGGACGGCGGCACAAAGTCACTCGTTCCAAGAAAACTAAAGTCTTTTTGGTCGTGACGGTTGATATGTCGACTCCAATAGGAGCAACCGAGATTTAATGTCTTATTTCGAGCCGGAGTCGCCGTATATTCATGGATCGAATCTTTGGATTTATAGTTATTTTTTTAAAGGTCACAGACAATCATGAACAACAATGTCCCAAACTGTTAAGTCGCGTTTACCATAAATCCAATAACTACATTCGAGATTAATCCAATTTCACGACGGACAGTAAAAACGGCTGCGATTAAGTGCGCGGTACAGTCAGAGATGATAATGAATGATGATTAAGAGGTGATCTAGTCTTGGTGTAAAGGACGAAGTCGCCCGTGGTTTTATGCCACGCACGCAGGAGGTCCATCCAGTGTGTGACTACTGTTTCGGCCGCTAGGGGCATTCGTGTCGAGCGACCTTTACCTTCTCTTACTTGGAAAACGCGAAGACGGGTCGAACAAACTGACGGAACATTGCGAAGATATATAACAGTAAGTTTAACTCTATATAAACAATTCAGTAGTTTGTTGAGACAGGCAGACGGAGAGAGAGAGAGAGAGAAAAATTTGAAACCAAGGCCAAAACGTTTTTAGTCTTTAATTTGAAAATTTTGAATAGATGCAAGGAAGATCGCTTGCTGAATTACGAACGTTTTCCTTCTTTATCTCAAAGATAAATCTGATAAATGAAGGGGCATTTTCATTTCGAATTCACTATTAAAATAATATATTAACATTTCAGAATGAGAAAGGAAATCGATTTACTGCACACCTAAATATAAATTAAATCATTTTTCTATTAGTATTCAATATTGAAGGAATTGTAAATGGTTCTTTTTATCACTTACGCATATTCGCGACGTCACTATTAGTAATTGCGTAGACTTACACTCGTCTTTTGCCACAAAAAAAAATTAATTAATAGGCGGAAACAAATTCACGGTGATCCTACCAGCAGTTGAAATTACAAACATAACCTGTAAAACATAGCAGATCGGTTGCCTCCTGAAACTGGTGGAGACACGGAGAAGGGAATGCTGCGTCCGCACAGCAGACTCGTCTGCCGTCATTCGTGAAGGGCTTGAGAATAGTACCCAATGCCCGACCTACCTGATGCAGGTTTTCTAGGGTTTTCCCTGCATCTCTTTAGGTGAAACACCATGAGGGTAGGATCCTTAAACCATAGCCCGGGGCCCTAGTCAACCCTTGCTAGGCTACCTTGCTCTACCTTCCGCATCCCCCCTTTTCAATTCCCTTCCTATGCTATTAAAGGGGAGTTGCCTGTTTCAGGATCACCCTCATGTAGCCTGTTAACCAGAAAAAAAATCCCCCCTTTTCAATTCCCTTCCTATGCTATTAAAGGGGAGTTGCCTGTTTCAGGATCACCCTCATGTAGCCTGTTAACCAAAAAAAAATCCCCCCTTTTCAATTCCCTTCCTATGCTATTAAAGGGGAGTTGCCTGTTTCAGGATCACCCTCATGTAGCCTGTTAACCAAAAAAAAGGGGGGTCACGGCGCAGACGATCTGACCGCCAATTTATAATCTTTGCTTCAAAAATAAAAACGAGATTGTTTACAATATGTGTGGATTTTTAATGTCTGGAGTTCTCTTATTTTTCCGACTGTGTCCTTTACCAAGTACAAAACTCTTAAACAATTTTTAGAATCACGCACCTACTCGTCAGCTGAACGTCACAACAGTCTTCCCCAATACGTCAAATCATTTCCCTGGTATTTATTTTCAAAATTGTGGTTAAAATAATCGAAAATTATATGTTATGAACCTCGTAATTTAAAAGTGCGACTTTAATGAAGAATAGGTGCAACTTTCGTACAGGTGACAGGCTCGGACGCGGTTTCCGATTTCCTGAAGCGGGCTTCAATTTGTACGAACATCAATAATCCGAAGCGCGTGCCTTATGTTGACATTTATTGCTAACGGAGGATCAACACCCTTCTAGTTGTTTTTTCCATCGCCTATTAAAGATACGTGCATAACCTATAACCTCTATGGGGGATGAGTGTGATAGGATAGAAGTACACGAGATAAATCGGCGGCGGGTGACAGCCGCTAGAATACACGCACGAAGGCTTATGGAAAAAGACTCACCGAACACAAGTCGTGGACCACAAGGAACTAACGCCGCTTTCCTTCAGCTCTTCCTGAGGATGGAGAGTGGCGATTGGCCGCGGCATTTTGCGTAGAGGGGGGGGGGAGGGGGGAGTGATCACGGGAGCTTTATGTGGACCCTTCAGTGTCGCCAACTGCGTGGACCCGTACAGACCGTCACGTAAACAACTTTACGGCGTCACGGCTCCTCTTTGCACATCAACTTTTTATTTCTTATTGTTGTGACATTGCTTTCAAGGAAGCAGGGTCGTAGATAACACGCGGGAATAAGATATCACCAGTGTTTTTCGTTGCGTTGCTCGAGGTTGGTAAAAGCCGTGCCGTGCGTGCGTGTTCGTCCTGAACAACTTGTTGGAGCTCCAGCGTGTTCTGTCGGTGAGTTGTGACTCATTCTACATATATTTATTCCCTCTCGCTTTTAATGACAGCTTATAATCTTCACGTTCAACTTGCCTATTCCTTCTGAAGGATAGTCATAAAAAGGGGGGAACTCCCTTCAGTCCTCTTTATCGGAGGTAAAAAAAAATTGAGATCACGTGAGCGAGATTGTGAAAGGTAAACGTAGTTCGTATTTTAAATTTACCTTTCGTTCGGCTACCGCTTTCGACAATCCAATTTCCCAGTCTGGTAAAATGTTTTTATTAACGAGGGACTAGTTGCAACACGCACAGTGAAACCAAATATAAAAAAGCGCCTTTCAAAAGCGATAATTTTTGAACTATTGAAGTGGAACTACGAATTGCTTCTGAAAGTTGTAATATATTTTTGGTACTAAGGGTTATTTTTCTTCCTCTGATTTTTCACTGCGAACAGGAAATTTTTCTTAAGAATCTTGGTGAACCTTCACGCTTTGATAGAAATTCATTGAGCAAAGGCCTGAAGGTTTCTTTGTTTAAAATACATCAAATGATGGCGCAAGATTTTTATACTATAATAAAAAGACGCTAAGGGAAAATACTATTAACCTCTTAGCACCTATATTATAATCATATAAAGATAGAAATATGGGAGTAAGGTAGAAATGTGCTTTAAAGCATATGATCGTCATATATATATATATATATATATATATATATATATATATATATATATATATATATATGGTGATGGTGTAGTGGCTAGCTAGTGTTGCTGCCTCACAACTCATGGGTCCCAGGTTTGAATCCTGGCATGGGCTTGGATGTTTGTGCCGTCATGGTCGCGAGGACCGGGATTAAGGCTGATGGGGAATTGATACACTGACCACGTATCACCCCAAATTCGCCAGATGACAGTCCGCAGCCGCCTCGGTAGGCCTAGGCCCTCAAGAGGGCTGTTGAGCCATTGGGAGAAGAAGAATATATTTAAACTATTAACAATTAACGGTGTCCTGCCTTTTCTCTTTCCACAACCAGCAATTAACTTTATTGCAATGATGTAAATATTAGACCATACATTTTTCATAGTATGACTTTATTGTCACTTCCCTCATTTTTATTTTTATCAATTAATCCCTGTAATAAGTAATTATTTCAAGCTGATTGGGCAGGCTGGCATCATGTTGGCAGGTAAAGTATTCTAATCTCAAATTCAAACTATAAAATAAGCATAAAATATAACTTAAATCCACATTCTGCAGAGCCTATAGAGGAATCATGAAGGGTGGTGAGTGAGCTTAAAATTTTGCTGGAATAGCAGCATGGATAAAAATTATTTTATTATTTTTAATGTATTATTATTGCAGTTAGTTTATTCATTAAAATGTCTTTTAAGGCACTAATTTATTAGTATACGATATTAGCAATATTTATCAACATTATATATCAGGTACTAATTATATATCTTGTCTCTTGTGTAGAACTTAAGCATATCTTATTGTAAGTTATAACATTTTATGTACAATCTCTGACTCATTCCACATCCCTGAAGTCTGCTTCTCTATGGAATCAATGGAATATTATGTTATACTAATACTAGGGGCAGTCACAGCTCATTGACTGTTGTTATAATCACGACCACAATAGTGATATCAAATTAATCTTATTACAATTAATTTTTTAAAATATCTTTTTCATGTCTCTTCTCTCATGCTATATTTTATTTCACTTTCACACTTTGTTTTGTCTGAAACGTATTCTGTTGTAATGCAGTGTACAACAAAACTGTTATGGTTGGGCTCTGTTAAAGTGAGCTTCATACAAAAGTTTATGGTTTACAGTCTGGCAAAATTAAATTAATAGTATATTACAGCAGTTTGCACTTTAAAGGTGTAAAAATAAGCCTGCTTCACTGTGTTGGCTACTAATGTTTGCTTCTTATTTTAGGTTGGGACTTGACATTTGAGATATTGCTGAATCGTGTCTTACCAGTATGAGTAAGTAGTATGCCTTGTTATTCAATGAGCTCCTCATTAGCAACTCAGTATCATCTGTGGCCAAAACCCTGGAAATGTATGTAAAAATGTTCCAAGAGAAAAACCTGAAGACAGAATCGGTGTGTTAGCATAGTTTAGCTTCAGAACGAAATGAGTTGATGCAAACTTATTTTTGAACCTTGCTGGTTAAATAATCATTTTATTATTTATGTATATTCGGGACTGTCGGGTTAAGCTGGGACAGTGTCAATGTGTGGCAATCAAATTATTTGAATTAAAAATAATAATAAATTGAGTTTATACTATTTATATTTTATTTATTACATTTTCTGGACATTTAATGATGCATCACAAGAATTAGCCTTATTTTAATATATTTAGTAATAATCTCAGAAGTATGGTGTAATAATTGGTAATGGCCTAGCATTATTTTCTTTGTTGAACTAGAAAATGACCTCCTAAAAATGCAGTTATCATTGTTTAACCATAGTGATAATAATATAAATTATTCTACTTATTTACTTCTGTGACAACTATGAAATTTGTCTGACTTCTAGGGCCAAGCTTCTTTCCATTAACTGGCTCAGCTGTAGTCATTGGCATTCGTTTGTGGACGACTGTCAAAGAGTTAACATGGCTGGAGGCCTATGCCATGATCATGAGCTCGGTAAGACACAGAAATCGTGGACAAACTGTAAATTGTAATGTTTTTGCAAGAATTATTTAGTTATTGTGCTTGTTTTCATTTGTAGGTTGTGTTTGCTTACAAGAAGAGGAAGAAGTTCTTACCTTTCTTTAGTGTATGTTTGTATTTATGACATCTAAATATTGTCTTTAAAATTATTATTTCTTTTGCTGTTGTAATAAATAGTTGTAGGTTGAAATGACATGCATATATTTTACAGAACTTGTGGAGTAGCTTAAATGACTTGAAAAGTTCAGTAGTTGACAACAGCAATCATGTTTCGCCAAATACCAAGGTTGACACAAAGAACAAAAGAAAACTGTCACAGGTTCGTAACTCACAATTTTAAAGCTTTTAAATTTCTTATCTTAAAGATGGCTATTATTTATTGAGTGTATGCATGAACTCTAAATTTGATTATTTTATTTCATCAGGATATGCACAAGGAGGCAAAAAAAATGGCTCACAGCTCTGAAGCAAATAGCAGTAGTCTAAAGGTATAATAACATTCTTCTAAGTTCCTCAATATTGGGATATACTGTTTCTTGGTATGTTTTGTTGTCTATTTTTGAGAAGAAAAATTTGGAAACTTACACACTGACTGACTGAGGAAATGTACTGGAATTATTTGGGTCCTGAATCAGGTGCTGCATAGGTGGAGATGAGCCAATTTGGGGCTTAAATTGACCTGTGTCTGATGTTTTAGAATGTTGAAACTGGGTTGTGGTACAACAATATTTGTCTCTTGATTGAATTTACATTTTATACTCTTATATGAAACTTTATTGTCAAATTAACTAATTAATAGGGAATATATTATGGCTTTAACTTTTAGTTAAGATAAGCAAAGATTCAGTGTAGATGATATATATATATATATATATATATATATATATATATATATAATTAATGGGGAAAGGACAGAGAGATAGAAAGAAGATGACTTACCTGAGGTTCATAGATGGTAGACACCTTGTGAGTTTTGGAGAACTTGAATTTTCGGAGGCACCGCCCCCTTCATCAGAAGGTTAGGAAGACATTTCCAGTGATCGGCTAGCCGACGACAGTCGTCGGCTAGCCGATCACTGGAAATGCCTTCTTAACTTTCTGATGAAGGGGGCGGTGCCTCCGAAAATTCAAGTTCTCCAAAACTCACAAGGTGTCTACCATCTATGAACCTCAGGTAAGTCATCTTCTTTCTATCTCTCTGTCCTTTCCCCATTAATTGTTTTAAACATGACAATGTCATTTCCTATCTCATATATATATATATATATATATATATATATATATATATATATATATATATAGGTAGGGTAACTGCTGTTTAATTGATATAAACTCAACCAATTAGAAAAAATACATATTACTGAGAAGTTTTTAATGTTGCAGTCAATGCTGACTTGCTTAAAATTGTGTTTATGAGAGTACTGTGTCTAGAGGAAAGTAGTCCTAAGCTCTGGAATGAAGAAAAAGTTACTGTTTTCATAAATTTACAGGTTTGATATATTTTAATTTTCTTTCATATTTTATGCAAGTGGTTTTGTCTGACTTTATTGTTAAATGTATCTCCTACTTTGAATTTTAATCAGGTTTCTATAACTTAAGCTAACAAAAAATGAGTGTTTATGATGCATATGTCCGTGGATTTTTTTTTTTTTTCAGAAAAGACAAGGAATAAAGAACATGAAAAACTCTGCTCAAAATGCTTTCTTAGGGGCCACCACAAGCACTGACCATAAAATTAAGAGCAGCAGTGTCACAAGCACACACCATGTTGATGAATCTGCCCAGACCCCTTGTACGGGGTGCGATAATTATATAAAAATCGACAGCAGTCTGGTAAGTCCATTTGCATTTAACCATAAATTTGCAACTTGGCTGGCAAAGGCATGTATAACAATCAGATATTGTCATTGATGTTTATTGCTTGAAGATGTGTGGTTGAATTTGTTATGTTAATGGCTTTTATTCCATGATTTTTCTTTGTAATTTGGCACATAGTTATATAAAATTTTCTGTTGTATAATTGATAGAACATTCCTTAGTACTTACCTGTTTGCCATCCAGAGATAATGTCATTCACTATTAACACCAGGGAAAGCCTTGGATCTACAATATGAACTAGGTTTTGCTTATAAACATGGCCTTTTCCAGTGTATAATTCGGACAAAAATTTCCCACATTAATAGCCTGATGATGACAGCAGAGAATGTCCGCAGGAACTTTGAGTGATTTTAAAAGCCGTACCTGGTTGGTCAACTAAAAATTTTATTTGAATATTTTTCTTGTATTTTTGCATTTTATTCCTCCAAGAATAGCCCAAATAACTTTGTTTTTCTTATTTATTGTTGCTATGGTGAATTTGATTCTGGTTAAAGATCGTTGCTAAAGGCTCTACATTAGAACCATATGATTAATTTTTCGTTAAAATTTTACAATTGTTTGTACTGTTAACATCAACTTCAAGCAAAATAATGTTAATTGAGGAAGGTAATACAAGAAAAAGAAATAGGAGTGCACAACAGTGTATCATACACAAGTAAATATGATATAACAGAAGAATTAAAATAAATTAGTTATAAGAAAATTTTGGGTTTTTATTTTTATAGTTCTTAATTATTTTATGTTTCCCATTTGCTCAGATCTTTCTACTTATTACACTTATTCTGTTTCTATTTTCAAGTCTGATATGCCAACTATACCGGGTTGTTTCCACAAATATTGCAAGCCTTGTTTTGGAGTTTATTTCTCAGACATAATCATTCAGGCGGATGTCGCTATGTGGTTTTGCCCAGAGTGTGGAGACAGTTCAATTTCTGACTACCAGACTTACTATAAGGAGTTTGCTGTCATCCTCACAAGATTTATGAGTACAGATATAGCGGAAATTGCCCGTGAAAAATTGGACCAATGGTTCAAATATCAAGAGGTTTGCTTTTAAAAATCTTAATTAACTTCTTTTTTTATAATAATGTGCTTTAAAGTCATTGAATTATTTTTTCAATTACATTTTGGTATGAGAAGGATTTATATTATAATTTCAAATTAGATTGTTGTGAATTTTAACAGTTTTATCTTTTTTTTGCAGTCTGTGAATTCTGGACCTTATCAGTCAGTCACTTTATGCGAATGTGAGATGTGTTTGAAAATGATTAGAGAATCAGAGGTGAGAATAAAGTGTTAATTCTTTTTTATGTGTCTATGACAAAATCATTTTTCACTGCTTCCAGTACCACACATTGATAAAATGCAATTAAGTGGTATTGCATTATCTTTTAGTTTTTAAATGCAAAAATAAATTTCCACATTCATATTATTTAAAATCTGCACTCACCATTCTTCTGTTACAATATGAAAAAAACCATCCAGATATTTCATTTCTCTATTTGCATGATGAGATATTGATAGTTCAATATTGAACAAAATTTATTGTTAAGAGCCCAAATATGTATTCATTGTTTGCTATAGTGCAGACAACTAATCGGTTTGCATTTGAGGTAATAATGTTTCTTATTGCCAGTTAAAATCAATGCTCACATATTGTCTTCAGCTTCCATGGCTTCATTTTTTCCTATAAATAATTTTCTTTATATGGACTGTGGCAAGGTCTTTTTACCACACCCTGTAATGATCATCCTTTAACTTTAACAGATGTTATTTTAAGCACAACATATTCTGCACTGAACAGACTATATTTTCTTTTGAATCAGTGCTTTCAGAATAACTTTTACATTAACAAGTTATCTTAGCAAAAACTTGAGTTCAAGTGAGCTCCATACAATTTCAGGACAATGGTCCACTGCACATTGTTTTTACATATGACAAGATATTCCTCTCCCCTTAGTATTGAATTTTATCTACATTCACATGTTCTCTTCTTTTTTATTTTTCTGCCTGTCCTTAGCTTAATATTTGTTGCGAGTGATGCAGCAAAAACAAATTACTGTTTCTCATCCAGAATTGATCTTTCAGTTTGTATTAGATTAGAATGTTAATAGATGCACAGCAGCCTGTTGGTGTCACCAATATGATTTCTCTGTCAGAAAAACAGGGTGCAAGAATTTTGGTACAATTTCATTGATCATTTGCAATATGGCTGATTCGAGAATACAAACTGATAATGAACATAATCTTTGTGGCTGATATGGAACCAAATCAGATAAAGCCTTTAAAATTTATTTGCTAACAAAGATGTTTTCTTTTTTCCCAGCTGATTAGAATGCCCAGCTGTGAGCACAGGTTCTGTAAAGCTTGCACCAGAGACTATTTTAACATTGAGATTGACGAGCGTGAACTAGTGGAATGTTATTGTCCTTTCTGTTTAAAGAATCAGGATATGATTTCAAAAGAGTATTTTATAGAGCTGGGCCAACTCTTAAAGCCTCTACTTCATGTAACTGTCTTACAAAAATTTGAAAGGAAACTTCGGGAACTTAGTTATACATATATGTGCATCAAGGTATTTATTCAAGACAGATTAAAATTAATGTAATACCTTTTCATTATTTGAATTAATGGCAATTGTGATTTTTATTTCCAGTGCCACTCACCAGTGAACGCATGTAGCAAAGTTGTCAAATGCCAGAACTGCTTAACTGAAGCTTGCCGTGATTGCAGATTGCTGGTAAGAAAATTGAATTTGTGATATTACATAAAAAAAATTATTTACATCACTTTTCAACTTGTAAAAAAGTTCATAATATTCCATTTTCACTGTACTCATACAATACATACAGGAATAAGCAATTATTAACATTTATTACAAGTATTTTAACTGTTCAATATGAAATATGAATAAGTTCTTACTCCTAAGAAGAACTTATTCATACAATTACTGCTGCTAATAATTTTAATTAAACACTTTTTCAAAAATATTCTGGTTATTAGATTTTTCTCTCAAATCTCATACTTTTGTTTTACCTATCAGATATTATTGTTACATTTATGTCATGTAACTTGGCCCTTGAACCGCTTATCCTGAATTTCTTTCAAACTCCTGCAGCAATATTAATTCAAATAATTGTGGCTCCATCAAACGTGCCTTTTCCATGAAGGCTGAACATAAATTGATGACAATGTGGCATGTGCCACTTTCTGAACAATTTGTCACAATCTCTTTATTTGTGGCATCCGCTTTATGAGAACATAAAAAGCTTCTTATTCGCGGCTGCTATAGAGTCATTAGCCCCTCAGGGGATGTAATTAGTCAGACTTTGTCTTTGCCCAACAACTTGGAGGTGGGGTCTGGGCGTGCCTACCACCCCTTAAGGCTGATGTTAAGATATCTAGATATCTGTCATTCACAGCATCAGTCCACCATTTACACTCTGTAAAACTGACAGATTTTGCTAAATCTGACAGTGTGAAGGACCGTGCCCCTTAAGAGAGAAACCTTTCAGTCATTTATCTGTTAAACAAATCAAGTTTCTACTATGAAAGTTCAAAAGGCAGATGACTGAAATCCACATTACACCTTTATAGATAAATGATACAAAATTTGATAATGAATTAAAGAGATAGTAATGTGTCCTAAAATATGCATTATTAAATTCACAGCATGAGATACACAATTGGTATATTTAGAGATAAATTTTAAGTAAAAACATAACAGTAAATAATGGTTTCATCAAGAGTCAGAAATTTTGCAGAAGGAAGGCATTATATTAAATAAAATGATGGCCAAAAAGTCAGCATATAAAATTATCACTATTTATTCGTAAAAGCGATGTTTCGTCTCCATTTTGAGACTTCCTCAGGTGTACTACAAACATAACATTACTACTATTTTATTGTAATGTTATGTTTGTAGTATGCCTGAGGAAGTCTCAAATTGGAGATGAAACATCACTTTTACGAATAAATAGTAATAATTTTATATGCTGACTGGCATCAGTTCAAGACAATAGTTGTAGATTGGCTACTTTTTAATCTAATTATTATACATTTAACACATATGTATTAATTTCTTATCTTTATATTTGAATTGTAGTGGGAACCTGAACATAGCAGAATGAGTTGTGAGCAATATGAACTTTGGATACATGGCCTAACGTTCTCCACACATCGTATGTCGAGACAGCCCATAGACTGTGTCTCCTGTGGGGAAAGGTTTCTGTTTGTTCGAGATGGAACTCTCGTGTTTACTTGCCCCAAGTGTCAGGCGCAGATGTGCCACAGTTGCAAAAGTCCTTTTTATCTTGGGGTGGCATGTCCTAAGGGAAAAGAGAAATGTTGCTTTCTCTTTTTCCATGCTCACCATCCTGAAAACTGCTTGTTTTACTTGCAACACAAAGAAGTGAAGCAATTACATATGTTACTAGAGGTAGGTTAACCTACATATCTTAGGAACTATTTTAGAAAGAGTCTTACTGACTAAACATCAGCAAAACCAATGTACTAATGGAATAAGAAATTAATTGATCACCCACTTCCTGAATTAACTACACAGTGTTACAGTCCAACACTGAAATAAATATTTCCTCTTCAAAAGATGTTTACCAAATCCATCATCCTTCTGCATTCCTCTCTGTGTGAGAATAGGTAGCTAGCCACTTAGCCTTTCATAGATCCTCACAAAAGTGTCCGAAACAAATTATGTTAATTAAACTGCAAGGATTCCTTGAAAATTTACATTGGGCAAAAAAATATTTCTAAGTACAATTCTGAATAGAACTTTATGTTATTACTTATGGTTTTGATTTGTTTGGTTTATTTAAATTTGAAATACCTTTTGTAGTTGGGAATTTACTGTGGGAGAGTTTTTATTATCTGCAAATATAGAGTGTGACACATAGTAATTTGTGGTGCACATTTGTATGTGCACAATTAAGATACTATTTATTCTTCAATCATATTTTCTTATTCACCAGTATATGTATTAATTTATTTTAATTATTATGTGAATACTTATTGTATTCTTCTTCCTTGGCCTACTGGGTTGACTGCAGACTTTTTTTTTACTTACACTAATAGCCTGTTTTCTTGAGTATCTATAACAGGCCTTATTTTCATTTCTTACAATGTTTGTGTTACAGATTTATTCTATTTTATTTTATAAATATATATGAATAATAAAATTAATAAACTAAAACTAAAGACAGAAGGGTATAGGGTGAAGGGTGAATGGGAGTAGGAGGATTGAAGGGAAAGTGCTGTGAGATCACAGCTGGCGGAATATGGAAGGGAAGAAAGAGCGGGCGCTCTAATTTGAAGGGAGAGGAAAACTATGTTAAGTCATTGCTGCTTCCATCTTCTTTTACATTACATTACAGACTGAGATTTTTTAACACTTTTATAATATATATATATACATCAAATATGGAAGTATGTTTTTTGCAGGGGGTCTGTAGAGCAGACTGTGTATTATGCATAAGTTCTACCAGTAAAGATGCGTGGAGACGCAGGAGGTCAGCCATTGCTCTATCCTTGTCTGTTCATATCTGTTTTACTCTCCGGTTCCTGGGATTACCGGTCCAGGAGAGTGAGTGATGATGTCACTGTCAGTCACAACATCTTTGACAGACCCAAAGAAGTGTCAAATTGTTTGAAGCAGTTATAACCGACCGTCGTCTTCCTCTCTACCTGCTTTTCAGAGAAAATCGATTTTTATTCATTTATGACCATGGAGCTTCCATCTAAGGTTGTGTGAGATTCTACAGAGATTGTTTGCAATTGTATCTTCCTGGCTCAATCCGGGATATCTGGTTTGTTATATTTTCGAGCACTGTTATTAAATACAGATCCCTGATTACAACTTTTAGATCCATGTCCTTTAAGGTATTCTGTTCATCTTGATTTATGTCATATCCAGGGTAATCAAACACTACATGTTCAGGAAAGGCTGGCTAGCTCTTCGCACTTGCACAGGGTGTCCTTGTTTCTTTTTATCCTACTAAGGTACTGCCCATATGGTCCATGGCCTGAGAGGAAGTGCATCAAACCTTTTATTGGTTGGAGGTGACACATGGCTAGTCGTTCTCTAATATCTGGTAGAAGGCCATGGACTCTTCTGCCAGTGCTAGATTCATCCCATCGTTTTTGCCAAATATCAAGGATAATTTCAACAATTTCTCTCTTGCATCTAGCTTCTCTGCCTAATATATCATTTATTTTTCCTTGATTGTTCCTTTTCAGCCAAAATTGAGCACCTCTCTTTCTCACATCTAGGTCCAGAGGAACTATACCCAGCAGAACTGTTAGTGCGTCTGTCGATGTATGCCCCAGATATTCTGATCAAGGTTCTTCTCTGAATTTGGAGGATTTTCCTACTTGGGTTTGCCAGTTTCAATCTGTGTGCCCATGTGCTAGCAGCATATCCCATTATCGCTGCTAGAATAGTCTCATGATATAGTTTGAATATGAACATAGGAAGTTGAAATTTGGCTGTTGCTATGCTTGTGATTTTGTTCATTATTTTTGAACTTTTCATCTTAACTTCTATGTGTTGGCGAAAGTTTCTGCCCTCATCCAACCACACCCCGAGGTATCTTAGGGTCTTAGATCTCTTAATCGAGTTGTTGTTAATTTTTATAACTGGATTCCGCTTGAGTGTGCCTTTCAATACCAGATATCTCGTTTTGGGCCTGGAGATTTCAAGCTTATTTTGGTTACATCATGAGTTAACTTGCTGCAAGCAAAGCATTGACTTAGTTTTTATCTCCGTTCTTGAGTCGCCTTCAACAACTATCATAATATCGTCAGCATAAGCCACTACCTCCACGTTCTCGGTCATTTGTGAAAGACTTGTTAGCAGGTTCTCCATACACAAGTCCCAAAATATGGGACCGCACACGGATCACTGCAGGCAACCTTTGGTGGTTGTTTTTTCGATGGAGTTACTCGGGCAGCTTAGAGTGACTCGCCTATAATTGCAATAACTTTTGACAAGATTTATCAGTATGTTGGGGCAGCTCAAGTACTTTAATCTAGCTATTAGGGCGGGCCACCTCAAATTATCAAAAGCACCAGCAATGTCAATTGAGATGGCAAGTACATATTTTTTATTAGAGATATCTGTTGTCTCTAATACCTTGTTAATGGCATCCTCTGTTGATCTACCCTTCCGAAAGCCGTACTGATGTTCGCAAATTCCTTTTAGAAGTCTAAATTCCGTAATTATTTTATAAGACAAATGGGTCTATAAGATTTAGGGTCAGTTTTATCTTTGTCCTCGTCCTTCAGCAACACTATGAGTTTTGACTCCTTCCATGTAGCAGGAAACCTGGCTTGGGCTAAACAAGCATTGGCTAACCTAGTAAGGTATGGAACCAGTTTGTCCAAGATGGCTTGTAGCATCTCATTGTAGATGCCATCTGGGCCAGGTGCTTTGAGATTTTTGATTATAGCTTTTACCTCGGAATCACTAAAAGGTTCTACTGGAAAGTCGTTTGCACCTTCTTTTTTGCTATCTTCCCTGATCCTTTTCTGATCATCATTTTCTAGATCAGGATTATCATCTGGGAGTAGTCTCTGCTTCAATAGCATTGCTGAGGACCGCCAGTCTATGGTCACCTGACCCTCTTCGTCCATCATGGTTGAAAGGTTTCTTGGGTTACCTATTTTCATGGAAATAATCCTGTACGGCTTCCCCTAAGGGTCTATCGTCAGGATGTCACGCACGTACCGTTCCCAATTTTCCTGTTTCAGTTGTTCTATTCTTGCTTTGTATATTTCTTTCTTTAATCTGTACTTTTCTAGACTGCAGACTGTCATCTTATATCACAAATACCTAATATGGTGTGATATGTGGTCAGCATATTGATTCTCCAGCAGTATTAATACCTGCGTCCATGGCCTTTGAATATCTATGTTTCTTTGTAAATTGTAATTATGGTGTCATTGCAACAAAGAAACAGTGTGGTTGGCTAGTTAACCTCCAAAACATATTGTGTAGTTTTCTATATTTATCTTGAGAACTACCCACATTGACAAAATATCACACTACAAATTATATTTTAAAGGTCACTATTTTCCATTTGATGATGAGAATATTTAATTCATAACTTTTTCCAATTGTGGACTAAATTTATGTTAGCACTGATATCTTTCATACCCTTAATTCCCATTTTGGAGTAATTCTTTCCTTTTGAGCTCTGATGGAAACAAGGCACATGATATCACAATTGCAATTTGTGCACAATTGTTGTGTTTAAGTATATATTTTTACAGAGTAAATAATGATTGGAACTACCTTGCTAAAAAATTATGAACTAACATATTATTAATCCATACCTTCTCTTGATCAACATCCTCCATATTGTTCGCTCTTCCCCTATTCCCCTTCTTGTTTGTGATTCTATCCACCCATCTGTTTTTCAGCATTCGCCTATAGCACCACATTTCAAAGGCTTCTATTCTTTTCCTTTCCATGACTCCTATCGTCCACATCACCCATATAACACACGCTCCATATGAACATTTTTAGCAATGATTTCTTTATATTCACACTTATATTACCTGTAAGTAAATTCCTCTTTTTCATGAAAGCCTTCCTTGCCTGTGCTATCCTACTCTTTATGTTTACTATACTTCTACCATCCCTAGGTATTGCGCTTCTCAAGTAGCAGAATTCCTTAACTTCCATCAAAATATCCCTTCTCAAACTAACACCCTTCGTTATTCCACTGTTTCACATACTACACTCCATCACATTGGTTTTCCCTCTTTTAATCCTCATATTGAACTCTTTCTCCACCCCGTTCATGCCAAGTCTTCTTCTGACTCCCCTAATACTACAATATCATTGGCAAAACATAGGGTTTTTATTTCTTCTCCTTGCAGTATGATCCCTTTTCCTTATTCCATTTTGTGTGGTATGAAAATCTATTTTGTACCTTCTTCATGTTTGTGCAGTGTGAAAAAAAAATTCATTCTTCTCACAAACTTCATTATTTCTAATCCTCTTGACAATAGAAAGCCTATCCTCACCAGTACATATAAATATTTTTGTTACTGCAGATCTCTTTCAATGAGAGTTGTAACACCCAACAATTTCTTTTGTTCCAACAGAAAAAAAACTTGCATCCTAAACAAATAAGTGCAGATTCATCCTCTTGTCAAGTTGAGGTGAAGAGAATAGTTCGGGAACAAATAGTTTATGTTCCGTGTGGCCAGGTTTTGTGCAACTTGGGTCTGTGCAAGTGAGTATATTATTTTTTATTAAACTTATATTCTTAAGGTTTGCTAATTTCTCTCTTCTGTTCCTCAAGGATTACATGTGTCTATTGCTTTTTCAATCATGGCCAGTAACTTTTATCATATTGTTTCTAATCAAAATGTATGAATTAAGAAAGATAATTAATTTTTTCTACAAAAAGGAAATAACTTATTTTGGAATAATAACTTTTCCCATAAGCAAGATGAGAAAACAGTGATCCGTGTCTTGCATAATGCTGCAGAATAAACAAGAATATGCAGTATATTTTAGGTGTGTATACTTTCTATGTCAGATGTACACACCTGCAGGTTTGAATGGAGTTGTACAGCCCTTTGTTGGAAGATTGGATCAAACAACCTTGTTGAAATGGGAAAGCTAAAAGCTCGCTAGAATTGAACCTAAAGAATGTTTCATTCAAATTCACAACATCCAAATGAAACAATAAAGATATTGTGACATCGCTGGCTGAGTACAATTATGTAGTAACTGACAGTTCCATAATTTTACTGGAGAACTGTTTGAAAAAGTGACCCCATTTATATTTGGTGGACAAAAATCTCTTCTATTTTCATTTGTATAAAAAAATAGTTTCTGTGTATGCTTTTCCTTCACATTAAGAAGATATACTGGGCTGTATATTTGTTTTCATAGTAGCAAGTTCAATTGAGCTGAGTGCATTGTTCTATCTGGATGTATCTGAATGTTCCTGCAGAAAATTTTTCAGTACCTATATCATAAGTGAATTTAGATTATGCAGAATGCAAGCGACTGTCCACAGCACAAACTTATTTATAGTTTAGTTTCATGATTTTTGCAAATTTGCCTGAGAACTTTGCTCAAAATGCTGGCAGCGTG
The DNA here is from genome assembly GCA_034510155.1 of Eucriotettix oculatus. NCBI lineage: Eukaryota > Metazoa > Arthropoda > Insecta > Orthoptera > Tetrigidae > Eucriotettix > Eucriotettix oculatus. Next base: position 12,550,622 of record CM067376.1, read on the forward strand.
CTTTTTCCAACAACATTCTCCAGTCACAAAGCACAGTATGTTTTCACACTGAGAAAGCAATGCCCTGTAAGATTGTAATAGAAAACTTCCTTTTGTAGAGAATTCAAGTGACAGCTGCTTTATCTCTTGTTTTAATTTTCACAGCTTTGTGTTTGGCGAAACATTCTGATTTACTTCAGATGGATTTTCATTATTCTCAGATGTCATGTGTCACTTTCAAAAGGAGTACTTAAATTCTGTGTTGAAAATGTATCTACATATGGGCTAAGCAGTGAGTACATTTCAGCAATGTCACTTCTGAAATAATGCAATTTCACTGTTGGATGCAATGTGGGTCCTCATTCTGTCACAAGTAGCTTTCTTCTTAGCAAACCTACACCATTTCTTCAGCATCAGATTCTACTGGAAAGTAAAAATGATGTATATTTTTTCTACGGCTACTCTTGCTCAACACAGTCTCTCTTGATTTTTCAGCATACTTATTGTAAAAATACATCTTCTCTCTCATGACAGATTCCAAAAGTTAATATAGAATGTATTCTGCTTCTCACCGCTTACAGCTCTTTGGCGATGGTGTGGACAATTCGTAATAAATTTGTTCCCATTGAATACCCTTTTCTGGAAACTGCTTCCCATTGTTAGGTTTTTCATATGTAGGTCCACAATCTCTCTCATATTCCTCTTTAATGAAGAAGGAGCAGTCACATTTCTTACTGAATGCACTCGCCATCCCAGGTGCAACCAGCGGTGGCTGGGGCACATGAATTAATTTAGCAGAAATTATTTGTTTTGTAATCTTAAGAAATTTAAAAATAATAGTATATGAAGAGTGTGAATTTCTTCTTCGATTTCGAAGCACAAGAATTCTGTCTGGAATGGGAAATGCACAGTATTTCCTTACACCCCCTGTTCATCTCACATCTAATAATTATTAATTAATGGGCGGAATTTTGAAGACTTTCATAACTGAGAAAATTACTGCACAATCCTGCATACAGTATTGTCATAGTGTGTGGCTTCTTCTTAAAATGAACTTTAATTAAAATATGTAAGAAGTAAAAATATTTTTGTGTTGGGGATTTACGCCAATTTGATTTTACAATCTTAAGTTAGTGGGAATGCTCAATTGAAGCCCAGTAAAGCATATAGTTAATTTTAGAAGAAAGCCAAGAATGGAAAAAATGTCAACCATTGAGCATTCCCACTAACTTAGATTAGAATTCAATGCACCTATGATCAATTTACGCAATTTCCATCTTCACGCATTTCCTAGAATTAGGACGTGAGGATTGTGATTGGTGAATTGGTAGGTGAGCCTAGCTTAGGTTTACAGAATAGAGAAGTGTTAATTCAGTCCTTGGACATTGACTCGGATTAGCTCAGTTTGTAGAGCATGCGGCTGGATATCACAAGGTCCTGGGTTCTATTCCCTGGTCCAGTTGACATTTTTCCATTCTTGTCTTTCTTCTTCGATTTTATATTTTTAAAATTTTAACAATTCATTCCCTTTTCATGTTATGTAGACAACATTGGAATTCGGATGAAATGTTCACGGTTAACCAACCGGGTCAGGTATATGCCTGAAGACGGCAGCAGAAGATGGCTGCAGAAACATTGTGTTCTTTTAAATACCTGACCTGGTTGGTTAACCGTGAAGATTTCATCTGAATTATTCACTGGGAAAGTCTACATTCAACATTGGAATTGTTGCATATTACAAGTCATGGAATATTATCAACGCTGTATATGTTGTAGTTTTATTAATATCTTATGTAATTACCCTTGCAAAAATTGTTCCTTGGGGTGATGCAGCACATAACTTTAAATACTCACAAGCTGCCACTGGATGCAATTATGTCACTAGCCTACTCCAGTGGCAGTAAACTCTTGGACATAATTTTCATCGCCTTCCGCATGTGCTTAGCTTTTCAACAACTGTTTCTTCAGAAAAATATAGTGCTTCAATAGTAACCAGCCTGTTCTTGATCACCACTATGGAAAATGTCATACTTATCCATCAAGTAGTTGATGTTTCATATTACAAATCAATTGTGAATAATACTTATAATCTTTATAAATTATAAATATATTTAAAGTTCTTTTGTCCTTTACTGTTTTATCTCTGATCTTCCCATATTCAAATTACAGTGTTGAGGTTATATCCATTAGAGAAAGATGCTAAGCTCACATAAAAATGTCTGGTCCATATAAATCACTTCAATAATTTTCTCTTTTCAATGTTTGTCTGTGAATGGTCATTTATTATTATTATTTGAAAAATTACTTTTTTTTATTTTCAGAAACCATGCCCTTGACTTTTTGTCTACAATTGCAGTACAGAATTCAGTAGGCACAATGGAGCTTTTTGATAAATCTGATGAGGCAATTTTTAATAAGAGAAGTTGGAAGGAAATGTGCCAAAGGCAGTTTTACCATGTTACAAATGACATTGAAGAAAATAAATCACAGAGTCAAGTTCCTCATTCATTTTGGCAACACACTGCTACAAAATCTCCCAACATCCCATCATGTTCAGGTGAATCACAGTTTCAAGGTGCTCGTTCATCTTGGCAACACAAAGATACAGATGCAAAGTCTTCGACCACCTCATCACGTTCAGATAAATCACAGTTTCAAGGTGTTCATGCATCTTGGCAACACAAAGATACAGATGCAAAGTCTTCAACCATCCCATCATGTTCAGATGAATCACAGTTTCAAGGTGCTCGTGCATCTTGGCAACACAAAGATACAGATGCAAAGTCTTCGACCACCTCATCACGTTCAGATGAACCACTGTTTCAAGGTGTTCGTGCATCTTCCACCCCATCACATTCAGTTGAATCACAGTTTCAAGGTGCTCGTGCATCTTGGCAACACAAAGATACAGATGCAAAGTCTTCAACCATCCCATCACGTTCAGATGAATCACAGTTTCAAGGTGCTCGTGCATCTTGGCAACACAGTCAGTGCATCTTCCACCATCATCACATTCAGTTGAATCACAGTTTCAAGGTGCTCGTGCATCTTGGCAACACAAAGATACAGATGCAAAGTCTTCGACCACCTCATCACGTTCAGATGAACCACTGTTTCAAGGTGTTCGTGCATCTTCCACCCCATCACATTCAGTTGAATCACAGTTTCAAGGTGCTCGTGCATCTTGGCAACACAAAGATACAGATGCAAGTCTTCACCACCCATCACTTCAGTGAACCACTGTTCAGTGTTGGTCTTCCACCATCAATTCATATGAATCACAGTTTCAAGGTGCTCGTGCATCTTGGCAACACAAAGATACAGATGCAAAGTCTTCGACCACCTCATCACGTTCAGATGAACCACTGTTTCAAGGTGTTCGTGCATCTTCCACCCCATCACATTCAGTTGAATCACAGTTTCAAGGTGCTCGTGCATCTTGGCAACACAAAGATACAGATGCAAAGTCTTCGACCACCTCATCACGTTCAGATGAACCACTGTTTCAAGGTGTTCGTGCGTCTTCCACCCCATCACATTCAGATGAATCACAGTTTCAAGGTGCTCGTGCATCTTGGCAACACAAAGATACAGATGCAAAGTCTTCGACCACCTCATCACGTTCAGATGAACCACTGTTTCAAGGTGTTCGTGCATCTTCCACTCCATCACATTCAGATGAATCACAGTTTCAAGGTGCTCGTGCATCTTGGCAACATGCAGATACAGAGTCTACAACTATCCCATCACATTCAGAGAAAACATCCAGATCAATGGTAAGAAAGATAGAATTACAAATAATTTCTCAAGGTGTGGGCAAATTTAGTGCTTTTATCTGCATTAAGTACCAAAACAGTTTATTATAATTTGTTTCATTCTCAACATGCCTGTGATATGTGACATTCTTAACTTGTTAATCATATGATATGTATGTAACAACCATGGTTTTTATGCATTACCAGTTGCTAGTTTGCTGTATTCATTGCTAAAAGTTTGAGTTTTTTTAAGTTGTCTGCAGTAAATGTGCTTCAAAATTCATGAAGGTCCTAACCTGTTTAAAATTGTGTAAAACAATTATTTTGTAATAGATAAATCTGTACTGAGAAATATTAAATTTCTTACATTTAATATAGCCTATTGATATGGTTTAAAAATTAGATGTTGTGGAACTCAAACCTACTTTGTGTGTACTTTGGGCAGTATGACTTAATAATTAATGCTTTTAGGAAATCACAACTGCAGGGAGTAGCAGGAATGAACCAATGACAATTCCAGTCAATAAATCTCAAGGAGTTTCAACTGTCTGTAACATTCAAAAAGAGAATGCTGAGTCACCTGCTGTAAATGTTTGTTCGAATTGTCCCTTGGTTTCAATTTTGGTAAGTCAATTTTTAATTTCACTGAGCCACTTCCAAAATGAAGGTACTTAGACAAACAAATCACACATTGTACAAAGTGTTTAAGTTTTAGCTTCTTCTGACTGGTTTGATATAGTTATTCTCTTTTCATGTCACTGTTTACAGCGGACAGCGCCCTTGATGTTGTTAGTTAAAGTAGGTGAAATCAGTTTTTTTTGTTCTTCGGTGTCTGTTCTGAGGCCACCACTATCTACTTGTCCGGGAAGTAATCTGTGATGACTGGACCTTGCACAAAGCTGATAATGCTGCTACTGCATTTTGTCAACCCAAGAATGCAAAAAAAAACCACATGCTTTTCATCACCAAATAAATTTGATCCTGTTGGTAAACTATAAAATCATTACGTGAATGATATGGTGGAGATCTAGATTGCCGCTCCATTGGGGCTGAGATAGAAATTCTTTGACATAATGGCTGGTCTTGTGAAGGTGCTGTTAATTATCTAACTGTACAATATTTTCCTGTGAATATTTTCACAATGCATCCTAACTTCCAGTGTAAAGGTGGGAAATTTTCTTCCTTAATAAGCGCTGAGTCCATGGAACATAAATTAGGAGTGTGATTCGTCCATTTGTAATACAGTTGTAAAGTACTTTGATACTCACATGACCACTTCTTCCAAACTGAACAACTCAATTTACATAATAAATTCCATCTCTGTTTGAATGATTTACCCCACAATAAGGTTGGCTGGTGATTCGAACATCAAGAGACGATCTCGTGTGAAAGTTTGAAATCTGAAGTTAAGCAACACTGATGAGAATCAGGTGTTGTCCTTTTCTTGAAGCAGATATCTCATAAGGCAAGCAAAGTTAAGGAATGGAGTAAAACACCAGAAGTGACAAGATTGTTCCACTTAATAGTTATTTTAATTTTTTTCTTAATGTACACAGATTTGACTTCCAATACTCAGTATGTTTTTCTTTTCAGACAGTAAATATCTTTGGTTGCGATCATAACTTCTGCACTGGTTGTATCCAGTTAAACTTTCGTAACTTTACAATTCGGGGAAATTCTAAATATTTATCCTGCCCAAAATGTAAAAGACCAGGGTTACTTGAGGATAAGAAATTTCGTCATGCTTACCTCGAAGCTCTCAGAATTGCTTTGAAGAGAATTTTGATCCCAAGTCATTATGAGCTATTCAAGGAAGTTCTGAAACACAAATTGACATCACCAAAACGCAGTGACCAGGTAAGGATTATCAATACACAAATGTGTTACAATTAAAATCATGGTTCACTCATTTTCCCAAAATTTTGAAATGTGCTTAGCTCTAGTTAAAGATATAACATTAGAAAGTTGAAAATTTATCACAATGTCAGTAATAATTATCATTTGCACATGAAGAGCTCCCTTATTGGTATAATTGTCAGATGGAAAAGGAGAGAATTATATGGTATAGTCATTGTTATATTTGAAACATGGAAATATTCTCAGACGAAGCTTGTATCTCATGACAGATGTTGTACAATCAGATACCCTCCTCTTAATGGAGGAGGATACTGACTCCACTATAGGAAAGGTGGATAGTAGTGACTACTTATCCTGTAATTTTGGTCTATTCTCTCTTCAATATTTATGTATTCTACCCATATTTTTGAGAGACTGAAAATATGTTTTCTTATATTTCAGAGTTCAGGTATTAGGAAAAGCAACTTGGAAAATGATGGGATATATCCTGGAAGCAGCTCTGATGATTTGACTGAAGCAGGTTAGAACTTAAACAATGTTCTGATCGGACTGTGTGTTGTTTCTTATTCTGAAAATGTTTTCTTTCCTCCTTCCCATTCAGAACACTGGTCAGACATGTTTCTTATAAAACAATTAAGATACCTAAGTTGTAGTAAAAAGTGAAATATTTTACACTGCACTATTGCTTCAATTGAAGGTAATTTTTATATAATTTCCCAGATGTGAACATCTCATTTTCTTTATAACACAAATATTTTGAGTCTTAGCTTGTCTCTTGACACGTGATTGCACCATTCTTTTAATGTTTTATGTAATGAAACATATTATTTTCAGAAAATCTAATTTTATTTGCCCAAATATAACTATCTGCAAAAGCCACACAAACACATGTGATGTTTTTAGTGCCACTGCCATTATAATAACAATGGGACAAATTTACATTTTTGTAATGTTACATATTATTTAGGCGGTAAGCATTAAACACCTTTACAGGGAACATGTTCGAGTATTTTTCTCCCGTCATACGAGTACAATTCCAGCACGACATATATTGCAAATGTTATAATAAGTTGTTGAAAAACTTAAAGACTGGGCAATTATAAATTATTCATTTCATAGACATGAATACCATAAATAAGAATAGTAATATTTCACCCAAAAAGAAATGTTTTGTCATATATTTTAATTTGTAAATTTTGATACTCAATTGGGAAATCTCTAAGAATGTGAATTCCAAAATTTTGTACTATTTGTATTTCCTTGGTTAATAAGGCATTGCCTTTATCAGATCTAAATTCTTTTCTCCTAATGAGTCCCATATATTTTACCTATGCTTTTATTTCATCTTGTAATTGTTTTAGTGTTAATTTTGCATTGTGAGGATGGATTTTAATCCATATTGCCCTTGCACAAAGTTGATTTTTCTGACACAGTATCTGTAACATCTTTATTCAATCGTGGTATCAGTCCATCCACTAATTTGTGCTTGCAGAAGTCTAACTGATCGACCTGCATTTATCTTTCCAGAAATGGCAGGAAGCTTCTGGCTTTAAATTTCAACTACACTCTGATCTGTAATTCACATTACTGTTCTTTACATTAATCATATCTTTTCTATGGCAAGCACTGTTCCTCATTCCACATAAATTAGCATCTTTCAGAAATGAAAAATAGTTGGGGCCCATTCTTTTAGCTTTTCTGTATTAATTTGTGCAACCAAATACAGCACACAATTGCAATATTTATCTTCTTTAAATACATGTGCACAATATATCAACATAAAACAGTTTCCTTCTACCAACAAATGACTAATACAACAAAAAATTCCAAAGGAAAATTTTTGGTGCAACAACCATGAGCAGCTTGCGTCCCATGTGATGTCACGTGCAGAAGACAACCAAATTATGTTCGACATCTGTCTCGCCTTTATACTTACACCATGGGATCACCTACAATTTACTAATCACATTAATTTACACAATGTCTGTACTTCAGTGTTTCCTAATTTTCTTTGTTCCTTCTGCCTCTATATTTGCTAACAGTGTTTGCAGTAACATGTGCGGTATTTAATTACTACTTTCAACACGTGCAATATTTATGTATTTTATTTCTCCTCTTGCTTCCTCTGTTAATAATTATTTTTAAAAAGTGATTGCACGAACTAAAAATAAGTGTATTACATGAGATTATTATTATATGAAGTGTTTCCCAAGAGTTTTAACACCATATTTGCTGGGTCCAGCACCATGCAACTTTTTCATGTTTATGAGGATGAAAGCAAAGTTGAAAGTAAGTCGTTTAAATAACTTAGATTAAATTGATAAGAAATTTCAAAATGTCCTTGTGTCACTTAGGACAGCCCATTTTGAGGAGTGCTTCCATTTATGACAGAAATGTTGGCTACATCGTGACAAATAGTGACTGTTTTGAGGGAAGCAAAAAATTTTTGATCTGAAATAGATATTTTTTGAAAAATTATTCCTACAACTTTTGGGTAACACCTCACTTATTTGGAAAATGTAGTCTGTGTGTTGTCATTAATTTGTGAACTTAAATCAAATTTTATGTGAATATGGTTTAATTTGTTTGTTACAAGATTTCAGTTCAATTAATAGCTAGATACAGTCTGAGTAGATCAGTGTTTCCAACCTTTCCTATTAACTTGATGCCCCCCATTCAATTTTTTAATATAAAAATTAAATTATTATTCCCTAAATAAAGCCTACTTACAACTTGATCAGGACAAAAACTTTGGTTTCAGCAAGCAATCACCAGGGGGAAAAAGACAGGAAGTAAATATTCTAAACATAAGATAGACAAATAAATTTCAAGAATTTCAATTTAAGATATTTTTTTGTAACATTAGAATTATTAGTATCTATTATTTAATGATTTCAACATTTCAGCTTCTGTCTCATCTTTCCCATTTGTAAAGATAAGACATGTACACTGTAGTTATTGTCCGAAAAAGCATGAACTGTTCTTTCACTCTCCAAGTACATTTTTTAAAGTTTCAAGTGTGACTCTATGGAGAGTATAACTCTTAATAAACTCGAACACGTTTTCATTTTGAACAAGTAGAATGTGGTTGGTTTTTAAATTCTAGATATGCTCATTTTTGGAGCAATCAAATTTCTCTCAAGTGAGGCATGGGACCCACAGGTATAGAGATGCTTAAAAGTTAAATTAATACATTTCAAACACGATGTTTCTTGCACTCTGTGGACCTCATAGGTGAGATGAAACATTTGACCCATGAGGTCCATAGGACATACTGTCTGAATGTGACCATTAATTGAACTTAAATTATGTGCAACTCTTTGAAAAATGAATCTGGGATTTATGTTTATGTTAAATTTCTCTAAACTTGAAGGGACTTGGGCTCAGTTATTGAATGGAAACTAAGAACAAACATACCCGACTTGAATTTAAAAAGTACTAATATGACAGTGCGACATTCCTCCAGTCTTGAATATCTAAGCTAGGCTTAATTGTGGACTTAACATCTGTTGAGACACAGTTGAATGGTTCCATGTTACTCAGTTAATTTCTGTTTTCAACATGTACACACGTCATACAAATAACACATGTGTGGCACTTGTATTGTGTCACAGTTAATAATTCTCAACTCAGCACCTGAGATAATTATAAAAACAAAGTTTTACAGTTTCAGTACCAGAAGGCACCTAATGTAGTCTGTTTCTCACTTACTAAAATGGTTCTGGAAATTTGTGTTTCAGGCATAGAAGAATGCGAGATGGCAGCTGAAGACTGAATTGTTGACACCAGCTGAAACCTTGGTATCACAAGAATCCTTTATGTTTTATGATGGTAATCTAGGGAATGACCATTTGTCCATAACAGCTTAGAGAACTTTTTTCTTCAAACAATTCATTTTCTGGTACATAAATGAGTCTTGGTTTTTGTCTCTACACAAGGCATTCATCTTTCCACGACATTTGCGTTCCCCTCCTCACTCCTTTGTTTCTAGGATGCAGTTTGTTATTCTGGGCAGTCTTCATCTCTACCCAGGAATTCTAGCAGCTTAGTGAAAAAAGAAAAACAAGGAGCAAAGTCTGGATTGTAGACTGGATGGTGGAAAACTATTTATCCATATTGAACAATTTGATGACCCGCCTTAATAATTTCAGTGTCTCACCATACTAATTTGCAGAGAACACTGTTTGATCCCATGACTATTCTTCGGCAGAGTCTGTTTTGCATCAATCAGTCATTGCTTCCAATTTCACCATTAAGGAACAATCAAAAAAATTTTCTTCTTCTAATTCTTCAAATCATCCATGATGAGAATCTGGGTCAAGTTTCATCTTGCACGTTTATTTGTCCAATCCTCCTCTCAGAAACATATATTCCAGAAAAAAGTTAAAAATATTTTGCACATACAGGCCCATTGAGAAAATATGTCAGAAAATCTAATGGATCTTAACTACTGGATGCGAGTCAAATTGCATGGTCAATATTTCCTGAATTACCATCATATCTATATTATATTTTTGACTTTGTCTATTATGTCAGTTTCATCTTACTCAAATGTAATAAACATGTTTACAATATTTTACGTCTAATTTTTTTCTTTCGAGTTATCTCCAGTTTTCTGTATATATCATATCAATTGCCTAAGACCTGACTACAAACTCGTTCTTGTCTGCACAGTCAAAATGGAACAACAAATGGAACATTGGCCACACAATACAAATAAGCTTGCACAAACCAAATTTGTGGAAACTATTTGAGAGCTGTAGTGTTAAATTTCTTCAGCACTGTGGCCAATGGAAGTCGTTTTTAGTAGGGCCATTATTTTGTTACTCACTGTCTTGGAGAAAGAGTTCTATATTTGGCTTAATAGAGGGGAAACGAAAATATTGGAGTGTAGAATGGGAAACCGTGGAATAATAAAGGTTGTTAGATTGGGGAGGGATATTTTGATGGAAGTTAAAGAATTCTGTTACTTGGAAAGCATAATAACTAAGAGTAGGATAGCACAGGCTTTCACAAAAAAAAGGAATCTACTTGCAGGTAATATTAGGAAATCGTTGCTAAGTGTTCTTACAGTGTATGGTTTTATATGGGTGTGAATCATGAACAGTAGGAGTTACAGAAAGGAAAATAATAGAAACCTTTGAAATGTGGTGATATAGGAGAATGAGATGGGTGGATTGAATCACTAATGACTAAGTTCTAAATATAATAGAGGACGAACAAACAATATGGAGGATTAATAGGCCACGTTTTCAGACATGAGGGTATTGTAAAATTAGTATTAAAAGGAAGTGTATGGGGTAAGAACAGATGAGGGAGGCTGAGGATGGAATTCGCTGTACACATTACAGAGGATATGGGATGTGCTAATTATGTGGAAATGAAAAGGCTTGCACAAGATAGTGCTTTTACAATATGAAATATTCGAACTACATTTTCTCAGCTTCTAGTACTACTTGCACTTTACATTATTTGACTACAGACACGAAAGTACAGAAAAATGTCCCTACCTGTATCAGATAAAGTTAGGTGTACTTGTGGATGCTTTACTCTCTCTGGTTTTATGGTTCTCACATACCAAGGCGCCTTCACATCTTATGGGAGGTGCATGTACAGACCTTGGGCATATGGTAAGAGTTGTTGTCTGCTGCTCAGCAGTATCAGTCAGCCAACTGACTCCTAAAACGTGTGGAGACACAGAGAAGGAAATGCTGTGACCCCACAGCAAACTTCTGTCATTCAGAAATGTGTGCGAATAGTTCCCATCTACCTGATGCAGGATTTCTCTGAAACTATTTTAGGTGAACCACAAGGTAGGTTCCTTGAACTATTGTCTGAGGGCCCTAGTCAACCCTTAGCTACAGCGCTCTACCTTCCACATTCTCCCTTTTCAGTTCCCTTCCTATGCCTTTAAAGGGTAGTTGCCTGTTTCGGGATTACCCTAATGTAGCCTATTTCTTAAAGAGAGCTTGACCTACATGATGCAGGTTTTCTATGGTTTGCCCTGCATCTCGTTCAGGTGAATACTCGGTAGAATCATTAAACTAGTCAATCTGTCTGCCTCATCACCTTCCTATGCTATTAAAGGAATTTCCGGTTACTGGATCTCCCACACATAGCCCATTAACACACCCCCGTCCCCCTTACCCCTCAAATGCGCTGGGAATAAAGTAGACTTTCATAGCTGACATTGATAATGGCAGTTTTTAAAGTGGTTTATTTGTAATCCACTCTGAGGAACTGCACAGATAGTTGTAGAAATGGTGTGTTATTATTTTTGTCAATGTAGTAATGTGCAAGTCATTTATGCTTATAATTAATTAATTCTTAGCAGACTTCTTGGCCACCATATATTGTTATTAACAGCTGTTAGATAGGATTTCCATCCTAAAGTATAGATTGGTAATATTTGTTATTTAAATTGATCCCTTGGATTGAATGCTAGAGAAATCATTTGTAGAAAGTACATTAGTTTCAACAAATATATATATAGGTCTAAATTTGGTGGTGACTTTGGCATGGATTTATACCTGAACAGCCAACTGTACTACCTTTTACAAGAAATAAAAGGATGACCAAAAAGTCAGCATGTAAATATATTACTATTTATTCACAAAAGCAATGATTCATCTCCATTTTGAGACTTCCTGAGGCTTACTACTAACATAATATTACAAAAATTAAATATGGGTTCTATATTACAATTTTTTAATTTATATATTAAAACAAGGTTCAAAACATACAAATTTAGGAATTATCATTTTACTCCTTGACTCCCTCAGCCGAAAAGGTGATTGAATTTACATGGGAAGAATTTGGTATTGTGGACCATCTCCGGCTACGGCTCAAATGATGTAGTAACAATGAGTGCTTTCGGCAGTTTAATTTTAACAATGGAGAAAAACTTTAAACCACTAGAACAAAAGAGTATCATAAATTTTGTTCAAATTATTCGTGTCATTTCTAACATTGATTGGAAGAGGGTTGCACCTGATAAACAACATTTCACTCATAATTCTCGACGAGTAATTATTTTCTTCGTCTAAAATTTTCACATTTTGCCAATCGAAATTGTGATTATTGATGTATATGTGTTTGGACACAACTGTGTACTTTTGAATGTCTAATTTGCGGTTGTTTTTATGTTCCCTAATGTGAGTTTTAAAAGCTCTTTTAGTTTGTCTAATATACAATGAATTACAATCTCATCATCATGGACTGCAGGATTAAAGGCTAGGTAGGCCTGTTCCTGTTTGGGCACTAGATCTGGAATACATTAGTTTTCCATGCATCACACTCTAAACAATTAATTTAGTTGATAGCATTATGCCTTTCCAGAAAGTTAACTTTGTCTTTAATATTTTGAACAAAATTTAAATTATTTATTCATTTCAAAACAACATCTAGACTGTAATTATGAAACAAGTCAATTAGTTTATATTACATGTTCGCTACATATGGTAAAATTATTAAATTCATTTTTGGCATTTAATCTTTTTAACAAATAAATTATTGTCAGAATACTTGATTCTATTCAATCTAATTTTGACATGTTTGTTAATGAAATTGATTGGGTATGAATTTAGTAACAGAATATTGGTTACTTTATTTAGATTTTCCCTGCAGTATTTGTGATGTGACAACTTGACAGCCTTATCTACCAGTTTATAGCTTTCTTTTAAGCAATGGTATAATTAAGAACTTGTAGCGACATGCATTGAAGTTCAAAGAGTAGCGAAGCAAAGAACTTCAGTGGCTGACGCGCGGAATGGTAGTTCTTTTGCCGCAACAATGAATCTAAGTTTTCTGGAGTGGTCTCGGATTTAATATATGTGTAACTCTGTACAAACATGAGCTGTAGTTAAATAAAACGTTGTAGATGTTATATTATTGCGCGTTATAAATCACATAGCAATAAACTCTTCCTGTGGTAAAGATTCTAAATACCTGATAAGAATGAGGTGAATCCAGTGCCCAAACACTACCAAATTTCCAGAACGTTACTTACACATTTACGGCGTTTGAGATATTTCCTATGATCTCAGGTTCTTTTCCACATTCTGACTCAACACTGCTGACCTGACATCTCAAATTACTGATGGATCCCTACATTTCTTGTAAACAACACGCCAGCGATCTATATCAATGGGTGAACATGTTGCAAAATATTGTTATGTAAACTATTGTTCTCCTTAGTGAGTAAGACATCTTGAATTTCCAAATACCAAATTCACAGCATTAATAAAACTATACTTTGCCCGTACCAGGAGGCAGTTAAAATTACAGTTGAATAATTTCATTCAGTCAAAACCCCTGAAAATTCAAGTTCTCCATGATGGGTTATGAGCCATTTATAAGCTGATCTGCTGTGGTGTAAGTGGTCAGTGGCATTGCCTCAAATCACAGAGGTCCTGAGCTCAAATCCCAGTCAGTACGTGGATATTGTGCATGTCTCTCCTAATTTCAGCATTATCACCAAACTCGGTCCATGGTCAAACTTCCACTTGGTCCAGTGATTAATGTTAACACTGCCTCAGAAGGCTACACACATTAAAATGTTTGCCTGAAAGTTAATTAATTCTCTTGCAATTTTTTTAAAAAACAGCTGGTTATAATATGAATGGAAAAGTGTCAACTACATCCAAACTACCACTTACCGTGCATAAAATCCAAAGGTCAAGTTTCCAATAAATTGCTTTACTTTAATTAAGACTCTTGACTAACTTCATCTTCATCCAAGTGAAAGTTTTAGAATTTCAAAGTAACACTTTGGTGAATAGGAAATCTCAAATTTGAGTTGAACTAATGGAAGTTTTTGAGGAAGAGGAAAAAACAGATGAAATTTAAAAAACTTTAATATAATTGAAAAATTAACACTACCCATAGAATGTTTTTGTTACAATATCATTTATTCAGTAACACAGATTAAAACAATTTCAAATACAGTTTTTCAAGTCTTTATGTAAATTTTAATATTCAAGGACAATGTTTTAGGATCAAGTTGGCTAAGTAATCCTCGTAGTGATACCTGAAGAAATAAAAAGAATAAATTATTAATGAATTAGGGTATATAAATATTTATTCTACAGTTAATTTTGAGAAACATATTAACACACATGAAGAGGAAGTTCTATATCAAAGCACCTGACTATTTGAACATTCTATACATTAACTTTCAGCAAACTGGCCACAAGCAGAAGAACTTTGTTTCTTCTGATGATGGAGACGATTGCCAAAATAATTCGAAAAACTTCCACTTATCCTAAATTTTATTTCCTTTCCATTCCAATTATTTTGACAATGTCACTTATTTATAATTTAGTTTGTCTTTATTGGTGCAACTGTCATGTTTCATCTGACGCTCTTGGTTTTTGCAGGACGGTCTGAACTGATGCTACTTCATCAGGTTACAAAACAAACCTTTTAAGGTTGGTGAGGGTGTGAGGCAGTACAGAGCTGTGAAATTTATTCATTTGAATGTTAACTTGTAACTGGACAGAAGCTCAAAGAAAGAGAAGAAAATCTGAGATTACAAAAGCAGATTGATGTTATACATATCATAGAGACTGAATATTAAATAATAAGAAGAGGGAATTGAATGTGAAGCAGAGAAAGTGTTGGATAAATGTGTTATTTAAAGTCAAGGACATATAAGACGAAAAAGTCAAAATAATAATAAATTGGATGCAAAAGATAGTGGGCATAGACTGTTGGGGAAGTACAAAAATGCGAATTTTTGAGAGCCAAATCTCAATTTCTTTAGACAGCATGTCTGAACGCTGTGGCACTCAGCCACAAATTTAAATTATGGTTCATCAACCAGAGAACAATTGACACCGAAGAACTACCTCTCTCACTTACCTCCTGATAAATCAGATGCTGAGCTCTCTTTCCAACATATCCTTAAGTCCAGTCATTCCCTTTCACTTCTTTTACCTTCCTCCTCTGGTACTTGGGTGTGTTCTGTTTGGATGTTTATCAATTTCTCTTCCATTATTTTCCATTGTTATGATCTATCCTTGAGAGAGATTTGTTGGGTGTTGATTGTTGCCATAACTTAAATTTGTGACTGAGCCATGAAGCATGACCTCTTGGAAATTCACATTTTTGTACTTCTTTGCCAGTTGATGCCAAATATTATTTTAAGGTAAATCAATGAATCCCTTTCCTATTTCATTTTCCCCACGATACATGTTAAAGATGTAACTTTGTTGAAACATAACACATCGGTCAATAAGTCAGTAGGATAACAAATGAAACACAGTTTTTTCGGATTTTATTCATCGACATAATTTCCTACAAGAGTGATACAATCTGTCCAATGCCTCTCTAGCTTTCTGATACCAGTTTTGTAGAACGAATTGTCTTTCGACTCAAAATACACCTCAGTTGCGGAAATTACCTCTTCATTTGAGCCGTATCTTTTGTCAGCGAGCATTTTTTTCAGGTCTGCGAAGAGCCAGTAGTCACTGGAGGTCAGATCTGGAGAATACAGTGGGTGCGGAAGCAATTCGAAGCCCAATTCATGCAATTTTGCCATTGTTTTGATCGATTTGTGGCACGGAGCATTGTCTTGATGAAACAGTATTTTTTTCCTCTGCATATGTGGCCGTTTCGCAGCAATTTCTCAATTCAAGCAAGGGTATATAATAGTCGGTATTGATCCTCATTCCCTTCTCAAGGTAGTCGATGAACAATATACCATGCGCATCCCAATAAACTGAAGCCATTACCTTGCCCGCCGATGTTTGAGTTTTTGGTCGCGGTTCTGCCACTGCTGTCCACTCAGATGATTGCCGATTTGACTCTGGTGTGAAATGGTGGATCCATGTTTCATCCATTGTCACATACCAATGCAAAAAATCCTTCTTATTGTGCCGAAACAACTCCAAACAGGTTTCCGAATCATCGGTACGTTAATGTTTTTGGTCCACAGTGAGCAAACGCAGCACCCACTTCGAAAAGAGCTTCCGCATCGACAAATGTTCATGCAAAATTGTGTGCACACCGCCTTTCGATATCTTTAGTGTGTCTGCTAACTATTGCAACTTCACTTTAAGGTTGGACAAAAGATTTTGGCCTTCCACTGCGTTGCAAGTCCTCAGTCGAGCTACGACCACGTTTAAACTCGGCAAACCACTTCTCAACCATTTGTCTCGACGGAGCAGATGTTTTCTCATTCACGAAATTCGGATTTTTCCATGATTTTAAAAATAACAAAAGTAGCGTCACTTCGAGTACTGTAGCTTGTAAACAAAGAGTCAGAATGTCATGAAATTTTAACACGCCGCTTTTGAAGGTTAGTACCATGTGCCCATAACATTGGTTTGCTCAAAGAGGTGCCATCTGTGGGTCATCCGATGGACTTATTGACCGATGTGTTAATTCTGAGTGCCTGTCAGATGTTAAATGGTAGAATGTTTTCAATGTGTATGCCATATGGCAATACCCTAATGTCACAATACCTAACAAGCTTTGGAAGATCAAGATGCTGTAGAAATACTTTTAGGTGATTATTCATCAAACTGCATTCAAGCAGGTCCTCCACAACCTGAAATGTGTATATCACTAACTAAATAAATAATTTGGTCATTCAGTATCAACAACATGCAAGACCACCGGATAAATTGATCTGATAATTTGTGATTTTCACTATGGCCTCATTTCCTGAACACCATTATGTTATTGAAATAAATAAAAAGATGGCCAATAAGTCAAGCGACATTTCGTCTCCATTTTGAGACTTCATCAGGCATAAAATTTAGTAATTCATCATATTTACTCAACTCCCTCAACCAAAAAGATAATTTATGTAAATGTGAAGAATTTACTGTTGCAGATCATCTCCAGTGGCAGTTATGGCCAAAATGAAAATTCAGAAAATTATGTAGTCATTATGTTATTGACTTATTGGTGACTTAAAAGAAAGGTTATCCCAGAGGGAAAGAAAAGCATGGCAGGTTCTCAGAAATGTCTCCAGATTGAATATTCAACTGAAATAGATCCAAATTTATCAAGAAAGACATGACCCAACTGAACTTCATTGTAAAGTGTATTCCAGAAGTGTATTATCCAATACCACAACCTACAAGTTGAAGTGTCCCAAGATAACTAATGTCCACAACCTTATTTAAATATACCATATCTACTTCCATAAATTAATAAAATAACAAAGAAATATTGCTTACTTGCAAAGTCCAGAGTGGAAAGAATTTAAATTACATCCATAGATCTCTCTGAATATGCATGAATTTGATCTTGATTCAACTTTTACAAAATTCACTTTCTTCCTCTGAAAGAAACAGAACAATTGTTACATCAAATTTGGCAGCAGATTGCAAGCCGAAAACCAGAGTGTAATAGATTAATATCACACTAGTTTCAAAGCTTCTAGTGGGTATCTCGTGAAGGACATTCAATTGACAGCACAGGTTTAGAGTGAGATATTCAGCCAACAATCGTTTAACATGACTCAACTAACCCAAGTAGAAACATTCCAAAAAGGAATTTTGAAAAGGTTACTGTCACACACCTTTCATTTAGTTACACAAATCAGAAATATAGATTTTTGAAAATTGAATTGTAGTCATCTATTCTACAAGGTCCAAATTTGTTATTTTGAATCAATTAAGAACTATCAAATTGCACTGAAATAGCATGGAGAGTCCTACACAGAAATAAAATTATATAAGAGTGAAATTTAATGCCACAAGTGTATATATCAAAACTGCTATGAGGTACTGAATGAATTGGTGTGAAATAAAACAGAATAAATGAGCTGGAGGGTTCTTTCATGTTTACAACAGATAAAAAGATGGCCAAAAAGTCATCATATAATTTAATCACTTTTTATTCAAAAGTGACATTTCATCACCATTTTGAGAGTTCCTCAGGTGTAAAATTTAGCAATACATCATATTTACTCCTTGACTCCTTCAGACAAAAATATTATTGAATTTATGTGTGAAGAATTTAGTGTCACACATGGACCATCTCCATTTCAGCTGTAACTGTTACTTTTGAATAAATAGTGACAAATTGATATGCTGACTTTTAGGCCGTCCTTTTATTAATTGTAAATTTTAAAGTCAGAGAACTATGTTGTTCTTTCAAATTTTTACTAAAAGAGCTAAATATGAGGATTAATAGATGGTAAACCAAGGTAGGTAAAGCAGTGGAATAACAAAGGCTGTTATATTGGGAAGGGATATTTTGAAAGAAGTTTAGGAAATCTGCTACTTTGGAAGTATAACAACTAGAGTAGGATAGCACATGAAAGGAAGGCTTTCACACTCACACACACACAAAAAGAATGTTTTGAATTATATGAGTGGATAGAATCACTAATGAGGAACTTCTAAGCAGAATAGGGGAAGAACAAACAATATAGAGGACATTGACCAATAGAAGGGATAGATTAATAGGCCACGTTTTAAGACATGGGCGTCTTGTAAAATTAGCATCAGAGGGAAGTGTGTGGGGTAAGAACAGAAGAGGGAGGACAAGGATGTGATACACTGAGGGTGGATGTGGTAGTTATGTGGAAATGAAAAGGCTTGCACAAGATAGGGTTGCATCAGACCAGTCTTAGGACTGAATACCACAACACCCACGTAATCACAAGATTCTCTTACTAAATAGAAGAACTTACTATGTAAAAAAAAATTAGCCCATTTTTAATTCTAGTTTTATCATTTCTTTTTTTTTACCATAATGTGTGATTCTATTCAAAATATATCACATATATTATCATCTGTAAAAATAATTTAAATAGCACCATTAACAGGCAATCACTAAATTAGAACATTACAAAAACAATTTAAAGGGGTCAAACATTTTGACGTGAACTTAGGGTTTTTGCATTATATATTTGCATTAATAAGAAGTTCTTGGGATTCTAACCCGGTGAAAATATTTTCATAACATGACATTTTGACAGTGGTCACTACATTACAGTGTATTCACCTGGTTTGAATCCTAAGAACTCCTTGTTAATCACTTAAACTGTTTTGTTTGGTAATAAAATATTTGCAGCCCTACTATACTTTAACACACTATGCTTTACCTTGAGTATGGATTCTAAACTCTCAAACCCCTTCTTCTTTTGTATGAAGTCACAGACATCTTTATGATGCAAATGGAAATTTGTTCGAATGAAACAATTTCTTTCACATCGTTTCCAGTACCATGCCTTGCACGTTCCGCAGAAATAAGTCCGACAGTGGGGACACTTGATAGGCTTGTTTGGCATTCGAGTTAAATCACAAAAGTACATACATTGTGGACACGTTGTCTGACTCTGTTCTACATAATCATTCACAGAGTTTCTTACAGAATTCACATCTGAAATTCCTGAAGCAGAGATATTCTGGAAATGTAAAATAAAATTCTTCAGTAAAGATTTGTAAGGTCATTTCCAAACCATAAAATTTAAAGTAAGTTGAAGTTGACTTTCTCTAAGATTAACACAACAAAATGAGTGTTCAAATCCTGACTGTTAAATATATGGAATTTGCCACAGGACCAGTGGTGGCTCATGAGTATTTAAAGTTATGTGCTACATCACCCCAAGACAAAGTTTAGGAGAATAAAGATATTAATAATACTACTAAATCTAGAGGGTTGTTAATACTCCATGCTACATTTGTAATTTCATCTCAATCATGTGTAAAATTGTAAAAATATAAAACGATATTGACGCAAAATCCTAACATGACAGTATATTTTCTGATTACATATTTTAAATAAAGAAACTTAATTTTATGATTTTAGAGTTTCTTAAAGTTACAAAACAAATAATTCCTCCTAAATTAATTCATGTGCTGTAGCACATATGCACCAGCTGCCACTGCACAGGACACTTGGATAGTAAAATAAGAAAAGAGGCAGCATCCCATATTCTGATTTAAAATTAAACAGCAAAGTATGAAATAAAACTGTGTATAAACTTAGCTTTAGTTTTGTAACCTTCACTGAGGAAAGAAACTACCTAAATAAATAGTGTGGGAAATTGAGATATAACATTTTGGATTTGCATAGGGCCAGTGAACTAAGTAAAATATTTAAAACGAGTTATTGTCTTATTAAAACATATTCCAGTTATGAATGTGTCAGAATACTTACTTGTGTAAGGCAACGTGAGAAAGTTTCAAAAAGTTTTGGACTAACAGCATGTCTCAAGGTAATATTGAACCCTAGAGTATTGTTCATAAATTCTAATTTGGCTTCTCTGCTGTAGTGCTTGTAACAAATATCACACATCAATTCCAGAATATTTTTTGATGATATAACCTTATTCACACACTCGAGGCATCTGGGGTGCTCACACAAATACACCTGAGACTAAATTATGGACAAAATATCATAAAATTATATTTTTTTTCAACTGCTTTAACAATTTTAACTTTTTTCTCACTTATAACCAGTTTACTTATTTATTGTATAATTAATATTTCAGATAATTTATGAATATGGTCATATAAGAATGAGGAAACAGGAAAATGTGTTTATTTTCAAAACTAATATGATTAATTACTAAAATACTGGTTTACAAGTGTAAAAACTACCGAAACATTGAAATTATGAAAAAACAATAGTAACTTACATCTGGTGTAATTTGATGGTTGCAGCTAGTTTGCAATTGATTATAATTTTCTTGATCATTCTGCTTGGCAATCGTATAACTTCTCTGGAAATAAAATAAAGATCAAAGTTTCTCATATGACTGCAACAACTGTAATCAGACTGTTATGAAAAATACATCTAGACAGAAATCAATACAACTTGTTACTGTAGCCAGTAACTTTTATTCTAACAAACTAACTGTAACTTTGATGCATTCTGAGCAAATTGTGATGAGCTCAAATTTCAACTTTTTGCATATAATTGAAAACTTTGTTTCTATAATAAGAAAGTGAATATAAATTTTAAATATCAAATGTGAACTAAAATACATTCGTCAGATTTTTCAACTGGCAAATAAGCCTTGTAACATTTCTGACAAAGAAGACATTCTCTAGTCATCAACATATGGAAAGGAAAGGCAGAATTTGCTACTCTCGTAGGAGAATAGTTTCCTTGAAACATCATTAATTTATACAATCTATATAGTACTCACAACCAAGGATTTCCAATATGGTGGTATTTTGTACAAGTCAATGATGTGACGTTAGGCTGTCCACTTTCACAT
This sequence comes from Eucriotettix oculatus, assembly GCA_034510155.1. Taxonomy (NCBI): domain Eukaryota; kingdom Metazoa; phylum Arthropoda; class Insecta; order Orthoptera; family Tetrigidae; genus Eucriotettix; species Eucriotettix oculatus. The sequence goes on from CM067376.1 coordinate 12,572,402, forward strand.
GCTATAGAAAATTATTATTTGGAAGATTTTGAAGAAAAGGAATTGCACAGAGCACCTCTAAAACCAAATTTTTTTCATATATGCAGAAAATAGCCATATCGAAGACATGAAGTGGATTGTTTCCTCAATTATCGTATTGACATACATACTATCATAAAGTTCTCAAAGGAATCTGAGAAGAAAGGAGTGTTACACTTCCTAGATATGTCTGAAGCAATGAAACAAGTCATAATTTCTGAATACTTGATGTTTACTTAAACAAAGCCCCAATTCTTTACAAGGCTTAATGCTACAAGGACAACATAATACACTGAGATAATAAGTATAATGTCAAGCTATAATGTGCTTAACAGGGATTCTGGATTCCAGCTAACCAAATACAAATGGTTGAACTCGGACAGAGTCCAGTGAACATCAGACCAATCTGAGATCACTGTGCCAAATCACCTGCCATAAATGCCACTACTCACTTAATGAACCAAGGAACTTCATCATCCAAAATTTTTCTCATCTTGGTTTTAAACCAAGGATTTCAAAATTAAGGTTCCCATAAGCCATAACGGTCTGCCTTGGGGAGGGAGGTGGGGGGAGTCGTCCCAGGTTCCCTACAACAAACCCTGACTCATGTTATTGGAAGGGTGTGGGACAAGTGTCCAGGTTTTTAATCCCTTCCTATGCTATTAAGTGGGAGTGGCCACCATTCAGATGTCCTCATGTAGCCTCTCACCCTCAAACAGACCAATACTTTTGTCTGAAGATGATCAGGTGCAAGCCGTTGAAATGTCACTCATCAAATGTACAACATGGTTTGAAACCTAAGTGAAGTTTGTTAATAAAAAATTAATTATTTTCCATATAGATTATGGCATCAAATCATTTTATTTAATTTCATCAAGTATTTTAATTTCATTACTTCAACTGATAATGAGTATTTTTAGTACTTTCAGAATGTCATAAGTGATTCATAATAAAATTTCATAAAATAATTGTAACAATATCTTACACTATTTAAGTTATCTTCTCCAAAAACCTTTTTCACATAGTTTTTAAACTTTTCTTCGAATAATTGTAGCACCTCCATATTCAAAGTAACCCTGAAAGTTGTGCGGAAGGATTCAAAGTATTTGAAAAATTCTTCCTTTGACTGCAACTGAGGTTTGAAGCAGAGTGTGCAGACACAGTCAATAACATCCTTATTACGTATTATGTCCGTAAAGATAAAGGTTACACAGGAAATACAGCCCTGGTGTTCACAGTTGATCATCTTATAGGTCTGTAAAACATTTGTAGTTGTCACATTAACAACACACTTTATTAATAATTCCAACAATAAGAAATAATTATAAATACAGTCAGCCATTTTCACAGAAAATTTTGAACAAAATAAGTTAAGTTAAATGGACAAAAAAATTTTCTGTGAGATTCTGATTGTACTTTGGTTGCACTACTGATTTGTAGAAGAAATGTACATTTAATTTTACTTATCTTGTTCACATTGTCTGTAAAAAAAATAGCCAACTCTATTTATAAAATTAAGATAACAGACATTATTGAAGTGCATATAACGTATTATATTTCTAATCAAATTGAAATGGCAATGCATAAAAAACAATTATGATATGATATTAGTAAATTAACTTATTTGTGTGGCTGTAATCTAAAGCATATTGCTCATTAAATGTCTCCTAAAATGTTAGGTTTTCTCATGAACAATTGAAGCAAGGCATACTCTTCTTCCTCCTCCTTAGCTCTGCAGCCGATTCAGGGTCTTGGGCTACTGGGTCGACTGCGGACTGTCATCTTACATGACATATTAAAAAAATGGAGTGTTATTGATTCGCCAACAGTCTTAATCCCCATTCTCCGTGACCATGAGGGCACAAACATCCAGACCCGTGCCAGGATTCAACCCAGGGACCTCTGTACTGTGAAGCAGTGACACTAGCTACTAAACCACAGGTCAGCCAAGGCATAGTCATCCAAAAATAACTCGTGTTATCTTACATAGCCCTTGATCAGCTACTGCTCCTTCTCTAAAAAGACTTAAAATGCAGCTTTTGACCTTCCTGATTGGGATCAACGTATCTGCACAATCTCTCATTTAACTAACCCTCTGATCAACTGACTGATTTTCACAATTTCAACTGAGCCACTATTTGTGTGTTACCTTCTATATGGGAATTTTGTCAATGTCATGAAGTGATTACGACTCTAGGCCATGGCATTACACAACTTTATAAAATATAAAAATTTACAAAAAATGGTAATGAAACAGTTTGTTCCATTGCATTATATAACTGCATAGCTGACAGTCATATCTTTCAGCTACACTACATTACCTTGAAGAAAGGGGCTCTGGCTGTTGAAAAGTTGACATGTTGCTGCTTTTCAGGTGAGTGATTAATGATTTAAGGTAAGCTAACTTCTCTTTCAGACAGTGTATTAATCTGTTTTTCCTTTGTAAAGTATTAAACACTTTCTGACTAATTGCCTACAGCTATATGAAAGAGTGAGTGTGTTTATTTAAGAACTGACTTCATGCTGATCTGTTTTTGCCCTATTCTGACGTATAGTCTCCATTGTAATTTACGTGCAATTTCATATTAGTCTAGAAGCGCATGAGGCTGAGTTTATGTTCTTTAGGAGCAATGGTAGAAGTATAAAGTTTATTCTGGTAAATTTCAGTATGTATAATATGTAAAATGCTTAAATGGGGGCATGGAAAACTGTAGTAAAATGAAAAAATATGTACATGCATAAATAAATTGTGAGATTAATGCAGAAATACTAACCTTACCACACATTACAGTACAAAATGAACATGTCTCTTTTGAGCTATTGAAGTATTGTTCCAATCTTAATTGTTCTAATGCCTTATTATCTGTTCCTGTTACTGTTTGTGCCCTGTTGTTATTATTGCCTGAAGTTGTGGCTGTAGCTTCCTAAAATAAATCATTACTTTAATAAGATACACACAAATGTAATAAATTAGCTAACACTGTTTATATTAAATAAATAAACAGAGTAAAATGCATACAAACACTTTTTGTGTACTCATTTCAACATTTTGAATTAAGTGATATTGCACGGAGCTTATGGAAGAGCTGAATTACCAGGGGTGTGCAATAGGTCATGATTTGCACATAAATTATAATATCGCAATATTTTATGGCACCTTTAATAAAATTACTTTCTTTGTGATGTTCCATAATATTATTTAGCTGAGTCCTATTTTAATATGAATCTAATTGTGTAAATTTTCAGTACTTTTTAAAATTTTAGTTTAACTGAAAGTTTATTGACTATTATAATGCTGAAATTGACTCCATTCTGTGTGTGACCGACAGTTTTTGTATAAGTTGCTGAACAAGTATTTGGAACAGATGAGTTGCCAATTGATTTTATGAGCTGGTTTGCATGACTCCAATGTGCCCATGTTGTATTAAATTTGTTTAGAACTGAATTGGTTGTCAATAATTCATCATTATTTATCATAAAAACATTTAGTTATGGAGATTTGGAATGAAACAAATCTTCTAACATTAAGCAAGTAACAATATTCCCCAAGAATTATACTAATCTGATGTTTGCAGTACAAATTACTGCTCTAATAATGTATACGTATTAAGGAAATAATGGCAAACTAATTCAATGAAAACAATTGAAAGTGCTGCGGAAAATTTGACTATGTATTGATATAGCACTAAATTAAGTTATGTACAAAATCAAAACATTAAGAAACTTTTAATTATAAATTGAATTTAAATATATATTTTAATTACCATGGGTGTTACAGGAACAAAGTTTGTTGTGAAATGATTCGAGTATAAAGGTGCAGAAGTGGTAGGTTCTGAGATTTGATCATTTCTATCATAAATTTTTCCTTGTGCTCGTGAACGAGTCACAACTCCAGTGTTTGAAACAGATGCATTGTCACACAATTTCACTGGGTTAGTTTGTGAGTTTCCAATATTTCTATGCTGTTGCTGCAAAAGAAAAATTAAATACAAGTTTAAGATTTGCAAAAAAAAAGCTTGTAAAATGAATTATGTTGCACAATTAACTGAAGGTTCTCAGTCAAACATATGCTCATGAGTAATTAAATGTTTTAAAAGTAAATAAGACTTCGAAATCAGTAGAATGGACTGTTCAGTACCACTAAAATAATATTTTAGATAAATACTTACAAAATTCTTATAAATATTTACATAAGCATATAGTTGTATTTTTGAGACATGAGGAGCATTAGAAGGAAGTGTGTGTGGTAAGAGCAGAAGAGGGAGGACAAGGATAAAATACATTAAAGAGATTAGGGAGGGTGTGGAATGTGGTAGATGTGTAAAAATGAACAGGCTTGTGGAAAACAGGTTAGCATGGAGGGTTGCATCAGACCAGTCCAATACAACAACAATAGTTGTGTTCTTAATTACCACGCAATCCGCTTTACACATTATTGCCAACATAACACTTGTTTAGTTGTTAAATTTTGCCCAATACATCAGCATATACTGTCACTAACATTCTGCCACATTTCAATAATTCATAGCGTTATTAATATTAATGTACATAATTTTTACCAAGTTTCTTTTTATAAATTTATTTTCACTTTATTGGATTGTATTGTCCCTCTATTTGTATTGCTGTATATATTAAGATTTTATGCTAATAATATTCTGGATAAAGTTTTCTCGGGATTCCAACCGGGTAGCATTGTTCATTTGCCATAACGTTTCGATGGCTTGCACAGCCATCTTCTTCAATTCTGCATTCAAATGCCTCAGCTCATACAGCACATTTACCTCACCACTACACTTTACCCAAATTTTTTTTCATTAAAATCAAGGGATATCAGCTGTAAACTAACCTTCTTTACTTCATTCAAAACATTACATATTAGATGTAAACACATTTTCCTAGTTTGTGAGATGACTCTGCTTTTACCATCAATGGTTATTTCTTTGCCCAAATAGCAAAATCCAAATACTTCTAGAAAATTGTCATATCCTAAACTGATATATTTTGCACCAGAACTCTTCCTGTGACTACACTTGACCACTTTCATGTATAGTTAAGCAAATAAAAGGAATAAACAAAAATAAATAAATAAAAACAAAATGGAAAATAAAGACTTAACTAGAAAACAATAATTGAAAAACATTATGCAGTCAAACATTGAAATAATTTGATTGGCCATATGTGAATGTTAATGAAATAAATTGACAATAAAAGTCACATTTCTTCTTATGATATGACACCGATGTATTTATTATCAAATGAAAAACGAATTACAGCACTAGAATTATGTAACCTGTTGTGCACTCACCACAATGTCTCTAAAAATTATTCTATGTCATTTCTTGCACAGTATTGTGGAGATTGTTTTCATGATATGAGCTTAATCTTTAATAGTTAAAATTCCAACAAAATAAAATATACTTGCAGAATCTTTGGTGAGGGATTATTTACTATCATATAGTGGTAAACATAAAACAATTGAACCATTACAAGTATTGATGCAAAAAGAAAACTTTGTTTGTATACAAATACATATTATAATTGATTCTTTTATTAAATATAAATACAATGACCACAGTTACCTTTGACCTCACAATTGCTTTCCAATTTCCAGATTCAAATTCCTGATTAAATGTTATGCATAACTCACGAGGTAAAAGAGTTGCCAGGTCTTTGCCTATATTGCTGAGGTAGTCTATGGCATCATCTACATCTTCAAGTTCTGGCATTTCACAAATCTGGCAGGTGCATTTAAGAATGTTTCCCTCTTCTATCACTTTTGTAAAATGATTTTTGGTACAACTTTTACAAAATTTGTGTAGGCACATAAGCATTGGTATAATCTGCAATATTAACAGTAGTATTAAAAACAAATAGTTCCATGACTGAATTTAAGGTAAGAGAAAGATATGTTTAAAATAATATGCAGAATGAGGAATATACTGAATTACTATTTAAAGAAGATAATATGGAAGATATTGCAAATTATCGTAACTGTCAAAACTTTTTGAAAGAAAGAAAAATAATACATAAGTAAAGCATTCAATTGTGTAGATCAGGGTTGCCCAAACTTTTTCGGCAATGTAACACTTCACAAAATCAGACATTTTAACACAAGTAAAATTTTAAAAGAAATAATTTTTAAATATAGAACTGTAATAAATGAAGCACATAATGACTTTGAATATTTTGGGTCCTTGAATTGCATATCAAGTGATTGGCCAGCCGATCACCTGAAATGTCTTCCTAAGTTTCTGATGAAGGGGCGGTGCCTCAGAAAATTTAAAGAACTTCAAACCTCACAAGGTGCATACCATCCATCAATCTCAGGTACATCACCTACTTTCTCTCTCTCATTCCTTTCCTTATTAATTGTTTTAATTAACATGACAATGTCATTTCCTGACTCATATTTATTTATATATAGAAATATATATAATAGAAAGTAGGTGACTTGCCTGAAATTCACAGATGGAAGACACCATTTAGGGTTTAAGATTCTTGAATTTTCAGAGGTACCGTCATCAGATGGTTAGGAAAACATTTCCAGTGATGACCAGCTGTTGACTTAGTCAAGCTGTCAAAATTGCAGTGTGGCTAGTCATTAATACATATTAATTAATATAAATACATCCACATATTTACACATACACATAAAACCTATCATTAACCTATAGATTCTGTGTTATTTAACTTTATTTTTATATGTGAATAATGAAGATATTTTATATTTGTATTTTTGGAAAATATTCTTTCATTAATAAATTTATATTCTAGTTTGTGGGCCTTGTGTTAGTTTTGTTTGTTTCAAATATGGGGTTTTTGGTAGAAGATAGATTAAGTGAAATTGCCACCTTACCTCAGGTAGAGAGAAGTCATTGCTACAGGAATCACATTTCTGTGTCAAGTATGTGAAGGCAGATTCAAAATTATGACAATTATTGGCTGCTTCAATTGCTTTATCAGGACTAAATCCACACTTAATTAAATCCAATGCCAAGTGTGCTTTCTTTTGACAAATTTCATGTTCATCTTTCTCAAAATATTGGCACAGTTTATGGTAGTCGAACATATTCTGCAGAGCCGAAAAATAAAAGAATTTGAGGAAATAAATTGCAATTTATATTTGATAAACATGATATTTATGGCAGCCAAACATAAGCTCAATGATGAATGTGAATCATTCTCTTGTTTCCACGCAGGTCAAGGAATTATCACACAGCATTTTGACAACCAAATGCAGTATTATCATCTTTTAGGTGAACTGTTGGGTCTCAAAGCCCTGGGGATTAGAACGCCCAGCAATCTTCTGAGCTATGACACCAGCTTCCAATTGAATGGGGCTTGGGATCCCGCTCTGAAAGTTCTATGCCAGCAGAGGCACCCTGCTACACAAGACGCATGCGGGAGCCATTATTCACTTCACCAGGGGGCTGAGGCTCTGAGCATCAACACCTTCATGCAGATGGTATATATTTCAACACTTTTTGAGTCCTGGCACTTCACCTATAAAATGATAACATTGTGTTTGGTTTTCAAAATGTCATGTAATAGTTAGTTAACCAGAGAGAAACCCTGAAAACAATTCCTGCAACAGTTAAACCAGAAAAGACTTAATATTTAATAAATTATAGAAATAAAATGTTGCATTTCTCTAATATTAATACTAGTGTAACAAACGTTTTCATATATCACAAAATTCTCAAAGCAAGTAAAACACCTCATTAGATTACTTTGATTTTGAAATCTTAAATATCAAAAATCTGTGTTTAAAATCTACAAATAACTAAAGACATAGCTAAAGAACAGGCAATTAATTAGTGATAAAATAAATACCACACAACATATCTGCTAGTTTTGTATCTTTTGTCAGGTGATGAAAAATATGAGAGAACAACACATAGCACAAACCAAGTGATTAACTCAATTTTTTATCACCAGACAAAAGATACAAGACTAGGAGAAACAATGTGTGGTATTTATCTTATCACTGATTTGTTGTGTTTTAGCTACTTCTTATTGCTACATATTTTATTTTGATATTAGTGTACATAGCAAATAAATGTGAGCTCTAATGACTTACTTCACTTTCATTAGATGTTATTTCCTCCATTACATTGTTGGGGGATTGTACCGGTTGTACAGGTACTGTTCTTGAAGATTTTTTCCATTTCTGCACTGCACAATTCCCCGAAACAATGTTGCTTTTATTCAATAGTTCTTCTTTTACATTTTTAATTGATGTCTTTGTAGGTACCTAAAATATTAACGGATTTATTTTTCTAATGCCGTTGTGTGTGTGCATGTATACATGCACACATTAGTTTTCATGCAATTGTGAGCAATAATTGTGTATGCAAAATGTATGACAAAGAGAGAAATAGTGGGAAACAGATGACATTGTGTAAACAGTCAGCCTTTTTTGAGATTACGATCTAATGTTCCATTCTAGGATATAGAAACATTGCAACATAGTTTTCTGACTTTAAAATTTACAATAAATAAAACAATGTCCAAAATGTCAGCATATAAATTTATCACTATTTATTTAAAAACGGCATTTCATCTCCATTTTGAGACTTCCTCAGGCATAAAATTTAATAATATAACCTATTTACTCCTTAACTCAGTCAGCCATCTCCAGCGAAGGTGATTATTTCAGCCGTAACCATCGCTGGAGATGGTCCATGCGCGGCACTAAATTCTTTAAATGTAAATTCAATAATGTTTTCAGCTGAGGCAGTCAAGAAGTAAATATGATATATTGATAAATTGAAAGTTTTGAACCATGTTTTTTTATATTAATTCAAATATTGTAACATAGAACACATTTTTAATTTTTTGTAATATTATGTTTGTGGTACGCCTGAGACAAAACATCATTTTTGAATAAACAGTAATAAATTTATATGCTGATTTATTGGCCATCTATTTATTTATTGTAAACATTGATTCTAGCTCATTTCTTCAACACTTTTTTACTTTGTAGAAACTAACAAAACTTAAATATATGTAAAATTTACTTGTATGTTGTTATATTAATAAAAAATTTCTAAAACACTTGGTTTATTCCACAATTTATAAACCTCATCAGGTGTGCACTGTGAAATAAGTTGATTTGTAGTGGCGCACCTCCTGGAGTCCACCTATTGTAAAAGTAACATAGTGTTTCCAAATTTTTTGTATATATATCAATGTAAGTGTAATTTTTTAAAATTAATTTTGAACTGACTCCTTGGGTATCATTTTTTATTATTGTTCAAATATTGCACATAAGGTCTCAGGATAAGCAATGTATGTAGTCAATATAAACTGCAAATTTTAAAAAAAGTTCAGTACAGAAGAAACTGTTAACATGTAATTTTTCAACTTTTAAAAGGAAACATTTAGAAAAATATCAAAAGTTTTCTCAGGTTTCCACCTTAGTCAAACAGTTGAGGTAGTTTTCTTCAGCTACAAAAGAAAAGAGATATTGCTCAAAGTGTTGTTAGTTTGTGAAAAGGAGTTAACCATTATGTAATTTTTAAGACTAAAGAATCAGTACTTAAAATTAAAATTTATAAAGGTAATTGATTATTGAAAAAGAATAATATCTGAAATGTTGCATATATCCCCTTAACATTATAATGCTCATTTTGATGTCAAATTTTCTTTCATAATCCTAAATTGTAATTTTTCCTACCTGATGCTGAGGGACGACATGGAATTTCTCTCTTACCATATAGTACCATACCTGCAAAACAGATTAACACTCTTAAAATTGGTTGAAATATACAATATTTGCGTAAATTTAAGAGTTGCAACCAGTAGTAGAAAGTATAGGATAATAAACCTTATTGATACCTAAATATTAACCATACTATTACTCAATAAAAATAACACACAAAACGTTTATATCAGATAAATTTCTGAAATTGGCTTTTTGTAACCAATGGCAAGTTATTTTCTGAACAGCTTTTACTTACACCCATAAAGAATAAAAATGCATAGTCATAGAATATGAAATTCAGAACTGTCTTGTAACCCAACATTAAGATAGTGGCAGCCATTGCAATAGTGCTTATTGTCTCTAGTCCTTTGCCTGCAACAATAGAACAATAACATCATGCACCAACGTTTACAATAGGAAAAAAGTTATAAGGCAAACACCCTAATATATAAGTTTATTTGACTTATTTTATTGTATTCAAGTCAAATAGGCTGACAGAACAGTAAGGAAAGGTATTCAATCATTTGTTGGCACGTGCACTGGTATGTGGAATGAAAAGGTAAAGATTATAGAGTGAAAAATAAAGCATAAGATGGAGATAACTCAAAGAAGTATGGAATAATGAATGTTCTGAGACACACAAATATATCACGCAAGAAAGAATTGAATTTATTTATTTATATTACACATTCACAGCCTAATATCAGATAAAAACACATTAAAATCCAGATAAACAAAGTATATATAAATACATTATCAAATCTTAATATCATTTAAAAATGGTGGTTGGAAAGAAGAAACAACACAGTGAGTAGTAATGAAAATATAAATAACTCTTCAGCGCCCAAGCGACACATGAGGTTTGATAAAGGAAGTTCTTATTTATTTTTTTAGTTAAAATACAACTAAGAGCTAGTAGTTCATAGAATAATTTATATAAAATATATGAAAAGAGTCATTTTAAACATCAAATTTTGATTGATTGGATTGTTGAAAGTCACTAAATGTTTGGTGCATGTTACATAATTTGAAATACTTACTGGTGTTTGAAAAATCCAACAAACTGGTACACGTCCCCCTTGCTGGTTTCATTCTTTCAGATTTTTAAGGCAGAATCAATTTTCCTGAAAATAAACAACATATACTCATGTAAAATTCTGAATATCTGACGTGCGAATTAATTCTTGTAGCACACACATATATTGTATAATGCAAACAATATTAATTATATTATCGACAGCAGTGGCTCCCATACTGGTTTGGTTCCTGACACCCTTAATATATCACAATTTTCAGCAATGCTCCCAGTCAAAACATTGGTCTGTAGAACTCACTTTCTTCAAGTCCACTGGTAATGCAGTTACCTAAGTTCAAATGTGTAATGATATGACACATTGTTATGGGAATGTTACCACCTATTTTATATCCGTTTTTATATATTCCAATTGCTCTAATTTCATATTCTAATCAAAACTATAATCTATATATATATATATAGGATAGTAAGTAAGGATCATTTACTATTCCAATATATATATATATATGATAGAAAGAAAGATAGAAAAATTTGGGAGAAAGGCAGGAAATTCGCTCTTTGAATCATATGTACGGCATGGAATCATGCACAAGGAAATACATATGTCAAGCGTAGAAGGGAATGGAAGAAGGAAGAAAGACTGAAAAAATTCGATGTGGCCAGGTCTCGAACCTGGGTGCACGAAACAACAGTGCATCGCCACTAGAGCCGGGGCGTGCGTCTATCCACTCCGCCACCACATTGAGTACGACCAACCGAACATTTTCAGTCTATATATATTAGGTTTTCAAGTTAGGATGGATAGAGAAGAGGGAAGGAAGAATTAGGAGCATCCGTTAAGGATAAATATATATTGGATAAGTGACGAAGTCACACATTTGATAATTGGATACAAAGAAAGATAGAAAATCTATCTTTCTTTCTATCCAATTATCAAATGCGTGACTTCGTCACTTATCCCATATTATATATATAGCCAAAATGTATCTAATCTATATACATAGCTTCCAAACAACTGCACCAAATTGCATCATTCTTTTTTTGTTGTGTTTGTTATTTTCAAGCCAAGTTTTGTTTAAAATAAAATTTTTAAAAATCATATGAGTGGGTTGCCTATACACAAGATCTGTTTGTGCTACAAAATGGCTCAACAGATTTCAATGAAAATTTCAGGTATTAAAACAGAAATTGAAACTTAAATTTTTGTGCATGTTTCATTTTGATATCTTGCACAAAGTTTTTTTTTCAGGCTACATGAGGGTGATCCTGAAACAGGAAACTCCCCTTTAATAGCATAGGAAGGGAATTGAAAAGGGGGGGGTGGGGGTGGAAGGTAGAACAAGGTAGATAAGAGTTGACTATTAGGGCCCCCGGGCTATACCAGTCTTTCACCTAAAGACATACAGGGAAAACCATAGAAAACCTACATCAGCTATGTTGGACATTGGGTACTATTCTTACGCCCTTCTGAATGACAGGAGATGAAACTGCTGTGGGGTCGCAGCATTCCCTTCTCAGTGTCTTCGCCAGTTTTAGGAGGCAGTTGACCAACTGATCCAATGGGATCAGAAACAACTCTTACCATATGCCCAAGGTCTTCGACCCCAGTACATATACCTCCTAAAATAGGTAAAGTGGATTGGCATGTGAGAACTTTGGAAAAAACCACAGAGTATGAGGCATTACTGACGGAATCAGGTGAGCCCTCCAGTCAATCTGGGGAAGAAATGCCTGCAAGAGAAAACTCCCAAAGGCCCTTGCAATATTTAGAAGATCTTAATGTAAATATTTATAAACCCATTAAATTACTGCGCAAAAGGTGGCATAAAATTCATGACTCCAGAAGAAACCATACTGTTGGGTTCAGGCGAGAGGGGACAAAACAGATGGGAAAAAGTAACAATTACCTATGAACATTTGGGATATAACTTCCAATCGAGTCCCCTAGGAAGAGGCATGGAATTGGTGGAAATTTTATATGTAATAAAGTTCATATTTGAGTGGAAGAAGAATTTCTTAAGTCATTTACTTTTGTAGTGTTTTCCCAGCAATATTTATATATAATTTCAACTCTTTGAAGCATGTGAGGGGTGGGAATGGAAATAAGTCATATAAAAATAGCAAGGAAACTATTGACTTTGGTTTCAAAACCGATGTAAAGGGGGTTGCTATGTTACATTACAACCTTTAATAAGAATTCATCCCTTTGGTGGGGAAGAAACTTTATTCTGTACAGTACCGAAAATACTTTCAGTCCTTTTATTGTACTGGGAGTATTTTCGACTCTGTCAAGATACTGGAAGTATATTTGAGGTTCATATTGTGATGTTTTTGATGCCAGTTTAGACATGTCTTAACTGAGAAATAAATAATGTACTGGGATAATATAAAAAAATATCCAGGCTCCAGCTAGTAAATGTATAACTGATACTATATGTAATATTATAGTATCCCAACAAATTATGAACAGAATCCAATGTATTTTTCATTATCCTTTGAAACCTTTCTCTGGTCTGATGTGAACTATCTTTAACTATAATATTTAAGTGTGTGTGGGAATGCACTCTTAAAGAAAGCACATGCTCAGGCATAGTATTCCATTCAAAGGAAAGCATATGTTCAAGATATAGAGATGAAAGGAAGAATAAGGAAAGACTGAAAATAATCATCAGGGCTGGGAATAGAAATTGGATTCATTTGCTCTGTATGAAAAAGTAGGTGTAATACTCATCGGCAAAGCTTCTTCTCTTTATTTTTCATATGAAATCTTAAATGTTGGCAGTTGAAGAATACAAGAGACTAACATAAAGGCACTATGATGTATATTCAAGAATATGACACTGGTAGTGAAGATACACAGGAACTCAAGATCAAAAGATGCACCACTGAAGCTGACTTGAGATCATCCACTATGTTCAGAGACATACTTGAGGATGTCTTTTGAAACAATAACTGGGAAGAAGAACCACGAGGACTGCAAATAGGTTATAAATACTTGCATAGCCTGCAATTTACATATTAAATAAATGGAATTTAACCCACAATTTTTACAGTAATTTTATTTAGTTGCAGTGATTTAATACTATTTGGATAAATCATTAAGACATCACGTTGGCAGCAAACCACTGAGCAGGTAAGGAGGGGGCACATTGAAAGGGTCAACTAAAAGATATTCAGGGTATTGTTGTGTACAGTAGAGAAGGAGAGAGATGATACTAGGGACTCAGCGAGTATTAGAATAATATGATACTTGACATCAAGAGGCCTAATTGAATGCCATTAGGACAGAGTACCTTATAATTTTTCCGTGTTTATGTACAAATTTCGGTGCATAAAGATAACATGCTCGCCGGCCATTAATTTAGAGACTAACTTGAATGAATGAATTTATTGACCCTGCAATTGAGTTCCACTAAAAAAAGCTTAAAATATGAAATATAAATAAAATCAATAATAATCATACAAACAAATATGGTGAATTACATCCTTAAAGATAAAATTAAAGTACTCACTGTAAGCTGAGCACATTGAATATGGTAAGAGATACAAAGTTGAAATACAAGTAAATTGTAAAAGAACAAGGAATGTAGGATAGGTTGACAGTGAACAGGAAAGGTGAAATACTTTTAAAACAGGTTGGAGATAATCCAATAATCTCTTTTATTTACTTTGTTACATTGTTGTAACTGACATTAAAAGTTCACAAGTAATGGCCTAGATGTCAGTTTAGTATCAGTAAACTGCAAAGAATTATTATTCAGACATTATGTTTTTTCAACAATCGTTGGACATTGCACTACAAATACAATGAAACAACAATACAGTCTCTTTAATTTACACTGCCAAATTCAAAGTTTCAGTGTATATTTTCCATCTACAGTAGCCCCATTAAAACGGATAAAGATTATCAATTTATAAATACATATGTAATTAGGAGGCACAGAGTTTCTTATAGTAGAAACAAGGGTAAAGTTTTCAGAGTCTTTATATGTTCATTTGCCACAAAAAAATTATTAATGCATACTGTAAGGCCAAAAAAACACTTAATCAAACAATATACAGTAAGTTATAGTTTACAACTATAATTCAAAGGAGAAGACACAGTATCATGCGAATATTTTGGATCTTTTCAGGTCTATAATGTATAATTTATATTTCCTTCAAAACTTCCATGACCAAAATATTTTGTTGTTTATCATAATCGGCGTTAACTTAAGTTACTTAAAAAGAACAAAACTCGGCAGTAGTTAGTATTATGGGAGTTTTGGACTCCTGCCGGCAATAATTTTGTTGGATGCAAGCAAGGAGGCAAACGCGGTGACGAGTGATGCAAACTAGTCCTTTGTCAGGCCACGTGCAAGTTCAACAGATAAAAGACGAGAGAGTGCGTTGAATGGCGGCTCACGTTAGGACCTTGGAGGAATGGAGGCAATAAAGGAGAATGGAAAGGCAAAACGATTTATTAGGTTCAATAGTAATACAAGAAACAATGTGACCTACTAACTAACTGAACTAACAAAGACATTTCTAAGAGAAGTATAATACTTCGTAGGCAGTAACAACTGAGGACAATGAATTCAAACGAAACATCACATTAAAATTCTCATAAATACACATTTTCTGTTGAAATTACATCAAATTTCAATGATAAAATTATAACAAAACCATGTTTACTTTGCATATTTGCGTATTGAGCGCGGCGTTATATGGGTGCGAAACGTAGACGATAGGAGTTGGGGAAAGGAAAAGAATAGAAGCCTTTGAAATGTGGTGCTATAAGCGAATGCTGAAAATCAGATGGACGGATAGAATCACAAACGAGGAAGTACTAAAGAGAATAGGGGAAAAGCGAACAACATGGAGGACGTTGACTAAGAGAAGGGATAGATTAATAGGCCACGTTTTAAGACACGAGGGTCTTGTAAAATTAGGATTAGAGGGAAGTGTGTGGCGTAAGAACAGAAGAGGGAGGCCAAGGATAGAATGCGCTAAGCAAATTAGGGAGGATGAGGGTTGTGCTAGATATGAGGAAATGAAAAGGTTTGCGCAGGATAGGGTAGCTTTGAGGGTTGCATCAGACCAGAATATCACAACAACATATATATATAGTTAGAAACGTAGGGTATGTGCAGTAGATTTAAGAATAAAAACGTTTTATATACAAATTTGGTTTTATGTAGTAAAAATTCCATATATTTTGGTAATGTCTCAATTTTTTTAAGTTTGTAGATGATTATGGAATATGCCGAAAGCTCCTTCAAAACTTAATAAATTTCAATCAAAATTAATATATAGTTTTGGCTTTTATAATTCGTGTGACTGATTAAAGTCGAGGAATATTCTGCATTATCATCCAAATTAAAAATCAGTCATTTAATATTAAAAAAATACATTGAATTAACTATTTAAACTGCAAGAAGAAAAAATGAAAACTCTAAGGTTGGCTGATGATATTTTGTTAATAGAGGACTTAGAAGAAGACTTGGAAACCATAACAAAAACAGCATGAACGTGATCCTGGAGGAAGAGTACAACATGAGTAGAGGGAAAACCAAGGTAGTGGAGTGTAGTATGGGAAACAGAGGAACAGCAAAGGCTATTAGATTAGGAAGGGATATTTTGAAGGAAGTTAAGGAATTCTGCAACTTGAGCAGCGTAATAACTAGGGATGGTAGAAGTATAGCAGACATAAAGAAGGTTCTGAAAAGTGGGGCTATGGAAGAATGAGATGGATCGATAGAGTAACTAACAAGGAAGTTCTAAGCAGAATAAGAGAAGAGAGAAAAAGTTGTAGATCTTTGAAGGGACATATTTATAGGCCACGTTTTGAGACATCAGGGTCTTGTAAAATTAGAATTGGAGGGAAGTGAACAGAAGAGGGAAGCGAAGGATGGGGTACGCTGTGCAGATTAGAGAGGATGTGGAAGCCAAAATAAAACTCTTGCACAGAATAGGTTAGCATGGCGAGTTTCACCAGAGTAGTCTTAAGGACTGAATCTTACAACAACAACTGGAGATTTAAAGCAAATGTTATTTTGAACGTTGCCAGAGTGTAAGTCCTTCCTGAAGTCTTTTCTCTTCTACCAACAATTCCCTTCAAGACATTTCAATTAATTCGCATTAATCTGAACCGCCGTTGTTATGTCATATATTGGGCCTCCTAAGAAATCCTATGTTTGATTGATGCGATTTTTTAAGGTTAAATGAAGTAAACTTGAAGGCAGTTATTTAACTACAAACCTGGCAAAATAGAAGCAACCACCAACAAAGTCATTTATCACCTTCCTAATTCACTGCGACACGTGATCACATTCCATTGGATCGAGGAACGGAACGTCGTGTTAATGTTTTTCGTGTTTCATTATTTTTCCGGCGCTATTGGCAGACATCTTTTCCCCGTCCCACATTTCTCACTTCTCTGCTATTAAGTAAGGGATTTCCTTGTTCAGCCGCAGCTTCTGGAATTCCAGCAATATTTCAAACAAAAACAGGTTCTTAGTTAATCCCCGTCGTCTTTGTAATGAAAGTAACATCTAAATTTAGTAGTTAGTTGGAGTCTATGAGCTTTTCCCTCCCTCAGGTAGCTCAAGGTCTGGTCTGTTCTCTCCCATGTTCTATAATCCTGTTACCTGAAAAGCAATATACACTTCTTTCTGCCCTGCAGGATACAAGGAATAAAAATAATTTGCACAAGAGTCTCTGTCGGTTGGCCAGAAATACAGCTGGAATATCAATTTATTACAAACTTCCTTCTAGGGGACTTTTCAAGAAAACTGGAATACTGACACTCACTCATGTTATTTGTTATTAATAACAGTAACCTCTTCACACTAAACTCAGAAATACATGACCTTGATACCAGAAGTAAAAACAATTTACACAAGGAAGGGAGGAAGGGAAGTCTCTAATCGTAATACAAAAGGGTGTACATTACAATGCCATCTATTAGCATATTTAACAAACTTCCCACCTCCATTAAACAATTAAAAATAAATCCAAACAAGTTCAAATATGAACTAACTAAGTTCTTACTAAGCCACTCCTTCTACTCTGTTGAAGAATTTATGAAGCTGAATGTATCATAGGGTAGATATTTATAATTATGAAAGATAATTATGTAAGAACATTATTAGAACACTAATTTTTTAGTATAGGATGCAAAAATATTTATCAATTTTATATATATAAGGTACAAATTGTATGTCTTCTGTATAGAACTTAAGAAAATCTTATTATAAGTTAAAAATTAATGAATAGTTACAGTATATTCTAATATTAATAAAGCAACCTAACTATGTAAAATCTCTGACTCGTTCCACATCCTTGAAGCTTGTGCTTGCTTCTCTATAGGATCTATGGAATGATTTTATACTTATACTTATACCAGGAAAGAATTAAGAACCAACCCGGTTGCATTGAAGAGTGGACTTGTCGCTCACCTTCTAATCCGCAAATGAGCTTTTCGAAATACATTACATTTATCAATAAATAAATAAAAACGGCATTTAAGTCGGCATATAAATTTATCAGCGACCAGAATCAGCAGGAGTCGACCAGAAGAAAAAACAAGTCTTGAAAATTTAAGCCACACGTTTCAATTACATTACGAGTAACTTAACACATAATTTTCGTTTATTTTAACCACGCTTTTGAAAATAAAGATCGGGAAAATGATAAGTTATTGTGGCGTACAGCTGGCGAGTAGGCGCGTGATCCCAAATTCCACCTCAATATTTAAACAGTTTTATGTATTGAATGAGGCTAAATGTAAAGCAACTGTTTCGGCGTCAGTGTCTTATCCTCCCTTTTTTTTAAGAAAAAAAAATTAAAATGGATACAAGCGGGACATGTAAAAGAAATTGTTTGTCGGGGGAACGAAGAAACTAGAATATGTAGACGAACATCGGAAATAAACACTATGATAAATAAAAAGACGACCAAAAAGTCAGCATATAAATGTGTCACTATTTATCCACAAAAGTGACGTTTCGTCTCCATTTTGAGACTTTTTCTGGCGTGCTACAAGCATAATATTACAAGAAATGAAATATGAATTGTACGTTCCAATTTTTTAACTTATATGTATATATAAATAAGAAAACATGGTTCAAAACTTACAAATTTAGCAATACATCATATTTACTCGTTGACTCCCTCAGCCGGAAAGATTATTGAATGTACACGTGTAAAATTTGTTTAAAAAAAGGCTTAAATTGTGAAGTACGTTTTTCGGTAAAATATTAATTACAATTAGTGGAGAACTTACCAAATTTAAATGTTCCTAATGACCATATTTTTAGTTTCTTTAGATGCTGTTTCCCTGTTCAATTCATTACCTAAACAATTAATTATAGAAAGTTTCAAAAACCGATGGGGAAAACAATTTTCCAGGCCTAACTAGTATTCCTTTATCTGATATGCTTGTTTTACTGAATTTAATTTTGAACTAAACTTATTTTTTTATTTAATAATTCTTATTATCACCGAATAAGTGGATCTCCAATAGGAAATCATTTGTCCCCTTTCTTTTCAGAGCTTGTGATGAGAGATTTGGAAGCCTTATGTATCTCTTTATTAGATTTAAAAACGATTTTCATGCTTCAGATACGTTGATGATATTTTTTGATCATTCCAAAACTAAATTAGATTAATTTAGTCCAAATTTTCAATAGTTTTCATAAAAATTTTAATTTTACTTATGAAATAAAACAAAGTAACTCTATTAATTTTCTTGCGTCCTGATAATTGATTTAAATAATAAATAGAAAAAAAATTATAACGCAATTGGTATCAAAAAATCAACATTTTTCAGGAAAGTTCTAATTATGTGTCCCTTGCCTCAAAAGTATAAGACGTGTTTATAATCTTTCTGTCGACAAAAAATCATTGAAAATCTAAATAAATTTAATATTAAACTCGTTACTAAATTCATATCCAATCAATTTGGGTCAGCAAACATGTCAAAATAAGATCGAAAAAAATCAGGTATCGAGACTTATTGAGTTTTATCTGCTTTAAAAGGAATGATAACAGAAAAATGAATTTCATAATTTTACCAATTTTAACTCAAAAATAGAATATCAACTAATTTATGGATTTGTATTTATTCCAAATGAACCAGGCGATTAAGAAAGTATAAAAACGGAATATGGTAAAAAGAAATCAATACTGTATAGGAGAAGACATAAAAACCCCTAAGAACGCTTTGCCAACGATATTAGGATATTCAGAAAAGCTTGGAAACCATAACTAATGCATGGGAACGTGGTCCTGGAGAAAGAGTTTTCAATATGAGTGTAATAGAGGGAAAACCAAGGTAATGCGTGTAGTAGTGGGAAACAGTGGAATAACAAAGGGCTGTTAGATTACGGAAATCTGCATGAGGTAGATCGGGTATTGGTTACTATTCTCACGGCCCTTCCGAATGGCGGGAGACTAGTTTGCTGTGGGGTCGCAGCATTCCCTTCTCCGTGTCTCTACCAGTTTTAAGATCCAATGGGATCAGCAGACAACTCTTACCGTATGCCCGAGGTCTCCGACCCCAGTACATACACCCCCTAAAATAGGTGAATGTGTCTCAGCATGTGATAATTTTAATATTAAAAAAAAACAGAGAGATTGTGAGGCATTCCCTACATAATGATGTGAGCTCCGCAGTCACTCTGGGGCGAGAAAACTCCCACAGACGCTCATCTCATCTTCCAAATCCTTTGTTTGAACAGTTTAACGTTTTAATATTCTTCTCCATTGTTAAACTTTAACTGCAGGAAGCGATCATTGTTACTGCATCATTTCGGCCTTGACCACCAGGGATGACACATTTTTTTTGGGTAACAGGCTACATGAGGGTGATCCTGAAACAGGCAACTCCCCTTTAATAGCATAGGAAGGGAATTGAAAAGGGGGGGATGCGGAAGGTAGAGCAAGGTAGCTTAGCAAGGGTTAACTAGGGCCCCCGGGCTATGGTTTAAGGATCCTACCCGGTGTTTCACCTAAAGAGATGCAGGGAAAACCCTAGAAAACCTGCATCAGGTAGGTTGGGAATTGAGTACTATTCTCACGCCCTTCCGAATGACGGAAGACGAGTCTGCTGTGGGGACGCAGCATTCCCTTCTCCGTGTCTCCTACAAGTTTCAGGAGGCAGTTGGCCCCTGACTGATCCAATGGGATCAGCGGACAACTCTTGCCATATGCCCAAGGTCTTTGACCCCAGTACATATACCTCCTAAAATAGGTGAAGGTGTCTCGGCATATGAGAACTTTGATAAAAAAAAATTCCCAGAGAGAGAGCGAGGCATTCTCGACATGATCAGGTAAGCCCCGCAGTCACTCTGGGCTGAAGCGCCTGCAAGAAAACTCCCGCAGCGCCTTGACCACCAGGGATGACACTTTTTTTTTGGTTAACAGGCTACATGAGGGTGATCCTGAAACAGGCAACTCCCCTTTAATTGCATAGGAAGGGAATTGAAAAGGGGGGATGCGGAACAGCGAATTCTTCACATGTAAATACATTTAACAATCTTTTCGGCTGAGGGAGTCAACGAGTAAATGTGATGAATTTTCTAAATTTGTAAGTTTTTAAGCAAGTTTATGTAATTATGAATCAAAACATTGAAACATAGAACCCATATGTAATTTCTTGTAATATTACGTTTGTAGTACGCCTGAGGAAGCCTCAAAATGGAGACGAAACGTCGCTTTTGAATAAGTAATGATAAATTTATAGACCGACTTATTGGCCGTTTTTTTTATTTATTTACTGTAAATTTCAAAGTGAGAAAACTATGTTGTAATTGCATTTATTAATTAATAAACATGAAACCTCATTAAAATCCCTGTGAAATGTTAGGATCAACTGTTGGTATTGTGTCATTACCCCCCGAATCCTGCGGCCTTGTGTGATCGTCTGAGAAAGTTCAGAAAGGGGGACAGTTTACCCACGGAGCCGTGGAGCAGCAGAGAATAAATTCACTTGCCGTAGATCCTTCTGAGAAGCAAAACTCGATGAAGGACGAGGAAAGTTTCACAGATACATCTCACATTGTTTTATGCCTATATCTAATGAATATAAACTCACTTTACGGAAGAACAATTTCTAATAGTCAAAGATCGTAGGGCTTCCCCTGAGTATTTACTGTGGAAAGAGATAACATCCGTTTCGACTAAGATCCCTCTAATACTATTATCACAGGGGGCTCCAGTTTCGACGACTGAAGGCCCTGACGTCACCTTCTAGGCGCTTAGAAGATGACGACAGAGCCTTAAGACATCGAAAAATGAATGTTATGCCTAGTTACAAATGCAAGAGGTTTTTTTTATAGTTTATTATACTAATACAGAAATATAATTATAAATTATATAATAGTAATTCAAGAAATGATTTTTTAAAAAAAAATGGGAATCAGAAAAACTGAAACAGGAGGTGCTTTAGAGTTTTGAGAAGATATCAAGAGAACCTTAACGGAGAAAGGGGAAAGCAACAATATAGATGAGAAATGGGCACTCTTGAAGGAAGAAAAGACTAGAGCAGCGGAAGGAAGGAAAACGTAGGAAGAATAGCTCAGAGTGTAGAGGACAGAAACAAGTGTAGGATGGTAGGAATGTTCCTCTGCAGGTACCAGGGTCCCCTTCCCTTTTTTACGGTTAGAGGCAAACAGCATCAAAACCTGGAGGCCCGTGACTTGAATGGCCAGGGAATGGAGAGGAAGACCTTCAGCTACCTGAGGGAGGGAAAAGCTCCGAGACTGCAATAAACCACTAAATTTAGATTTGACAGTTTCAGCACAAAGGCGACGTGGGTTGACTAAGGACCTGTTGTTGTTGGTATTCACAGCAGAATTCCAGAAGCTGCTGAGGGACAAGCAAGGAAATCCCTTAATTGCAGAGAATTTATCGTTGAAGTGAGTAATGTTAATATATTGCGACTCAATCTAATGGACACTGCCAAATGTTTGACAAGTTATTTTTAAAAAGTAAACATTAACACGGCGTTTCGTTCCTCAATCTCGGAATTGGATCCGGTGTGGCAGTGGATTCCGAGAAATGTAAATAATTTATTTACCTCGCAAAATTCTTCCCAAAATCAGGAAAATAATGATCTTATATAAAAAAAATAACAACCGTTTTCTTTTTCAGAATTTTTTTAAATTTCTAATCAAACAACGTTTCGGCGCAAAAATTCGCACCTTCTTCAGGTTTTTTTACACAATCGGTGGGATACATATTTCCATTTGAATTTAAAATTATACATAGACAAATAGAGACGGGATTGACTAACTAACAGCTTACCAATTATTGTTCCGATCGAAAGTTATTTTACTTAAATATCAGACGTTAATTGATTTAATTAATGATCTTGTTGTTGTATTCAGTCCATGCTAACCTATTATGCGCAAGCCTTTACATTTCCTTATAACTAGCACAACCCATATCCTCCCTAATCTGATTAGCGTATTCCATCCTCGACCTCCCCCCTCTGTTCTTACCCCACACACTTCCCTAATTTTACAAGACCCTCATGTCTTGAAACGTGGCCTATTAACCTATCCCTAGATAATTACTTTTCGGGGTCAATTACTTTTAGGATGTTTCCCGCGACACTATTTGTATCCGTCAAACGCTAATGAAATATAGAACAGGATACGTTGGTTATGCCCTTGCGTAACCTGCGTGCGTGCGGCGGCGACGACGACGTTCGTAAGATACAAAAAGTTGTCATAAATTAAGTAAAATATTTGTTACATTTAAGTATAAAATCTCGGACATCGCCGGGTACCCAGCTGTTTGGATATATTTCTGAAATTACAAACCTTTGAAAATAATGTTAAAGTTCAAATAAGGTCAAAAACACACCAAAAAAAATTAAACATAGCAAACTACAATTTAAAATCAACTACATGTTTCAGTGCTGATCTGGACCCACTTCAGGTTGAACTAAATAACAACGCAGAACAATTATTGCATTCCAAAGATGTTACAGTAGAGCCAAAGAATACAGAAATTATAGAACCAAAAGAAAATTTAAAAAAGCAAAGATAATAATTATACATTTGATACATTATTCTTCATGAATTAAGACATTATATATTCTGAGCAAATTCGTGTCCGTTTTTACATTCAGAGTATTAATGTTGTCTTTAATGTGAAGCATTTCTGAAACTAATTACGATTTGTAGTACTGTCTTTGTCTACAATTTGGAAATTATCCCAGTCAATAGTGTGGTTAGATTATAAAATATGTTTTGAAGTAACAGATAATTTGTCTTATGAAAGCTTAACATTTGATCTGTGTTCCTTGATTCTGATGCTGATGGCTCGTTTAGTTTGGCCTATGTACACACGAGGACAGTCATTGGAATTTAATTTATAAACTACATTGTGAAGTTTGTTTTTATCAATTGGGTCTTTCTTATGTTTTATAACATATATATTATATCTGTTATATATTATATAGATATATTAATATATATATATTATATTATAATATAACATAGTTTTCTGACTTCAAAATTTACAGTAAATAAAAAGACGGCCAAAAAGTCAGCATATAAATTTATCACTATTTATTCGAACGCGACGTTTCGTCTCAATTTAGACACGTCCTCAGGCGTATTACAATTCTTCACATTTAAATTCAATAATCTTTGAGTGAGTCAAGGAGTAAATATGTTGTATTGCTAAATTTTTTAAGTTTTGAACCACGTTTTTCACATAAAAATTAAACAATTGTAACACAGGACCCATATATAATTTATATTTATTTTTAGTCCGCAGTTGCCTGGTACAAGATACAGAATGTACTTTCTTAAACATATATACTCTAAAAAAATAAGCGCAGTCCTTTCTTGTCTTTTTATTGTAATCCTATGTTTGTACTACACCTGAGGAAGTCTCAAAATGGAGACGAAACGTCGCTTTTGAATAAATAGTGATGCATTTATTTATATGCTGACATCTTTGCCGTCTTTTTATTTACATTATAATATTCAACAAACTTTTCAGACTTTCAAATTAAGTAAAAATGACGGTCAAAAAGCATTAAATAAATCACTATATATATATTACATTATAATATAACATAGTTTTCTGACTTCAAAATTTACAATGAATAAAAAGACGGCCAAAAAGTCAGCATATAAATTTATCACTATTTATTCGAACGCGACGTTTCGTCTCAATTTAGACACGTCCTCAGGCGTATTACAATTCTTCACATTTAAATTCAATAATCTTTGAGTGAGTCAAGGAGTAAATATGTTGTATTGCTAAATTTATATATAAGCGCAGTCCTTTCTTGTCTTTTTATTGTAATCTTATGTTTGTACTACACCTGAGGAAGTCTCAAAATGGAGACGAAACGTCGCTTTTGAATAAATAGTGATGCATTTATTTATATGCTGACATCTTTGCCGTCTTTTTATTTACATTATAATATTCAACAAACTTTTCAGACTTTCAAATTAAGTAAAAATGACGGTCAAAAAGCATTAAATAAATCACTATTTATTAACAAAAGCGACGTTTCATCTCCATTTTGAGACTTTCTCAGGCTTAAAATTTACCTTTGACTCCCTCAGCCGAAAAGATTGTTTTCGGCCGTCCTTTTTATATTTATTATATTACAATATATTTAAAAGTGGAATAATTTATCATCAGGTTAACTCCCGTTTCTCACACGAAAGTATTTTTCCTTCGAACATATTTTAAAATAAAGTTAGTTCTGTGAAGAAGCCACGCATGTTGGCATTACTGGGGAATGTGCTCAGTGACTCACAGCGCCGATAAGAAGGCTTTACGTGGAGGGGCGGGAAAGTCGGAAACGGAACATTTTCAATTAGCTTGATTTTCTTGTGTAAACCTGACGACTCCTACACACGTGCGAAAATTAATAGACTAAAAGAAAATCAGTTAACTATATATTACTCGTCATGGTTGCCTCCAACGTTTAAGTTTTCTCACTTGTGCGACAAACAATGATTCCTTTACGTGCTCATAAAATCCGTTTTCGGATAATCCTGACGATTTTAAGACCACTTTAGAAAGATTGACGGTCGATATCGAGTATATAACCCTCCCATTTTACGTATTTAATAATTTAAATATTCAGAATTTAGTATAGAATTTTCCTTCGTCTAGAAAAAGAACGAACTAATACTTATTTGTTCCTACAATAAATTTAATATTTCTCTTCTCGGACGATGACGTCAATTTACGACCAGATTTATGAATTTTCAGAAGTCGACCAGAAAAAAAAACCAAGTTTTGAAAATTTAAGCCACACGTTTCAATTACATTACGAGTCACTTAACACATAATTTCTCTCACGGGCCTCCCATGTTCTATAATCCTGTTACCTGAAAAGCAACATACACTTCTTTCTGCCCTGCAGGATACAAGGAATAAAAATAATTTGCACAAGAGTCTCTGTCGGTTGGCCAGAAATACAGCTGGAATATCAATTTATTACAAACTTCCTTCAAGGGGACTTTTCAAGAAAACTGGAATACTGACACTCACTTGCCAATCACTCATGTTATTTGTTATTAATAACAGTAACCTCTTCACACTAAACTCTGATATACATGACTTTGATACCAGAAGTAAAAACAATTTACACAAGGAAGGAAGGGAAGTCTCTAACCGTAATACAAAAGGGTGTACATTACAATGCCATCTATTAGCATATTTAACAAACTTCCCACCTCCATTAAACAATTAAAAATAAATCCAAACAAGTTCAAATATGAACTAACTAAGTTCTTACTAAGCCACTCCTTCTACTCTGTTGAAGAATTTATGAAGCTGAATGTATCATAGGGTAGATATTTATAATTATGAAAGATAATTATGTAAGAACATTATTAGAACACTAATTTTTTAGTATAGGATGCAAAAATATTTATCAATTTTATATATAAGGAACAAATTGTATGTCTTCTGTATAGAACTTAAGAAAATATTATTATAAGTTAAAAATTAATGAATAGTTACAGTATATTGTAATATTAATAAAGCAACCTAACTATGTAAAATCTCTGACTCGTTCCACATCCTTGAAGCTTGTGCTTGCTTCTCTATAGGATCTATGGAATGATTTTATACTTATACTTATACCAGGAAAGAATTAAGAACCAACCCGGTTGCATTGAAGAGTGGACTTTAAAAAATAAACCCTGATCTAAGTCGCTCACCTTCTAATCCGCAAATGAGCTTTTCGAAATACATTGCATTTATCAATAAATAAATAAAAACGGCATTTAAGTCGGCATATAAATTTATCAGCGACCAGAATCAGCAGGAGTCGACCAGAAGAAAAAAAAAATCTTGAAAATTTAAGCCACACGTTTCAATTACATTACGAGTCACTTAACACATAATTTTCGTTTATTTTAACCACGCTTTTGAAAATAAAGATCGGGAAAATGATAAGTTATTGTGGCGTACAGCTGGCGAGTAGGCGCGTGATCCAAATTCCACCTCAATATTTAAACAGTTTTATGTATTGAATGAGGCGTCAGTGTCTTATCCTCCCTTTTTTTTAAGAAAAAAAAAATTAAAATGGATACAAGTGGGACATGTAAAAGAAATTGTTTGTCGGGGGAGCGAAGAAACTAGAATATGTAGACGAACATCGGAAATTCTGGCAAAGGACACACAATTGACGACGCGGAAAAAAAGCTGCAATATTTCGGAAATAAACACATTGATAAATAAAAAGACGACCAAAATGTCAGCATATAACTTTATCGCTATTTATCCACAAAAGCGACGTTTCGTCTCCATTTTGAAACTGTCTCAGGCGCGCGCTACAAGCATAATATTACAAGAAATTGAACATGGGTTCTGTGTTACAATTTTTTTTGAACTTACAAATTTTGCAATACATCGTATTTACTCCTCGACTCCCTCGTCCGGAAAGATTATAGAATTTCCACGTGAAGAATTGTCGCAATGGAGACGAAACGTCGCTTTCGTGAATAAATGGCGATAAATTTATGCGCTGAATTTTTTGCTCTTTTATTGTAAATTTTAAAGTCAGAAAACTATGTTGTAATAAACACTATGGTGTAGCTATGGCGGTTAAAGGAGAGGAGGCAATCGGAGGACAAGATCAGTGCATCTGGGGCAAGTAATTATTAATAATTTGGTTTGTAGTCTGATAAATTGTCACACCTCTGCACAAATCAATGTGTTATTAATTTTAGTTACGTTATTCTGGCTGTAAATTACAGAAAAGAAAATTCAGCTCAGCTTATCAATTAAAAGAAAACTGAAAAGTACTAAAAATAAAATGATTTCCGATCGTTTTTTTTTCAGACAGTATCTATATTTTATTCAATCAACGTTGTGCAAACTGTGGCTGTATGAGTCCTTAGTGCTGCCTCGGACCTCGCATTTCTATAAAGAAATTGGCTTTTTTTTTAACAATTTAATGTTTTTTCTAGAATTGGAATTGAATATAAAGCTGAAGAAGGTGCGATTATGCGCCAAAAACGTTGTTTGAATAAAAATAAATAAAAACTGTCTGAAAAAAAGACGGTCGGAAATGATTTGATTTTTAATATCAGACGTTAATCGATTTAAGAAATGGACTAACTTTACTATTATTGCAAGCGCCAAAAAAAATGGTTGCAATTTTTTCGCAGGAAGGAAAACATGTGTGTGATTTTTTTTAATCAGAATCAGCCGATCTGATCGAAACGTAAAGGACGTTCGGCCGTCTTCTAATCGTGATGGATATGATGAAAAGGAGAAACGGACGACTGTTACCGTGCGTACGGCGAGGTGAAGAATTGTCGCAATGGAGACGAAACGTCGCTTTCGTGAATAAATGGCGATAAATTTATGCGCTGAATTTTTTGCTCTTTTATTGTAAATTTAAAAGTCAGAAAACTATGCTGTAATAAACACTATGGTGTAGCTATGGCGGTTAAAGGAGAGGAGGCAATCGGAGGACAAGATCAGTGCATCTGGGGCAAGTAATTATTAATAATTTGGTTTGTAGTCTGATAAATTGTCACACCTCTGCACAAATCAATGTGTTATTAATTTTAGTTACGTTATTCTGGCTGTAAATTACAGAAAAGAAAATTCAGTTCAGCTTATCAATTAAAAAAAGAAAACTGAAAAGAACTAAAAATAAAATGATTTCCGATCGTTTTTTTTTTCGTGCAGTATCTATATTTTATTCAATCAACGTTGTGCAAACTGTGGCTGTATGAGTCCTTAGTGCTGCCTCGGACCTCACATTTCTATAAAGAAATTGGCTCTTTTTTTTAACAATTTAATGTTTTTTCTAGAATTGGAATTGAATATAAAGCTGAAGAAGGTGCGATTATGCGCCAAAAACGTTGTTTGAATAAAAATAAATAAAAACTGTCTGAAAAAAAGACGGTCAGAAATTTTTTGATTTTTAATATCAGTCGTTAATCGATTTAAGAAATGGACTAACTTTACTATTATTGCAAGCGCCAAAAAAAATGGTTGCAATTTTTTCGCAGGAAGGAAAACATGTGTGTGTGTGTTTTTTTTTAATCAGAATCAGTTGATCTGATCGAAACGTAAAGGACGGTGAACGTTCGGCCGTCTTCTAATCGTGATGGATATGATGAAAAGGAGAAACGGACGACTGTTACCGTGCGTACGGCGAGGTGAAGAATTGTCGCAATGGAGACGAAACGTCGCTTTCGTGAATAAATGGCGATAAATTTATGCGCTGAATTTTTTGCTCTTTTATTGTAAATTTTAAAGTCAGAAAACTATGTTGTAATAAACACTATGGTGTAGCTATGGCGGTTAAAGGAGAGGAGGCAATCGGAGGACAAGATCAGTGCATCTGGGGCAAGTAATTATTAATAATTTGGTTTGTAGTCTGATAAATTGTCACACCTCTGCACAATTCAATGTGTTATTAATTTTAGTTACGTTATTCTGGCTGTAAATTACAAAAAAAGAAAATTCAGTTCAGCTTATCAATTAAAAGAAAACTGAAAAGTACTAAAAATAAAATTATTTCCGATCTTCTTTTTTTTTCAGACAGTGTCTATATTTTATTCAAGCAACGTTGTGCTGCCTCGGACCTCACATTTCTATAAAGAAATTGGCTTTTTTTAACAATTTAATGTTTTTTCTAGAATTGGATTTAACAATAATTTGAATATAAAGCTGAAGAAGGTGCGATTATGCGCCAAAAACGTTGTTTGAATAAAAATAAATAAAAACTGTCTGAAAAAAAGACGGTCGGAAATTTTTTGATTTTTAATATCAGACGTTAATCGATTTAAGAAATGGACTAACTTTACTATTATTGCAAGCGCCAAAAAAAATGGTTGCAATTTTTTCGCAGGAAGGAAAACATGTGTGTGTGTTTTTTTTAAATCAGAATCAGCTGATCTGATCGAAACGTAAAGGAGGCGCGGCAACGGACGGTGAACGTTCGGCCGTCTTCTAATCGTGATGGATATGATGAAAAGGAGAAACGGACGACTGTTACCGTACGTACGGCGAGGTTTCCTCCGTGACGAGACAGGCGGGCCTCTCTTCTCTTCTCCTCTCCTCTCCAGTACTCTGTGACTCGACGAGACGAGACGCGACCCGACGCGACACTAGGACCACTTGGCAATGGCGGATGTTGCGGCGCTGGAGGAGGAAGGAGCACGTGATTGGCAGCGACCAAGGTCAGTGCCGCGGATGAGGCTCAGTATTGTGGAGGCGAGGCGAGGGAGACGAGGACGAGGACGAGGACGACGACGACAACGACGGACTGTCACAGTCGCAGCTCAGGCAAGTCTCACACTTACTCAGTTGCCAAACTTTTTCCCGCAAAATAAAACGACCGCGGTAAATTCAGCCAAGTAACTAACGACATCAATTTGGTCATATGGACGAGAAAAGCTACTTAACGACTAATTTTAGAAGACGTGCGTGCCATTGGTAGAATTAGAAAAAATCGTTTGATAATGTGAACGGGAACATACTAATTAAGAACACAGGAATAAAATATGGAGAAAGGGGGCGGCTAATACATAACAGACAGGCAGCAGTAATTAGACTAGAAGACCACCAAGAAAAGAAAGAGTTCAATATGAAGATTATTAGAGTGGGGAAAGCAAGGTAATGGAGTGTAGCATGGGGAAAAACTGAAATAACAAAGGGTGTTAGATTCGGAAGGGATATTCAGACGGAAGTTAAGGAATTCTGCCACTTGGGAAGCGTCATAACTAGGGATGGTAGAAGTATATCAGGCATAAAGAGTAGGATAACACA
The DNA here is from genome assembly GCA_034510155.1 of Eucriotettix oculatus. Classification (NCBI taxonomy): domain Eukaryota; kingdom Metazoa; phylum Arthropoda; class Insecta; order Orthoptera; family Tetrigidae; genus Eucriotettix; species Eucriotettix oculatus. The sequence goes on from CM067376.1 coordinate 12,603,427, forward strand.
GGCAAGGAAGGTTTTCGCGGAAAAAGAGGGATTTACTTACGGGTATTATAAGTGTGAATATTAGGAAATCGTTGCTGAAAATGTTCGCATGCAGTGTGGTGAAACGTGGACAACAGGAATTGCAGAAAGGGGAAAAGAATACAACCCCTTTGAAACGTGGTGCAAAAAAGGGGGAATGAGATGGATAGTGGATAGAATCACTAATGAGGGAGTTCTAAACAGAATAGGGGAAGAGCGAACAATATGGAGAACGTGAACCGAAAGAAGGGTTAGATTAATAGGCCACTTTTTAAGATAATTGACATTATAGGGAAGTGTGCGCGGTAAAAACAGAAGAGGGTGGCCAAGGATGGAATGCGTTAAACAAATTATGGAGGAATAGGTTGTGCTAGTTATAAAGAAATGAAAAGGTTTGCGCGATATAGGTTAGCATGGAGAGTTGCATCAGACCAGTCTTAGGACAGAATACCACAACAACAACAACAACTAACGAGACTGCAACTCTAAACAAATTTAATGTAAGTTTTATTACCACGACGTGTGAATTTTGTCACATGATAAGAGGAACGAAACGTCATGTAACAGATAATGTTAATAAAATTTATATTAAATTTGTACCGACTTAGAAGCTGAAATACTGTTAATTTATTTCTCGTAAGGTATTTAATAAAGTGATTTATTTTATGCTATAAAACCGGGAAAGATTAACTTCCCCCCCCCATTTCAAGCTAATGATGATGATTCCAAGGCAAGTAAATATGCAAAAAATAATTTGCCAACGCCTATTCTTAATTAACTGTCAGATATAAGCAAATTAAAGTTTCCCCCCCGTCCGCATGCTTGTTTGTTATGCTTTAAGTCTTGATTGCTTTTCAAATTAAACCGAAAGTGCAGTGTTACAGCTTTATACTAAACAGGTTCTCATTTTTCTTTTTGTCTGACTCATTTACTTATTTATTTTCGAAATGTTTGTAACTGTTTGTCTTTGAGTGACGCAGCTGACGCGATGCACAGATATTATAAACGCAGCTGTTTTCTTCTTCTTCTTATTATTATTATCAATATTTAATAATAAATCTCATTATATAGGTGGAGGTATTTAAATTGAAAAAAAAATCGTATTTTAGTGTTGACTGCGCATTGACCGTCGTAATTCATGCTGTGTGACGTCACAGATCGACGAATATCGTTTTATAAATAAATTCCTTTTTTTATTCTCTTAAAAAAAACTTTTATCTTTACGATTATCAGTTGGTAGAATCATAGATTCTAGTACATACAATATTAAAATAATGAATTTACAAAATTAAAATAGTAAATATAATTCACCTGGAAAACGTGAAGGTTGGTCTATTTTGTGCAGATGGGTAACGTTTTTTTTTCAGTTTTAAATAAACTACTACATTTTCTTACTGAATATTATGAATTTTTAATGTACCTGCTTTGTCTTGCGCGGTCTCCATAGAGTATTTTTAACTGTCGGCGTATCTTGATTCTTTTCTCAATATCTTTGTTATGAGTGTAATTTGTTTTGGTAGTAACTCGTGCAATTAAAATACAATAACTGGCTAAAAATCGGAAATAGGAGGATTTTAATGCAAAATAAAAGTTTTTCAGTTCTCTCCAGGATGCACTTCATTTTATTAAAAAAAAGATTTTAACTAAAGAACTGACGAAATCCCGAACGTTAGGCACGAAACGTGATTTATTTTTAATGAAGAAGTTTCTACTTACAACTTTTTCTCAAGTTATTGAATTTTATTTCCAAAATTATGTCAAATCTTGAATGAAAAAATTTCTATTTACAACTTTTTCTCAAGTTATTGAATTTTATTTCCAAAATTATGTCAAATCGATCGATATTTTATTTATAACTAGCTGGGGACCCGGCGTTGCCCGGGTATTCATTTGTATGATCCCGGTACATTATTTTAATTCGTGGTCGACGCATGACGAAAACATCACAATATGAACCTCAAATTTTACTCTCAGTATTTCAAGACGTTCAAAAATACTCCCGGTACAATAACGGGGCTAAAATATTTCAGTACTCTTAACAAGAATATAAATGCTGCCCATCCATGAATTTTTACTTAAATCGCGTATTAAATGTCATAAAGTAACACAGCGACACGCATTGCACCGGTTTCGACAACAAACTTCGACGGTTTCCTTGTTATTTTCGTAAGACTCACTTCAACCCTCACATGCTGCAAGGGGTTAAAATTATATGCACAAAGATTGTTGGGGAAACACTATAAATGTTATTGACCTCAAAAATGTTTTTCGGCTCACATAAGAGTCTTCATTGCACATAAAAGTTCCACCCCCCACCCCCCTAGGGGTGGTAGCCGTGTTTTATCTCCAAAGTATTTGGTGAGTCGCAAGAAATATGGAAACGAAATTTTGTCAAAATTGTTCTGACCTTTAAATTCATTAGGCAGAAGTGTGTTTTACCGCGTCCAATCCCCCCTGTTGCATTCAAAATGTCAGAATGAAGACTCTCCCATAGGACCTATTTGGAAACCAAATTTCACTTTTTTATATATGACGCCCCTCACAACAGCCTCACGATGAATGGGGTTGAAATTATGCACTAGCAAATTAACTGAAAATGCTATCAAAGTAATTAAAAAAAATAACGGCAGTTTATGTATTTTAAAAAATTTCCACCCCTCCACCCACGCCCCAAGTGGTAGCCTGTGTTGTGTTGAGTTTGGTTCGCGAAGAACATCTGTTCAAAATTTGGTCGAAATTGTTCCATTCGTTTAAGATAGTATGCGGAAGTCTGTTTTAGCCCCTTCCAACCCCTCTCAGGTAACGTAAATTGCATTCCTTTTTATGTCAGAATTAAACTCAGTGGCTCACATGACAGCTGTTTAAAGCCAAATCTCGATTGCTTTCTGGTTATTTTGATTTTGTTTGAGGTTGAAATTGTATGCTAGCGGTATTTGAGGAGACGCTATCAAATTAATTGATCCAAGAATGTACTTATATGATATAAATATTGTGTCGCTTTTGCTTATTTAAAATTTTCCAGCCCCGCCCCTAGGGGTAGTAGCCAACTCTTACCCTGACTGACATCCATTTTGGATTTCAATGGCCGGGTACTCAAATTTTCGGAAGTTTTCCTAATTATGTGCGCAATTTTCTTAATTTTTCTTTCCGTAAGAACTTTGTACGAAACATTAGAAACCTTATAAAAAAAAGAGGATGAATGAAATCGGAAAAGTCGTTCTCAAGTGATCAAGGGAAGTAGGGATTCATTTTTATATGTAAAGATTATATAACTATCAATGTTATGACCTCAAAAATGTTTTTCGACTCACATAAGAGTCTTCATTGAACATAAAAGTTCCACCCCTCTCCCCCTAGGGGTGTTTTATCTCCAAAGTATTTGGTGAGTCGCAAGAAATATGGAAACGAAATTTTGTCAAAATTGTTCTGACCTTTAAATTTATTAAGCAGAAGTGTGTTTTACCCCGTCCAATCCCCCCTGTTGCATTCAAAATGTCAGAATGAAGACTCTCCCATAGGACCTATTTCGAAACCAAATTTCACTTTTTTATATATGACGCCCCTCACAACAGCCCCACGATGAATGGGGTTGAAATTATGCACTAGCAAATTAACTGAAAATGCTATCAAAGTAATTAAAAAAAATAACGGCAGTTTATGGATTTTAAAAAATTTCCACCCCTCCACCCACGCCCCAAGTGGCAGCCTGTGTCGTGTTGAGTTTGGTTCGCGAAGAATATTTGTTCAAAATTTGGTCGAAATTGTTCCATTCGTTTAAGATAGTATGCGGAAGTCTGTTTTAGCCCCTTCCAACCCCTCTCAGGTAACGTAAATTGCATTCCTTTTTATGTCAGAATTAAACTCAGTGGATCACATGACAGCTGTTTAAAGCCAAATCTCGATTGTTTTCTGGTTATTTTGATTTTGTTTGAGGTTGAAATTGTATGCTAGGAGACGCTATCAAATTAATTGATCCAAGAATGTACTTATATGATGTAAATATTGTGTCGCTTTTGCTTGTTTACAATTTTCCAGCCCCGCCCCTAGGGGTAGTAGCCAAGTCTTACCCTGACTGACATCCATTTTGGATTTCAATCGCCGCGTACTCAAATTTTCTGAAGTTTTCCTAATTATGTGCGCAATTTTCTTAATTTTTCTTTCCGTAAGAACTTTGTACGAAGCATTAGAAACCTTATAAAAAAAAGAGGATGAATGAAATCGGTAAAGTCGTTCTCAAGTGAAGTAGGGATTCATTTTTATATATAAAGATTAATAGATAAACACTGCCCAAATTCTTCCTTACGTCAATTTCAGGGCTGAAATATTCAGACTTATGGTATGTGCGTGGAAGCAGAATAGATAATTAATTGGAATAATTTTGTTCTCATATGCTAGTTGTTTCTTCTTTCTTCCTTCCTTCCTTCCTTCCTCCCTTGCCCTAGAGCCCCTGGTAATGTAAGGCCGGGCCGTCCGCCATTTTTAATCTTACGGAACTTAACTCTTGCATCAAGTTCAGCGTGTCAGTTCAACAACATTAAATATTTGCAGATTGATTTTTATGTAATGACATAAATAATGAATGTAAAAGCGAACCGGGGAACATAAATTTATTCTCTCCATGATTATCTCAACAAAAGACTTAATATATTTGAATTAATAGACTCAAAAAAAGAAGTCAAAATTCGGTGATTAAATTCATTTTCTTATGAGTTTAAAAAAGATTTTAATTAAATTAATACATGTAAAAGATTAAAATATACACCGCATATGGTAAACAAAATATACTTTTAGTTTCTTAAATAAAGGAACTAAACACTTCTTTAAAAATAAAGGTATTTATTTATTCACATAAAAAACTTTTATCGTACAAATTATCAGTTTGGAGTATAATGATTCTGTATATACAATATTAAAAGAATATAAAAATAAAATAGAGTATATAATTTGCATGATGACGTGAAGGTAGGTTGATTCATTTTTAATTAACCTACTTTAGCAGAATGGGTTAGGTTTATTTATTTTTGTGATTACCTGAGAGGCACACGACGTGGTTGACAAATTCACCTGTCATAGATATTCTCCAGGCTTGCCAGGATTATTCCACTTGGCTCTTGGATAATTTATATAATCCGTCGTTTCCTTCGAATTAGTTCTTTTGGAAAATTTGAAAAACCGAAATCCTTTTTTTTCCGGGTAGAATTCCTGCAGTTTACACAGCCGCACAGCAAACCATATTGCTGATGGAATTATCACACCAGAAAAGAGAAACACTTTTGACGTTCTTCACTTGCGTTAGCAGAACTAGATTAAAAATGGCGGACGGCCTTAGCTCGACCACGACACGACGGTGATGTACTTACGAAGGGTGAAGATCATCCGCAGACTTTATAGAAAGTTCATTAATATTTGTTTCTTACTACCGTAACTTCCTTTCCAGGTTATTACTTTACTAGATCCAATGCAATGTTACATTTGACAGTAATTTTATTGTGAATAAACAATTATTGGGTTTCCACCGCGACGTTTCGATGGCGGATTATACACCGGGAAACCTTCCATCTTCGAGTCACTAACCCCAACTAACAATAATTGCAATTATTGCATACTTCATTCTTTAATAATTTAACGTAACCTTTCAAATACACTCGGAAGGTTTTTAATAATTATTTACACTTTTTCATGTGAAAACTGTAATGCAGTCGATCATGAATTTCAGACATTTTATGTCATAAATATTTTTTTTTTAAAAAAAACGTTCCGATCTCTTTTTGTACATTATCTAGGTTGTTGCTAGCAATCCTCAATTTCTGAAGCTATCAGGCCGAACGTAATAAATAATTTTACAAGTTTTCAGGGGAATTTCTAAAAGACAACTCGTAAAATTCGTAAAAGCTAAGTCTGATAACTTTTGCATTTAGGATCAATTAGGAAAACCTGAAGAAGGTTGCTGAAAATATTCGTATAGAGTGTGGCGTTGTAAGGGTGCGAAACGTGGACTGTAGGAGTTGCAGAAAGGGAAAGAATAGAAGCCTTTGGAATGTGGTGCTGTAGTAGAAAAAGATGGGTGCGTAGAGTGACTAACGAGGAAGTTCTAAACAGAATAGGGGAAAAATGGACAATATGGAGGACGTTGACGAAGAGAAGGGATTTGATTAATAGTCCACGTTTTGAGGCATTAGAGGGAAGTGTGTGAGGTAAGAACATAATAGGGTGGCGCGAAGGATGGAATTCGATAAGCAGATTAGGGAGGACGTGGTAGTTAAGCAGAAATGAAAACGCTTGCGCAGTATCTGTTAGTATGGAGGATTGCATGAGACCAGTCCAATGACTGAATACTACAACAACAACGCTTTTTAAGAGCATTACTAAAAAAATGTCTTAAATAATTCAACTGTGTTCAGCGTCAAGTTCTGTTTTTCTTGTTCGGCTCTGCAGCCCATTTGAGGGTGTGGGCCTATCGGGTCGACTGCATGACACATTCCAAGTTTGCAGTGAGACGCGGTCAGTTTATAGATTCTCCAGCAGTCTTAATGCCGGTCTTCGTGACCATGACGTCAAGATTCCAACCCCTGGGTTGGGTTGGTTAAATACTTGTCGTTAATTTTTGATTTGTCACACATTACAAACATCATCATTTGCTGCAATTTTTTTTTGGGGGGGAGGGGAGGGAAGTGGGGGAGTTATCAGGCTACACGAGGGTGTTCCTGAAACAGACAACTCGTTTTTAATAGCAAAGGAAGGGAATTGGGGAAGGTAGAGAAGGGTTGACTGAGGCCCCCGGGCTATAGTTTTAGGATCCTACCCGGTGTTTAACCCAAAGAGATTCAGGGGAAAACCTGCACCACCTTGGTTTGGTATTGAGTTACTATTCTCACGCCCTTCCGAATGACGGGAGACGAGTTTGCTGTGTGGTCGCAGCATTCCCTTCTCAGTGTCTCTACCAGTTTTAAGATCCAATGGGATCAGCTGACAACTCTTACCGTATGCCCGAGGTCTCCGACCCCAGTACATACACCACCTAAAATAGGTGAATGTGTCTCAGCATGTGATATTTTAATTTTTTTTTAAAAAAAAAACAGAGAGATTGTGAGGCATTCCCTACATAATGATGTGAGCTCCGCAGTCACTCTGGGGCGAGAAAACTCCCACAGACGCTCATCTCATCTCCCAACTCCTTTGTTTAAACAGTTCAACGTTTTAATATTCTTCTCCATTGTTAAACTTTAACTGCAGGAAGCGCTCATTGTTACTGCATCATTTCGGCCTTGACCACCAGGGATGACACCGAATTCTTCACATGTAAATACATTTAACAATCTTTTCGGCTGAGGGAGTCGACGAGTAAATGTGATGATTTTTCTAAATTTGTAAGTTTTTAAGCAAGTTTATGTAATTATAAATCAAAACATTGAAACATAGAACCCATATGTAATTTCTTGTAATATTACGTTTGTAGTACGCCGGAGGAAGTCTCAAAATGGAGACGAAACGTCGCTTTTGAATAAGTGATGATAAATTTATAGACCGACTTATTGGCCGTTTTTATTTATTTATTGTAAATTTCAAAGTGAGAAAACTATGTTTTAATTGTATTTATTTATTTATTTTATTCACTAATTACACTAATAGCCTGTTTTCTTGAGTATCTATAACAGGCCTTATTTTCATTTCTTACAATGTTTGTGTTACAGATTTATTCTATTTTATTTTATAAATATTTATTTTTTTAACTATAATAAAACTAATAAACTAAAACTAACGACAGAAGGGTATAGGGTGAATGGGAGTAGGAGGATTGAAGGGAAAGTTGCTGTGAGATCACAGCTGGCGGAATATGGAAGGGAATTGTATTTATTAATTGATAAACATGAAACCTCATTAAAATCCCCGTGAAATGTTAGGATCAACTGTTGGTATTGTGTCATTACCCCCCGAATCCTGCGGCCTTGTGTGATCGTCTGAGAAAGTTCAGAAAGGGGGACCGCTTACGTGGAGCCGTGGAACAGAAGAGAATAAATTCACTTGTCGTAGATCCTTCTGAGAAGCAAAACTAGAAGGGTTTTTTATGCCTATACTCTTATCGTATGCCAAAGGTCTTAAACCGCAGTACATAAACCTCCTAAAATAGGTGAAGGTGTCTCGGCATGTGAGAACTTTGGAAAAAGCAGAGAGAGTGCAGGAGGCATCCCCGACATAATCAGTAGATAGAGAAAACTCCCACAGGCATCTCCTGCAGAATACAGCATTTCCTTATTTATTGCTGTTTACAGAGATGAGCAGTTTTCCTGACGCTGTAGCCATGTTGGCCCCATGGATGGAGAGGACTGCCATGTTCCATGTTGGCCCCAGTTTTCGGGTTCGACCCTATGATCTCTTTGCCCCTGACCTGCCCCGGTGGTGGAACTGTGGCAAGTCGAAGCTAACGAGTTAACGGAAGTGACGTCATGGCCGTCGCCATCGTTGCCGACTCCAGGGAAACAGGCGGCCACTCGCTGGAAGCCGTCGGACTTATCGTTTTTACTGCAGAACGGTAAAGTGACGTCACCAGATCCGCGTCACTGCGCAAAAACAGACTCCGTTTAGCAAATAAAAGAAAAGTCGACCTATATTTCCATTTATGAGACGCGAATAAATGTAATAATAATAATAATTACTTCCAATGCCATTCTCAGTAAGAGATTACAAGTATGCGCAACATTCTTTAATTAATCCAATAAATGAGTGACGGTCATAATTCATAATTAGGGCCGATAATAATAATAATCATATTCCGTAGATCCTGTAAAGAAGCTAAGCTTCAAGGATGTGGAATGGGTCAGGGCTGTGTACATTTATTACATTATTTTATTGTATAAAAGATAAATATACTTATAACAAATTTTTGTATTATAAACTATTATAAATTACTCTTCTCCGATTCTTCTATAAATTCCTTTATTGAATAGAAGGAGTGGCTAAGCAAAAATGAGCGTAATTCAGTGTTAAATTTACCTTGATTATCGGACAACTGTTTAATTCTGTGCTGACTGCAGTCACGTGTTGAAGATGGATAATGCACACCTTCCTTCCTTCCTGTGCAATTGACAATGTTTTACATTTTTTATACAGATTATTTTTGTTCCTTGTATTGAAGGGATGAATATCAGTATTATTCAAAAATAAGTGCCTATTTGTGATTAAAAATAACATCAATGAATAAATGTATTGGCACGTCAAAGTGAAAATACCTAACTTTTTGAACAGAGTTCTGCAAGAAGTTGGTGAGGAAACCTGCCTCACATATTGCTCTAATAACACGTTTTTGACTAATAAAAATCTTATCTATGCCTACTGAGTTGCCCCAAAATATAATACCATATGATAAAATAGAATGAAAATATGCAAAGTATACTAATTTTCTTGTTTTTAAATCACTGAAGGTGGAAGGACATTGCATCACATGTAGCTGAGCTGAGTTTCTTAAGTAATTGATTAATCTGATCAGTCCAATTTAATTTATTATTTACTAAGAGACCTAAGAATTTAACAGAGGAAGTTTCATTTACATTTTTGCTGTCGTATTTAAGTGTTATTATAGATTGTAAAGTTGTGTTGAGTGTGTGTGAAATTGCATGAAATGTGTTTTGTCACAGTTATTTGTTAGTCCGTCGTTCGCATTAAACCATGTTAGCAGGTTAGTTAAATTATTGTCACTTGCCTAAGCTTCTAGTGTGTCTTTGTGCCGACACGTACTGTATTTATTTTTACATAATGCACAATAGATACAGTGTTGTCACGTTGAACAGTCAGTGATTTTTTTGTTAATCTCGTTGTGGTATTGAGTCCTAAGGCTGGTCTGAAGCAACAATGCAAGCTAACCTAACCTTGCGTAAGCCTTTCCCACAATCTCCATAATCCGCTTAGCGTATTCCGTCCTTGGTCTCCTGTTCAGTTCTTACCCCACACACACACTTCCCTCTAATGCTAATTTTACAAGACCCTCATGCCTTGAAACGTGGCCTTTTTAATCTAACCTTTCTCTTGGTCATCGTCCTCCATACTGTTCGCTTTTCCGCTATTCTACTGATTCCATGTGGTGCTATAGGAGAATGAGAAGGGCGGATAGAATCACTAACCAGAAAAGAATAGGGGAAAACCGAGCAGTATGAAGGACGTTGACCAAGGGAAGGGACAGATTAATAGGACATGTTCTAAGATATGAGGGTCTTGTAAAATTAGCATTAGACGGGAGTGTTGTAGGGTAAGAACAGAACAGGGGGGGGAGGCGGCGAAGGATGGAATACTCTAAGGAGATTAGGGACGATGTGGGATGTTCTAGTTGTGAGGAAATGAAAAGGCCTGCGCAAGATAGGTTAGCATGGAGGGTTGCATCAGACCTGAATACCACAACAACAATGATCTTCGTCGAAAAGAACTGTTCTTGCAGTGGAAGGTCTTTGCGATCGATAAGTCGCTTTTCAACTATTCAGCTGCAGTTTTCTCTTTGAATTTCAAGCAAAATATTTTTTTAAGCGTATCCGTCGCTCCAATTATTTCATCAGAGGATATAGATGGCTTCGACGATAAGAGAAGAACACGCAGTGTAGAAAACAGGAAAGCCATGTAAAAAGTAACTGGGTCATTCCATGTCAGTTCAACCCAGCCATGACACCCATGGTCTCAGATTTTACTGAAACTTGGCATGTTTGTTCCTTTCATGGATATAAGAAATGATATGAAATATTTCTGCTCTATCACAAATGGTTTTTATTTTACAGCCTGCTAAAGTTTTTGAAATCGCGTGTTTTTTTTCGATCGGCGGATGAAATGAAATTTGTTCTCCCATAGAAAATACATTATATCTTCCTTATTTACCAACCGATGTAGATGAAATTTTTTATGGGAATACTTCAATAGGAAAGGAAGCCAGAAAAAAAATATTGTATCTATAAGCTATCTGGAAGTGGTCTGAAAAAAATTCTGAAGTGGTGAAATTAATTTTTTTTAATGAAATATCACTATCGACGCGAAGCGGAATATCATCGTGAGGGAAAAGGATAACGACAAAAGTTTTTTATAATTATTATTTTTAAATATATACACTACCACATGAAAAAATAAAATTGATGGTTTTTTTCACTCCTTCATTGATTTTTTTCACTTCAAAAATAGGAAATGGGTCGTTCCATGTCATGTGGCTTAGTTTTCAGAACCGATCCCCGAGCAACCATTTCCGATTTTAATGAAATTTTTACAGTTTGTACTATGAGGCCTTAGATGAACATCTGAAAAATTTCAGTTCGAAATATGCATTTATGACTGAAATGCGAGTTTTTTCGCACAAGGCAGCCGTTCGTCAGAGTAGACGTCGTTCCAAAAATGCCTCTTTTGAGCTTTAATATTGCGGCACATATTACAGAATAGATCCTGAAAATTATTTTCTAGGATAAACCTAATGCTCAGATTACGAAAATAATAAAGAAAAGTATCATCCCTAGCCAGCATCGGTCTCCAAAGTTGCCAATAAAAATTTTGTTAATTTATTTTCTGATTTTCAAGGAATTCTGACGGCATTTATATTTTATACTTCGCATATCTACACGAATGTCTACAATTCAGATGATTTACAACTTTGAAGTTCTAAACTACAATCAAATCGTTAGTTATTTAAATAAGTAAATGGTAGAGGAGGAGGAGGAGGAGATTGCAACGTCGCCAGAGGAATGTGGCTGATCTCTAAACTGGAGTAAGGAGCCGAGTGTCAGACTGATGACGTGTTCCGTGCCGGTATTTGTAAACAGACTGCACCCGGAGTCAGGAGTCAGGCTCTTCAACCTCCTAACATGGCTTTATTACCAGGTTAATTCCTGTCGCTCCGCAGGAGACTTTGTTTGTTTGTTTGGTTTGTCTCATTCTTATTTATGAACTTCCCGGTTGCTGCAGTAATCCTCTGCGTTTCTGATTCACAGCGGCCTTGTCATCCGTCTTATCTTGACAACCTTTGCCCCCCCTCCCCCCCCTTTACGCTGTACATGCCTGACAGAGGCGATGACGTCATATCGCCGACAGCTCCTGCACTTCCCCACAAAATGCGATTGTGCTACTCACACAAAATTTTAACAGTATTATCCTTACGACATATTTTTCCAAAAAAAATTCTGGTAGCTCGCCACGATTATTATGACTCATAAACCCAAGTAACCGACGGATGATCCCAACAGTTACAGGCAACTTAGTTAAAAAATAAATAAAATCCAAAATATTTGAGAAACTGCTGGTGCCTCACCACCGATGTAAGACCGTAAAGCTCACTCGAGCCCCCAACAATTGCACAGGGTAGTGAGTGGAATCCTGGACACGTTCGTAGAAGGTGCAGCAGCTTGTTTAGCATCAACTGATCGAGTGTGGCCCGAAGGACCATCTACGGGACACTTATTTTAGAATAGTTCTGTCTTACCTTCACAAAAGGACATACTCTGTAAAGAGTGGCAATTGCACATCCACGACGTCACAGATTCTTTCTGAGGAAGCATCATTGGACCACACTTAGATTTAATTTAATCGTCGGACTTCCCGCTGTGGGTTGACGGGAAAGTGGCTTGGTTGTTGTTGTTGTGGTACAAAGTCCTAAGACTGGTCTGATGCAACCCTCCATGATAACCTATCTTGCGCTAGCCTTTTCATTTCGGCGTAGCTAACACATCCCACATACTCCCTAATCTGCTCAGCGTATTCCATCCTTTCCTTCCTTTTCTGTTCTTACCCCCCACACACACACACTTCCCTGTAATGCTAATATTACAAGTCTCTCGTTTCTTATAACGTGGCCTATTAATCTATCCCTTCTCTTGATCAACGTCCTCCATATTGTTCGCTTTCCCCCTATTCTGTTTACAACTTCCTCGTTTGTGATTCTATCCACCCATATGATTTTTCAGCATTCACCTACAGCACCACATTTCAAAGGCTTCTATTCTTTTCCTTTCCACGACTCCTATCGCTCCATATAACGCCACCCTCCATACGAACATTTTTAGCAATGATTTCTTAATATTCACACTTATATTACCTGTAAGTTTTCATGAAAGCCTTCCTTGCCTGTGCTATCCCACTCTTTATGTCTCCTATACTTCTACCATCCCTAGTTATTGCGCTTCTCAAGTAGCAGAATTCCTTAACTTCCGTCAAAATGTCTCTTCCCTTTGTTATTCCACTGATACCCGAACTGCACTCCATTACCTTAGTTTTCCCTCTAATGCTAAGACGAACACGTGGCCTATTAATCTATCACTTCTCTTGGTCAACGTCCTCCATATTGTTCTCTCATCCCTATTATGCTTAGTACTTCCTCGTTAGTGATTCTATCCACCCATCTAATCCTCATATAGCACCACATTTTAAAAGCATGTATTGTATCCCTTTCTGCAGCTCCTACCGTCGACGTTTCGCACCCATATAACGCCACACTCGATATCAACATTTTTAGCAACGATTTTCTAATATTCATACGTATATTAGCCTTGCTTGTGATATCCTACTCCTCTAGTAGGAGAAATCCTTAACTTTCTTTAAAATATCCCTTTCCAATCTAACAGCCTTTGTTATTCCACTGTTTCCCATACTGCACTCCATTACCTTGGTTTCCCCTCTATTAATCCTCATATCGAACTTTTTCTCCAGGACTACGTTCATGCCATTCCTTTTGGTTTCCAAGTCGTCTTCTGACTTTCCCAATACTGCAATATTGTCGGAAAAGCGTAATGTTTTAATTTCTTCTCCGTGCAGTGTTATTCCTGGTCCATATTCCGTTTTAACTTTCTGTATATAAGTTAAACAGCATGGGCGACAGACTGCATCCTTATCTTTTTCCTTTGCTGTTGTTAGGAGATACAATTGTTAACGTTGAAGAGGTTACAAAGAGATGCCGAAACGTCGGCTTGTGTAAAAAAAAGTAAACTTGCCTGTTAACTCTAATTTCTATTATCAGGCACTGAAGACCAGCAATAAAATTAAAAGGACTTGTTTACACGGGAATAATACGGCTAATATGGTTATTTGGTTGTGGCATATGAGGTTCAGCGGTTGCATCACATATGATAAGAATACAGACAATCATTTCAGGTCCGTTGCTCTTCTTAATATATATATAAATGATTTACCTAAAGCCATAAATTGTGCCTCTAAAACGATACTCTTTGCAAGCGATACTAGCAATTTTGGTGACATGATAAGCGAAATAGGGTGGAAATGGCTGCCAATGTTTCACTAACGCGAGGTACTTCAAGTAATTGCTTGTCAGTCAATTGCGATAAGACTCAATTTCGTGCAGTTTCGGAGAAACATTGCTACACCGAACTCGGTAACACTAGCAACAAATAATTGTGAAATAAGCGAAGTTGAAAGAACAAAGTTTTCAAGTATACCTGTGGACAATAAATTAAATTGGAAGGTTAATATTAACATTATCCTACGAAAATGAATTATGTCACGTTTTAGTGATCCAAACAAACATATAATTGGTTAAATTTTGTATACTTTCACTCTTTAACGACGTATTGTATAATATTCTATGGTATTGCATTAGGGAAATCCGAGGTTTTTTAATCTTTAGAAAAATGTTTCAGAATATTTCGTCAGGTTTTCAGCAAAAACAACTTGCAGGGGCCTCTTCAAGAAAATGGGAAATACTTGGTCTAACTTGCCAGGAAATTCAATCACTGATGTTATTAATAACAGTCAACAGACTCAGATGTGCGTAGCTTTGGTGCCAGAAATAAAAATAATTTACACACGGAAGGAAGGGAAGTCTATAGCTAGGGTGTTTATTATAAAGCTGTTAGCATACTTAATAAATTTCCAACCTCCCTTAAACAAATAAAAATAGATGCAAACAATTTCAAAGATGAACTAACTTTTTCCTTAGTCACTCAGTTTCTACTCTGTTGAAGGAGTTGAATGTTCCTTAACACGCAGCCATAGTACATGGTTAAGACACTAATTTCTCAGTATAAGCGTATTTTATTGAGTTAAACATATTTACATATAAAAAATGAATCCTTATTTCCCTTGGTCACGCCACAACTTGAGAACGACTTTTCAGATTTCATTCATCATTTTTTTATATGAGTTTTCTAATACTTCTTACGGAAAGAAAAATTAAGTATATTGCGCAGAAAATTGGAACATTTCAGAAAACTGAATGAACTATCGAAAAGGCTGCGTTTGAATCTCCATCGTGAATGCTGGCTGCCTATACCCTTGATCTGTTATACTCCAAAACGGCTCAACGGATTTCAATAAAAAAAAATTTCAGCGATTGAAACAGGAATTTTAACTTAAAGTTTCGTGTATGTTTCATTTCGATATCTTGCTGAGTTAGAAGATATGAATATTTATAAATCCATTGAATTGCAGCGCGAAAGGCGGCGTAAAAATCAACTGCGAGTTAAACGTCCTATTAGCCGTTCCTATCCCACTTACTGTGTTATTATATTCGTAAATTTGGCAGCATGAGAGAGAGACGGAGGGAGGGCGAGTTTTTTTTTGATTAACAGGCTACATGAGAGTGATCCTGAAACAGGCAACTCCCCTTTAATAACATAGGAAAGGGAATTGAAAAGGGGGTATGCGGAAGAAGCTCTCTTTCTCTCTCTTCTTTGTTAACCACTGGACTGGACGGACGTGTTCATACAGTATTAATAGATTTAAATTCATTCGTATTCAATTGACGTTTCTTTCTCTCTAGAAAAACTTCGTGTGTTTTTATGGGTGTTTAGAGGTTTGTCGTCGTGTTTTTTATCGTTAGTGCTAAAAAAAATACCACCAGTGATGTGTCAAAATTTCGGTCGGCGTGCGTGTAACGCAAGTCGAGTTCATAACCATCGAGCCAATGTGACTGAAGAAGAGCGTAGGCAGCGTTTGAAGGACAAAATTTGTGTATAATTTCAACATTCATGCAGCATGAGGGGTGGGGGGTGGAAATGAGTCATACGAAGAAGAAGAAAGAAACTCGTAAATTATCAACTTTGGAATCGAAACCGGCGTTACATTATGACCTTTAATATGCGGTTTAAGTAAAAATTCTGCCCTTAAGTGGGGAGGAAATTCTATTATGTCAGAGTACTGAAATTATTTTTAGACCTGTTATTGTACCGGAAGGATGTCTGAGGTTCATATTATGACGTTTTCGATGCCCGGTTTAGTCATGGGTTGACCAAGAATTAAATAATGTACCGGGATAATATAAATAAAAACCCGGGTCTCGAGCTAGTAACCATAAATAGTAGCATAGAGTTAATAGTAATTAAACAGTCATAACAATTTATGTACAATCTCTGACTCCTTCAATATCGCTGACGTTCTGCTTCCTCTGTGTGATCATTGCAATACGATTTAATACTCATACATGTCTGCTTGTATGTAGCACTACGGTCGCGAGGGAAAAAGAATTTCGGTGGCTTGCGTGGTCCTCCTCCCCAAAAATCCTTCGACCCACCCACGCCCAAACAACCAATTGTGTGCGGGGACCCCTCGGTGCCACACAAACATCTGCGACAACGTTGCCAAACTGGAATGCATGCGGAATGTTGTTTCCTGCCTTGGAGTCTCTCTCACATACACATGCAGTGTCCTCGGTGTGGCGACGCACATGAAATAATAAACCTCATCCTTTACCCTCTCGAAATACACTGTGCGATACAAATGTGCAACGACAAATGAAGAAGTTTGGCTCACATGCTTACTTATTATTTCAGATAACATGAGTATTTAACGACTCATATGACAATTTTGAACCGGTTAGTATAGGGTAGGTTTTATGTAGGATGATTGGAGGAATTTGAATATCGGGCAGCCTTTATAATTTGCTGTATGGTTACCATGGCAGTTTGGACGTACGGGTAAAAGGGGCTTTGGGATTTTTGCAGCTCAGCTACATGTGATGCAATGTCCACCTTCAGTGATTTAAAAACTAGAAAATTAGTATACTTTGCATATTTTCATTCTATTTTATCATATGGTATTATATTTTGGGGCAACTCAGCAGCAGCCATAGATAAGATATTTATTAGTCAAAAACGTGTTATTAGAGCAATATGTGAGGCAGGTTTCCTCACCAACTTCTTGCAGAACTCTGTTCAAAAAGTTAGGCATTTTCACTTTGACGTGCCAATACATTTATTCATTGATGTTATTTGTAATCACAAATAGGAGGCACTTATTTTTGAATAATACTGATATTCATCCCTTCAATACAAGGAACAAAAATAATCTGTATAAAAAATGTAAAACATTGTCAATTGCACAGGAAGGAAGGAAGGTGTGCATTATCCATCTTCAACACGTGACTGCAGTCAGCACAGAATTAAACAGTTGTCCCCCGATAATCAAGGTAAATTTAACACTGAATTACGCTCATTTTTGCTTAGCCACTCCTTCTATTCAATAAAGGAATTTATAGAAGAATCGGAGAAGAGTAATTAATTAATTAGTTTATAATACAAAAATTTGTTATAAGTATATTTATCTTTTATACAATAAAATAATGTAATAAATGTACACAGCCTGACCCATTCCACATCCTTGAAGCTTAGCTTCTTTACAGGATCTACGGAATATGATTATTATTATTATTATTACGTTGGGCGGGTGAGGGATGACACATTGAACGCAAGAGGTGGGGGTGGGTGGGTTGAAGCAGTAATCTTTTGTATGATGGCCGTAGTTTTGTCAACGGATACATTGAGGGATTTTTTATTTTGGTTTTGGTGTTTCAGTTTTTATTTGGCTTCATACCCGCAGACCGCATAAGCAGTTCACCGCCTGTCAACCCTCACCCACCCACGTCATATACCTCTCAGATACACACACACACAAACCCTAACCCATATGCCAAAGTCAAAGGACTAACCTACCTCCATGTTAATTACATACACTATTTTAATCTTGTATGTACTAGAATCAATTATAGTTCCAACTGATAATCGTAAAGATAAAAAAGTTTTTTAAATGAATAAAAAAATTGAGCTGAGCAGACGGTTTCTAACACCACTTGTGATATTTGTCTATACTAAAGCCAGATTTAGTAAAATTAAAATTTTTATAATTATAAACACGCAGATACAAACATTTAAAATTTATGTATTAAAACATCATATGCATTACTGAAAAGTGAGCTCTCATCCTTAACATTTCAAGAGAATTTGTTGGACTTAATTTCTAAGATTAACATTTTTTTTTGGTTTCTCTTCCTTATCTGGGACAGCACGATTGTCAAAATTATAGAAATGATTTAGTTCCAAACCGTGTTTAGTAATTCGTAAATGTTTATGGTATGGAAATGTTAACATTACCTTCACGTTGCCTAATTTGAAAAGGTCGTTTAGTCTGGCCAATATAAAAAATACAGCAATTTTTACAGCTAATAGAATCAATATTATGAGAAAAAAATATTAAGAACATACCTTTTTAACGAAAGCTGATAAAGAGGAGACAGATTTTTTTTAAAAAAAATAATCAATATAACTGTAATAATTGCTCAATTTAAGTAAAATACAACAAATGGTCAAAAGTCAGATTTGGGATAATATTAATTCAAAATAAGAGAATTCTCGTCCCCAACTTTCAGGACCTCTTCAGTTCTTTAATTATAACGTTACCGGGCCCGAAACGTCTTTTATTTTAGATGAAAATTATTCTATTTCTGACTTTTGGGCCGTTTATTGAATTGCATTTCTAATACTAAGTCAGATTAAGCTGAATATTCCATTCATAATTATGTTACATTGCCCCAGACTAAACGACCTTCCTTAACTAGAATAAAGGTACGAAAAGCTAAGGAAATATTTTCATCTTAAAAACATTCGTCCACTACTAAACATTTTTTTTTTGAAAAACTAAATCATTCCTTTAATTTTGACAATAGGGTTGTTAATCTCAGTAAATTAATCCGACAAATTCTCTTTAAATGTTAAGCGGGACACTTCACATTTAAGTACTATATGAGATGTTTTCATAAATAATCTTTAAATGTTTTTATCTGTATGTCATGTTCATATCTTTGCAATTTTTCTACCTTTGGATTTTTAATGGCAGCGGTTACAACAGCAGTAAATAAATACAGCCAATTTTTCGGCAAACAATTTTATATTTATTGAATATATATATATATATATATATATATATATATATATATATGAGTCAGCAAATGACATTGTCATGTTTATTAAAACAATTAATGGGGAAAGGACAGAGAGATAGAAAGAAGATGACTTACCTGAGGTTCATAGATGGTAGACACCTTGTGAGGTTTAGAGAACTTGAATTTTCGGAGGCACCGCCCCCTACATCAGAAAGTTAGGAAGACATTTCCGGTGATCGGCTAGCCGACGACTGAGCAGCCAATTTTTTTTTATTATTATTTTTTTGGTTGCTCAGTCGTCGGCTAGCCGATCACTAGAAATGTCTGATGAAGGGGGCGGTGCCTTCGAAAATTCAAGTTCTCTAAACCTCACAAGGTGTCTACCATCTATGAACCTCAGGTAAGTCATCTTCTTTCTATCTCTCTGTCCTTTCCCCATTAATTGTTTATATATATATATATATATATATATATATATATATATACGACGTTTCTTAAGGGCGCTGCGGGAGTTTTCTCGCAGTCGCTTCAGCCCAGAGTGACTGTGGGGCTCACCTGATCATGTCGGGAATGCCTCCTGCACTCTCTCTGGGAACTTTTTATCAAAGTTCTCATATGCCGAGACACCTTCACCTATTTTAGGAGGTATATGTACCGGGGTCAAAGACCTTGGGCATATGGCAAGAGCTGTCCGCTGATCCCATTGGATCAGTCGGCTAACTGCCTCCTGAAACTGGTGGAGACACGGAGAAGGGAATGCTGCGTCCCCACAGCAGACTCGTCTCCCGTCATTCGGAAGGGCGTGAGAATAGTACCCAATGCCCGACCTACCTGATGCAGGTTTTCTAGGGTTTTCCCTGCATCTCTTTAGGTGAAACACCGCGAGGGTAGGATCCTTAAACCATAGCTCGGGGGCCCTAGTCAACCCTTGGCTACCTTGCTCTACCTTCTGCATCCCCCCTTTTCAATTCCCTTCCTATGCTATTAAAGTGGAGTTGCCTGTTTCAGGATCACCCTCATGTAGCCTGTTAACCAAAAAAAAACGACGTTTCTTACGTATTTATGGACATCATTAGGTAATTTTTAAAGTGGATAATATTTGCTGCGCAGTCCACGGCTCCGAATTTAATTTAAAAAGTAGAGAGCGTACACGTACACGCTGACGTCGATTTCGGGACGCATTTTGCTTTAGGATGCGCTTGATGTAAATTTACACCGTGTAGATGTTTCTTATCTTCGTCGTTCAACCAATAGGAGATAAGAAGTAATCTGCGAAGGCTGGCTTCCGTTCACTTCCTCTTCTTCGGCTGCTGTTGCCACGTTTCGTCCTCCAGTGTTGTGTTTCTATTCGTAGAGCCATGCACGTGCTGATGTCGTATTGCTGCTGCTTAGTGTTGCAACTATGGCGGAAGAAGAGCAGAGGGAATCGGATTTTAGAGGAAATGTTGGTCCTCCATTAGCAAATGAAAATGTGAGCTGAGGCTTTCCCGGTGAATAGTTGTCGGGTTTCCACTCGCGACGTTTCGACGACCAAGTGCTCTGTCGTCATCTTCAGCCTGAAGTCTTCGTGTAACGGAGTTTCTGGGGTGACAGGCCCGCACCCCTACGAATACTTCCCTTCGACGCTGGATGGGGTTGAAATTACAAATTCAGCGATAAAATTATCAAATTAATTGACCCAGAAAAAAATATATATATTAGAATGAAATAAGTGTTGTTTAGGTATATTTAAAATTCTCCGCCCCCTCCACCCCCAGTTGTTGGTAGCCGTGTCTTAACCCCCCTCCCTCCCCTCTACCACCACCAACAGTGTTGATTTTCGGATCACCATGAACAGGTGTTTAAAAATTTGGTCTAAATTGTTCCACCCGTTAAAGGATAGTATGCGGAAGTCTGTTTTACCCCCTTCCATCTCTTCTTAACGTACAAGGGGGCCGAAATTTGAAATTCCTGTAAATAAATTGCCACTGGGCTAAAATTTTAACTGTGTTACCAACACACAGATGTGTGTGGGGCAATGTACAAACGTTTGTTTTTGTAAACTTGATTTTTGTTTCAAAATTTGGCGGTTTATAAAATGTTCCTTGTGTTACGTACTTCAATATATATAAGTTTTTTTTACATTAATATGTAGGACTGACCATTGTTAACAATTGCCAGTATTATTTTTAAAATTGAATAAAACTCTGGGGGAGAAAATAATTTTTTATTAAGAGCTTTATACGATTACCTAAAAATTAGCACTTTTCTGCACCTTGAAATATTTTTTCCACCTAAACTACTTGAACAATTAGAAAAATAATACTCTTGTATTTCAAGATATTAGCATGTAGACTGTGTACGAAAAGAATGAAGGAAATATTTGTGAAGCAAATAAGGCTTTTTGGTAGCAGGAAACATGAAGCTGAGAAAAACACATTCTTCTGAAGAAAAAAAAATAAAGTAATTTATTAATTTAAAATGAAACATGTTCATTAAAATGGTCGTGCAGCATACGTTACGCCTTCCTTCAGTTTACTGAATTAATAGGCATATAAATATGAAAAAATTAGAACATCGATTTTTTTCTCCCCCCTCCGCCCCCCACATTTTGGCCGAAATTTCGGTCCCCATGTCCCTTAAATAGTATTTCTTTTAATGTCAGAATTAAACTCGGTGTCACGCATTACTTCGGTTCAGAGCCCAATCTCGATTGTTTTCGAGTTATTTTTATGGGATGATCCTCCAGCTCCAACCCTAGGAATACTTCCTCCCTTTAATTTTACGCTAACAGTATCGGAAGATACTCTATCAAATTAATTGACACAGAACTGTCTTTATATGTTGGAAATTGTTGAGTTTGAATTAAAAATGAATAAGACTGTGCATAATATATTAATTCTACTTTAGGTGTTACATCACAAGCCATGAGTATCATGGAACAAAACATCTCACGGCGGAATTTCAACATCGCTAGTCGTAATCGATCTTAAGGAATGACTAGGGGACTTAACAGAAGTAACGACCATTTTTTGCTTATTTAAAAATCTCCACTTTAGTCCCTAGGGGTGATATCCGAGTCTTACCCCGACGCAACGAACACGTCAACGAAATTCGGTCGTTTGTTCGCTTTTCCCCCCTATTCTGCTTAGAACCTCCTCGTTAGTGATTCTATCCTCCCATCTGATTTTCAGCATTCGCCTGTAGCGAAAGAAAAGTAGCTCAATCTCGTTTACTAAACGCACCTTGTTAAATGAGACAGAATATAGAATAGGTGGGGAACAAATTCCAAGGGTAACGAGCTGCAAATATCTGGGGATATTTTTCAACAATAGACTTGGGTGGGAGGAACAAGTGAATTTCACGGCCCGAAAAGCGTGGAATTCCTTACATTTCATTATGAGGAACTTAAAAAAGGGAAGTTCAAAAACAAAGGAGGAGGTGGCATACTTATCTCTAGTTAGACCAATTTTGGAATATGGGGCACAGGCTTGTTGGGATCCTTATAGAATTAATCAAATAGAATCATTAGAGAAAGTTCAGAAAAGGGCTGCTAATTTTGTGCAAGTAGGGCCACAGGGGTCATAGGAAGGAAAAAGTAAAACAGCTAGGTTGGGAGGTATTGTCAGAAAGGAGGGAGAAAGCAAGACTGCATAAGCTTATATGGGGCAAAAACCATGGATTGGAATTAGCTACAAAATGCAAAAGCCCAGTTATATAGGTAGATGGGAGGATCACCAATTCAAAGTGAAATATAGAAAACAAAAAACAGATGTTGGCAAATTCTCATTCCTAAATAGGACTATCAACGACTGGAATAATTTACCTGTGGGGGTGTTTGGAGGAAATCCTCTTCAAGAAAATAAATTTAGGTCAAATCTGAAAAAACGTGTGAAGTGAAGTGGATATTTATTTAATATAAATGTGTTTCCGAATATAAAAAAGTGAAGTGAAGTGTTTCTCTTTTCTCTTTCAGGGCATCCACGGAACATGTTTATCTTTCTTTAGTTTATAATTATGTATATTTAATTATGTATCTGCCACCGGGCTTGCGCCCAATTGTAGATTATTAGCAAATACAATACAATACTACATTTCAAAAACTACTGTTACTTTCCTTTCCGCAACTCCTATCTTCCACATAATGTCACACTCCATGCCAACATTTTTAGCAACGATTTCCTAATATTCACACTTATATTACCCGTAAGTAAATTCCTCTTTTTTTGCCTGCCCAAGCAGCAGAATTTCTAACAGCCTTCGTTATTCCACTGTCTCCCATACGTGGTTTTCCCTCTATTAATGCTCATATCGACTCTTTCTCCCGGGACCATGTTCATGCCATTTATTATGGTTTTCAAGTCTTCTTGTGACTACAATGTCATCAGCAAACCTTAGGGATTTTATTTCTTCTCCTTGCAGTATGATTCCTTTTCCATATTCTTTTCTTCATCTTCTGCTCTATATATAAGTTAAAGAGCACGGGCGACAGTCTGCATCATCCTTATCTTACCCTTCAATTTTACCTACTGCCGACTGACTGTATAGTACGGGGATTTCCGGTCGGCGGGAGAAGACAGACGCTGTGCAGAAACTCGCGTGACGTCACCGTAGTGTGCATTCGCCTCGATGCTGTCAGTTTGCAGTTTCACCTAAACTTTCCACATATTTATTCTCTGCTTCTGACCAAGAAGCTGTCCCAGCTGTAAAAATTGAAACGTTCGGGCGAATTGCGGTCTGTGTAAAAATATATAAAATTGAATGCTGTGTATTTTATAGTGTGAATATATTTGCAAACTTTTCAATATTTACTAATAATGCAATTTTTTTAAAATTATTTTAAAAACTTTTATCGTACAGATTATCAGTTAGGACGATAACGATACAGTGTATACAATATTAAAAAGGTATATAATTAACATGATAACGTGAAGATAGGTTAATTCATTTAATTAACCTACTTTAGGAGAATTGGTTATGTTTATTTATTTTTGCGAGTACCTGAGGAGGGGCATACGACTTAGGTGGGTGAGGATTGACAGGCAGTGAACTGATTTATGGAGGATTAATGAGGATGTGGTCTGCGGACATGATGGTAGGGTGGGTTAGGGTGATCAGGGGGAAGGAAGGATGAGGTCAATCGGAAGTTTTCTTTTGTGGCTAGGGGAGCGTGTGGAGGTATGTGGAGGAGGATTGTCATGGATCGTGGGGGGTTTTGGATGGTTGAGTGCGCTTTTGATTAGGTTTGATATGGATTTGGAGATTACTGAGTTTACATTGGGAATTTGGATGTTGTGATGGATGACGGAATTTCTTAGGTACCAGCCAGGGAGAGTTTGTGATGGTGCGTAGTATTGTGTTTTGTTTGGTTTGAATTTTGGTTGAATGGGTTTTGGCTGTTGTTCCCCATATGGAGGAGGCACAGGACCAGGTGGGTTGTATAATGGAGAGGTACATGGTGCTGGTGGAGACAGGGGATTTTCTGTTTAGAAGGGGAGGGATATAGAGTTCTGAATTTTTGGTTTATTTTGGAGAGGAGAAAATTAATGTGAGGTTTCCAGGATAGTTTTGAGTCAAACATGATTCCGAGGTACGTGGGTGGTTTCCGTTTTTGTAGGGATTAATGAATTGTGTAGATAGAAATGAATTTGGGGAGGAGGGTTTTTTGTTAGAGTGAATTAATGGGATGGTTATTGATTTGGTGGGGTTGATACTGATTCGCCATTGTTTGGACCATTGCTCTAGGTTATTGAGCGCTGATTGGAGTGAGATGTTGGAACTCGGAGGTGAGGGAGAGGTGAGGTTTCATAGGAGATGGCTATGTAGATTGTGCTAGTGTTAGGATGTTGTGGGATGTCATGGGAGAAGATGTTGTATAGGAAGGGGGCAATGACACTCCCTTGGGGGACGCCCGCCGCGATTGGGTGAGGTCGTGAGAGGTGATTATTTATTTTGACAGAGAAGGTTCTGTTTGAAAGGTAGTTTTGGAGTATTTTGTAGTGGGTGTCATTAAGGATGTCTTTAATTTTAGATAGTAGGGAAGGATGGTGGATCAATATTGCAATATCTGACTGTTTTATTTATTTATTTATATGGTGTTGTTGTTTTCAGTCCTAAGACTGGTCTGATGCAACCCTCTATGCTAACCTATCTTGCGCAAGACTTTTACATTTCCTTATACCTAGCACAACCCACACACCCACCCTAATCTGCTTAGCGCATTCCATCCTTAGCCTGCCTCTTGTGTTCTTACCTCACACACTACCCTCTAATGCTAATTTTACAATACCCTCGTGCCTTAAAACGTGACCTTATAATCTATCCCTTCTCTCAGTCGATGTCCCCCATATTGTTCGCTTTTCGCCCTATTCTGTTTAGAACTTCTTCGTTTGTGATTCGATCCCCCATCTCATTCGCCTATAGCACCACATTTCAAAGGCTTCTATTCTTTTCCTTTCCCCAACTCCTATCGTCCACGATTCGCACCCATATAACGCCACGCTCCATACAAGCATTTTTAGCAACAATTTCCTAATATTCACACTTATATTACCCGTAAGTAAATTCCTGTTTCTCGCGTAAGCCTTCCTTGCCTGTGCTATCCTACTCTTTATGTCTACTATACTTCTACCATCCCTAGTTATTACGCTTTCCTTAACTTCCGTCAAAATATCCCTTCCCAATCGAACTCCCTTTGTTATTCCACTTTTTACCATACTGCACTCCATTACCTTGGTTTTCCCTCTATTAATCCGCATATTGAACTATTTCTCCAGGACTCCATTCATGCCATTTATTATGGTTTCCAAGTCTTCTTCTTACTCCCCTAATACTACAATATCGTCGCCAAAGCGGAAGGTTTTTATTCCTTCTCCTTGCAGTATGATTTTATTTCCATATTCCGTTTTAACTTTCTTCATCGCCTGTTCTATATATAAAGCTTGGGCGACAGACCGAATTCTTGTCTTTCTCCTTTCTTGATTACGGTTTTCTTTTCTTGGTCTTCTATTCTAATTACTGCTGCCTGTCTTCTGTAGAGAAACAGAATAGGGGAAAAGCGAACAATATGGAGGACGTTGACTGAGAGAAGGGATAGATGAATAGGGCACGTTTTAAGACGCAAGGATCTTGTTAAGTTAGCATTAGAACGAAGTGTGTGGGGTAAGAACAGAAGAGGCAAGCCTAGGATGGTTGTGCTAGTTATGAGGAAATGAAAAGGCTTGCGCAGGATAGGTTAGCATGGAGGATTGCATCAGACCAGTCTCAGGACCTGAATAGCACAACAGTACTCATATTGGTTGTGCTAGTTATGGACGAGGCGTTGGACCATGTGGGTGTAAGGTTCTGAATTTTAAGTTGATTTTGGAGAGGAGAAAATTAATCCGAAGTTTACAGGAAAGTTTTGAATCAAACATGTTGTGGTTTCTGTTTTTGTAGGGATTAATGAATTGCTTTGACAGAGGTGGATTTGGGGAGGAGGGTTTTTTGTTAGGGTGAATGCGACGGTGGATGATTTACCTGTCTGTTTGGAAATTATAGAATTAATTAGGCATATTCGAATTAAAGGTCAAAAAAGTTATGTGAAACTCTGAGAAGTAAGCAGGTCAGAATTAGGCGATGATGCACGGGAAGGCTATTTTCAAATAATTATAATTTTTTGTGTGTATCTGAACCACGTTCGTTTTAAGAGTACTTCCCCCCAGCAAGGATAGCGTTAACGTCGCGGACCTTTCCAAGTCGCCGATTCGTTCCGCCTAAAAGAAACTGAGTAAACAAAACCGAACCCTCGGCCCCCTATAAATCTAGAAAGTTGTCCCACGACAAAAACAGGATCCGCTTGGTAAGGGCTCCACAGATGGGCACAGGAAATCTTTACAATATTATTATATGATTGTTGTGGTATTCAGTCCTAAGACTGGCCTGATACAACCCTCCATTCTACCCTATCTTGCGCCAGCCTTTTCATTTCCTCACTTACACTAGCACAACCCATTCCTCCCTAATCTACTTAGCGTATTCCATCCTTCCTTCCCACTTCCCTCTAATGCTAATTTTACAAGACCCCTCATGTCTCAAAACGTGGCCTATTCATCTATCCCTTCTCTTGGTCAACGTCCTCCATATTGTTCGCTCTTCCCCTATTCTTTTGTCAACTTCGTTATCGGCTGGAAATGTCTTCCTAACCTTCTGATGAAGGGGGCCTCTGGTGCCTCCGAAAATTCAAGTACTCTAAACCTCACAAGGTGTCTACCATCTATGAACCTCAGGTAAGTCACCTACTTTCTATCTCTGTCCTTTCCCAATTAATTGTTCTAATTAACGTGACAATGTCATTTCCTGACTCATATTGCATGCATGGGATACGAAACTAATTGTCCTGTGCTCTTCGCATCTGTCAGCATCTATCTTCATCGGTATGGGTGGAATTATAATTTACTAATATCTTGTGGTAGGATTGCAAACTGTGCTGAACAACTGCAATGTTATCAATTCCGTGCGATTTACAATTGCTCAGGTCTGTCAGCTCCTTCTCAAACTCCGACCTTAAAATTTTGTCCCCCAAGTGTACACCGTCCACTTCGTCTTCTATATTCTGTATTTCGACCGTGATAAATCTCTTCTAGATAATCCTTCCATGTTCCTGCTTTTCTTCTTTATCCAGAATTCGCTTTGCATCCTAACTCCTGATTTTCGTGTTTATATATTTCCTATCTCCGAATGTTTGTTTGATTTTCCTATAAGCTGCGTCTATTTTCCCTTTCACCATTAAAACTTCAACCACTTTGCATTTATCTTTTAGCCAAGCCTCTTTGGCTGCTTTGTACTTCCTATGTATTTAATTCTTCAAGTCTCTATACAGCTCTTTACCATTTGCATATATCTCGCGTTTTTATATTTACAGCTTTCATAAATCTTTTTTATTATTTCTTGTGTTATCCATGCTTTCCTATTGGTCTGACCTATTCTTCCTATTTTTTCTTCTGCTGCTCTAGTAATTTCTTCCTTCAAGTAAGCCCATTTCTATTCTAGATCGTTTCTTTCTCCTTCCTCTATTAATCTACTCTCGATATCTTCTTTGAAACTCTGAAGTACCTCCTGTTGTTTCTGTTTTTTCTGATTCCCATCTTTTTGTTTTAATTCCTTTCTTGAGATTCTTTATTTTCAGCCTGCATTTCATAATCAGTTGATTATGATCAGAGTTTATACCATCACCTGATTCCTATCATTCTGTCTCACCATTATATAATCTAATTGAAACCAATCATAATATTTTTAATTATCCTGTGAAACCTTTTACTAGGCAGAATGTATTTACTATAGTGTAACACAGCCACAATGCACTGTTTGGAAATCACGGTTAAATTAGATTTTACCAATATTAGAAATGAATGAATGAATGATTATATAATTGCATAGAGGGGGCCACAGTTTGGGAGCTCAGGTTAGTGGATGACCTTACCTTTCAAAATAATAGCATTAATTAATTAAGTTTACATTTCATGAAAGGTATAAATTGTAAAATAAAAGCATATATATAATTTATTTGTAATTTATCCTTAATGGATGCTCCTAATTCTTCCATCCCTCTTCTCTATCCATCCTAACTTGAAAACCTGAGTCTGAAAAGACTGAAAATGTTCGGTTGGTCGTACTTGATGTGGGGGCAGAGATGGTAAGGCACATGCCCTGGCTCTAGTGGCGGTTACACAACTGATTCCATGTACCCAGGTTTGAGTCCTGGCCACATCAAATTTTTTCAGTCTTTCTTCCTTCTTCCATTTTCCTTCTATGCTCAACATATGTATTTCTTTGTGCATGATTCCATGTCATATATATTATTCCAAGAGCAAATTTCATGCCTTTCTCCCAAATATTTCTATTTTTCTTTCCATCCAATTATGCAATGTGTGACTTTGTCACATATCCAATATATAATTTATATATATGTCTATATATATATATATATATATATATATATATATATATATATATATATATATATATATATTCGTCAGGTTAATTAAAACAATTAATAAGGAAAGGAAAGAGAGATAGAAAGTAGGTGACTTACCTGAGATTCATAGATGGTCAACACCTTGTGATTGGCTGGCTGACAACTGGAAATGTCTTCCTAACTTTCTGATGAACTTTCTTTGAACCTCAGGTAAGTCACCTACTTTCTATCTCTCTTTCCTTTCCTTATAATTGTTCTTTTAATTAACATGATGTCATTTCCTGATGCATGTTTGTAACATACATTCATATATACATATTAAATAGTAGTAATTTATTCAATTTATTTATTGTGTAAACTTCACAGCATCTAAATAGATTAGCGCATTCAATTTATAATTTAGTTTATTCAGACAAATGTACTGTGTCAAATTTTTCTACAACTTTTTCAAAATCAGGGCTGTTATGTTGGGCCAAAAAAAATCTGTGATGGGCCGAAGGCCACAAATTGACCATCCCTGATATAGAGGAGTATCTTGTCTGCGTAACAAAAGTGAGTCCAACTACTTCATCAAACTTGCCCAAAAAGCTACCTAGGAAGAATTACTAAAGATGATGCAAAAAATTTGAGATATAATCAGCAATGTCCATCTAATTGGTTCTTCTCTTTTACAGTCTTCAGTGGAAAATGAAAGGATTCCTTTTCTTCAAAATTGAAAGCACCCCTAACCTGTGAAGACAAACTAAGCATTGGGAAAGTGCCTGATCTATAATTTCCTGTGTCTCATTTCCTGCCACGTTAAAAGGATGGGCACAATAGGTAATATTCAAAAGAAGCATTTGTAGTTTCTTTTTATTTATTAATTGAGTAGGTCATGTGAGACATTAGGAAATTGTCAATAAAATTGGCAATTAAATATGTATTGCCGCAACTGCAAAATCTCTTTTAGTGGAGATATTGTTTGTTGTACATAATTTTGTTTTAATTTGATAAAGACATGATAGTATCACTTTTGTGCCCCAGATTTCACATATTACGTAAAATTTGATATGTTTAAATTTGAATCAGTAACACTTATTCTTATTATTACAGTGTTGTTAAAAGCTGCAGGAATTGCTGTTTTTCCAATTGTTGTTGCCTACTTAGCATCTACTGAACATGAAGTGGTGCTGGTTAATCTCTTGGTAAGAAAGGATCCTGTACAACACCTTGATCTGCACTCCATATAATTATTTTTATTGATTTCTCAGTTTTACTTTGTTACAGGTGGGCCATATTGCACTTTTATTTCTGTGGAAAGCAAACCAGGTCAGATAACTCACATTTACTCTCTCTATTATTGTGTTTTATCATAAAGTTATAATCGTTTCTTATAATGGTGATACCAGTTACTATGCCATTGAGGGTTTATAAAATTTTATTGTATAAAACTTTACCTCCTGAAGCCAGACCATTCACCACTTTATACCTGACCTACATTCTGAAAGTAGTGAATTAATCTGGAGTAAATGTAACAAATTCTTAACTCAACAACCATAATATTCTCCAGAGAATAATAAGTACAAAAAAGACTCATTCAATAGAATCTGACAAAGGTTATGTTGTTTAATTTATTCCCCGCGAGAGTGTGTTCTCATACACTGAGGAAATATGCATCAACTTATCAAACTTCTCATTCAGTCTTAAAAGGTAGAGGTTCATTTTGTTTTACCCTCATTTTACAGACTAAAGAAAATAAAGAGCAGTTGGTGAGAGAAGGTGCAGTGAGGACGAGTGATCAAGCTCACATTGCAACTCAGTTGATGCATCAAAGTTTTGCAAAGCCTGAAGCCATTGAAGCTGCCCTTCAGTGTAGCTCAGTGGAATCTGCAATAGCATATCTTCAGACAAGATGTGATTTGTGCTCAGCCAGGGTGCCCATATCAAAGGTAGACAAAGTGTAAACACATTAACTTTGGCATCAAAGCTTTTAATTTTTTCATATTCCTAACTTTTGATGGTGTTTGTTTTTATTTCTTATTGGTTAAAATGTAATGGCATGATTTGTATTTATATGTAATGCAATCAGAGAGCAATTGTTTAATGACCATATTATTTCTCATAAAATTATGCAAGGACCAAAAGTGACTTTCTCTATAAACATAAGTTTTGAGTTCTTGTCCCAGATTGCTCAGACTGAAGACACTTTCTTTAAAATCTCATTTTATGTACTTGATCCAAATTCAAAAACCAATATACCTTCTACTTCCTGCTTCAAATAAACAAGTAGTAATATCCTTGTGTTTTCTATTCCTGTATTCATTTCCTTCAAACACCAATTTTGTAGTGGGGCTCTTTTTTCAGATGGTATCCATGGTTATGTGTCAACACAATGTCTGCCAAATGTGTGGCAAGGACCACTTTACAAGAAAAATTTTTCTTGCGAGGAAGTACGATATTGTTTGTCCGTGTTGTCAACAACCGGAGATAACTAATGAGGACCAAGCCTTTAACTACTTCAGCACGATGGACAATGTTTTCAAGAGTGTGTTGGATGCTGAGGTGTATGATGACTTACAGAATTTGTTAATCAATGGTGATCAGGTCAGTGAAAGGATTTAATTTACAGATACATACCACACCCCTAAACAATCTTCACTTTGAATATGCAGTATGAAATAATGATTTGATAACTATAAATGCTTTACTGTCATATTTGTTTCTAGTTTAACGTTGATTCTATAATAAACTTGCACCCCAAATATAAGTAAAATGCATATAAATATTTTATTACCTTTCCCATATAAATATTGCCCACACAAAGCATTCAGTCTACTATTCATATTACAGCCTTAGTGTGACATATTGTTATTTTTATTCAATGAGTTGTGATTAAAAGTGCCTCCTTATTTTCAAAACCACTCAAATTGTTGAATGCCATCACAGTAACTGTATTTAAAATTTGTGCTGAAAAGTATGGGAATATAGATTTGTTTTATAAAAGGAAATTTAATTGTGAAATATCTCTTACATTATTGAACAAGTTATCAAATATCCATCCTTCTTTATTAATAGCTCTCGGGTTTCCAACCGGGTTGAAGATATAATTGGTGACATTTCAATAGCTGGCAGAGCCAACTTCTTCAGATTGATATGTCAAAATCAAGTAATATGAGCATTTTATATAGTCTCAGCTAAAACTGTACATTTATAGACCATCTCTGATTGGGTAGTTGCTTTTGTGGGAGAAAGGTTGTCTCACATAGGTCCGCTTGCTTACTCGTACTCTGGCCTCCATTGTCTGCGGCATACGTTCCTGCTCCACCTCAAGTCTCATGACTCAGCATCATGCTCATCCAGTGAATCATTGGGTTCCAAGCTAGGTTTAACTGGAATCCAGAATCTATTTAGTGATTTCTTACTCCAGCCATTAGTGGAAAAATTACCACCTTTCATTCAGGACTCCAACCATTTTCTCCATGCCGCCATTAATTACCCAAACCCTTCTGCAGAACACACTACTGGTTACTCTGCACACAGCATCCTCTCGATAGTAAGTAACCTTCCCACCTCCAAAAACTGACCAGCCATAATTGCACAAATTAGTATATGTGTGTGTTAATATGTAAAGATGCATATGTGCATCTCCCTAGCCCCATCAATTATTTGCTTTTACCCTGACTTTCATTGAGAGAGAAAATTGGTGGCCTGGTGGGGTCCATAATTAATAAGCAAAAGCTAGCCACAGGGCAATTTTAACTGATCAGTTATCTTCACTTTGCTTATAGTTTAGTTATAGATTTGAACCATTCAAGATTTGTCTAGTTAGTCATGCAGCATTAATGGTTCTCTTCCTACTTGCATTAAAAGTTAATGTATTATGATTGACTTATGATACTACTTTTTTTGCAGAATCCAGGAGGAAGCAATCAAATCGTGTCTAATACTAAACCTTGCGAACTTTGTGAACAGATATTTAAAGAGGAAGAGGTAAAGTTACTGCATATTTATTTGTTACTGTTGATATCCAGTTATACTTTAGTATTATGTTTAGAGCAGTTTTGGAAAAAATATGTAATGTATTAAAGTCATCGTTGATTACCAAGTAAATTTTCATGTGTAGTCCTATGAATAAGATTTCCTTATGAAACTGTTGTATTGTCAAGCAGTGTAAGGACAATATTAGCTTAAAAATAAAGAAGTTGACTATTCTGAATGGAATGAATGCTGCTATGAAGATCTTACTTTATTGAAAATCGTTATTTAGTGTAGTTTCAATGTTAAGTTAAATGATGTAACCCATGAAAATTAATATGCATTATCATTCTTTTTATAAAAGTATGAGTCAAAATATGACTGTGTAACAAGTAATGCCTACCAAATAATTATAAAATAAAAAATAACGTTTACAGGTTAACAGAATTGGTTTTCAATGTGAAACAATATATATAAATATGGCATTGTCAAAATAATTAACACAATTAGTAAGGACACAAAAGAGAGAAAGAAAAGTGGTGGTATGAGATTTTCTTCAGATTTTCACAGATAACCACCAACTTTCTCAAAAGAAGAACATGCACTCTGAGCATTAGCCAACAACAAAGTGTAACATGATTTCAGGCCTCAGCATGTGATCTAGCAAATTTCACTCAGACGAACTGTTATTGTTAGTTGCAGACTTTTTGACAGGCTGACATTGTCGTTGCTGAGGAAACTTTGCAATAAACTGAATTAGTCACTAGGCTGGTATGCATTTACTTGTTTACCTTTCAGGATGAAGTTGTTGATCATTTGAAATTAATTATATTATTACTTGATTTATTTGTATCAAATGGGAAATTATTTTTATTGATTTTTGTTATAGTTGCTGTGTTTGTTGCGCTGTGAACATGAAATTTGCAGTGAATGTCTGGTCAACATGTTCAATGAAAAGGTGTCTTCAGGTTGCCTCAAGGATTGTGTCTGTCCTATTTGTCATAGGCCGAACCTCATGGGGGATGAAGATACCATTGTATATTTCCAGGAATTGTACAACTTCCTAGAACCATTGGTCAGCCTTGATGTTCTTGAAAACTTCCAAAAAATGGTGTTCCACTATGAGAATGTCAGAGTAAGTTTCACAAAATGAAATATTTTCCTTAAGTATATAAAAATAAATTTGATATTTTATGTACATGCACTGTGTGGTATAGATAAATGGATCATATAAATAAAGTAAATATATTGTAGGGTAAGTGGATTTGGGATGAGGTACTAAATATTGTGGTGGCAGAATTCATCAGAGAGATATTTTATGATGAAGTAAAATATTTTGAGTTTCTCTATCTAAACATGTGAAACCATCAGCATTTTTAACAGTGGTATTTCTTTTATGACAGAATTTTAGGGTAATAAATATGCATGTACTTCTATTCCCTCCATTGTAGAAAGAAATGAACCTGTGCAGATCTGAGGAGGATATTGAGTGTACCTTTGATCAGACGGAACTTGCAATGCAGCTGATGGAGCAGGGATTCAATCGCCGTCAGAGTTTTCTTGCTGCAAAGCAGTGCTCAAACCTGGAGTTTGCTCTACAATACATTCAAAGACAGTGCCAAATCTGTTTTGAATCATTTGCTGAATCTGAGGTATGTCACATTCTTATGACAATAGCTGCAAGCAAATCTGTTGTAAGATTCTCATGTCCACAGAATTTGTTTTCTATATTCATTGTAGTTGCATAATAAAGTAGGGTTGATATTAGCTGCAGTTGATCACATTGCTCACAACTTTTGTAATATTAATACTTACAGTGTCATAATTTTTTGCAATGAAGTAATTTTTTAGAGTAATATCTATTGGTAGACAATTACATTGCTTTGTGGTGCTGTTGGCTCTTGTTAACTTAAGTAATAATTTGACAAGAAAATAATTTTAATCTAATCTCATCAAGATTTAAAACTTGACTTCACTCTACTGTCCAATTTACTAATAAAATAGCTTTTGTCTTCACAATCTCAATTCTCAGAATTTACATTAGATCGCACCAAATTTTATGTTAAATATTAATGTTGCTGTATAGTTGTCATTGTGGCAACACAGTGAAAGAGGGGGAAAGCCTTATTATGTTGTTTCTTTTATATACCTCTGTGTTGTGATCCTGTTAAACTTCCTGTTTGCTGTATGTGAATTAAATAACCTTTCAAAACTAATATCTAGGAGTTCTTACTCATAAAACCTAACAGTTTTGACAGATGGTTAAAATGATATAGCATGAAAATCATAAATATGCTCCACAGAATGTTTAGTATACTCTCTTAACCCATGAATATTTTTTAAAATTCAATTTCAAGTATATTTGAAGGCTAATGGTACCAATACAAGGTAATAGTGGTTCGAGAAAACACTATGTGAATTAACAATTAGTTTTGATTTCATTTGTAAACATTAAATAATTATATAAACATTGTTATTAAAAATGAAAAACCTCTCCAAACGTAAATGTTTTTCAGATGTTGACGATGTTGGCCTGTATTCACAGTTGTTGTAAGCCTTGTGCGAAGGAATACTTCACAGTGAAGGTGTCAGAAGAACCTATTACCTTCCTGGTGTGTCCTTTCTGCCAAGAGCCTAATATGGATGGAGACACATTTGAATACCTAAGCCAGATGGAAACTTTGTTAAGTCACATCCTTGATCCTCTGGTACACAACTTGTTACAGCGTAAGATACGTGATGAGGCCCTGCAGAAGACACCAGACTTTCGATGGTGTATCAACTGCCAGTTTGGTTTCTTTTTGGAAGGGGATGAGCTGCAGGTTAATTGCCCAGAGTGTGACCACTCCATGTGCAGCCAGTGCAAACGTCCGGTTAGTGTGTTCATTTGAAATAATGATTATTATACAAGTAAAAATTATTGTGGGATTTTGAAATCTATATAAATAAAAGGCAAGTATGAGATTTCTTTTTTTTGGCGGGTAACAGGCTACATGAGGGTGATCCTGAAGCAGGCAACTCCCCTTTAATTGCATAAGAAGGGAATTGAATAGGGGGATGGGGAAGGTAGAGCAAGAGAGCCAAGTGTTGACTGGGGCCCCCAGGTTATAGTGGAAGGATCCTACCCAGTGTTTCACCTGAAGGTGATGTAGAGAAAACCCTAGAAAACCTGCATCAGGTAGGTTGGGCATTGGGTACTACTGCTGAGCCTTCTGATAACAAGAGACTGGATTGTTGTGGGAACGCAACAAACCTGCCTCCGTGCCTTGAACAGTATTGAGAGGCAGTTAGCCGACTGATCCAATGGGATCAGTGAACAACTTTTACCGCATGCCGAAGGTATTTGACCCCCATACATGCGCCTCTCAAACTGCTCAAGGTCGTCTTAGCAGGAGTCTTAACCCGGCGAGAGTGTGGTGAAAAAATGCAACAAGGAGTATGTGGCAGGGTTTGACATACCCGTCAACAAAATTGGCTGTAAAACTTGATTCTCAAGGAAAAGCATTTCATTAATTATTTTTTATTATCATAAGACTATATTATAATGTTAATATATTATAATGTATTGTGCCATTTTAACAATTTTTATATTTTAATTAACTAGAAACATGTCACTATATTTTTTCACCGAAAATTTTCACTCACCCAGAAAAACTATAAGGAATTTAAAGAAAATAACTTTTATTAAAAAAAACTTAAAGATGTGATAAATTAATCTGGTAAGAGATTCTCTTGCGTATGTATGTCGGAATATTTTTTCGGTCTTTTCGCAACTTCAAGTGTTCATAAACTAAAGCCAAGCCTAAGTTACGTATGAAATCGGTTCGTTTAGTGTCTTTGCCCTGATTTTCACGAAAAATAATATTTGCAGTGACAGCAGCTATATTCAACATACTGTAATAAATAGTCATAGTCCAGTGCTTGGTATTACGCGACACAGTATAACTACCACACAGTTCATCGACAACATCTACTCCACCTTTAGTTGAATTGTAGAATGTTATCATCTCTGGCTTTTTCTTGTCTCCTGTCGCGCTATCAATTTTGTCGTCATGGTGTAGGCTTGACATTACTATGACCACTTTATTCTTTTTTTTATTTCTTCATTGGTGTGTTTAATTACAATAGCTTTTATTTCTTCAGTCATAAAATTATTCCACAATTGTAACTCGGTATTTGCTTCTTTTGCTGCTCCTCTTACGCCTGGCTGTTCAACTATTATGTTTTCAGATCTCGTATGTACATTCATCCTTTGACTTGTAATGCAGTGCAAGGACTTCGAGTGCTGAACAGCGTCGTGTTCTCAAAACAGACAGCGGAATATTGTTTTCCTCTTGCTCAGTATCAGATTTAAAATTTTGCTCACTACAATGGTCAGATTCTTCTCCAGAACTCGCCTCATCGGAAGTATTTTCTAGTATTTCTTCCAGTATGGACCGAAGTCGGTTTTCTTCTCTAATAACATTCATTTTCTATTGATGCAACAAAGAAAGCAAGTAGAAGAATAGCAGAAAAAGGAATGTTAGTTTTTGTTGTGAAATATATGACACACCCGAACACAGTTTGCAAGTGCAGGCTGCCGCGACACTGCGATCACGCCACTATCCCCTTTAACTCCAGCTACTCAAAGCAACAATAGGTTTGAAGGTCACATACAAAAAATACACGCAATTAAGTAACACGGTGGGTATGATATACCCTGCCACACTCTCGCCGGGTTAAATTAATTACCTAGGCCATGAACCAAGGGAGGAATGGGGGGGGGGGAGGGGGGAGGGAGAGGAAAACCAGGAAGGAGGAAGTCAGCCTTGATGGACTTACCAGAACTTCACCTGGCTCTCACTCATATCCCTATCTCCAGACACCATATTGTTGCAAGTATGAGATTTTTTGGCGTGTAACAGGCTACATGAGGGAGATGGATGCCAAGTCCTTATATACCCAATCTGCCTTAAGCTTATTGTGAGTTATAAGGTTAATGGTCTTAGGCATTTCTATGTCATATACTTGTAATAAACATTTCTGACAGAGTTCTATATCGTCTATATCTAAAGATTTTCCTACATTTAAGCCACTACTTTCAATTATGAGTCACTTGGTATATAATTTTTATTTATTTTAACTACATTATTGAGAATAAAGATCAAGAGAATTATTATGATGTGTTTGGGGTAAGACTGTTGTGATATACAGCTGACGAGTAGGTGTGTGATCCGAATTCCACCCAGCATTTCAAATTACCGATTCATATTTCCTATTTATTCCAGCATTTCCTTTTAATTACACATTAATTATGTATTACAGTGGCCTCCCAGCCTCACCGCCAGAGACATTCAATTCTACCTTGTACTCCTTACTTCCAGTGATACAGAACCTATTCTTTTACTCTTCTTACACAACTACACGAGTTTTTTTATCCACAGTTTTAAAAAGTGCCATTACACATTGAAGATGTGGTTGGTGTATGATGACAGGTTGCCCCAAGTGGAATGGATGCAAGCTCTCCTGTAATGTGATATAATATACATTTAATGTTTCCTTCACCTGAAAAGGATCAAAATGTTGTGCTGTTTTCAATACATTACAAATTTTTATTTTAATTAAATTTAATTATGACTAAATTGGCTGTGTTCCACATTCATTTAACTATGTAACTATTAAAAACCCGAATATCATATAAAGGTTGTGCTGTATACAGTCGATTAGGTAATGGTTATTAAAGTGTGTGTAACAAGTTGGGCCTATGTTCATTTCTGTTCATGAAATTATTTTTACGTAGACCTAAGCTGTTATTGGATTTTTTGTATTTATCACAATTATAATTTTTGTTATCTGTCTCTAATTTTACCTTCTCCAGTGGACTGAGACACATGAAGATATCAGCTGTGAAATGTATGCCAAGTGGATTGAAGACAATGATCCTGACATTCAGGCCCAAGCATTGTCAAATTATATGAAGGAGAATGGTATTAACTGCCCCAGCTGTGACCACCACTTTGAACTGGCCAGAGGAGGCTGTCCTCACTACACTTGCGTCGTGTGCGAGCACGAGTTCTGCTTTTACTGCAGGGAACCGTACAGCCGTAGGCGGGGTGTATTACATGTTGATCACAACATAAACTGTGGTTCTTACCTCGTTCACATTCCACCTAATGCTTTGCAGTTATTCCTCACGGTATAATAACTTTTAATCATTAATATTGTTTACTGACACAATATAGTTACCTTAAACAATGACATCAATATTTTATCTTGATTAAGATTTATATAATTGTAATGATATATGATCATTAATATAAAACTCATCATGGATATTATTAGTTTGTTGCTACAATTTATCGTGGCATAATATGTTTATAAAAATATAGGTGAATGAAAACATTGATCTTGTAAGTTATTATCCATCTTGACATTCATCTCCATTGTGTTAAATTTTGATGGAACAATAAAAATGAATTATGTTTAGTGTATCATTTAAAGGATTCTGGAGGAGTCAATATTGTTCTCTGTTTCAGGAAAATAATGTGGACTTCAAGACTCAACAACCCCCAGATCAACCACAGAATGATAGATGTCCAGTTCCTCTGACAAACAGCTCATGGGCAGAACATATCTGTAATAACCCAGTCGATGAAGGTCATGCTGGACTCTGTCGGTGAGATTCTTCTCTTCTTTCCTTGCATTGAATAATACTATTAATGTTGGAAGAAGAAGAGTAGACTGAAAATATTTGGCATACCTGGGACCTGACCTATAGCCACTAAGTGTGCTTTAACTATTTAAGCTACCATGTTCCTCTTTACTTTATCTTCCTTGAATATATGTTTTTTCTGTGAGTACATTACTACACTTGAGTATATGCATTCTTTAGAGTGCATACCTACCTTTCTCCCATATTTATATCTTTACTCACTATCCATTTACCCAGCGTGTGTGACATTGTATTTTATCTTTAACGTACGCTCCCAATCCTCTCAACTCTTCTCTATAAACCCCAACTCACCATGTATATATATAAGTAAGTAATGATTTGTTATTGTACAATTCATTAAAGCAATTGGTGTGGAAGTGGTAGCATATCTGAAATTGAACCCAGCACCGACATTGAGGATAGAGTGTGATTCACCAATTTTTTTGAGAGGGTTACCATTCATTAAAGGACTGGGAAGCAGTAAAATCTCACACTTTCAGAACATTTGGGTTCAATTTAATGGTGACCAGCCAGTTTGACCAAAAATTCTTTGGATATTTCTTCATTTCAAATGTTGTTTGTATTTATAAATAAATTCTGGTATTTTTTTAATTTAGGAGACTTAAAATTGCGTCACAAGGTCATGTTTGGTTGTATTATCAAATATTATAAGACAAATCTTTTCATATAAATCTGTACTACTATCCTTATGAACTTTTTGATTATTGTTGTTGTATTCAGTCCTAAGACTGGTCTTATGCAACCCTCCCTGCTAACCTATGTTGCATAAGCCTTTTTATTTCCACATAACTACCACATCCCGCATCCTCCCTAATCTGCTTATTATATTCCGTCCTTAGCACCCCTCTTATGTTCTTACCCCACAAACTTCCCTTAAATGCTAATT
The DNA here is from genome assembly GCA_034510155.1 of Eucriotettix oculatus. Lineage (NCBI taxonomy): Eukaryota > Metazoa > Arthropoda > Insecta > Orthoptera > Tetrigidae > Eucriotettix > Eucriotettix oculatus. The sequence continues at coordinate 12,644,048 of CM067376.1, forward strand.
TTACAAGACAGATGTGTCTTAAAACGTGGCCTATTAATCTATCCCTTCTATTAGTCAACGTCCTCCATACTGTTCGCTTTTCCGCTATTTTGTTTAGAACTTCCTCGTTAGTGATTCTATCCTCTCATCTAATTTTTAGCATTCTTCTATAGCAGCACATTTCAAAGGCTTCTATTATTTTCCTTTCTACAACTCCTATCATCCACAATTCGCACCCATATAACGCCACGCTCCATATGAACTTTTTTAGCAACAATTTCCTAAAATTCACATTATATTACCCGTAAGTAAATCCCTTAACTTTCGTCAAAATATTCCTTCCCAATCGAACAGCCTTTGTTATTCCACTGTTTCCCATACTACACTCCATTACCTTGGCTTTCCCTATATAAACCCTCATACTGAACCCCTTCTCCAGGATTCTGTTCAAGCCATTTATTATAGTTTCCAAGTCTACTTCTGACTCCCCTAATACTACAATATCATCAGTGTAGGGTATTTGTTTTCTTTCCTTGCATCATTGTCTTTCTCCTTTCTTGATTTCTGCTTTCTTTACTAGACCTTCCATTCTAATTACAGCTTATTGCCTTCTGTAGAGGTTATGAATAAACCTCCTTTCTTAGTATTTTATTCCTTTGCTCTTCAAAATCCTTAATAGTGTGTTCCAGTTCACATTATCAAACACTTTTTCTAAATTGACAAGTGCCAGGAATGTAGGCCTGTTTTCTTATCCTGTCTTCTAATAATATTAGCCACAAAGTCAATATTACTTCTCTTGTCCCTAACTCACATTTTATTTGACATTCCATCCTCTTATATGCTATTCTCCTTATTATTTTGCACGCATGAGATACTAAACTCATTGTCCGGTGCTGTTCACATCTATCAGCCCCAGTCTTTACTAAAATCTTCTGGTATTCTTACTGTTTCGTAGATTTCGCAAACTATCCTTAACAGCCATGATATTGCTTCTTCTCCTGGTGATTATTATAATTTTTAATTATAACAATTATATTTTTCAATTTACAAATATTTTTTGTAACAGTATCATATTGTATTTATTATTATTACATGCGGACATTCTCTTGGTGACAGTTTGTTGATAAAATTATAAAATTATTAAAAACAATTTAAAAGTATTTCACATCATTTGTTACAAAATAAAGTAATCGTGCATTACTTACTATATCAGATTTATTATGTTTTAAATTAAATTCCTGTTTTTTCATTCTTCAGGATGACAGTATTGAAGTTTAATATTTTTATTAATAATTTGTTCCTTTTCACAATTAATGATTAAGACTTCATTTTTTAATTTGCTTATTTACAGGGATCATTATGTGGAGTATTTGATTAAAGTAATTTGGGAGAACAAACTAGAAATACAATCCCTTTTATGAAACTGTGAAGTGAAATTTGCCTACAAGTTTGATACCTGTGCTCCCTACACAGATCTGCTTGGAGTCATGTAGGGTTGGTTATAATTTTATACCAAGCTGTAAATGAATATATGACCAAGACAATACATTATGTAACAGAACATTTATTACCATGACTCTTCTGTATTCAATATTTAGCAAGTTGATTCTGAAAAGTGCCTTTTCAACTAATTATTTTATTTAGGATATATATTGGATATTAGAAAAAATGCTCATTGAAAAAATGTAAGGATTTTTTATCAGCTGAAATTTTTATGCAGTGAAATTGTCTTTTACACTTGTTTCTATAAGTCTGATTATTCCTTTCGGGGACCATAGACTGCAGCAAGTTCAAAACAAATGGATGGGATTTCACATAGTACATCACTAAAGAAGTTTTTACTTTGTACTGTTCTGTCATTTGTGAGAAAACATTTTACAATATTTTGCATGTTTCCCACTCCTAGCATAAATTTGGTATATTCACAATTATTTGTGTTTAAGTAATTTTTCATTGAATCTGATCATTTGTGGAGATTGGAAAATTATGAATGAATGAGTTCCTTAAACAAAAATGCTGTATTTTCTTGTAATTATTTACACAATGCATTCATTTTATAAAAGCCAATGACTTAGTCTGTATATTTTTATAAGTGAGAATAAATTTTATATTAAGATTCTTTGCTGATCAATTCTTATTCTACCTCCAATAAGTATTCCTTGAAACACCTACCAGCAAATGTTTAATTTGTTTTGTTTTATTCCATTTTTTATTAGGTAAATGAAAAATTGGAACTTTGCAGTGACATGAAAATGAAAAAAAACATTTCAGGCACTGAGGTTATAAAGTGCACTCTTAGTACAGTGAGTGTAGCAAGATATTCTCTATGAATAAATAAACTTGGAATCCATTATCACATTTATTTTAGAACATGTGATACAAAATATCACCACACTACAAAAACATTCCAATTTTCTTGCTTGCACACCTCAGGCAGACTGACTGTTGTTAGTCACAATATGATGCCATAGCAGACTCCCCTCTTTTAAAACCAGGTGCCCCTCAAATGGAATGTAATTGGTGGTTTACTCTTCTTCCTGGTCTGGTGATGGAAGTTGGTGTCTGGCTGTGATGTAGCCACGTGTGGAAGTCGTGGATTGAAGAGACATAGTAGTTAATGTTAAATATTGCTTGCAGGCTGGTGGGGTGTATGAAGACAGGTGTAATTGCTCGACGTAGGCAGGTTTTTAGACTTTCAATAGACACCGTCTCTGAGAGCCCATCCTGGACAACGACGAACTTGTGTCCGTAAGGTCCCTGTGCAGCCACACCTGAAATCCTGTGTGGAGGTCCCTATGTACCAAAGTTGGGTGGTGTCTGTGGTATTGTCGGGTGCTGAAGCTTGCTTGTGAGCAATGTGTTGGTGGAGCTATTGTTCGAATTTTGCCTATGGTTTCCATGTGGGATGGGCGATCAAGTCCACAGGCAGTTGTAGCTGTTCCTCATAGGCCGTTTCCGCTTTCACCATTGTGCATAATTGGGGAGTATTATGGATTAATAATCCATAAGGGTAAACATTCAATGAAAACTCTGGACGGAACATCAGCGTGGCCTTAAATGTCCAATGAAAGCGTACAAACATCCCGTTGCTTGCAGGATTCGCGAACCACAGCACATTCTGGACTGGACTGCCCATACGCTTCTGCTTACATCAGCCAAACGACAATACGTCTCCCCGACAACAATGCCTGTCTGTGTCGTGGCACGAAACTTGCCCAACAGGTCACAACTCACAAGCTATATATATATTCTGATTATTCACAGCACCAAATTTACCAATATGACTCTTACCTTGTTTCCATGAACATATATTGTCTAGTGAGTATATAAGTTCATAATTTTTAACAGAAATTATATTCACTTTTCGTTATTTATTAATAAATAAATAAATTGTTATAAAATTAAATAAGTGCCTGTAGGAAATTTATTTTAATAATTTGAATGGTCACAAATGGATTTGGATTTTTCTTTCAAAGAGGAACAAAATTGCTGGCAATATTCATACACGCATGTTTAAATTGTAATGCCACTATCTAAAAATTAATCAAAGTTATGTAATGAGAAAGTGTGTAAAGGTATATACATCAATTACAATATAGGACTCATATTTAATTTATTGTAATATTATGTTCATAGTGTGCCTGAAGAAGTCTCAAAATGGAGATGAAACATCACTTTTGTGAATAAATATCGATATATTTAATGCTGACTTTTTGGCCGTCTTTTTCTTTATTGTTAATTTTAAAGTCAGAAAACTGATGTAATTTATTTATTTTCGCAATTTAATAATTTCTATTGGGTGTAATCAGTTTTTTTTAATACTAATGTTATACACACGTCCTTTGCGTTAACATTGTGATGAATTTAACGTAATCTATCCAAATTTTACTTTGATATTATAAGAAATGACGTTAATTATTAGTAATGTAAGTAAAAGAATAATATAGTGTGAAGCGATTTTGAGAGTATTAGTGAAAAGTGTAGGATAAGATTTACCCAGAATAGGTGGAATGGATTACAGTATCATATGCACACAATTTAATATTAACGTTTTGTTACAATATTTTGTGCATAGACCACTTAATTTAATTTTATCCCACAATAACGTATCCAGAAATAAAAATATTCTGATTCCTGAGTGAGTGATTCTAACACGAGGGCCACAAATCCGGTGATCTAATTCGTGAGTAAGTCAAACACTGGGATGCTGTCCCAGTGATTCGATGATCTGATTCGTGAACGAGTGATTCAAACAGCTGATTGCTCTCGGATCACAGGAGAGCAGTGAATCAAAAGATCTACCGATCTTTTTTTACGATTCGATGATGACTCACTCCGAGGAAGGAGATGGTTTTTGGAATCAGATCTCGATCGGATCTGAGTTGGTCCGAGGAATGGCCCCGTCGCCCTTGATCTGCGAGTCTCTTGGGCGGCGGCCACACCAGACAAGCTGACCATTCCGAGGAAACATCTCAACTCTTCGAATGTAATATGCTTTCTTATTTTATTTCCGTTAGCCTAATTTGAGATCAATTATAAAAAGCATTAAAGGTCTAATGTTGGAGGTGAACTAATTCCAAAAACAAAAGGAGCGAAATTACAAACAAATAAAGTGCCAGACGCTTCTGCGAACCTCTCGTTGCTCTTGTCAGAAATAACGCAAATCACGTGACCAGCCCAACACGGAAGCTTCAACGGAAAGAAAATGGCCGAATTACAAGAGGGTTTTTTTTAAGTAGAGGATGTTTGCCGATTCCTTCAAGTGCACACTCTCCTTATCAGCAAGGAAACTCTTGACGTATTGATAAAAACGACATCGCCTGGTTTATCAAATCTCTTCCTCTGAGTACCAACATTGAGCAAACAGAAAAGTCACATAAGAGGCTGCTTACGTCGGCCTTACTCTCACGATTTATTAGAACTAATTGCATACAAATTGTAAATTATTACTGTATTGATATCAAGTTTATGTATATATATATATATGTATAGTAATTTCTAATATCATGTTTTATGTAGCCTTCACATGCATATACATATAGTTGTTGTTGTATTCAGCCCTAAGGCTGGTATGATGCAACCCTCCATTCTAATCTATCTTGCGCAAACCTTTTCATTTCCAAGTAACTAGCGCATCCCACGTCTCCCTAATCTGCTTATCGCATCCTATCCTTAGCCTCCCCTGTTCTGTACTTACTCCACACGCTACCCTCTAGTGTTAATTTTACAAGACCCTCATGTCTTAAAATGTGGCCTCCTGGTGGTCAACGTCCTCGATATTGTTCGCGCTTCCCCTATTCTGCTTACGACTTTCTCGTTAATGATTCCATCCTCCCATCTCATTCTCCTATGCCAACACATTTCAAAAGCTTCTATTTTTTTTCCTTTCTGCAACTCCTACAGTCCACGTTTGGCAGCCATAAAACATCACGCACCACACGAAAGTTATTAACAATGATTTCGTAATATTCACACTTATATTACTCTTTTACGCGAAAGCCTTCCTTGCCTGTGCAATCATACTCTAGTTATTATGCTAGCAGAATTCCTTAGCTTCCTTCAAAATATCCGCTCCCAATCTAACACCCTTTGTTATTCACCCGTTTCCCGTAATACGCTCTGTAACCTTGGTTTTCCCTCTATTTATTCTCATATTAAACTATTTCTCCAGGAGCACGTTCATGCCATTTATTATCGTTTCATCGACTTCTTCAGACTTCCCTAATATCATCGGCAAAGCGTAGGTTTTTTTTATTCTCCTTGCATTTTATTCCATATTCGCCTGTTCTATATATAGTTAAACAGCATATGCGACACTGCCTCCTTGCTTACTCCTTTCTTTTGTTGATCTTCAGTTCTAATTACTGCTGACTGCCATCTTTCTCGATACTTTATTCCTGTGCTCTTCGTAATGTGTGCCAGCCAGTTCACATCATCAAACGCTTTTTCTAAATACAGCTACTGAAAATTGAAAGTGTCAAAATTTTCATTCCCAAATAAAGAGATCCGCTACTGGAACAATTTTCGAATGGGGAAGACAGTTTTTCGTCAAGAAAATAAGTTTTAGTTGAATTCTAAAGAGCGTGGGAACGAATCAAATTTAAAGTGAAAAATGCTTAACCTCCGATTATTAAGCACACTGTTTCTATTTTTAGGGTACAATTAATACCAGTGAAACAAGTGTAGTATGGTAGGAATGTTCCTCTGCAGGGTCCCGTTCCTTTTTTTTACGGTTATAGGAAAACAGCATCAAAACCTGGAGGCCCGTGACTTGAATGACCAGGGAGAGAGGAAGACCTTCAGCTACCTGAGGGAGGGAAAAGCTCAGAGACTGCAATAAACCACTAAATTTAGATGCGGATTAACCAAGGACCTGTTGTTGTTTATAAAGATTCGTTGGCTTTCACAGCAGGAATCCAGAAGCTGCAGAGCGACAAGGAAATCCCTTAATTGCAGAGAGTTTCTCGTAAAGTTGATAATTTTTTTTAAAACATAACGAGTAATAAATTATTTAAAAGTTCTGAACATGAATGTAAAAATATTTTAGGTTTTTCGCTTGAACCCTGCCAACTTCGCAAGCAAGTATTGGATAAAGGTTAATAGCAACCGATGCTGGAGGACGATTTGCAGCTTGCCATTTTAGTTCAAAAAGTATGTCCCATATTTGCTAAATTATTTTAAATAAAAAATGTATATTGTTCAATTACTTTGCTGTATAATGTTGGTTTTTAAGTTATTAATAAATAGCATGAACGTGTTCCTGGAGGAAGAGTGAAACATGAGGATTAATGGAAGGAAACCCCGAGGTGAAAGAACTGAGAAAGGAGGTTTATTCATAACCTCTACAGAAGGCAATCAGCTGTAATTAGAATGGAAGATCTAGAAAAGAAAGCAGAAATCAAGAAAGGAGAAAGACAATGATGCAAGGAAAGGAAACAAAAACCCTACACTGATGATATTGTAGTATTAGGGGAGTCAGAAGTGGACTTGGAAACTATAATAAATGGCTTGAACGGAATCCTGGAGAAGGGGTTCAATATGAGGATTTATATAGGGAAAGCCAAGGTAATGGAGTGCAGTATGGGAAACAGTGGAATAACAAAGGCTGTTCGATTGGGAAGGGATATTTTGACAAAAGTTAAGGATTTCTGCTACTAGAGGAGTGGGATATCACAAGCAAGGCTAATATACGTATGAATATTAGAAAATCGTTGCTAAAAATGTTGATATCGAGTGTGGCGTTATATGGGTGCGAAACGTCGAGGGTAGGAGTTGCAGAAAGTGATACAATACATGCTTTTGAAATGAATATGAGGATTAGATGGGTGGATAGAATCACTAACGAGGAAGTACTAAGCATAATAGGGGATGAGAGAACAATATGGAGGACGTTGACCAAGAGAAGTGATAGATTAATAGGCCACGTGTTCGTCTTAGCATTAGAGGTAAATGATCAGAAGAGCGAGGCCAGGGATGGAATACTCTAAGCAGATTAGGGAGGATGCTGGATGTTTTAGTTATGTGCAAATGAAAACATGGAGGGTTTCTTCAGACCAGTCAAAGGGCTGTTTTCCACCACAACAAAAATAAATAAATTAGATGGAAATAAAAAATGTTTACAAATATACTTATATATTAACGATTAATGTAATTCCTTTACGAATATTTCAACCGGAGCAACTCGAATAGTCCTGCATGTAGGCAGGCAGCACTGTAAACATGCTCAGTGACTCATGACGACGATAAGAATGGCGGCAGTTTGTAGAGCTGTACTCAAAGAGTATCTTAAATAGATGCATAGAGAGGCAGGCCATAGCGTGACGTCATCCCGTCCATCCCCTGTAGGTGTAACTCACTCCCATAAGAGGCTGCCATGTCCACTAAAATCCTTCATAAACGCAGAAAAAGACAAATTAAAAAGGATTTACCCCATATATTAGTATTTGCAAATATATAAGGCAAAAGAATCAATCAAATGCGAATATTAAAAATATTGACCATGTTTCGAATTCGGTATTGCGAGTTGGATTCGAACTAATTTTAGCACAATTCTACATGAAATGCTAAAAATATATAATTTTCTATTCGCAAATGTCGGAACAGAATATAAATTGTTTTTTGTCTGTAGTCTAAATTCTGATAAACAGGAATTTTCTATATGCTTGAACCGATTGGACTTTTTAAAAATGGAACACTACCTCATAAAATTATTAAAATGTCACCTTTCTTTAGAATAATCATAAAAAAGTACAATACGTTTTTAAACATATTGATAGAAAAATAATTATAAAAATTCTAATTACGTAAATGTTTTCATAAACTATAAATGTATGCTGCGAGACTTATTCAGCGAGATTAAATAATAATAAAAGGACCTGACTGAGATAATAAGTTCGGTTGATATATTTTTAATTTAATCGAATATTTAACTATGAAAATTAAAATTTTAATTTAATAGTGGCAACACTGCTGTTGGCTATTTGTTCGTTTCTCGTTCGAATTTAAGTGTATTTTAGGACATAATCGATGATGTAGTGAAATCAGATAGTGAATAAACTTCTGAACAAGTTACCTTATAAGACTAATTAGTGTTGGAGCGATCCTGGGTCACCTGATGACATATAGATGTCTCTGCTCTCACTCACTCGTCAACAATTCAGCGTGCATTGATATCTTTTCTTGTCTTTTGACCCCGGCCTTAGTTAATAACCCAAGATATGCGACTTTATTTAAGAAAGGGAGATTAAGAATCAGAGTGAATTAATTAAAAACTAAAACTCCCTTTAAGAGCCATTTGCGAAATATGCCAATGTCGCATCGAAAAGTCGGCCTATCTAAATTATATAATAAAAATATCTTATTTTCCTAATTCAGGTCCTAGGAAAATCAATTTACATTCTGCGCCAACATTTGGGAATACGAAATTATATATTTTTAACATTTAATTGAGTAATATGATGATATACCTCCGCATCCAACTCGCAATGCCGATATCGAAACATGCTGAATATGTTTAATATTCCCATTTGAAGTGATTTTTTTGCCTTATATATTTGGAAGTAAATAAAATGGGGTAAATAAAAATCCACTAAAATTTGCCTTTTGCTGCTTTAAGAAGGATTTTAGTAGACTCAAAAGCGCTGTTTTTATATCTGCCTACGAGTGAGTTACACCTAGAGGGGAAACAGGGGATGACGTCACGCTATTTAAGATACTCTTTGGCTGTACTGAGGTGAAAATTCAGGGATATCTGTGGGAGATTTCTCTCGCAGCGTAGACGACGGGTCTTACCTTCGGGGATGCCTCTTCTCTCTCTCTCTGATTTCACTGTTCTCGCGTACCGGAGACATTTGTACTGGGGTCGAAGACCTTGGGCATCCCCAGGTAAGAGTTGTCCGCTGATCGCATCTGGTCAGCTGCCTCCGAAATCTGGAGGAGATTCTTGGGAAGGGATATTTTGACGGAAGTTAAGGAATTCTGCTACTTTGGGAAGCGTAATAACTAGGGATGGTAGAAGTATAGTAGACATAAAGAGTGGGATACCACAGGCAAGGAAGGCTTACGCGAAAAAGAGGGATTTACTTACGGGTAATAATATAATGTGAATTTTAGGAAATTGTTGCTGAAAATGTTCGTATGGAGCGTCGCGTTATATGGGTGCGAATTGTGGATGATTGGAGTTGCAGAAAGGAAAATAATAGAAGCCTTTGAAATGTGCTGCTATAGATGAATGCTAAAAATTAAATGAGAGGATAGAATCACTAACGAGGAAGTTCTAAACAAAATAGGGGAAGAGCGAACAATATGCAGGACGTTGATTAATAGACCACTTTTATGACACACCAGTCTTGTAAAATTAGCATTAAAGGGAAGTGTGTGGGGTAAGAAGAGAAGAGGGAGGAATACGCTAAGCAGATTAGTGAGAATGTGGTTTGAGCTATTTATGAGGAAATGCAAATTCTTGCAAAAGATAGGTTAACATGGAGGATTGCATCAGACCATTCTTAGGCCTGAATACCACAACAACAACAACAACATGACTGTCAACCACTACAAGAGAAGCATTGTTCCACTCTTTTGCGATGCGCTGTCCAAGAGTTAGTAGAGGTCCACTAATTAATTAATTTTTGATACAAGTAAGAAACGGAAATGATTCAAACTTTGCGGATAGGTTTGGAAATGGTTTGAAGTGTCTTGTGTTTAATTTTCAGACCATTCAAAGCAATAGTTTGAACTCTAAGAATTGTTAAATTCCAGCTATATGAAAGAAAGACAGTAAAACCTGACCTTTAGTTTTCAGTGTTTCCGCCATAACGCAGGTATAAAATTATTTTGCATATCATAAAATGGCATAAAATTCAGCGTAGGTCATTCCGAATGGACACAGTGAAGCTTCAAACTGATGGCTCTACTATTTTGACAGTGTCCACGTCCCACCCCCGCTTTCAATTCCCTTCCCTATGCTATTACTGGGGAGTTGCCTGATTCATCATCAGCTGTTACCCCCTCCCCTTTAGGGAGAGGTTTCTGCAGGATATGGCGGATGTTTTCCCAACGCCGTCGGTGCAGGAGGAGGAGGAGGAAGGAGCACGTGACTGGCAGAGACCAAGGTCAGTGCTGATCCTTGTCCAGGGAGACGACGGACTGTCACAGTCACAGCTCAGGCAAGTCTCACACTTACTCAGTTCCCAAACGTTTTCCTGCAATACTAAAAGACCGCGTTAAATTCAGCCAAGTAACTGACAAAACTGTCATTTCTAAGTAAATAGTGAAGCCGGAACAAATTTAATGTAAATTTTATTACCACCACGTGTGAATTTTGTCACCAGATGAGACAAACGAAACGTCATGTAACAGATAATATTAATAAAATTAATATTAAATTTGCACCGAGTGATAAGCTAATTTATAGTTAATTAATTCAGGTAATGTAACTAATAAAGTGATGTATTTTATGCCATAAAACTGGGAAAGACTAACTTTTTTCCCCCACTCCAAGTTAATGATGATGATGATTCCAAGGCAAGTAAATATGAAAAAAAAAATTGCCAACGCCTATTCTTAATTAACTGTCAGATATAAGCAAATTAAAGTTTCCCTCCGTCCGCATGCTTGTTTGTTTTGCTCGTCTAAATATCCACGTGCTTTAATTCTCTTGATTGCTTTTCAAATTAAACCGAAAGCGCAGTGTTGCAGCTTTATACTAAACAGGTTCTCATTTTTCTTTTTGTCTGACTCATTTACTTATTTATTTTCGAAACATTTGTAACTGTTTGTCTTTGAGTGACGCAGCTGACTCGTTTCACAGATATTATAAACGCAGCTGTTTTCTTCTTCTTCTTATTATTATTATTATCAATATTTAATATTAAATCTGATTATATAGCTCGTTATTTAAATGGGGGGAAAATCGTGTTTTAGTGTTGGCTGCGCACTGAACGGCGTAATTCATGCTGTGTGACGTCACAGATTGTCGACTATCGTTTTATAAATAAAGTACTAAATTATCTGACGTAAAATTATGAAATTTTTAAAATGTACCTGCAATGTCGAGCACGGCCTCCATAGAATATTTTTAACGGTCCGCGTATCTTGATTGTCCTAAAAAATCGTTTCGCAATGTCTTTATTAAAAGTATAATTTATTTTGGTGGTAATTGTGTAATTAAAATACAATAATGGGTTAAAATCCAGAAATAGGTTTTTTTGGCTTAGACTACATGCGGGTGATCCTGAAATAAGGAACTCCCCTTTAATAGCAAAGGAATGGGATGTGGAAGGTAGAGCAAGGTTAGGTTGACTAATTCCCCCGGGCTATAGTTTAAGGATCCTACACGGTGTTTCACCTGACGAGATGCAGGGAAACCCCTAGAAAACCTGAATCAGATAAATCGGGCATTGGGTACTTATCCTCACGTCCTTCCGAATGAAAGGAGAGTTGTCCTCGTCTAAATACTCACATGCTTAAGTCTATTGACTGCATTTAAAATTAAATATACCCCATGGAGAAATTCCAAATTGATGGACCGAAAGCGCAGTGTTGCAGCTTTATAAGTCTGACTCATTTATTTATTTTCTCAACAGTGAGATGTTGTAACTGTTAATAAGTTTATCTTTGTTCGACGCAGCTGACTCGGTGCACAGATATTATAATGGGAAGCTGCTCTCTTCTTCTTCTTATAAATATTTAATAATAAATCTCATTATATAGCTCGTTATTTAAATGGGAAAAAAATCGCGTTTTAGTTTTGACTGCGCACTGAACGGAGTAATTCATGCTGTGTGACGTCACAGGTTGACGAATATCGTTTTGTAAATAAAGTTCCAATTAAATAAAAGAAAACCCCTTTAAGTTGTTGTCAGTGTATCAATTATTAGTTTGAATTGAACACTGATGAGATGTAGACGTATAGGCTACCACTACGGTACTATGAATTGTAAAATCTGTAACGTGAGGTAATCGAAATATACAGTTGAAAAGTTTCCATACAGAATCGACAACTCAAAGTGGTTTTCTTTTATTTAATAATCATTTGTTAAAGTTGTTTTAATTGAATTTAATAAAGTACTAATTTATCTGACTTAAGTGACACGGGGACCGAAATATGACATTCCTGTAAACGAATTGCTACTGAGCTGAAAATTAAACAGCGTGTTAACAGATCACACGTCTGAGCCAGCAATGTACAAAATGTTGTTTTTGTAAACTTGTTTTCAGAATTATGTTCAAAATTCGGCAATTTTGAAAACGTTCCTGGCGTTATGTACTTTAATATATTTTAGTCTTTTTTACATTAGTGTCTAGGGCTGGTCATTGTTATCAGTGGCCAGTATTTTTGAAATTGTATAAAACTGCGGGGAGAAAATAATTTTATTTTTACTAAGAGCTTCATGCGGTTAGTTAAAAAAGGTCACTTTTCGGTAAATTTGAAATAAATTTTCACCTAAATTTATTAGTCAATTAGAAAACTAATAGTTGTATTTGAAGGTAGTACAAAGAAAATGAAGACAATATCTTAATAATTGTGGGGCAGTGTGAGTCTGAGAAAAACACATTTATTAATTTAGAATCAAAATATTAATTAAAATTGTCCTGCAGCATGCTTCTTGCTTTTGTTCGGCAGCCATTTTTTTCCCGTTTTAGTGAATTTACGGGGCATGTTTTTGTTGTTGTGGTATCAGTCCTGGTCTGATGCAACTTTTCATGCTAACCTATCTTACGCAAGTCTTTTCAATTAGGACATTCCACACCCTCCCTAATGCGGTTAGAGTATTCCATCCGTGGCCCATTAATATATCCCTTCATAGTCCTCCATATTGTTCGCTCTTCCCCTATTCCGCTTAGAACTTCCTCGTTAGTGTTTCTTTCAACCCATCTCCTTCTCCTATAGCAGCGCATTTCAAAGGCTTCTACTCTTTTCCTTTCTGCAACTCCTATCGTCCACGATTCGCACCCTTATAACGCCACGCTCCATACAAGCATTTTTAGCAACAATTTCCTAATATTCACACTTATACTACCAGTAAGTAAATTCCTGTTTCTCGCGAAAGCCTTCCTTGCCTGTGCTATCCTACTCTTTAAGTCTGCTATACTTCTACCATCCCTAGTTATTACGCTTTCCTTAACTTCCGTCAAAATATCCCTTCCCAATCTAACACCCTTTGTTATTCCACGGTTTCCCATACTACACTCCATTACCTCTGTTTTCCCTCTATTAGTCCTCATGTTGTACTCTTTCTCCAGGATTCCGTTCATGCCATTTATTATGGTTTACAAAACTTCTTTTGACTCCCCTAATACTACAATATCATCAGTGTAGGGTTTTTGTTTCCATTCCTTGCATCATTGTCTTTCTCCTTTCTTGATTTCTGCTTTCTTTTCTTGCCCCTCAATTCTAATTACTGCTGACTGCCTTCTACATTAGGTAGATCGGCTTAATCCTCAATCTGGGCTCCACACAAAGTATTCTCTCCCTTTGTGAAAATCAATATATAATTTTTTCCTTGTCGTTTTAAAAGAGGGGTTTGACACTATTCTTCCAATGTTGTCTTACTATGACACAAAAACGGAAAAACTAACAGTCATAGCGCGAGAGAGGAATATAAATATTTACTATGGTCCATCAACTGTGGTTTAGAGATCCTACCCAGTACTCCCCCTAAAGGGATTTAGGGAAAAGCCTAGAAAACCTGCATCAGCTAGGTCGGGCATTGGATACTATTCTCATGCCCTTCCGAATGATGGGGGACGAGTTTGCTTGGGGTCGCAGAATTCCCTCCTCCATGTCCTCACCAGTTTTAAGATCCAATGGGATTATTTAGGAAGGGGGGGGGGGGGTAACAGGCTACATGAAGGTGATCCTGAAACAGGCAACTCCTCTTTAATAGCATAGGAAAGGAATTGAAAGTCTTAAAAAATGCCTGCAAGAAAAAACTCCCACAAATTAAGACCTTAAATGTCAATTTCATTCCTCGTATTGTCTGCAACTTTCAGATGGATACCTTAACAATTCTTTTGTGGTAACTAAATAATGTACTACTCAAAAAGGCTAATGCTTTGAACTATTCAAATCTATTATTAAGAAATCTAATGTCTGATCAAGGGGTTTTTCAAAAATCTTTGTATTCAATTTTAGGGTACGATGATGTTAGTTCATTACCTTATTCATACAGTTTCCTTCATGGAGGAAATGTATATAATAGTGGGAAGTCAGCTTTCTGTGTTCATCCCTTAGGGGATCTGTGAACGTATTGGTCAACCTGCATACCAAATTGAGGCATACTTGAGTATTCATTGTGGAGACTTTCCTTTACTTTACTTAAATAATAACTCTGGATTAAAATTAATAAGAGGTTTAAACCTGCTCATGTTTTGGAATCATTGTTAATAGAGTTCAATAGTTGTCACTCTTGTGCATAATAAGAAGAAATGCAGTTGCAAATAATTAAAATGAGTTTGATTATTAGTTGCTGTGTTTGAAGTAGCATCCATGACATTTAAAAAGTTTCCCAAACCTTTGCTGACTGACACAAGTACAGTATCATAAGCAAAACTTTGTATCTTAATTTCTTGTCATTATAATAAAATTCATTTTCCCAATTTTTCAATATGTTGCATTCTTTGATCATTCCCTTTGAAGAATATCAAACTTAAAGAGCTATAATCTGTACATAAGCTGCTTCATGCGCAATTAACTATTGAAGGCCTATATGATTCAAATGACTAACTCCCTTTTCAGAGTGAGTGATCATTGAATCGGAAGAAAATAGCACTAGCTGTTTAGATTCACTTTGCTCCTGATCCTGGTGCTAGCTGCTGTTTGAATCAATGGGTGAGTGAATCAGAATCTCTTTCCTTCTAGATAAATTATAGTTGGGTGATTGTTTCAGCAAAATTAAATTTAGTGGCATAAGCAGAAAATATCGTATCATAACTGAGTGTTAATGATTTTCTCTTATCTAACTGTCCATAGTATAGTTGTATCAATCCAATTGCTTCAATTGTTCTTGGTAATTGTTATACATACTTCTCACTTTAACCACTCAAGAAAATGAAGAGCAGTTGCTGAGAGAAGGTGCAGTAAGGACGAGTGATCAAGCTCACATTGCAACTCGGTTGATGCATCAAAGTTTTGCAAAGTCTGAAGCCATTGAAGCTGCCCTTCAGTGTAGCTCAGTGGAATCTGCAATAGCATATCTTCAGACAAGATGTGATTTGTGCTCAGCCAGGGTGCCCATATCAAAGGTAGACAAAGTGTAAACACAATAACTTTGGCATCAAAGCTTTTCTTTTTTTCATATTCCTAACTTTTGATGGTGTTTGTTTTTATTTTTTATTGGTTAAAATGTAAAGGCATGATTGGTATTTACATGTAATGCAATCAGAGAGCAATTGTTTAATGACCATATTATTTCTCATAAAATTATGCAAGGTTCAAAGTGACTTTCTCTGTAAACATAAGTTTTGAGTTCTTGTCCCAGTTTGCTCAGACTGAAGACACTTTCTTTAAAATCTCATTTTATGTACTTGATCCATTTTCAAAAACCAATATACCTTCTACTTCTTGCTTCAAATAAACAAGTAGTAATATCCTTGTGTTTTCTATTCCTGTATTCATTTCCTTCAAACACCAATTTTCCAGTGGGACTCTTTTTTTCAGATGGTATCCATGGTTATGTGTCAACACAATGTCTGCCAAATGTGTGGCAACGACCACTTTACAAGAAAAATTTTTCTTGCGAGGAAGTACGATATTGTTTGTCCTTGTTGTCAACAACCGGAGATAACTACTGAGGACGAAGCCTTTAACTACTTCAGCACAATGGACAATGTTTTCAAGAGTGTGTTGGATGCTGAGGTGTATGATGACTTACAGAATTTGTTAATCTATGGTGATCAGGTCAGTGAAATGATTTAATTTACAGATACATACCACACCCCTAAACAATCTTCACTTTGAATCTGCAGTATGAAATAATGAGGGATGACTACTAATTATGCTGTCATATTTATTTATGTAAATATTTTAAGATTATTTGTATTTATACCTCACTCATATAAATATAAAAGCATTTAGTCCACTATTACAAGTTTTGACATAGTGTGGCATATTGCTATTTAAATTCAAAAAGTCATCATTAGAAGTGGCTCCTTTTGATCAAAACCTCTTAAACCAACTGGTATTCTCTTGCACTAATAATTGATTGCCATCACATTACCTGTGTTTAAAATTTGAGCTGAAAAGTATAGGAATAAAGATTTGCTTGATGGAAGGAATTTATATTATGAAATATCTCTTATATTATTGAAAGAGTTATCAAACATCCATCCTTGTGGTTGCATTGAAAGATAAAAATATGCATTAACCTTCCTAACAATTAATTAGAATAGTTTTTTAAAATACATGTTTTTCAAGAGAGAATTTATTAATATGTTTAGTAATGTAAGTTAAAAGGCTTTGGCTCCTTAAAAATTAAAGGTTAATGTTTTCACACACACACACACACTATGAGCTCTGCACCCCAAATAATCTGATAACACCCACATTATACCTACTTCCAAAAATTCTCAAACATGGGGTTTATGGTGGCTGGATGAGATTCTCTCACTTTGGTAGACAACTCCTTCCAGCCATTAGTGGAAAAACTACTAACACCAAGCATATTCCCCGCTGCCTCCATTACCAAAACCACTTCCACAGGACACACTGCTTGTTACCCTGGACACAACATCCTCTAGCTAGTAATCTCCCCCCCCCCCCTCCATAAACTGACTACCCATAATTCCACAAGTAAGTAATGTGTAGGTTAATACGTATATGTATATATGTTCATCTCTCTTCCCCTATCGATTATTTGCCTTTACTCTGAGAGAGAGAAAGATGGTGGCCTGCTGAGGTCTATTGTTTATGAGCAAAAGCTAGCCACATGGCAATTTTAACTGATAAGTTATCTTCATTTTGTTTATAGTTTAGTTATAGACAGTGGCGGCTCATGAGTTTTTACACTTGTGTGCTACATCACTCCAAGGAACAATTTTTACGAGGATAATTACATAACATACCAATAATACTACAACACCATACCGGGTTGATAATAGTAATGTGTAACATTTCTTATTTAGTTTGCATAACGTGTAATGGGGCAAATTATTTAAACTGTACAAACTTAAAATCAAATTGGAAAAAATTACTAACACGAAAGTACTTTGTCTTCGTACATATTTTTAATGAAGAAAGTTAATTTTAGGATGAAGACACTTATTACTGCAATATTGAATGGAGGATCATGAGATAATTTTTTTCAAAGATATGAAAGTCTTCAAAATGCCGCCCCTTAAATGTTAATTGTTTTAATTAATCTTTGATTAATTCAAATAAACTCAAGTCCATAAATAGTAATTTTGTTATTAATTCATCAAAACCATAGACTGATGAGACCACCTCTGTCAGTGTGCATTGCCGTGTGCTGCATTCTTTGTAAATCACATAATGCTTAGTTCGTGGGTGTGCGCTGGGGGAATGAAACATTATATTGAGCATGCACACATCACACTTCAGACAGTAATGTTGAACTACAATGCAGGATAGCACAAAGTGCTTTGGCGAATATTGTGTAGAGTCTTAGAAATGAAACCGGAAATTAATATACTAAACAAATAATTTTTCAAAAATTAATTGATGTGCTGTAGCTCGTGGGTACATATGCACCAGCCACTACTGGTTATAGATTTGAACCAATCAACATTTGTTAAGTTAGTCATGCAGCATTAATGGTTCTCTTCCTACTTGCATTAAACGTTAATGTATTCTTATTGGCTTATGTTATTGCAGAATCCAGGAGGGAACAATACTAAACCTTGCAAAATTTGTGAGAAGATTTTTAAGGAGGAAGAGGTAAGTTACTGCATGCTTGTTTGTGATTTACGCATTGTTACTGTTGATATTCATTTATACTTTCATATTTTATTATGATAGTTTAGAACTGTGTTCAAAATTGCCAGAAAAAAATATGAAGTGTATTATTACATCACACAGCATAACATAATAGTCATATTCCATGGATCCTTCAGTGAATCAATGTTTCAAGGATATGGAATGAGTCATATAGTTTTACATAAATTTATTACATTATTAATAGTATAATCTTATCTAGTTAAAAATCAGTAATTATATAGTTCTAAAAATTCCTTTACAGAATATAAGAATTGGTTTAGTAAGAAAGTGGCTAGTTTGCTTTTAAATTTTTTAGGCTCAATTCAGAGCTGATTAATGCATGGGGGAAGCTTGTTGAACAGTGTTGTTCCCTTATATTAAAAACATTGTTGATTTCCATATAAATTTTCTTCTGTAGTCCTATAAATAAGGTTCTCTTATGACATTGTTTTATTGTCTTTTAATGTAAGGAAAATATTAGCTTAACAATAAAGAAGTTGGCTACCCAGAATGGACTGATTGCTGCTATGAAGATCTTATTTTACTGAAAAGTATTTTGTTAGTGTAGTTTCAATGTTAATTTAAATTATGTAAATCATGAAAATTAATATCCACGATCCCTCTTTTATAGAAGCTTGTGGCTAAGTGTCCACCTTTCAACGTAAAGATATGCTTAATATATTTGTCACAATTGACAGCTAATGAAATCTTTAGTTCATTATCATGCTCTTCAAGCAATTTACGAAAAGAATATTATTGACTGTAGTGAATTGATTAAATATATAAAATAATTTAAAAGTTTTCAGCATCTAATTTGATTCACAATATTGACCAAATCTAAACAAAAATTTTATGAGAGCCATTGTTATAATTCCTTTTAAAATAAGACAGTTTAGCAAACACAATGCATAATAACAAATAATGAAATAAATTAACACGGACAATTTAACACAATTCGTTTTAACATGTGCTAATGTGAAACATTGGTTGAAATTATTAATGTTGTGGCTTCAACTCCCCATAGTTGCCTAGAGTCTTAACAACTTAAATCAACAGTTTGTACCATTAGGCTGGGATGCATTAACTTGTCCACCTTTCAAGCTGTTGATCATTTGAAATTAATTATAATATTACTTGATTTATATTTACCAGATAGGAAATTATTTTTCATGTTTTTTGTTGTAGTTGCTGTGTTTGTTGCGCTGTGAACATGAAATTTGCAGCGAATGTCTGGTCAACATGTTCAATGAAAAGATGTCTTCGGGTTGCCTCAAGGATTGTGTCTGTCCTATTTGTCACAGGCCCAACCTCATGGGGAATGAAGATGCCATTGTATATTTCCAGGAATTGTACAACTTCCTAGAACCATTGGTTGGCCTTGATGTTCTTGAAAACTTCCAACAAATGGTGTTCCATTATGAGGAAGTCAGAGTAAGCATCAGAAAGTAAAATGTTTCCTTGATTACTTCAGCTGCATTATATGTTATCGATGTAAATTTTTTTGCAGAACGGATAAGTAAACAGTGTTATCAAATTTGAATTTTTATGTACAAGCTCTTTGTGTGGCATACATATATGGGTCATAGAAATAATATATATAAATTATATATGGGATAAGTGACGAAGTCACGAATTTGATAATTGGATAGAAAGAAAGATAGAAATATTTGGGAGAATGGCAGGAAATCGCTCTTTGAATCATATGTACGGCATGGAATCATGCACAAGGAACTACATATCTTAAGCGTAGAAGGTAATGGAAGAAAGACTGAAAAAATTCGATGTGGCCAGGACTCGAATTTCCTGCATTCTCCCAAATATTTCTATCTTTCTTTTTATCCATATATATATATATATATATATATATATTGTAGCAGATTCTGCGTTCTTCCATATTCGAGGCTTTCTAATTCTTTTTTTAATAGTTTTAATTCCTTTCAGAGCATGAGAAAAATTATATCTGCAGGGCGTGGTCATTCTCTCGTCGCCCTGCTGACATGGCCTACTGCTTCCATTACCCCATGACGACTCACAAAGTCTCGCCAGACTACATTGTTGGCCCGGCCTACGTCGTTCCTCAACAATTGCAACTCGCAAGCTGGCCTGCATTGTTGAGTGTAACTTTTCATGTTACATTATCCCCGCCCCCGATGAATTTAAAAAATTGTACAATTTTTTAATATGACACTCACTGAACCACAGTCGTAAACAATATGAATGATCAACGCCCTTAATCAAAATTACAAAATATTTACAAAACTTCACTTAGAACTAATTACAATTTTCTTTAACATATTCTTTCATAAGAGCAAACATTGAGTAAATTTACAAATCACTCAATTAACCAACTTTAATTCTAATTACACATTTTATTTTTCCAAACAATTTTTCCATTTACATTTTTTTTTTCTTCCCACACATTTTCTTTGATGTGTTGTTTGGGAGACTTTCTTAAAGTAAATTTAAATCAATTTAAACACTTGACATTTACATCTATTGACACTTGGCTGAATCTTTGTCATTTCACAATTTAAATTTCAATCAGCTGTTTTTGACAGAAAATCTGTTTCTTTACAATGTTTTTACATAAAATTTTACTCATTCACAGCTGTTTTTTAATTTATCATATGCCATTTATTAATTTGACATTCAGCTCTTTGATGTACGTTGAAAACGGTCAACTGACCACATGGTTTTTACAGCTAATTACATTTGGAGTACATAATTTTTTTATCTACCATCAGCTGTTTCTTACATCTACTACAAAGTCATTTGGCCTCTGGTAGAACAGCTATTTTTGGCATTTAATGTAACACTTTTTTTTTCATTTACCAAAATACCACATTGGGTTTTTCCACCTGGGTTCCAAGGAAATCTATAACCACGACAATTCCTTAACACATACAAATTTCTTACTACTCTGTTTTTATCATACTCGTCTTTGTTTACAAACATGATCAGCTGTCCTTTAACCTGCTTGTTCAATGCGTTCGCATTACCTTCACACTTATCAGCTTTCATCTGATGCCCTACACGTTTAAATTTTTTCTTAAACTTATTTGCAAATACATAAATTAATTTTAACAACCTTATGTCCCTCTTAACATTATGATTAACCTCCACTTCAACTTTCTTAGCTTTACACCCATGTTTGACAATTCGCCATTTTTTTTTCTTTAAATTTCCTCCCTTTGGGATCACATTCATGTTATTTACTGAAATTGCCTTCCACTGGTCATTTAAGTTTTCTAACGATTTCTCTAAAATTACTATCCTGTTCCTTTCTATGATACCACAATTCATATCTACACACCGCTCTACTTCTACCTTCTGAACTCTCTTCTTTACCACCTTCACCTTCTCCTCCACATTTTCCTGTACACACCTTTCAGAAGATTTTAACTCATCAAATATTCAATTTGTAACTTGTTGCAGTTTTTCCTCTAATCTTTCTTCTTGTTGCAGATGACTCTCATTACATTCTCCACTTAACCTAATCTCGAATTCCTCACACTTCCGACCTTGAAACTCAGCCATTCTGTCTAAATCAGCCCTCAACTCTACCTGCATTTTCTTAACGCTATTATTGAAATCTTCCAGCCGCTCATCAAATATCTTATTAAGTACCAGGGACAAGTTCCTGAGCATAGAGTCCTCTGCCTTCTCAATACCCTCCTGCACTTCTTCCATTTTTAAAACACCACTGAACACAGAAACCGCAACTGAAATATTACGCAAAATATTATTTGCTACCAACTTGTGGAACCTGTCTTCTTACTCTTACTTCCACTTCTCCACACACACTGTACTCTGCTTTTTTACACAGACACACACACATACACATCTCTCGAAGATATCCACGCAGCGTAGATCAGCTCTCTTCCCACAGCGTTCCTTCTGCAGCGCCTCCACTTCTCTCGATTGTTGAGTGTAACTTTTCATGTTACAATATATATTAAAACAATTAATGGGGAAAGGACAGAGAGATAGAAAGAAGATGACTTACCTGAGGTTCATAGATGGTAGACACCTTGTGATGTTTAGAGTACTTGAATTTTCGGAGACACCGCCCCTTTCATCAGTAATTTCGGAAGACATTTCCAGTGATCGGCTAGCCGACGACTACCGTGGGTTTTTGGTGTTGTTCCGGGGTTGAGTGTTCTGAAATGGAGAGAGAGAAGTTTTTGACGAAGTGGGAGACAAAAGGATTAATGCGGAAATGCGGGAGACGAAGGTACGATTAAACAAGTGTAGTAGGGATTCAACAAGTGTAAGTGGGGTTGAAGAGTTAGGAGCTACCTATGAGGTGATATGTAGCTGATATATATATATATTATATATATAAATTAATTAAACATATGTAATGTGACGAAGTGGATTGGGGTTGAGGCACTAAATATCATTCATTTGAAACCATCGGTAATCATAATACTTGGTTTGAAGCATCAATTATTTTCTGAAAAAATCTTATATGTATTTCTATTTCTGCCATTGTAGAGAGAAATGATACTGTGCAGATGTGAGGTGAATATTGAGTGTACATTTGATCAGATGGAACTAGCAATGCAGCTGATGCAGCAGGGATTCAATCGCCGTCAGAGTGTTCTCGCTGCGAAGCAATGCTCAAATCTGGAGTTTGCTCTACAATACCTTCAAAGACAGTGTCAAATCTGTTTTGAATCATTTGCTGAATCTGAGGTACGTCACATTTCTTTTGTGACAACAGCAGCAAACAAAACATTTGTAAATAATATTCATTGTTGTTGCATAATAAAGTTGTATTGATATTAGCTGCAGTTGATCACATTGCTCACAACTTTTGTAATATTCATTCTTAATGTGTCACAATTTTTTGCAAAAAGTTATGGACTACATGAATATCTGCTGATAGATAATTACATTTCTTTGCGGTGCTGTTGGGTCTTGATAGTTTTGACAAGATAATAATTCTAATCTAATCTCATCAAGATTTATAACTTCACCTCACTCTACTGTGCAATTTACCAAATAGTTATTTGTCTTTCCATCTCAATTCTTGTAATTTACAATAGATTGCACCCCAGTTTAGACAGATGGTTATAATGTACAGCAAGAAAAATCTTGATGTTTAATAACTTTACCCAAATAATAAATTCTGTTATTTAGTTTCAAGTATATCTGAAGGCAAATGGTACCAATAAAAGGTAATAGTTGGTTGAAAAAACAGTAGGTGGATTAACAATTTGTAAACATTAATAATTATATAAACATTGTTATTAGAAATGAAAAACCTCTCCAAAAGAAACTGTTTTTCAGATGGTGTCGATGTTGGCCTGTATTCACAGTTGTTGTAAGCCTTGTGCAAAGGAATACTTCACAGTGAAGGTGTCAGAAGAACCTATTACCTCCATGGTGTGTCCTTTCTGCCAAGAGCCTAATATGGATGGAGACACATTTGAATACCTAAGCCGGATGGAAACTTTGTTAAGTCACATCCTTGATCCTCTGGTACACAACTTGTTCCAGCGTAAGATACGTGATGAGGCCCTGGAGAAGACACCAGATTTTCGATGGTGTGTCAACTGCCAGTTTGGTTTCTTGTTGGAAGGGGATGAGTTGAAAGTTAATTGCCCCGAGTGTGGCACCACCATGTGCAGCCAGTGCAACCGTCTGGTTAGTCGGTTCATTTGGAACATTATTATTACATAAATAACAATTAATGTAATGTGTAGATTTGAAATTATAAATAAAGGGGGTCAGTCTAAAGACAATTGGTGTCTTTATAAAGGGAGGCATTACCATGTCAAATTTTTGAGGTCTTGAACCATCTTCTTCAGTGCAGTCAAGCTGAACTTTGTTTTATATCCAATGTGTTATGCTGAATTTATGGGGAAAAAACACTTTAAAAGAGCCGAAATCTGTCTAGGCAAGATAATAAAAAGTGAAAATGTTATCAGTTACTTGTTTAATAGTTGAGAATATATGAATTTATGAATAAGAGCACAACGTGTTGCTCCTGTCTTTGAAACCTCTTCACTTACAAGAACACGCTTAAATAAAATATTCATCTCTTAAATTAAAACAGAAATCTTTAAAGCTGTCTAATGAGCACACATTGCAGCAGATTTCATTTTGGCTGTAATGTGTGTACACTAGGCTTGCTTAAAAATTTTCTTCTTTAATTCATGGGGTAAATTATATATTTAAATGTTTTATTCTCCTTAAAAGGGTCTATAGAGGAACGAAGCATTGTGCTATTTCAAATTTGGCTGTGTTATCCATTCATTTAATTATTAAGAACCTAAAAATAAAACTAGTTGGGCTGAAAATTAAAGTGTTTGTAATAAATTGGATCTATGTCTATTATGTTCATGAAATCATTTTTACATACAGCTAATCTATTCCTGGATATTTGTATTTTATCACAATTATAGTTTTAGTTATCTTTCTCTAATTTTATCTTCTCCAGTGGAATCAGACGCATGAGGGCATCAGCTGTGAAATGTTTGCCAGGTGGCTTGAAGAAAATGATCCTGACAATCAGGCCCAAGCATTGTCAAATTATATGAAGGAGAATGGTATTAAACTGCCCCAGCTGTGACCACCACTTTGAACTGGCCAGAGGAGGCTGTCCTCACTACACTTGCGCCGTGTGCGAGCACGAGTTCTGCTTTTACTGCAGGGAACCGTACAGCCGTAGGCGGGGTGTATTACATGTTGATCACAACATAAACTGTGGTTCTTACCTCATTCACATTCCACCTAATGCTTTGCAGTTATTCCTCACGGTATAATAACTTTTAATCTTTAATATTGTTTACTGACACAATATAGTTACCTTAAACAATGACATCAATATTTTATCTTGATTAAGTTTTATATAATTGTAATGATATATGATCATTAATATAAAACTCATCATGGATATTATTAGTTTGTTGCTACAATTTATTGTGGCAAAATATGTTTATAAAATATAGGTGAATGAAAACATTGATCTTGTAAGTTATTATCCATCTTGACATTCATTTCCATTGTGTTAAATTTTGATGGAACAATAAAAATGAATGTTTAGTGTATCATTTAAAGGGTTCTGGGGGAGTCAATATTGTTCTCTGTTTCAGGAAAATAATGTGGACTTCAAGACTCAACAACCCGCAGATCAACCACAGAATGATAGATGTCCAGTTCCTCTGACAAACAGCTTATGGGCAGAACATATCTGTAATGACACAGTCGAAGAAGGTCATGCTGGACTCTGTCGGTGAGATTCTTCTCTTCTTTCCTTGCATTGAATACTATTAATGTTGGAAGAAGAAGAGTAGATTGAAAATATTTGGCATACCTGGGACCTGACCTATAGCCACTAAGTGTGCTTTAACTATTTAAGCTACCATGTTCCTCTTTACTTTATCTTCCTTGAATATATGTTTTTTTCTGTGAGTACATTACTACACTTGAGTATATGCATTCTTTAGAGTGCATACCTACCTTTCTCAAATATTTATATCTTTACTCACTACCCATTTACCCAGCGTGTGTGACATTGAATTTTATCTTTAATGTACGCTCCCAATCCTCTCTTAACTCTTCTCTATAATCCCCAACTCACCATGTATATATATAAACAAGTAATGATTTGTTATTGTACAATTCATTAAAGCAATTGGTGTGGAAGTGGTAGCATATCTGAAATTGAACCCAGCACCGACATTGAGGATAGAGTGTGATTCACCGATTTTTTTGAGAGGGTTACCATTCATTAAAGGACTGGGAAGCAGTAAAATTTCACACTTTCAGAACATTTGGGTTCAATTTAATGGTGACCAGCCAGTTTGACCAAAAATCCTTTAATAACTCTTTGGATATTTCTTCATTTCAAATGTTGTTTGTATTTATAAATAAATTCTGGTATTTTTTTATTTGGGGGCCTTAAAATTGCGTCACAAGGTCATGTTTGGTTGTATTATCAAATATTATAAGACAAATCTTTTCATATAAATCTGTGCTACTATCCTTATGAACTTTTTGATTATTGTTGTTGTATTCAATCCTAAGACTGGTCTTATGCAACCCTCCCTGCTAACCTATGTTGCATAAGCCTTTTTATTTCCACATAACTACCACATCCCGCATCCTCCCTAATGTGCTTAGTATATTTCGTCCTTAGCACCCCTCTTTTGTTCTTACCCCACAAACTTCCCTTAAATGCTAATTTTACAAGACAGATGTGTCTTAAAACGTGACCTATTAATCTATCCCTTCTATTAGTCAACGTCCTCCATACTGTTCACTCTTCCCCTATTTTGTTTAGAACTTCCTTGTTAGTGTTTCTATCCTCTTATCTAATTTTTAGCATTCATCTATAGCAGCACATTTCAAAGGCTTCTATTATTTTCCTTTCTGCAACTCCTATCATCCACAATTCGCACCCACATAACGCCACGCTCCATATGAACATTTATAGCAACAATTTCCTAAAATTCACATTATATTACCCATAAGTAAATCCCTTAACTTCCGTCAAAATATTCATTCCCAATGTTATTCATTCCCTTTGTTATTCCACTGTTTCCCATACTACTCTCCATTACCTTGGCTTTCCCTATATAAATCCTCATATTGAACCCCTTCTCCAGGAGTCCGTTCAAGCCATTTATTATAGTTTCCAAGTCTACTTCTGGCTCCCCTAATACTGCAATATCATAAGTGTAGGGTTTTTGTTTCCTTTCCTTGCATCATTGTCTTTCTCCTTTCTTGATTTTTGCTTTCTTTTCTAGATCTTCCATTCTAATTACAGCTGATTGCCTTCTGTAGAGGTTATGAATAAACCTCCTTTCTTAGTATTTTATTCCTTTGCTCTTCAAAATCCTTAATAGTGTGTTCCAGTTCACATTATCTAACACTTTTTCTAAATTGACAAATGCCAGGAATGTAGGCCAGTTTTTTCTTATCCTGTCTTCTAATAATATTAGCCACAAAGTCAATATTACTTCTCTT
The DNA here is from genome assembly GCA_034510155.1 of Eucriotettix oculatus. Lineage (NCBI taxonomy): Eukaryota > Metazoa > Arthropoda > Insecta > Orthoptera > Tetrigidae > Eucriotettix > Eucriotettix oculatus. Next base: position 12,671,439 of record CM067376.1, read on the forward strand.
GTCCCTAACTCACATTTTATTTGACATTCCATCCTCTTATATGCTATTCTCCTTATTATTTTGCACGCATGAGATACTAAACTCATTGTCCGGTGCTGTTCACATCTATCAGCCCCAGTCTTTTTTGGTATGAATATAATTATATAGTTACTGAAATCTGCCGGTATTCTTCCTGTTTCGAAGATTTCGCAAACTATCCTTAACAGCCATGATATTGCTTCTTCTCCTGGTGATTATTATAATTATTAATTATAACTATTATATTTTTCAATTCATAAATATTTTTTGTAACAATATCAAATTTAATTTTCTTTTACTACATGCAGACATTCTCTTGGTGACAGTTTGTACAAACATAAGTTATGGAAAATGAGAGAAATTAAAGGAAATTATTAAAAAAAATTTAAAAGTATTTCACATCATTTGTTACAAAATAAGCAATCGTGCATTACTTACTATATCAGATTTGTGATGTTTTAAATTAAATTCCTGTTTTTTCATTCTTCAGGATGACAGTATTGAAGTTTAATATTTTTATTAATAATTTGTTCCTTTTCATAATTTATGATTAAGACTTCATTTTTTAATTTCCTTATTTACAGGGGGCATTATGTGGAGTATTTGATTAAAGTAATTTGGGAGAACAAACTAGAAATACAATCCCTTTTATGAAACTGTGAAGTGAAATTTGCCTACAAGTTTGATACCTGTGCTCCCTACACAGATCTGCTTGGAGTCATGTAGGTTTGGTTATAATTTTATACCAAGCTGTAAATGAATATATGACCAAGACAATACATTATGTAACAGAACATTTATTACCATGACTCTTCTGTATTCAATATTTAGCAAGTTGATTCTGAAAAGTGCCTTTTCAAATTATTATTATATTTAAGTTATATATTGCATATTATAAAAAATGCTCAGTGAAAATATCTAACTTTTTTTATCAGCTGTAATTTTTATGCAGTGAAATTATCTTTTACACTTGTTTCTATAAAGCTGATTATTCCTTTCGGGGACCATAGACTGCAGCAAGTTCAAAACAAATGGATGGGATTTCACATAGTACATCACTAAAGAAGTTTTTACTTTGTACTGTTCTGTCATTTGTGAGAAAACATTTTACAATATTTTGCATGTTTCCCACTCCTAGCATAAATTTGGTATATTCAAAATTATTTGTGTTTAAGTAATTTTTCCTTGAAACTGATCATTTGCGGAGATTGGAAAATTATGAATGAATGATTTCCTTAAACAAAAATGATGTATTTTCTCTTAATTATTTACACTGTATCAGATTTTGCCTTCATAGTTCACCATAGCCATATATTATTGTAAAATGTTTTTACTGTTTATTGTTGCTAATGTGTGTATGTGTAACATAATTTGTTATTCTACTATCTGTTAAGCAGTATATTTTGCCTCAGGTTAAAATTGTGGACTGTTGATGTCAAACAAAGTCTGAGAACTTTGGAATGACTGAGATAATTGCATTCAGATGTTTAAGATTACTCAAATGGATAAGGATACTTGCTGAAACATGCCCCCATGAACTTATAAGGCTTAATTTTAATTGCCATTTATATGTATATTAGGTTTTCCAATGCATTCATTTTATAAAAGCCAATGACTTAGTCTGTATATTTTTATAAGTGAGAATAAATTTTATATTAAGATTCTTTGCTGGTCAATTCTTATTCTACCTCCAATAAGTATTCCTTGAAACACCTACCAGCAAATGTTTAATTTGTTTTGTTTTATTCCATTTTTTATTAGGTAAATATATAAATTAGAACTTTGCAGTGACATGAAAATGAAAAAAAAAACATTTCAGGCACTGAGGTTATAAAGTGTACTCTAAGTACAGTGAGTGTAGCAAGATATTCTCTATGAATAAATAAACTTGGAATCCATTATCACATTTATTTTAGAACATGTGATACAAAATATCACCACACTACAAAAACATTACAATTTTCTTGCATGCACACCTCAGGCAGACTGATTGTTGTTAGTCACAATATGATGCCATAGCAGGCTCTCCTTTTTTAAAACCAGGTGCCCCTCAAATGGAAGGTAATTGGTGGTTTACTCTTCTTCCTGGTCTGGTGATGGAAGTTGGTGTCTGGCTGTGATGTAGCCACGTGTGGAAGTCGTGGATTGAAGAGACATAGCAGTTGAATGTTAAATGTTGCTTGCAGGCTGGTGGTGTGTATGAAGACAGGTGTAATTGCTCGACATAGGCAGGTTTTTAGACTTTCAATAGACACCGTCTCTGAGAGCCCATCCTGGACAATGACGAACTTGTGTCCGTAAGGTCGCTGTGCAGCCACACCTGAAATCCTGTGTGGAGGTCCCTATGTACCAAAGTTGGGTGGTGTCTGTGGTATTGTCGGGTGCTGAAGCTTGCTTGTGAGCAATGTGTTGGTGGAGCTATTGTTCGAATTTTGCCTGTGGTTTCCATGTGGGATGGGCGATCAAGTCCACAGGTAGTTGTAGCTGTTCCTCATAGGCCGTTTCCGCTTTCACCATTGTGCATAATTGAGGAGTATTATGGATTAATAATCCATAAGGGTAAACCTTCAACGAAAACTCTGGACGGAACATCAGCGTGGCCTTAAATGTCCAATGAAAGCGTACAACCAACCCGTTGCTCGCAGGATTCACAGACCACTGCACATTCTGGACTGGACTGCCCATACGCTTCTGCTTACATCAGCCAAACGACAATACGTCTCCCCGACAACAATGCCTGTCTGTGTCGTGGCACGAAACTTGCCCAACAGGTCACAACTCACAAGCTATATATATATATTTGGGAGAAAGGCAGGAAATTCGCTCTTTGAAACATATGTACGGCATGGAAACATGCACAAGGAATACATATGTCGAGCGTAGAAGGGAATGGAAGAAGGAAGAAAGACTGAAAAAATTCGATGTGGCCAGGACTCGAACCTGGGTGCACGAAACAACAGTGCATCGCCCCTAAAGCCAGGGCGTGCGTCTATCCACTCCGCCACCACATCGAGTACGACCAACCGAACATTTTCAGTCTATATATCTTAGGTTTTCAAGTTAGGATGGATAGAGAAGAGGGATGGAAGAATTAGGAGCATCCGTTAAGGATAAATTAAATACTACAATATCATCAGTGTAGGGTTTTTGTTTCTTTTCCTTGCATCATTGTCTTTCTCCTTTCTTGATTTCTGCTTTCTTTTCTTGCCCCTCAATTCTAATTACTGCTGACTGCCTTCTACATTAGGTAGATCGGCTTAATCCTCAATCTGGGCTCCACACAAAGTATTCTCTCCCTTTGTGAAAATCAATATATAATTTATTCCTTGTCGTTTTGAAAGTGGGGTTTGACACTATTCTTCCAATGTTGTCTTACTATGACACAAAAACGGAAAAACTAACAGTCATTGCGCGAGAGACGAATATAAATATTTACTATGGTCCATCAACTGTGGTTTAGGGATCCTACCCAGTGCTCCCCCTAAAGGGATTTAGGGAAAACCCTAGAAAACTTGCATCAGGTAGGTCGGGCATTGGATACTATTCTCATGCCTTTCCGAATGATGGGGGACGAGTTTGCTTGGGGTCGCAGAATTCCCTCCTCCATGTCCTCACCAGTTTTAAGATCCAATGGGATCATTTAGGAAGGGGGGGGGGGGGGGGAACAGGCTACATGAAGGTGATCCTGAAACAGGCAACTCCCCTTTAATAGCATAGGAAAGGAATTGAAAGTCTTAAAAAATGCCTGCAAGAAAAAACTCCCACAAATTAAGACCTTAAATGTCAATTTCATTCCTCGTATTGTCTGCAACTTTCAGATGGATACCTTAACAATTCTTTTGTGGTAACTAAATAATGTACTACTCAAAAAGGCTAATGCTTTGAACTATTCAAATCTATTATTAAGAAATCTAATGTCTGATCAAGGGGTTTTTCAAAAATCTTTGTATTCAATTTTAGGGTACGATGATGTTAGTTCATTGCCTTATTCATACAGTTTCCTTCATGGAGGAAATGTATATAATAGTGGGAAGTCAGCTTTCTGTGTTCATCCATTAGGGAATCTGTGAACGTATTGGTCAACCTGCATACCAAATTGAGGCATACTTGAGTATTCATTGTGGAGACTTTCCTTTACTTTACTTAAATAATAACTCTGGATTAAAATTAATAAGAGGTTTAAACCTGCTCATGTTTTGGAATCATTGTTAATAGAGTTCAATAGTTGTCACTCTTGTGCATAATAAGAAGAAATGCAGTTGCAAATAATTAAAATGAGTTTGATTATTAGTTGCTGTGTTTGCAGTAGCATCCATGACATTTAAAAAGTTTCCCAAACCTTTGCTGACTGACACAAGTACAGTATCATAAGCAAAACTTTGTATCTTAATTTCTTGTCATTATAATAAAACTCATTTTACCAATTTTTCATGATGTTGCATTCTTTGATCATTCACTTTGAAGAATATCAAACTTAAAGAGCTGTAATCTGTACATAAGCTGCTTCATGCGCATTATTGAAGGCCTATATGATTCAAATGACTAACTCCCTTTTCAGAGTGAGTGATCATTGAATCGGAAGAAAAGAGCACTAGCTGTTTAGATTCACTTTGCTCCTGATCCTGGTGCTAGCTGCTGTTTGAATCAATGGGTGAGTGAATCAGAATCTCTTTCCTTCTAGACAAATTATAGTTGGGCAATCGTTTCAGTATAATTAAATTTAGTGGCATAAGCAGAAAATATCGTATCATAACTGAGTGTTAATGATTTTCTCTTATCTAACTGTCCATAGTATAGTTGTATCAATCCATTCTGTTATAAACTGCTTCAAGTGTTCTTGGTATTTGTTATACCATACTTCTTACTTTAACCTCTCAAGATCACTTCACTCTATGCTATTAATAAAAATTAACCATACTAATTCACTTCATATAATAATCTATCAGAGTAGAATTAGAATTATGTTCTTAATTACAAAAGATCATTATAATATTAGTATAAAGGACACATGTACAAAATTGGAACAAAAAGTTTTTAATAGAAAATAAATAAAAAAATTGCTTAATACAGTAAATAGGAATTTTTAAATTGTGAAGCTTTAAGACTGATGAACGAGACCACAACATAGAAGTATATAGCTTTAAAACACTTATTCATTACACAACATTTTTATTAAGTGACAAACTACATTAGGGTAATCCATATGGTGGCAAATCCACATTAAAATCATAGAAAGATATTTGAAATGGTGGATGCAGGATGCAATAAGTATATGTATGAATATTACCAAAAGTATTACTCCTTGTTAAAATAAAATCTGAATCCATTTGAGACCATCGGTATACCTCAGTTATAAAATAAAGTACTTGAATCATTATTTTTATTATCATTTCTTTATTTATTAACTGTTCTCATTCCATACCTACTATTTCCTCAATCTAAAACTATTATTATATATTTTTTTCAAGTTGTAGCAGGGTTAACCCTCCAAGTCCAAGGTTTCCTGTGTCCAACTTCCACTCATTAACTTTTCCTTTTTCCAAAAACTAGTCAACAGACTGGTATGACACTAATGTTCCCAAAGTCTTGTCTATGCACCATTATTCTTCCTTCGTTGACAAAATTCTCCAATAAATCTTTGCTCTTCAATTCTGTTAACTCGAAATTTCAATAACCAGCTTTTCACCCTCATACAATTAGTCATAGTACCTACCCATTCTACCTGTTCCTCCTAAAAACAGTGATCAGTTTTACTCCCTTTCATCTAAAATTTAGTGTGCTAAAGTGAGTAATATTCATTTAAATGAATATTTTCTTTTACAGTGTTCAGTGGAAATGACCTATGAAGAGAAAGTTAACACTTGGAAAATTTAAATTTTTGTGACCCATTTTCTGAATAATTAAAAGGATGGAAAGATCAGGTGACTTCACCTATTATGTAAATTTTGATATGTTTGAATGAGAACCCATAATACATATTCTTATTATTGCAGTGTTGATGAGAGCTGCCGGAGTTGTTTTTCCAATTTTCGTTGCCCACTTGGTGTCAAATGAGTCTCAGTCGTCGGCTAGCCGATCACTGGAAATGTCCTCCTAACTTTCTGATGAAGGGGGCGGTGCCTCCGAAAATTCAAGTTCTCCAAACCTCACAAGGTGTCTACCATCTATGAACCTCAGGTAAGTCATCTTCTTTCTATCTTTCTGTCCTTTCCCCATTAATTGTTTTAAACATGACAATGTCATTTCCTATCTCATATTTATATATATATATATATATATATATATATATATATATATATATATATATATATATAGTGACAATGTGCTGCAGCAGTTGAACCGATACTTTTCAGTTCCAGTCTGTGTCTTACCCACTCCAAACGAATCCATGACACCTTTATCAATAGAAATGGCCCCACAGAACACCTTGAAGAACAAATTTCCCCTGCCTAAACACCCATTACAGACCAAAGAGAAAGTGTAACAAAAATCCTACAATCACTTCCTATTCTCCCCTGAACTCTCAGGCTGTGTATAGATAATTGGCTTTTATTTTGTACTTCCCTGTTAGTCAATGCCTACTATCCAATTTATAATTATTAATTAGACTTTGTGATCTTATTTTTATTAATCACAAACCCACTTTCCTGGACTTCAAATACTCAAGCCCTTTCTCCACCTGACCTATACTGGATGCTAAGCCAACCCTAATATTAAAAACACCCTTCACACAATACTCCCCACCTTCCCAGGGGTTGTCTTCAAGTGCCCTCCTAACCTCGGCAACATCCTTGTCCACCCCTAAAGGCCCCAACCTCACACTAATTTAAGAAAAATCACCTGCCTTCCCTCCCACATCATTTACCAAATAAATTTCAAACTCTACTGTTATTTATGTCAGCCAAACTAGCTGGCCTCTCCCTGAAAGCATTGATAACCACCATAACCTGTACAAATCACACTTCTCTTTAACTACTCATGCCACAACATATAACACTAATAATTTTGACCAATGATTCACACTGACCCTCTTCAAAGCTTTATCAGACACTGGACTCCATCTCTGAGAACTTTCTTTCCAACAAATCCTTTAGTCCTTGCAAAGTCATTGGACTCAACATTCACTAGCTTCCTTTCTTCTGTATTTTTGTCCCCTCTTCTTGTATGTGTGTGTGTGTTTTTTTTTTCATTTCTCTTCCATTTTCCATTGCTGTGACCTATCCTTGAGAGAGAGTTGTTGGCTTTTTTTAGATATAAAATGAGGGAAAACAGTGCTACCAACAGACATTACACAGCACAAATTTCTGAAACAGGCTTTTATAAATCAAAAAATTTAAAGAATATAATTTCATACGACATCAATGCTGGGTAGTTTATGGAATTTAAATTTTGTGTACATCTTTTTACAATTATATAATTTACATATGATCTAATGCAATCAAAACTTTTATATTACTCCATCAAACCAGGTGATTATTCAAATAATACTGTTTTTGTTAACATGTTTTGTTTATCTAAAGGCTGTTTTAAATTTGAAAAGTGTTCCTTTATTATGGTTTGAAGCTTGCGCATTGTCTCTATTTCTGAGTTTTGGGCAGTTTATAATAATTTACTTAATTAAATTTGTCAGATTAAGCTCCCTGTTTCATTATTGTCTTGGAATCTTTCTGATTTGCTAAATATTTGATAATATTAAGATACACCATTATTGCACAGTAATGCAACCTTTGATGAATAGATAGTCTGATCATAAACTTAGGAATGGAAAAAAGCATATCTTGAGAAAAATCATAAGTCCAATAAATAGTGAATTCAGAAGGAGAGAATCGTGCACTCTACACATGTAGAAAAGGTCAAATGCCAGTCATGAGAGAAGGGTTAGTTTCTATAAAAAAAATTGCTCCACATGACTTTTATAAAGCTAAGTAATAGGATCTTCAGCAAGTTTCTTAACCAAGAAAAGAAGTAGGGGTAGTTCACAGACATAGGGCAAGAACCAAAAGAAGTGGGGATAACAGATTAATATCCAGAAGCATGGTTTGCAGAACAAGATACTCCAAGAACACCATGTTTTCATAGAAATCTAAAAACTGGCAAAAGACGTGCTGAAGCCACTGGGTGAAGAATTTCCCATATTGGAGACATTCAGTACAAGTAAACACCAAGGTGCCAGAGGCAAGACATTGGAATACCGAAGGTGCCAAAATCACAATTTGGTGACTTAAAAATCTGGTACCCAAGTCCAGTTTCTGGACCCAGGAATTTTTCCAGAAATAGGGATATGAACCATGGGCCAAGCTGGATTTTAATTACAGGCTGAGGGTTAGGTGGTCTGCCATATATCTCATGGTGGGGTGAATGAACAAGATGACCTTTGAGGATGGATGGGAGAAATTTCAGCAGTTGGGCATCGAGGATTGAAGGAAGAAGTCTGAAGAGCGTGTGTTGTTTGATCCATGGCACGGCAGTCGGACATGAGCATATGAAGGAGATAAAAGTTGATGCAGTTGGGGAATGAAACTTGGAAGTAGGAAGGTGGAGATGAAAGATAGAGTTTGGCAATGAACATCAGAAATTAGGAAGAAGTAGCTTGAGAGAGAGAGAGGTTTGTAATCTAATATAGAGGCAAACTGAAAATAAGTTTGACAGCAGTTAGCAGAAGTTGCCCATCTATGTGAGCCTTGCCCCACAATTCCTAGAAAGAAGACCAGGACCTGATGGAAGAATTCATCACTGAAGAAAGTCACGTGATGAATGTGGGAGCAGCCTGAATTACGAAAAGGGAGGAGGAAGCCACTGTTTCACAAAGGAAAAAGAGGTGCGTACCAATGCCACTGTCTCAAATGTGTCACAACTGTTGTTCTGCTGCAAAAATCCACACAAATTGACCCTTATGAGATTTATTATAAGCTGAGCTAGTCATGGTAAATTTTTCAATTGGACCCTAAGTTTTGTAATTTTTTTTGTTTGCTGTTAATATATGTAATTTGTCTTTTTTTAATCTTACCAAATAAATTATTTTGGTTTAAATTAAAACTTAATCCCCCCTCCAGTTTAATATAAACACTAAGGAAATTATTAAGTATTTTAGGAACTACATGGAAACTAAATATGTAACACAACTCTTTGCTTATGTTGCATTTTGTACATATACATCAAAGAGTCATGCTTAATTTCTTGTAGTATTTTGTTTGTCGTACGCCTGAAGAAGTCCCAAAATTGAGACGAAACAGCCTTTAAATAGTGATAAATTTATATGCTGACTTATTGGCCGTCTTTTTATTTATTATACATAAATGTGATTTTTAAATCAAAACTTTTTATATATACCATGCTGGCAATTTCTCATATTGTGGGTTTCTTTTCTAAAATTTGTAATACATGACAAATGTGGGGGACATGCGGCCTTAATAAAAGCCAGCACATTGAAATCTCGGGTTTCGTCAATAACACGTCCGAACGCGATCAGCACAATCCGAAACCCAGGTATTTATTTTTTTACGTAGGATAGTAATAAAAGTTTCCTTACTTCAGGCGAATAAACGAGTTGACCTAACGTACTTTTGTAAGGTTCTCTGCCTACCAAACAGGACAGGTTTTGATAGAAGTTTGAAATTTACGACGACCGATTTTAAACCAAGAACACGAAAAACTATGTGATTTGTCAGATGATATGAAGCATTTTTTTAGATCATTGCATGTTTGCCTGATATGATAAGATAAAACAATTATAATATTTGCCCGCAAGGTAAAACAAAGCATAAATGTGACATGTGTCAGAAAGCCAAGTGTTTTGAAAAACAAATTACATATTTCAAAATCTTTCTCTCACTCGAATATACCATCATGACTTACACCGGAGCCAGGAAACATGTTGAAGGGACAGAAATGTGAAGAAAAAAAATTAATATTTAGATGAATACTCTGAAAAGTTTTCAGGTTTTGAAGATTAATTTCCCGCTATGAAACTGAGCTTAGTAGGTATGTCCAAGACTCTGATGGAACCACAGTTATTTGAATTGCAGAAGATAATGTACTCAGACCCCTTTTGGACACTGAAATGGATCCTATATTGTTTATGAAAACATGAACGCCGTTTCCATTCCTGCTTTGGAAGAACTTATTGCTACGAGCAATATTTTCTCTTATCACAAAAATAAAAACTAGTTTCAGACCGAAAATTGCAGATGCTCAATTAGAGGATAAATTAGGGTTTTGCGTTAAAAAGCTTCATCCAAATATTCAATTACTTTCTATCGGACTGTAACTTCTTTTACGTACTGTTGTACTGCTAGTTAATATTATTCATTTTATTTTGTACTTATTTCTGATGAAATAAAGTTATTTAAAATGAGTTTCATTTCTATTCAATATTATTTTTCTATTTTATTCCTTTATAATGTAATTAGTTCAATTAAAAACGCTTTCACTTTAACCTTTTTATTTATTTAAATATATAGGTGTAATTGTACAAATAGAATGCAACTACAAAAATATTTGACATGGAAACTTTTCTGTTAATAATAAATGAATTGATGAAACCCATACGAAAAATGTGGTAAATTAAAAAAGTCTTGTTTATTGGTATGTAAACTTATGTGACCTTCTTTATAACAGCCTAATTTAAACGTAACCTCTAAAAGTAAAATAGACTCCAGACCTCTGTTATTTCTTTAGGTTGGTAAACGTTCTGCGTACGTATGCTCTTTGGAGAGTATTAATATCGCTACAACTCGACTGCAGTAATCATTAGTTTGCAAGGACGCGCGTCGCGTCGTTGGGGCTGAGTTGAAGGGCAATGGTTTGTCTACCAAAATAATTGCTCTTGAGTGATTGTATGTAAGTAACGGACTGTTGACGTAAGTTTCGATTAATACTTGTATTTCGAGTGCACCGTTTGTCATGATTACTTCATACTTAGCATAATTAGCGGCTGTATACATGTAATACGAGAGCTGATGTTATTTTGAAATTTCAATTCTCACGTTCTCTCACAATAATTGACACCGGCAATTGAATGTAATATATGCGCGTAATATTATTTTAATTACTATTCTTTTAACTGTAGTTTCAGAAGGAGTTTGGTAACGCTGCTGACGTCAGCACAGCAAAGTCTAAACCGCTGCTAGATTTTACGATAAATATAATGTGGTTATTGGAAACAAGTAAACTATTTTAAACATATTTAGCATGAAGGTTTTTGGAAAGGTGTGGCAATTTGGGCTTCTTTATCAAATAAAACTGCCTTCCATCATACTTCAACTTATTTAAGTCTTATTTGTCCAGGGATAATGAATTTGGAACAAGAGTTAAATTGAGAAATTTCAGTCATTAATGTGCTTAGATGCCTAACTTGTATTGTCATTAGTCTTTTGGAAGATAACCCTGATACCAACTCATTGAAATGATTCATGTCCAGTTCTTTTTGCGATCTGGGTAACTGTAAAGTGCGCTTGCTTTGAAATTACAGGTCTTGTATGCTTGTATAATTGTAGTTACTCGTGTTCCAACCATCTTTGGCCTGAAGGAACCTTGTAATGGCGGAGGGCTCCATCTTGCAGTGTACTGAACTATTGAGTCTGTGAATTACATAGGAATGTGCGATTACCCATTCCCTCTAGTATTCTTTCTGTATAGTGGACTCTCTATTTATTGAAATTTTATAGCAACAAGCTACCTTAAAACAAATTTTGCTAACATTCAGTTAAGGCATTGCAGGTTCCCAAGTGGAGGGGATGCTTCCGTGACGTCATAAGCCCCGCCCCAGTGTATCCTCTGGCGCTCTAATGTTCTGTGACGTCAGTCTTCATGCAGCGTGCAACCCAAACCAAGTTAATAATTTGATATTGTAAAGCTAATTGATAAAGCGATAAATATTTATAGCCTTACCTGAAATATAGGTCCGGTGTCGGAATTGTGAAATTTCGAACTTTTCGGAGTCTAGCAGGAGGGGATGGAAGTACCGTACTGTACCAGCTCCTAATAAAATATAAAATAAACACAAACTTATCCACGCTTCTCAACCATCATATCTGCACAATCGCCTATACATGCACACACATTGATATAGTGCATATTTCTGGAACACAAATTCATAACAGAGGAGCAGAAAGCTCTTCTTAAGGACAGTCTCTCGACATGGGACGGCTTCAACGCACCTCTACTGATCTGCAACAGTTTCAATAAATGCCTCCGAAATGTAATATTAATTCAAGCAATGGGGGAGAATTTCCCCCACGTAAACACCCCTAACACTTGGCTGGTGCACATATAGTAATTTTACATACATTGAAGGGAAAATCCTGATGTATATGTTTGGGGGATCGAATTCTCCTTTAGCCTTGTATTAATTTGATAGTGTATATTATTAATTATATAATGCCGATTATATCACAATGAAAATGTGAACTACAGATACCTTTGACAGTTTGAGCACTGCACATTAATACATAGGGCAGGGTAAAGTTGTTCTACTGTGTCTGACTGCATGGAGAGGTAGCCATATAGAGGACATTTGCTGTTCAGAACGAGTGGTGAGCAGATCTTCAGAGGGAGTCATTAATTTTAACGACTGGTGCGACTCATCTCTATCGGTAATATTTTGTGTAATACTGTTTAACATAGTTGTATTGAAGAATAAAGGATCTGACAATGTTAGATGGTTAATAGATTTAACAACTAATATATGAATGTATATCAATGTTACCTTTTCAATATCCTATAATTTCATAAATGTTTAAAAAATTATTTGCTTAAAAATGGGGACCAAGGCTGGTACAGGCCTCAGGTGGAGTTCCTGAGAAATGCCGTCTATCCATGATAGCTCTGCCAGCAAATCCTATCTCTCACGTCCACGTCGTGGTCCCTGGGCAATGCAGCTTGCTGCAGCAAAGAGAGAGGGGTGACTTATTGTTTTCTCTCAGCATTCTATTAGTTGACTGTAGTTGTTGTTGTTGTTGTAAGTTCCACTACAAAATTCCTGGATTTTCAGTTTCAATACTTTTATTTGTTGCCTTCCAACCAGAGCTCTCGAGTAATCTGAAAGTGAATACCATTCCATTTCCTCTAATTTAGAACAATATTCTGCCAATTTGTCCTTAAGCACCATAGTTTCTTGTAAGGCATCCCAAGGGTTGTAAATTGACACAGCTGAATACTTTCCATTTAACTGGATAAAAAACTGATGGATCCTACCTCGTTGAAATGTATCCTGGTTTCGGAATCAGGTTCTTGTATTCATAGTATTAAAATAAAAATTCTCATTTTCCATGCCCTGTTAATCTGTAATAGGAATTATTTTCCTTTTAAGAGTTCAACACTTCAATTATTTGTCAGCCACCTGTCCCTGAGGTGATAATGTTTTGATCTATTGGTATTGTTTTCTTTTTTTTCCAACTGAGTTAGGGAACTCTAGTTTCATTATCCGAAATGGGCCGTAAAATAAGAGCTCTAACTTATTTTTTACTTCGGCCCTTAACACTCGTTAATAATTCTCTTTAAAAATCACTTTATTGGACTTTGCTTTCCTGATTGATTTCTGTAAAATACTCTAGCATTTCTTGTGCCATTTGTTGGCACTTTTGTATTTTAAAGTTTATACTCTGTACAATTTCATTAAAATTATGTAACTGGCTAATTTTTAGTTATAAAAGCGGCGGTAAATTAATTTTTTCGAAATAACTCGTAATTGGTAAATCACAAAAGGTACTCATTAATCCCAAACATACAATGTGGGATCACGAAAACATCTTATGCGAATCACGAAACTGTCTGCAACCCATTATTCGCACTAAGCATTGTGGTTGTCTTCTGCGAATCATTTTTCATCTCGCATTCAGGTAACCTTAGATTGCTCGAGGTTCCATTAATGCCAGTTTTCCGAATTCCTATTATCGCACGTTTCATGTTCCAACTTCTTATTATAAGTTTACTTGCGCTTCCATCTTTTCTTATAAATTCTAGCTATTTGCCCAATGTCCTGGCATAATAGCAGACATGTTTATTTTGTGCAGCATAGGGTCCGTCTCAACTGGTCCCTTCGACTCTCCGGTCTTGAACGACATACAACGTCTTCATTTACATACATTTAATGACATTTCTGATATTCCCAGCATGGTTTGGTGCTTAGCATCTCATGGTTACTCACAGGGTTGAGGCATTGACAAATTCGGTTTCAAAGAAAAATACCCATTCTTAATGAAACGCTCTATGCAACCTTATGTTGCTATTACATGTCTTATTCTCTGTGGCGTTTCCTACAAGAAATACTAGAGTATTGGACGAACCAGAGATTTTTTTATTATCATTACAAAATTTAATGATTTCCATTTGTCAAGTTGTGCTCCTTTCCTATTCCCATCCAAATTTCTTGCTTCAATTTGTATTTCAGTTAACGCTTCTTCTTGGACCATTTCCGTCAATTCGTTCAATGATATCGGAAATTTTACGTCTATATCTTGGACAAGTTGCATTTTATACGGATGACTGCGAATCTAAATTCGTTGAGGTGTCCTATGGAAGAGTCAACTCACACAAGAAATGTAAGAACGTTTCAGATTCATTGTACATCAAAGTGGATACTGTTCGACATAGGTTAGACGCCGCTAGGAATGTCGATGACTTGGTTTAAATATAGAGCTGTCTGTAAAAGTCGACGGTTTCTTGCAGGCAGCTTTCAGTCTTGAGTAACCGTGGGGTGGAAAACAAGTTGTCCATCACAACAACAGAGCCTAAATATACATTTGGAATGCGAGATAGGAATCACTTGGCGGATGTAGGGTCCGTTCGAGCGTGATGAAATGTAGCAGTACTCTATGTATCATCTCCCCCCTTCCCTTTAGAAAGGACCTTCTGCAGAGAGATTGTGATTCGAATCCTTCGCAGAATTATTTTTTAAGTTTCGGATATAGTTTAAAGTTTATGTATTATATAGATTGTCTGCAACAACGAAATCACCACTTTTGAAACGTCTTAACCATCGTTCACACGTGTCTGAGCTGTAAGGAGCCTGTTGCAAGATGTAAGGCAGAACAATTTTTACGTGTTGTAGGGGGAGTCGTAAAGAACAAAAATGGGGATCCTTAGCAGCATTTGGACGTAGGAGTCTGGTCTTGACTAGAGCTGGTTCGGAAATACGGGTTGTAACGATTCAAGGACGGTTTTGGTCGTGAGTAGGTTTGCCTGAGTCTGATCAGGCAAGAATCGAAATGTCGAAGTATTTACCAGTTGAACAGATGTGCAGTTTAAATATGTATATTATAATAGTCACGAATATACACTTAAGGAAGTAGGAAAGGAAAGTAGAATGATAGGTGAGAACTCTAACAGGAACGTCGACGTAACCTACGGGGAAGTTGTACGTATTCGACTTAGCTGAAAAGCTGGAGTGCGAGGCTTTTAAAGCGAGTGCGCGATGTCAGCCTTCGTTTTCGCTGCCGGGATAACTACCTAAATTGCAGACGTCTTGAAGTCTCAGATCACTCAGGTGAATGACCTCCGCGATAACGACGGTTCGTTCCAATAGGAATGTTTTTGTAAGTAAAGTGTACTGCGTTAAAATAAAAATCGATAGCAATCCATTTGAGAATACGAAAATTGTGTATAAATCGTTTAGAGTGAGATAAGGGTGCAATATCGACGAACGATTTGATAGCTTTATTTCACGAGTTGAAGATCACCATTAATTGCCCCCCATATTGGTGCCTTACTATATCTCATCCGAGAACTTTGGGATAGCCTTTAAGACAACAGGAATGCGAGAAGTGACTACATTGCAGTTACTCTTGACATTATCCATGATGAAGTTTTAAACATTCCGTAAATACCGCGACGGTTTCCTCTAAGGAGTCTACGGGGAAAGACGTCAGCGAGGATAGTCAACTCTTTTTACGATATCGGATAAGAGAACTCTAATTTCACGCTAATTTTAAAATTTCTACACTAACTGATGTTAAATTTCCCCCTGAGTGTTTAAAGAGAATATTCTCGCAAAATGTTAGAGACCTCTTTCAAATGTATGACGCTTCAGCTTAAAGAATAAATTCGAGAGAACAAAAGAAAACTAAGGAATATCTACTACGGACGTATGACGATGTCTTAGTTTTTCGTCTAGAAGTTGTTTCCTCGTCTTTATCGCTTCCCCGATGCCTTCGCTATTGCTGTTGTCGGCTAAGGTGGACTGTGAAGCGGTGTATTCCGTAGAACTTAAATTTCTTGGACGGTGTCAGGCCGTGTATACAGGATGTCCAAAACGCAAGGCTCGCCCGGAGGGGGATGAGAGGTCCACAGGGCCAGATGTGCCAAGTTCCTCTGCGCCACCCTTGGTGCGAGTCCCATTCTGCGTAAGAAGAACCTATTCTTGCGACGGACGAAAGTAATATACTATGAAAACAAATTGAAAACTAATACGAAGGTGGTTTGAAAAGTTTTCGGAACGGAATAGAAAAAATGTACTTACACCACAAACTTTTTATTTTTCAATGTAGTCTCTCTGTACACTAATGCACTTGGTCCAACGATGTTCCAGTACCATGATCCCATCAAGAAAATTAGATTCCTCCAGGCCGGCTAGATAGTTGTCAGCACCGGCTATCAGTTCTTCGTTTGAAGTGAATCTTCGTGCAACAAGAAAAAATTATCAGTTTTGGGATGCGTTTTTGATCTAGCGTCGCGAGTCGCGGCACCCTCCTTTCAGATAATTTTTTCATATTTAATCTTCAGTTAATGTGATCTACCCTTTCAGATGAAATCTGGTAAACGTAAGCAATTTCACGCACTTTCAATCGGCGATCCTCCGTGACTAACCTACACACTTTGCAATGATTTCTGGTGTAGTGACACGTCTTGGCCGACCACTGCTCTCCCGGCCAAATTTAAATTCACTTGTCCACTTGGCAACAGTTGAATATGAAGGAGCAGTCCCCCTGTGTGTTCTGGAAATCGGCAAGAATGGCCTTTGCTTTCAAACTCTCTTCGGTACTGATACGGACGATGGTCACTGGGCATAGCCACTCGCAGTGTGGCACCGATGCACGTGTTTACTGGCAACAGTCCAATTGATATCACGTGAACCAATCGTTGCGCCAGCGCTGAACTCTGGTGGTGATTCCGAGAACTTATCAAACGACCTTAGTATAAAAGGGCACGTAAATGTTTTACATTTATTACAAACATGAATGTAACGTTGCTCATAGACGGTCGCCAACACATCGTCGTAATTTGCAACGAAGTACGGTTGGTAAGGATTCTATTGTTCGTGCACTGTTTAAAGCCCAATGCCCTGTTACAACTAAAACAAATGTATCTCATTCTGTGAGTCACATCGCTACGGAAACTAAACTAGCCACAATTAACGGTGTACTTTTTCTTATCTAATCCACGCAGACAGCTATATAAACAATTGCTTAATATAGCCATAACATTCGTGGATGAATAGAATCTATACGTCGGGTTTTTTTTCCGCAAAATTAAACACGTTATGTGGACTGTCACGTTTCCCAGTGAACTCGTCGACATGGGTGCTTACAAGTTGTCACTGACTATGAAGCGTACAACGTCGAACTCCTTAACACATGAAATAACATATTCATAGCGCGATTATTTTATACCATTAAACCGTACATTAAATTCAATGACTTTCATGTCCCTCCTAAGTGATCTGGGAGGCGACTATATAACCCAACCTTGCTGTAACACCAATTCAGGATTATTAGATACTTTGTGGTCTATGACGCAGCGGACGTGATGTAAAGGATTTCATTGCTCAAATAATCGTATCGATAAATGGCAAAAGGAACAATTTCTTTATGTTCATACTCGCTAAATTGAATAATTTTTTCATGTTCGATCGGCATTACTATTTTCATTGACTCACATTGTCGACAATTTACCCAGTGTTCATTTAGTTTCAGTTGCGTGTTGAAATAAATTAAGACAACTTTCACATACGTACATGGCATGTCGTTGATTAATTTAATGACGGACACCAAACCAAACAAGGATTTTAAAGAGAAAAAATAGTCCGCAATTTCGGACAACCGGGCTCCGTCAGATCTAGGATTTTGTAATCTTTTGTAATGTAATCAGTAACCCATTTTCGTTTCTCTGACAATTAATGGTGATATTCAACTAATGAAATGAAGCTTTCAAATCGTTCACTGAATATTTGTACTTTATCTGACTCTAAACAGCGTGTATTCTTACACGCACAATTGTTAGTTTTCATGTTCGGATTTTTATTCTAGAAGGAATTGCTATCGAATTTTATTTGAACGCCATATATTTTAGTTAAAATAACAATCCTATGTAAAATATCCAGAACAAGTATATCATTAGGTTAGCAATAAATCAAACATAAAGTATATAGACATTTAATTAACCTTTATAATCAATGTTAAACGTAATAAATATATATATATATATATACCAGGTGTGGCGGTTAATAATTCTTAATTTTTTTCGAAAAAAAATCGTCATTTTTAGTATGAGTGAATAAATTCATTTATTCAAAGTATGCTCCATCGTTTGATATACATTTTTCCCATCTTTCCGGTAAATTGTGAATCCCCTTCCAAAAAAACTTTTCATCTTTCGATACGATCCACTCATCGACCCATTTTTTGACTTCTTCGTAGTTTTTGAAGTGCTGCATAGAGAGCGCGTGCGACATCGATGAAAACAGATGGTAATCTGATGGGGCCAGGTCCGGTGAGTAGGGCGGGTGGGGCAAAAGTTCCCAGCCAAACGTAGAAACGGTTTCTCTGACTGCTTTCGCTGTGTGCGAGGGGGCGTTGTCGTGCTGCAGAATCACCTTGCCGTGCCTTGATGCCCATTCCGGTCTCTTTTCTTCCAACGCACGCTTCAAATTAACCATTTGTTGATTGTAGCGGACGGTATTAACCGTTTCACCTGATTTCAGAAGCTCATAGTACACCACACCCTTCTGGTCCCACCAGATGCACAGCATTCCCTTCTTTCCAAAGCGATTTGGTTTTGCGGTGGATGTTGATGCTTGACCTGGGTCAAAGTATATAAATTTAACCATAATTGACGTAAAATACATATGTTAAAACAGTCTAATTAACCTTTATATAATGTTAACTATTTATTCTATATATATATATAGTACTTTAACAAATGATGTGAGTTTTTGTAACCCACAGAAGGAAGAACAGTACAAAGTAAAGATACAATTGAAACACTTCAGGCTAAGGTAACACAAATTTGTACAAGTCCAGAAAACTCAGCAACAAACTTGAATGAAGAGCTCTACAATATCAGGGAAGCAATCCAAAAAGCTTTATAGAATGTAGTTACAAATGAAATTTAGTTAGGAACGCCGAAAATCGGGGCACTCTATTTTGAGGCTTAGAATTGGATTCTTCAGAATTTTACAATTATGAACTTAACTCACGTACTTGCGGAAGGACGTATAACACTTTCCCAAAATAATTTTGGGATGTTGTATACGTTCGAGACTTGAAACTAGTCTCCAGTAATGTCCAAACACATTTTTTCCACAGTTGTATTTATAATACATTTACCATCGTGATAATTACTCCAGAGTTCTTTCCAATTCGCGAGAGTTTTAAATTAATGTTGGTTTCGAGGGATGTGGAAACATTACTTTAATATTGACTCTATACATAATAGTGTATTGTAAAAAAGATTTCATCGATAGCATCTGTGTGTTGGGGGGATGGAGGGGAAGGGAACCTCGTTTGATAGTTTCATACGTTTCCGCCATTGTCTAGCCAATTACTATATATAGTATTCGCATTACTTGAGGGGATGAATAATTGCCTGTAATCCCACCAATATGGAGAATGTATACTATCACTAGGGTAGTGCATAACTTCTGAAGACTATACAACAAATTCTGTTGATATATATATATTGTCCAAACAACGTCGTTTGTTTGACACCTTTTCGTTTTGTGATTATAACTGGAAACGATGAGAAAGTGAACTTCAGTATGTAATACAGGACTTATTAATATCACTCTGATCACACATTCATCGACGTTCTTGTCATGTTAGTGGATGTATATACACACACACAATGAAGACGGTGCAATGTAATCTAGCCAGCAATCTTCTTAGTCTGGTCCATCTCAATCCTCCTCGTACTTCAGATTCTAGATGTGTAGTAATAATAATAGTGTCACCCTCCAGCCCCAAAATTGCATGTTTCAAAATCATATTAATTTAAGAATTCTACATTACGTCCCGATACACGAATTTAAGATTGTTATTGTTCAGACGGCTAACGTCAACATCAATTAACTCTTTACACTTCGCAGGACAAAATTACTGTTGTTAACTTATCGTTTATAGTAATATAGACTACGATTTTCCTGCCATAACGAGTAATCAGCGATGTGAATGATCACTAATAGTTTAAAGGTTGAACTCTCTCCCAAGATAGTTTGCATCCTCTGCAGTTCCATCTGTATAATACCAACAGAGCAAAGAGGAAACAAATAAATGTTAATCATATTTATCTATTAAAAAAACAATTATTTACTCAAAATTGTGATGACGTGGTGTACACACAAATCCACACGCTCAAACAATTTATAAGACGGTTGTGCGAAGGATACTTGATAGATGTCCGTTTGAGTCTCTCATACATTTTCTAGTTCTCGTCCTTATTTAGTCTTTTTTTTGGTAGTGCTTTGGAAAATTTCATGTGTATCTAAATCATTTATTAGTACATTGATTTCTGAAAATCTCAGTTTTCAGAATAGATTTGTCCACTCGTTCGGTGATATTGTACACTTATCCCACTCTTAAACATGTACATTCTTATACAATATTGTTCATTCTCATGAACGGATTTTTATTCTCAAATGGATTGCTGTATATTTTAGTTACGAAAGCATTATTCCTATATAAAATAGCTAAATCGCATAGATTAAGTTGTCCATGTGGGTCGTTATATCTCTTAAATTCCAGAACACAACACATTTGTTTTTCGCTCAAACGATTGATAAAGTGGTTGTGCAGAGCGTTATTGGGAGGAAACCCTCCGGCAGTCTTAAAGGCTACTAAAGCATGAAGAGTAGGCAGTCATCAAGGTCTAGTGGCGCCATAACTGAAAGGGAAGTCTCCGGCAGTCTTCAGGCTCGAGTGAGGTAATAGGTCAAAGTTCAAGGTGGATTGGAATCGGCTTTTCTATACTACTACAAAGTCCACCCACGAGGATTCAAATGGAATTGTATTTCTTGATTTCCCTGTTCATTTCCTATTTTGTCTTTGAACTCCTTAGCTTACGTAACTTGCCTCCATTCTTCTGTCTTTCTGCTCCTACGATCTTAGTTGCCACTGACTATATATCGTACTGCTATCAAACGACGATGTTCTGCTAGAAATCCTGATTCAGATACGTCCTATACTAGTTCCAGATGGACACACCAGTTAAATTAGTGTGTTGCTCAGTCAGAAGATAATCTTGTCGCTGCTTTGCGCCGTTTCTGTCGATACTTTGCCTGCACGTTGATATGATCAGTCATCGCACTTGCTTAAAAGCATTAAAATACGGTTTGTGCGACTCCATAGTACGTCCGCTGTTTAAGGCCAACGAAAATCCCAGTTCCCTGTTACAGTTGAAACATGACGCGTCCTAGGCGTAACATGGCTTCGAAAACTTAATACATCGCAGTGGACAGTATTTTTCTTGACAAGCCACGTAGGGACCGAAATAAACAGTGACTTAAAATGCTCATAACGTTTGCGGAAGCGTAAAATCTGTGTGTATTAACACAATCAACTTTTTATAAATTTGCCGTCGTCAAAATCAAACACGGTTGCGGACGTCCGTTCTCGTCAATGTCGTAGGTATCTTCGTTTAGCATAAAAACACGAATATGTGCTTATAATGTACCTTTATCGCAATGACAATAAACCAATGTACACCTACGGCAATTCTCTCTCTTTTGGCATTACAGCCCCTTCTTTGTCTTGGCCTCCACTACAGTCAGCCTCAAATCTCTTCGATCATGAGCTCTTGTCTTCCATCCTCTTATTCCCATCTTTCTCAAGTCTGAAATTTCATCATGCCATTGTATGATGATGCATTTCTTTCGCTATTCTATTTGGAATTCTCTCCACATGACCCATCCAGTCGATCCATCACGCCTTCACAAATATAACCACATCATTGCCTTGAAACAGCTCATCTAACTCCGCCTCTGTCTTAACTGGTCCGAGTATCTTTCCTAATATACGTCGTTCAGACAACAAGGTTATTACAGACGACGATTAGATGACATAAAATACTATGTTCGAATGTGCTCGTTTTATATTCACAAACAACATTGATTATAATGACTTGCAATATCTCTCCAGACTGGGAGCTTGCCTGATTGCAGACGACGAGAACCCAAAAGAACTGACCTCGGTGTATACAATCCTGAATAGGACTTGCATGTCTCTTCAGTCTCAGAGTAGTATTCCTGGCCACTAAGGTCATCCCGTTCAGGAATCCTCACTCAGAGATACTTCCACAGAGATGTGGACGAGTCTTGAGGTCATGGCGTTGATCTTTTCGTTCTTACCAGGAGGGACAAGTGACAGGGAAGTTGAAATTTAACCCAAAATCCGAAACTTGTTCTGCACAGGTCGAGGACGTGAACAGCATATCACCGTGCGGTTAACATTAGCGTCCTCGACTCCTTCCGGAATTCTTTCAAGAACGTCGTCAATTGCGAAACTAATACTTAATGGTGACATGGGATCGCCCTGCCTAACTGCGACTTCCTACTACCTCACTGAAATGTATTTATGCTTGCTTACAAATACAAATAAAACGAAATTCAGTCTTCAGTGTTTATTTTAGGACATTCAGAACCTTTCGGCTATTTCGCAATATTCATCGGAAAAGATATACGTTCATTACAACATCTCAATTATTACATTCATCACATCAATTAATTACTAAACTACATTTCCAATTAATTTTTACTTGTCATGTTACAGAGGATTTCAGTTTTCTTTATATTATAAACTGTGTTCTTTATTCCCATCAATACACTATAGTATATCGTTAGGTTAGCAATAAATCAAACATAAAGTATGTAGACATTTAATTAACCTTTATAATCAATGTTAAACATAATATATATATTTATAGTACTTTAACAAATGATGTGAGTTTTTGTAACCCACAGAAGGAAGAACAGTACAAAGTAAAGATACAATTGAAACACTTCAGGCTAAGGTAACACAAATTTGTACAAGTCCAGAAAACTCGGCAACAAACTTGAATGAAGAGCTCTACAACGCGAGAGAGGCAATCCAAAAAGCTTTATAGAATGTAGTTACAAATGAAATTTAGTTAGGAACGCCGAAAATCGGGGCACTCTATTTTGAGGCTTAGAATTGGATTCTTCAGAATTTTACAATTATGAACTTAACTCACGTACTTGCGGAAGGACGTATAACACTTTCCCAAAATAATTTTGGGATGTTGTATACGTTCGAGACTTGAAACTAGTCTCCAGTAATGTCCAAACACATTTTTTCCACAGTTGTATTTATAATACATTTACCATCGTGATAATTACTCCAGAGTTCTTTCCAATTCGCGAGAGTTTTAAATTAATGTTGGTTTCGAGGGATGTGGAAACATTACTTTAATATTGACTCTATACATAATAGTGTATTGTAAAAAAGATTTCATCGATAGCATCTGTGTGTTGGGGGGATGGAGGGGAAAGGAACCTCGTTTGATAGTTTCATACGTTTCCGCCATTGTCTAGCCAATTACTATATATAGTATTCGCATTACTTGAGGGGATGAATAATTGCCTGTAATCCCACCAATATGGAGAATGTATACTATCACTAGGGTAGTGCATAACTTCTGAAGACTATACAACAAATTCTGTTG
Source organism: Eucriotettix oculatus (assembly GCA_034510155.1). NCBI lineage: Eukaryota > Metazoa > Arthropoda > Insecta > Orthoptera > Tetrigidae > Eucriotettix > Eucriotettix oculatus. The sequence goes on from CM067376.1 coordinate 12,695,346, forward strand.
ATATATATTGTCCAAACAACGTCGTTTGTTTGACACCTTTTCGTTTTGTGATTATAACTGGAAACGATGAGAAAGTGAACTTCATTTTTGAGAATAGATTTCATCCTGATCAATGCACTTGAATTATCTCTTTAAATCGCCACTATTTATCTTTTATGGTTTAATCAGGAATTCTCATTTCAAAATTGATGCAATAATAAGGCTGGATTATACCGACATATGCGTTGTATTTCACGCCTCCTGTCTGCCCAAAGTTCAGTCCGCTCCTCGATGTACTCTGGGATCTCCTCGTAAAGGAAACCTTCCTGCAGAATGGCTATTGACTTGAGTCGGTCATTTTCCAGGGCTGATAAACCTGGTGTCCACCAAACTTAATAAAGCTTTCAACTCGTTCGGTGATATTGTACCCTTATCCCACTCTAAAACATGTACATTCTTATACAATATTGCCAAATCTTAAGACCTCGAGTGATGGCAGTGATGAGAAGCAAACACACATGAAGAGCCCCATACGTGCTTATCTCCAAATGGGTGCCAATTGCGGTCGTCAGGTTCAGTTGGGACCCGTACGAGTTTAGCCGGCTGATGGAATGTGCGTACGACAGACGCTGGCATGCCAAGGCAATCTGAATATTACTTAGGGCTCAAGTTTTGGCCAGAGTCCCAAAGACAGAAAACATATTCGCCTGGAGTGCCAATAGGCGCGTCGGGTATATAGTGTGCCGTAATAGAATGCACCTTATACTCCCGAAACAACTCACGGTAACGGTCGAGCCAATTATCAGGAAATAGCCATCCTTCTTCGAAGTTGAAAGACGTCCAAGAATTAGGGACGGCGGCGTTAGATCCAAGTACTCCTTGTGCAAGATCCCATACTCCTTCGACCACTGTTCTTAAAATGTGGCCCCATATTGTCTGTGCTGGTGGTAAAATTGCACGAGATCTTGCTGGTCTACGTCGGACGGTCTTACGGCGGCGTGGATTTCCATTGTTCTGGCGGCGAGCGTCGTCGTTCCTGCTCGGCATAAAGATAAATGCGAGCTAATAGTTAATGGTCACATCGCCGACATCAGGAATACTATTTTAAGGGTCGCGGATGGCAAATATGTGCAACCAGCCGGAATATGCACAATAAGGCTGATAATTAATAACAGAATTCAGCCGTTCGAATTTATCGTCCTGCCGCAATGTAGCGACGACGTTATCCTCAGATGGGACTATTTGAAGAGCTCGTTATAGCTCTGAAAATCCAGAACAATGTAGACATTTAATTAACCTTTATAATGAATGTTAAACATAATATATATATAGTACGGTAACAAATGATGTGAGTTTTTGTAACCCACAGAAGGAAGAAGAGTACAAAGTAAAGATACAATTGAAACACTTCAGGCTAAGGTAACACAAATTTGTACAAGTCCAGAAAACTCAGCAACAAACTTGAATGAAGAGCTCTACAGCAGTGAGGAATCACTCAGAACTTCAGCCCGAGATGGACTCTTTCTTCACCTTCTGTCTTCCCAAATCAACAAGAATTCAATTGTTGGAAAGAAACCAAAATGGTGTTTATAGGTAGAATTAGAAGGAAACGTCTCCCCATTCTTCTTTCTCTTGATGCCCTTATTTACGTTTTCTGCATAACTGAATCGGTCTATCAATTTCCTTGTCACCACGTCACCTATATTCTTTAACATAACATGTAAAAATAAAAATTTTTCGAACTTTAAAAGCACTCGTCAAAATAACCTTATAACATTGTCTTTCGTATATAAATCACGTCACTCACACTAGTAGTATTTACATGCATTTCACTATACCTATTGTCTATAATATTTATTTCTCTAATAAGTTATTCTTTTACATTCTTCCCCCGAAATTTAGTATCCCTCTATTGTATGTAATCATCTCGTTCGCGTCAGTCGTACCTTTGTTGGATTCGAACATGTCCTCTACTAGTTGTTCAGTGTAATTATTATTTGGATTTTTAAATAAGAATGGAATTGCTTGCATTCGGTAAACGCGGAAAATAAAGGTTTCGTTAAATTTTTCGGCAGGCTACATTAAAATTTTGTTCAAACATATTTTATGGTTCCAGGATTCTGCCAAGTTGTCGAATTCGACGTAGATTACCACTTTCAATTTTCCTTTAATCAATTTTAACTTTCTTTCGGATTTGAAGTAGACTCCAGCAGATATCATAGTCTACCTGATGACGATGGCGGAGCTTGCCATCGAAACGTTGGAGAAACACTTTTACCGGGGTTGAAACTCAAGAATTGTATTGGAATCTAATTCACCGGGAAAGCCTTCGCTCTTTAATATCCAGCAGATATGTTCAATATTTCGACGCGAGAAAGAGCGGAGCAGTCCTCGGAAATAAATAGCTTTTCAAGAAGAGGACGTGTTGCTATCTATCTTTACGTAAAACGTTCTCACCACAGTACTTGAATTAAACGTTTTATTTTCCAATTCCTAAAAGGGGGTGTTTTATTCAACTACTTTGTATCTAAATATCAAATCAACAGCCCCACCCCAATAACACATCTTGCATCAAACTTCTTACGGCAAAATATGAACTAGAAGCCAAGCCGTATGCGACTCGTATATATGAAGAGGATCCGATGGAGTTGACCTCCGTAATGCTCTTTGCTCAGGAACAATCAAGACTTGACGATAAATCACAGAAGGGATGTACACGAAAACGTTAAGATCCCACCATGTGCAGATCATTAATATAAACTCCAGTCGAGGATGCTGCTGAGGCGTCAAAAAGGACCCACCATTTTGGTCATAATACTTTTCCCTTTTAGTACACCATGATGAGGCAAATAAAAAGTTACGGGTGGATGAGTTTCCTCTTCAACCGGCGTTCAAACTGTTCTTTGGATTCTCCCAAGGAATACAGTAGTAATCCTTTCAACGGGATAGTAACAATGAACGACCGTCGGCATTCCGTTTTGTAGTTTGTGTGAAATTCAATTCACTGGCTTCTTCTTCTGCCGATAATATTTCCTCATTTGGAGACTCTTCTAGCTCTCCCAGAAACGCTTTAATTGCAGTCATTTATTGTCACAACATTGCATGCTGTGTGCCCTTTATTCTGTTCAGCGCAAGGAATTCTACCAGATACAACGTACCCCAATTTTCTAGAATTGTTCTGACTGAACCTCGAATAATGAAGGTAAAAATTTCGACAAAAAAGTCAGAATTAAAATTATTAATTAAATTACATTACGACGTTTCGTTCCATTATATGGAACCTCCTCGGGTGTGAAAACAATCTACAAAATTATAATTTAAGTAAATGAGATGAAAAAATAAATCGATAAGTATGCCTATATATAAAATACCTAATATGTACTTAAAGAAAAATAATCAAAGTTGTATAATATAAGATTTTTAAAATTTGTAGCGAAGCACGAGGAACTGTCTCAGAGGCTTGTTGAACGACTAACCAGAGTTGATGATCTTTCCGCATTCCTTTATGGGGCGGGGGACATTTTAAAGGATTATACCGACTGGGAAGGCAGGCCTTTGCTTTTCGGGAAAAGTTCCTTTGTCATGTACAAATTTATTTGACTATTTAGCAAATATTGTTTTTATTAACAATGAAAAAATTAAGATTAAAATTAAAGTTGGAGACAATCATAAGAATATTTAGGTTGTGGTTATCACTTTTCATATTCAAGGAGGAAGAATGGGATGTAACATTTCACTAATTAATCTAGAAAAATAATTTATTTCAGTATCTAAAATCCCTACGTTCGACATGTCAAAATTGTGGTTGTTTAATAGTGTCCCAACTTTTTTATTTAGATAGGGAAGTTGTGACGCAAACGATCCCAAAACAAAGTGCGTCCCCCTTATTTTACTCCCCGCTGTATGGATATTTCAAAGTCTGGTTTGCAGCGGGCAGTGGTCCTGACATGTACATATATATGAATTCAGAACCATTGTCGCTGCTTCTGCAGGTAATCCTGTAGTGCTCATGTTTTCCCTTATGTAGTCGGGCGGAAACTTATCTTACACTATGTGATCCAAAGTATCCGGACACCTGGCTGAAAACGATTTAAAAGTTTGTGGCGCCCTCCATCGGTAATGCTGGAATTCAATATGGTGTTGGCCCACCCTTAGCCTTGATGACAACTTTCACTCGGCAGGCATACGTTCAATCAGGTGCTGGAAGGTTTCTTCACGGAGTGCTGCACTGAGGAGAAGTAGCGATGGAGGTCGGTGAGATCTGGCACGAAGTCGGCTTTTCAAATCATCCCAAAGGTGTTCTATAGGGTTAAGGTCTGGGCTCTGTGCAGGCCAGTCCTCTACAGGGATGTTATTGTCGTGTGACCACTCCGCAACAGGCCGCGCAGTATGAACAGGTGTTGAAAGATGCAGTCGCCATCCCCGAATCGCTCTTCAACAGTGGGAAGCAAGAAGGTGTGCGCTGTGATAGGGGTGCAAGCCCACACCATAACACCACCGCCTCCGAATTTTACTGTGGCCACTACACACGCTGGCAGATGACGCCATACCAACACACTGCCATCGGATCCCCACATTGTGTACCGTGATTCGTCACACCACAACATTTTTCCACTGTTCAGTCGTCCAGTGTTTACGCTCCTTACACAACGAGAGGCTTCGTTTGGCATTTACCTGCGTGACGTGTGGCTTATGAGCAGCCGCTCGACCACGAAATCCAAGTTTTCTCACTTCCCGCCTACCTGTCATAGTACTTGGAGTGGATCCTGATGCAGTTTGGAATTTGTGTGTGATGGTCTGGATACATGTATGCCTATTAACACTTTACACAACCCTCTTCAAATGTCGGCGATCTCTGTCAGTCAACAGATGAGGTCGACCTGTACGCTTTTGTGCTGTACGTGTCCCGTCACGTACGTTCCACTTCACTATTACACCGGAAACGGACCCGGGGATGTTTAGTTAGTGTGGGAATCTCGCGTACAGACTTCTGACTTCCAAGTCCGTGAGTTCCGCGGAGCTCACCATTCTGCTCTCACGATGCCTACTGAGATCGCTGATGTGGATGGAGTACCTGGCACCTCAAATGAAAAACGTATGTTTTTGGGGGCTGTCCGGATAGTTTTGAACACAGTGTATGTCGTTTAGAATTGCGGCGAGATCTTTCTCCGCTTTTGCTGTTCTGATAATTGTGATTATATCCACCCATCTCTTCCTCCTATAGCACTACATTTCAAAGGCATCTATTCTTTTCCCTTCCGCAACTCCTATCCTCCACGTTTCGCACCCATGTAGAATCCGAAACGGAGATTGTCATGCTGACAACGAAAAACCTATATAAAATACAACCTTTCAGAACGGACCAGATAACAATTTCCGCAAAAGAATACACCAAATACCTGGGTGTAACAATAGACAGCAAAATGACTTTTTGGCAACATAACTGAAGGTCAGCAACAGGGTTGCCGAAACAACATCCGCACTCAGCAGGCTGTTGACAAAAATACGAAAGGACCTAGGCCCAGCAAGAGGCGTCTTCTCATGTCGACGGTGCACTCTATTCTGCTGTACAGGCGCATGCACTGAAAATTTAAAAATACCGGATAAGAATGGCGGAAATCCAGCGGATCATGAGCGTTGGTCACAGCTGCAGTCGCACCAATCGACCTCCTTGCTCTACGACGGCAGGAAGCGCGGAGGAATCAGTCGGAACTTGGACGGGAAGAAGCCAAACGAGTGGCGAAACAAAATGGAGTGGATACCTGGCAGCGGAGATGGGAGGGAAACGTCGGTACGGCAAGATGGACAGATTGCACCTCTGACGCCATTAGGACACATGGAGACGTCAATTTTTTCCTCATCCAGTTCTTGACTGGACACGGGTATTTCGGGAGTTCCTACACAAGATGGTTAATTAGACAGTCATACTTGTCTCTAGGGTGACGCCCACCACACTTGCTTCGAGTGCGCGAGGTGGAGCGAAGGGCGGGGTAATTTGGAAGCAGAAATCAGACAAATTACACCTGACAATATAGTCACGCATACGAACAAACAGGCTGGAATACGGACCTCTAAATATATGTATGAATCAAATCGTTACTTAGTACATTGATTATATAATATTTATTGGTATTATTGGAGATACCACAACAATACATTAATCGTTTTTTAAATACATTTAGCATTGACGTTCCTCATATTTGAATAACACACGAGGTTACTCGCGTAACTTCCATTTCATTACCTGTTACATTTGATGTACTGTATAATTATCTATACAACTCGAATATTGCCCTCTAAATATATTTATTCAAATCGTTACTCAGCATTTTGATTATATACCATTATTACTACTACCAACATACGTAGAAATGTATTACGCAAATCATAACAAATACATCTTTCACTTCTAAGTATCAGATCATTATATACTACCGTTCTTTGACCAAGGTTCCTCTGGGTCTCTGACAGAAGTAACAAAACAAAATAAACGTTAAAGATTTTGTAATGGTTCCTGCCATTACAAATCAATTAACAATGCCTCTTCTAACGGCATCTTGGTGACGTCGTGATACGTGTATTTGGAATTACTAAATTTATTCTTGTTTATTTTTGTCACAACTAATCTTAATTATTGTTAATGTGGCGCATAGACGGCGTAATCTGAAATATTGACGAGTAATATTTCAGAGGCATTATTCAAACAGTTTCTATGTCGATTAGAAAAGAAGACAAGAAAAACGGATAGAGTATTGTTGGCAGAGGAGCGCGGAGCCGAAATGGTGCTGGGAGAACAGGATGCTACTTAACAAGCACAAATGCCAAGCATATCCTATTAACAAGGCGCAGGCTTCCAGATTACCTTATCCCAAACCTGAGTATTGGCCTGGAATAAGTCATCTAGGAGTCCTCTTGGATGGTAAGCTCCTATTCAAGGATGTCATACAAGAAATCAATAAAAAGACTACTCTGCTTAGAAGCCACTCACCTAGATAAGACACAAAACTACAATCACAAAATCCATGCTAAAACCTCTACTTACCAGATCTGGGGAACAGTCCTCAGCCAAATCACACATTTCCATTCTCCAAAGAGAACAAAACCCCTGTTTAAGATGGGCGGTTAATATAAATGGTGGACATCCACTACGAGGCCAAATTAAACCTCATAAACGAAGAAATATGCAGACTGACGAAAAGATTCTTAAATAGGCTTCAAACCGTCAAAAAGCGGTACCCTAGTTAAATATGTCACCGCTCCTTGGGTAGGTGATAGGCAGTCCACAGGTTAGGACCGTGGTGATGTTTAAGTTTATTCAGGAAAAAGAAAAGAACAAAGTAAATGATTATAAAGTTTTATTATTGTTGAGGGTTTGACAAATATACAGCCTCTAGTTACAGGTTTGAAATTGATGTGAACTGACGAGCGAAACTCGCGTCTGGTTTTATACGGCGCTGAGTGTTGACTCCAAAGCCTATGTTGACACAGGACTATCACTTGATAAGACACCCCTTGGAGGGTGCAGAGTCCGGCCTGGCTCCAAGCAAGCCAAGCGTCTACTGCTTTGGCCGACTAAACATAATATTCAAGTGTATCATAATTACAAAATTAATTAACAATTTTAGAAATGATTTGTTGTTAAAGTGGTCGGCGGAGATGTCTGCCTAGGAACGTAACTCCTCCTTAACCCCTTGTTGGAAGTCACTGTCCTCAGTGGATTTAGCACAAATTGTTTTACAATAGAAATATTTTTTACATATGTTGCATAAACAGCTCTCGGGTTTCCACACGGGTAACATAGTAATCAATGTGCGACGTTTCGACAACAAGCTCTGTTGCCATCTTCCAGGCGGAATGTCGGGACAGTTTGTTTTTCTTCCTGTTTCGCCGGAAGATCTATTTAAAGTCCCGGACCGATTTGGCCCTTGCCTCACGTTTCTATCTTATTTTTAATACCTTTCTTTACACTTTTGCGGGAAAGCTTTGATAGCAAAACCCTCTAGCTTATATTTTTTATTTGGGTACTTTTGCAGACTGGATTATAGTTAGTGGGACTTAGTGCCAAAATCTGGGTTCCTTTTGTCCTATTGTTTTTAATATTGGATATGTGAGTGCTGCTTTCTTTGCTCTTTGATGTTTTCTGTTCTCCGTTTGATTTCTTCCTTTATTGTCGTTATGTTTGCTTCTGTGTATAGGTCTTTAATGTTTGTGCTTCGTGGCTTATTAAGTGAGAGGCGTAATACTTTGTTCTGGAATCGTTGTAGTTTTTGTATTTGTTCTGCTTGTCGTTCCCCAAGCCTGGCATCCGTATATGTTTGTCTATTGTTGTTTTATATAATATTATTTTGTAGTGTTGTGAAATATTTTTACTTCTTAGGAGTGGTAGCATACTGTGGAAGGTCCTGATGTTCCCTTTTTATATTCTCGTTTGTTTTGTGAATTTGAGTTTTTCATCTTATTATTCCCAGGTATTTTATGTTATTTTTCCACGTTATTTCTCTATTCTCTATTTTGATGTTATTTGCGTGTCTACTTTTTTTGCTTCCTTGGAGTATTATGGATTGACATTTTTCGGGGTTCAATTTCATTTTGTTTATCATACACCATCTGTCCATTTTATGCATTTGTTCTTGGATCAGTTTTACTGCACTGTTTGCTGTTTTCCGTGTGCAGTAAAATGCGGTGTCGTCCGCAAATAAGAATGTTTCTACTTTGTCCGTTATTGGTAAGTCATTTATGTAGATGTTGAACAGTGTTGGGGAAAGTACTGAGCCTTGGGGCACTCCCGATTCGCTTAGTCGAGATATTCCTATCGAATTTAACAAGGAATGTTCTCTGCGTCATGAAACTGTTAATTAGTAGTACGTAGCAATCGGGGATTCTTGTTTGCATTATTAGTTTGTTTAGTAGCATCTCTTTCCAAACATGATCGTATGCTTTTTCTAGGTCTAAGAAAATCACCGGTGTTGCTGCCTTTATGTTGAAATTGTTTGACGCATGTTCGACAAGCCTTAAGATCCGATATACTGTTTCGTGCTTGTTTTTGAATCCAAATTGTTCTTTTCGTACCGTTTCTGCATCGTTCAGTGCTTTTTGGAACCTTTTAAGGATGATTCTTTCGAAAATTCCGCTGAGGGATGTCTCTATCGGTGTTTATATACGTATTCCCTGGTTAGCCAGAGCCAATACCAGTTTCGTAGGTCCTAATCGTGTGATGTGACGAGGGCCAATCCCGGGACCATTCCCACGCAGCAAGCGTGTCCTTGTTGAGGAGGTTGTCGTGCGTCTTCACTGAGCACATTGACCCGATCCAAGTCAATGGCATCAATAGCGTGCTCCGCCGCTGCCCATTTGCCTCTGATGTTCTGTGCACCTATCCTGGACAGTGCGAATTGTCTGGCCACACTCGCACGGTATGTTGTACACCCCGGGTGGTCTTTCACTGAGCCCAGCATTTCCCTGATTTTTATCTGTGGGAAAAATACCGTTTCAATGTTGTTTTGCCGGTATGTGTCTGATTCGGTGTGTGGAGTTTCCGGCGAAAGGAAGATATGCCGAGTTTTTTTATGTTTCCTTCTCGCTAATTTTACCTTCGATCCGGGGCGCGAAGGCTCGCATTATCTGTCCTTCTTTGTAGCTATTGAGACGAAATACAGCCTTGAGATGTTGAAATTCGCCTTCTTCCTGATCAAAATATCGAGAAAGGGGAGAGTCCCTTCTTTCTCCATTTCCATTGTGAATTTAATATTCACATGCAGGCCATTCAAGTGCTTAAGAAAGTCTTTTAGATTTTCAGGGCCGTGTTGCCACACCACGAATGTGTCGTCCGCCCGGACGATGGCAACAGAGCTTGTTGTCGAAACGTCGCACATAGATTACTATATTACCCGTGTGGAAACCCGAGAGCTGTTTCTGCAACAATTACACCGGGAAAGCCTTTATATAGTTCTAGTATGGCAGTAACCAATTTGTTTCACAATGCAAACATGTTTTACGGAATAATATACAAATATACAAATAATAATAATACAAAATGATATTAATACTAGACTTACATTAGTTAGGGTGGTTTCATTCGAGACTTAATAATTTACGGGTAACAAATCTAATTTTAACTTATTTATACCAAGGTGTGAAGGTTGGAAATATAAACTGTGTTTTATTTGGAGTTTATGATGGATAGTAGGGAAGGAAAATTTATTAATATAATTGGTTGGTTTTGGTTCTATTGTGATTCCCATGGTTGATATAGGACATGAAAGATTTGAATATACAATGTTTGATCCTGTAATTGGTATAGTAGTTTGCGAGTCCATACAGGTTTGGACTAACACTTGTCTTATTACTATGAAATAGTATGTGTTCATTATTTACCAGTTGAAAATTGTTTACAGTGGCGAATTCACATCCAGTGTTGTCAGTTAGATTACAAGAAATTAAATCTTATATTATAGTATATACAGATGTATGATTTCGTGCTTCTGACGCTGTGGTCCCTTGTAAGTAATATTTCTCTGAAGGTATCATTACAATGTTGCTAATGGTAGGTACAGGATAAATTTCATATAATTGGCATCTCGTTCCTTCAGTAATAGGTATTGATAAAATTACAATCAACTCGGTTTCTAACATCACTTGCGTTTTAGTTCGTACAGATGGAGTGGGTCTGAATACATAATTGTATTTTCGGGATAAATTGAATTCAAATGATTTACATTATCACAAGTTCTTGACGTGAAAATAACTTACCGTTGGTCATGTCTATAAAAGATAGATTAATACTCTCTTCCAGTGTTTGTAGAATATTTTTAAGTCTTTGTGCACACATTAATATTGTTCATATATGCCTAATTCAATGCCTTGTCTTTGCAAATTTTTCAAAAGTATACCCATATTCAGGTTAACATGTCCATTTCACGGTAAAATTTGTTGGTCACGGAGTTGCTGACTTATACAAGTCGGTTTATATGTTGAATTTCTATGTTTTGATTATCTCTAAGCGAGTTCAACTAATTTTGTATATTGTCTAGATAATCTTGATCCAGGTTACCGGAGATGAATTTGATTACCGTCCCTAAGCCCTTGATAATACCTCGTTTGTTTCTATTTCTCGGGGGAATAAGTTTTTTTTGTCTTTATTTCTTAGTATCGATTAATAAGTTGTTTAATTCTTAGAATAGATCAGAGAAAGTGGTGGTTAGATTGTATCCAGAGGGTATGGTAAGAAGAATATATATATATTGTAATATACTTTTTTGTATATAAAACATTTATTAATTTAAATTACAAATATTTGATCAATTTTAATAATTTTGTTTATTAATTTACGTGAAGACACGGGCTTAATCCCAGGGGATTTTGGGTCTCTCAAGAGATGGAGTATGCATCAGCTGAAAATAGAAAGAAAATAATTGAATGTTAATTTTATTCAGAGCAATGAGCAAGTTTCACAAATTTTAGATCGCTTACCCACAATTACTGGCCCAACAAACATCCACCTCTCGAATGTTTGTGCGTCTGGATATCTGCTCTCTGCTCCACTCTTCTCCCTTCTGCGGTCTGATCACTCGCCTGCCTACTGGGGTCGAGCCACGTCCTCTCGGGTCTGATCTGGTCTGGTCTGCCCCACTCTGCTCTGGTCTGCTCTACCCCACTCTGAGGTCTCTACCACGATCTGATGCACTCGTCTCTCCTCTCCCCACTCTCTGACGCACTCTGATCTCGAGCCACCCATCGGCTTCCCTTATAAAGCTTCTGGCGGGACTTCCCCTATTTCTTAACGTTTCGGGGTTCCCCGCCCTCATTTTTTTCGCGGGGGTTCACCATCGTCATTTTTTATACAGGCAAGCCGGGCCTTCCCCGCGGGAAAAACATCTTTCGGCCGACTATCCATTGTTGTTGGCCGAACTGCGCCTCATAACGCCACAACCTTACCAAATCCCCCTTTTTATCACATTATATATATATATATATATATATATATATATATATATAAGGAGTAGGACAGGTTTGTCAAATTGAAGTGGAATAGAAATTTATGGTAATTAGAGATAATAGCCGCCTGTCCCAATGGATCAGCGTAAAACCCCTGGTTTTCTATTTCATTTGCCCTAAGGAATCCGCGTCCTGTCCAGAATCTGGAAAAGATCTTTCTTTTAGGTCTTTAAAATTTCTGATGTGTGTTTTGCCGTTTTTCATTTTACAATAGATTCGGTTTCCCTCTATTTTCGTTATTATCCCCACATTGTAGAGGTTCTTCGATTTTTTGTTACGAGTAAGTGGATTAACTATGTACACGGTTTCACCAAGTTTGTAGGAATGGTCGAAGGTGTCTGAAGGGTTCGGGATTGGATTTCTTAAGGGCTTTAAATTGTTCATTTTACCTTAGAATATACTAGTTTGTTTGTGGGGAAGGAGAGAAATTGTGGTTTAAGGCTTTATAGTAAGGTCCATAAAGGATATTAAAAGGAGGGGTTTTGGTCGTTGAGTCGATGGAGGAATTATAATTTGTGATAGCATTGATTATCGTTTTCTCTGAGAATTCGTAGTTTTTCCAGAAGGGTGGAATTGAATCTCTCTACGGGTGAGTTCGATAATGAGTTCAGAGGGGTGTATATAAGCCTGTCCCTATTTTGAAAAAAAAACATCTAAGATGGTCAGGATACGGGTTTGATCAAAATGAAAGGTGTCTATATGGATTTGGGCGAAAGGATGTTCTGCAACTATCGGGCCTTGGTTTTGTACACGGTTAGGATTTCGTTCGTAGTTATTTCTCTGACACAAATTACATTGGTTGATTATATTTCGGACTTGTTCCCCGAGATGGGGCAATAATATTTCGTTTGGAGGTGTTCTATTGTTTCTTGGATAGCATTGTGGTACTGAACAATAAGCTGTTGTTGCTTTTCAGGACACTGTCTTCCAGAAATTTTCGGCACCTGATTATTATTAATTCAGACGTGAATAGTTTTTGGCACGTTCTAATCAATGGAATTTCTATAGTTTCGTCGCCGAAGTGGATTGTGCATTTATTCGACGCAATTATTACATTTACTTTCGTAATTCTAATATTGTTATGTGTGTTTTGTTATTGGAGAAATTTACTGCCATGGTGCGCTTGAAGCTATCGCTTGGTATCGACTTCCTAGTCGCGATAACCTCTTCGCGTTTGTTGGGGAGGAGGCGGAGGAAAGCTAAGGTGGTTGAGCGGAGGTAACTGGTTACCAGGCAGATACATGATGTGCATTTTATAGGTTTACGGAAATCCTCAGTGCCGTCCACAGATTTGAGTTTGGCTGTAAGTTTGTCGGAAATGGGGGCAGAAGGGCGCCTGGGGCATCGAGGGCTTCCCTCATAGTTCACACATTTTTTCTCCTGTGGTTTGTCACACTTGTCTAACCACTTTGTGGTTGCCGTGCACTGGTCTGAAAGATGGTCGAATGCGAAACATTTTCCGCATTGGGCAGGTTGGGGCGGAGGAGGGTGGGAAGGCTCTACTCTGTGAATTTTGAAAAATAGCTGCACGCCGTTCAGGAGCATTTGGTCCAGGTCACTTTGGTTTTTGCTTAGAACTCTGATCATTTTAGTGTCTTTATCTAAGGCGCGTGACCTAATGCGCCAGAGTTTGAAGTGTGATATGTTTTGTAATTTCAGCTCCTCCGAAACCTCCTCGGGAGTGATGTCTAAATCAACGTTTTTTATCACTACCAAGAAAGTTGGGGTGGGAGTAGCTTGAGGCCGTTCTTGGAATTGGGGGCGAAAGTCCGGGAGACCATTCATAAAGGCTTTTATGATGTTGGCTTTTAATTCAGGATGGAGACTTTTAATGATTAGATGCGAGTAAGAAACATGTCTTGTATCTGCACTGTGCAGAACCGACGGAAGTAAGGGACTTTTGAGTCTCGGATGGGGGCAGATTCATAATATGGACGACTACCTGAGATTGAGTTGGGGTGAGGGAGGGGTGTTTCGGGTTTTGGTCGAAGATTGGGGAAGATACGTTTGTTCGAGACTGTAGGAGACGCCTCCATCGTCTCCAACGACGCCTGCCTTTTCGGAGCACGGCTAGATTTTTTTGAGGAGGAGGTTGTGGTGGTATTTGTGATAGGTGCCATTTGGTTATGGTAAGGAATGATCAAAAAGGCACAGAAAATAGACCTTGCTTCCGCCGCACACCTTGCATTTCTGCTGGGCGCGGCAACGGAGCCCACTGTGCCCGAACCGCAGGCAGTTGGAGCATTGCAAGGGCGTGGGGGGAGGGTAGAAATGTTCAACTCGTACGCGCCGGTTTTCTTTGGAATATAATGCATAATTTCTGAACTATGAGACATTGTCGGATAATGTGAATGAATTTTAGTACAACTGCTACAGATACTCTGGTGGTCCTCCTGGGTGTAATCCCGTTGGATCTAGAAATGAGGGGAAGAGCTGCCCGCTATTGGCTGAAGAAACAAAATCAAGGGAAAGTAATAGAAATCCTAGATAAGGAAGCTCATACTAACCAAGAGATAAACGACAGAATAATAGACCTATGGCAGGAAAGATGGGATAATTCGGAAAAGGGGAGAAGAGTTCATACCTTCCTACCAAGTATAAGGGAAAGATTAGGAATGGGATATCTTCAGCCAGTGAGGGGGCTCATGCACTTCCTCTCCGGACACGGACCATACGGGGTGTACCTGGCTCGTATCGGCAGAAAGAACAACAACCTATGCGATTGTGGTGAAATTGGAACACCTGAACACACGCTTCTGGATTGCCAATTATTAGAACTAGACCATGATAAAAGAGATATCTTAAGAAGAAAAACACTAAGGGAGATTATGCAGGATATAAACCTAATAGCGATTTTGGAAGAATTAACACTCAAAATATCAGAGATAGAACTTGAAAAATATAAAACACGAAGAAAATAGGATTATAAACAAATAGCCACTTTTTAATAGTTACTACATAGTGAGTCAAAAATGAGAAGCATGTCATGGTGTCAGCAGGTATGCATCCATCATAAAAGGATGAATAAAAAAAATGAAGTGCCTCAATTACATCATCCTGGAGCCGGACTATGATTCCTGGAACCGGATGGTACAAACAGAAACCATAGTTATTAAAAAAAAATTAACAACAAGTATTAAGAAAGCAGTTGCAGCTCTTACTTTGTGAAACATGAAGTATGGGCTGCTACCGGAATCTCGGAACTGCAATATCATAAATTAAGAAGTGGAAATGCAGGGAGATTGAATGCAGGAATGTCTCTGATCTCTCTCTCTCTCTCGAGACAGATCAGGAGACAGGGCTGAGAGAAGGAACTCCTACTGCCTCTCCACGCACTGAAAAAGAGATGGATAACATGCTTCTTGGTACACAGAAATATCTGTGCCAAGTTGCGATACTGAAGCACGCAGTGAATGATCATATGCTGCGTGCTAAACGCATCCAAAAGACACCGTGACATACAAAGATAAACAACTTATTGGGGTAAAACAACAGTATAATATATATATATATATAAAGAAAAAAAATTAAAAATTACCATTCATTTTGTATTTTATTAAGTACTCTTGCTAAGAATAATCAATGTAAAAAAAGTGTACAAGATGTTGTAAAATATTGTAATTAAGGCCTGCTATAGGAAACAAGAAAGCAGGCTAAAAATAGAGAAATAAATTTTTTAAAAAAAGTGAATGAATACTATGAACATGAGGAATTATGGTAATATACGTTTCCAACATAATTGTAGTTTTAGCGTTTACATAAGTATTAGTACCACTTTTAGGTACATTAGTAGGTATTGGTAATAATCCAAATGATAATGAAGGAATATGTGGTACCGAATTATGTCTATTCATCTGTCCTGACCAAAATCCATGTTCTACTACAGATGCAAAATAATTACTATTATCTGTAATAGATGAAGGTCCATAAGCTATATCTTTACGTTGTACATTTGATTGATCTTGAATAAAATATAAACCCATTGGTCCAAATTCTGATCCAGATAAGAATTGATCATCTTTTGTCATACAACCATGTGCTTTTTTTGTTTGTTTTATTGTACCTATTTTAGGTTCATAATAATATCTAAATGATTTTCCTGCCGTAATTGCTTCATTCATATTAAATTTAGTGTATTGTTGAGATAAATCAATACTTCCAAAATTAGTTCCTGTTGAGAATATATTTTTAGTGGTATCATAAGAACCTTTAGGTGTTATTACACTATCATAATTAGGCCAATTTCTAGGTAATCCTGTGCAAGCAGGAAAATCTGAACCATCATTTTTACCCCACATAATATCAACCAAATTATGAGGATCTGTAATAGCTGAAATTTGCATATCTTCCCCTATTGTAGGTTCAACTTCAGCTAAAGGTAATTTTAAATTCATTCCTTTATTAAATATGCCAAATTCGGAATGCTTTAAAGATCCGTAACCTGCTATTGTACTTCCTGTGGCAAAACTGGCTTCAGTAGCAACAGGAGTTATTTGTAAACCAATAGCTTCTACCATACAATTCGGAGGTAAATTCATAAATTCTGCATAATTTAAATAATAATATAATTCATTTCTAGCAAATTGAGCAGCACTAGTTACTCTACGAGTAGCAGCTACATTAGTATTATTTGGTAATTTAATATCGAAATCTTTCCAAGCTATTCCCCAAACATGAATTATGTGACAATGATGTATAATAATTGTATTATCTACAATAGATCCCATACTTTTATACATTTTAATTGATTGTTCACTAGTAGATCCTGACGAACCTTGTCCTCCTTCCTTTCCCATTGCAGGAACATCGCGTTTATTTCTTCCATTGGTATCAGCTATATCTTGATCCATAAGAACTCTTGTTTCTTCAAAAATATGTATTACGTTCGTCACTATCACTATAATTACCAAATACACTGTCAATATCACTGAATTCAAACCACTTGTCAATATCTTCTCCACTAGATGAATGTTCGGAACCACTTATTTGATGTCGAAATTTAGACAAAAATGCCAAGTCTTCGTCGTCTACTCCAGGTGATTCTTCGTCACTATGTTTTCTTTTAACAGCAAAAGATGTTGAAGGTTGATTATCGGAATTATCTCTACCTTCGGTTATTATTATTTTCTCAGAGCGTTTAAAAAAAGATTTCCCTTCGGCTTTTCGTTTTCTTCCAGCTTTATTAATATTATTTATAACAGCCCAATCTTTAGATGTACGATCCTTCTTCTTAGGAATTGGACCCATGCTTCTCCATGGTTACATTCATACTGACAAAATAGAAACTCCTTATCGTATTTAACCTTTAACTTTAATATCTCCGCTGACTCCTGATCTTTGATAACGAAGCACGTGCCAAGGTCACCTTCTAAGCTCTACTGGTTACTTGGATAAGGCCACAGTTCCATCCACCACCAAGTAATTTCATGCATGTTCTGATGACGTCCATTAGTGGCAGAATATTCCATTCCCGATGGACGTCTTTAGTGCGTGACCTCCAAGGTGCCTTGGCGATGATTTTGAGGACCTTGTTTTGTACAAACTGGAGGTTACGGAGGTGGGTTTTGGCTGCCAAGTCCCAGACTGGTCCCTTGGCTGGCTGGGAACGGCCTGCCTTGGCGGGTTTTGTGGTGGAAGGCTGGGCAGTTTTTTGTTTTTGGGCTGGCCGGCCTTCTTGTTTTTCTGGCTCTTAAACAGCCGTGTTGCTGGAGCAGCCTGTTTGTTGGATGTGGTGGCTGGCTGCTCCAGTGGTGTTGTAGGAGGGGCCTGCTCTGGGACCTGAACAGGGGCTGCGCTGATGGCGCAGGGGCCTGTGCGGGCTCAGGCTGTGTTGGGGGGCTTTGCCGCTGCTGCGGCGAAGGAGCGTCCGCTTGATACGGTGGACTGGGTGGGTCGGACAGTGGGGGCTGAGAGGACGGGTCGGGGTCCTTGCAACCCCTGTAAAGGGCAGAATGATCGCCTCCACAATTGGCACAGGTCTTTCTCCCGTCCTTCTCCAACTTGCAATTGGCCACACCGTGGTTTCCGCCGCACACCTTGCATTTCTGCTGGGCGCGGCAGCGGAGTCCACTGTGTCCAAACCGCAGGCAGTTGGAGCACTGCAAGGGCGTGGGTTGAAATGCTCAACTCGTACGCGCTGGTACAGCCCGTCAGCTGACGAGATCCTTAAAGTGGATCTAGGGCTGTCCTCCAGCTCGACGATGAACATCGGGAGGACTCGCCTGTTCACATTGCTGCACATTTGCCAGGCATTAGTGACGGCAAAGCCCTGCAGTCTCAGGTCCTCCACGACCGATTCTTTATTGGTAGATTCGTGGATTCCGCGAACGACGTATTGCCGCGTACGTACGTCACGGATGAGATATAATGAGTGTTCCACACTCTTTGACTTCAGAAACTCTTGAAGATTTTCGTAGTCACGTCGTGTGGATGTGTATATAGCCGTGCATTTGTCCCGGCGCTTAGTGTAGAACCTTTGCGGCTTGTAGCGCGCCATGAACTCCCGGTTCAGCGCGCCCAGATCGCCGTGATTGTAGGCCACTATGGGCGGCAGGACATCTGCTGGCATTGTGGTGGGCTGGACTGGGGCGTCCTGAGTTGATGTGCTGGCTTGGGCTTGGGAATTAGCCCGTGTTCATCACGAGTTCAGTCTTGGGAATCTCGTGTCTTGGCTTTGAGGTCTTAAGCTGCCCCTACACTATCAAGCCGCTTGATCAAATGCTTGACCCTCCGATTGATGGGAGCTTCAAGTGTGCTTCAATCAACCCTTCAATCTTTTGATCAAAACTCTCTCGTCAGTCGAAGCCGAGAAGTGGAAGCAGAACGGAGTGTGTTGTGATCGTGCTTTTGCTTTTTCGATTACAATGGTGTCGAATGCAGATTTCGGCTTCCTAATCGCAACATTGGTTGCAGTATGCAGTAGCTGAATATAGATAAAAATCATTAAATATTATTTATCCAGAGCAATGAGCAAGTTTCACAATTTTTTTATAGCTTACCCACAATTACTGGGCCAACAAACATCCACCTCTCGAATGTTTGTGCGTCTCTCTGGCGTCTTGCAGGATTTGATCACGTCTGCTCACGTCCGTCCTCTCATCTGGCTTCTGGCTGCTCGGACCAAGTCTGTCCTCTGCTCCACTCGCCTGCCTTCTAGAGGCTCGGACCACATCGGCTTCCCTTTTAAATCTTCCGACGGGAATTCCCCTATTTCACAAAATTTCGGGGTTCCCCGCCCTCATATTTACACTCGTTCGGCGGGGTTTCACCATCGTCATTTTTTTATACACGCTCGGCGGGTCTCTCCCGCGGGGAATCACCATCTTTCAGCCGACTAGCCATTGTTGTTGGCCGAATTGCGCCTCATAACGCCACATCATCACAAAATCCGCCTTTCTTATCACAATATATATAGTTAATTGAATAAATTTACTTAAATTTTTATTCATGAGTCAACCGAAATTGTTGTTTCCATTGTTATTAATTATATTCATTTCAAATATTACATGTGTGTTGTACGTTGAAGACGAGAGGTATGATGACGTCAATAAGAGTGGGAGATTGTTGTATCTCTGACATTTATCGTTATCAAAGATAGGACACGTTTACTGAATGACTTTTGCAGTTTCCGTTTTTAAGTGTTATGTGATAATAAATTGTGATTTACGTTACTACATCTATTTTCAGCCGTTTCCTAACATTACCCTGCATAGTACTATTAATTGCCACATAATTATTTCCTATCTTAATTATTTTCCCTGGCTGTTCATTAATAACTTCTCCTTGACTTATTAACAACGTAATTACGCTTTACGTCTACCTTATCTATTTCTTCTACCTGCACATTAATATCAATACGTTTATCATACTACATTTTCTCAGATCCCTCCATCTCAATCGTTTCTTCCTCCACTACTGCCTCCATCTCCTTATTAACTTCCACTTTAAATTCTACAATAAACTGTTTCCAATTATTCTCTATCTTCTCAGTGATTTTCTCTACATTTCCTTACATTCTATACTCATTGCTGCCATACATTATCAATTTTTTCCACATGGAAGCCATACTCTTATCAAATTTATCTCCCAAACTATTATTTTCTAATTTTATTTCAGCCACAATTTTATTAACATTTTCTCGCATATCTGCCATACCCTTATCAAATAAAAATAATTTGTGTTCTCCTATTGAAAAAATAACTTATACTAAATATTGGAGAGAATGTAAAACATTATGTTTATCTCCTCAAATACAAGAGAAATTATTTTTTAGAGTTAAGAATGATATTTTATGTTATTCTGTTGAAGATATTTATAATTTATATTTTGGATCTTATTTGTGTAATAATTTTAATGATTATTATTTTGATATAGAATCATCTGTAGAAATAATTGAAGAAATGTTAAATTTTCAATTTAATAATGATCAAGATATAATAAGATATTTTTTAATGGATATATATTTAATTTTAAATAAACATGGTAAATTCAATTGTATGCAAATAGTTGGTCCACCAACAAGTTTTAAATCAACTTTTATTAAGTCTATAGGTAGTTTTATGTTAAATACTGGTTTTGTAACTATAGTTAATAAATATAATACTTTTGCACTTCAAGAATTTAAAGATAGACTTATGATTATAATGGACGATCCAAATTTTGATGCAGGACAAATAGAAACTTTCAAATCTATTTTTAGCGGAGATGAGTGTGCAATTGCTGTAAAATTTCAAAATGATTATATTTTACCAAAAACTCCTTGTTTTATTGTAGCTAATCAAGATGAATTTAGAGGAAATTTATGGGACTTAAGGATAATTAAATATACTTGGAAAAATTATAATAAAATAATACAAAAACAAATTCATCCTTTTTGTATATATTCTTTATTTAATAAATATCACATAATATAATCATGGTTTTCTTTTTTTTAATTTTTCAATTTCCTTATTCTTATTTGTAATTTGGTCTTGCAAACTTTTAATTGCATTTTGATAAGTTTGAATAACTTGTGGATTATTACTTGTTTTATAATTTTCATATTCAGATAATATATTTCTATAATTTTCATCTAATTTATTTAATTCAGATTGTAAAAATTCCAAACGAGAATCACTAACATTTATTCCGCTAACTACTGTTAAAGTTGGAGCAGTATTTTGAATAACAGTATTACTGTCATAAGAAGTAATTTCATTATTTCCGGTTTTCTTTGGAATATAATGCATAATTTCTGAACCATGAGACATTGTTGGATAATGTGAATGAATACTATGAACATGAGGAATTATGGTAATATACGTTTCCAACATAATTGTAGTTTTAGCGTTTACATAAGTATTAGTACCACTTTTAGGTACATTAGTAGGTATTGGTAATAATCCAAATGATAATGAAGGAATATGTGGTACCGAATTATGTCTATTCATCTGTCCTGACCAAAATCCATGTTCTACTACAGATGCAAAATAATTACTATTATCTGTAATAGATGAAGGTCCATAAGCTATATCTTTACGTTGTACATTTGATTGATCTTGAATAAAATATAAACCCATTGGTCCCAATTGGTCCAGATAAGAATTGATCATCTTTTGTCATACAACCATGTGCTTTTTTTGTTTGTTTTATTGTACCTATTTTAGGTTCATAATAATATCTAAATGATTTTCCTGCCGTAATTGCTTCATTCATATTAAATTTAGTGTATTGTTGAGATAAATCAATACTTCCAAAATTAGTTCCTGTTGAGAATATATTTTTAGTGGTATCATAAGAACCTTTAGGTGTTATTACACTATCATAATTAGGCCAATTTCTAGGTAATCCTGTGCAAGCAAATTTATCTCCCAAACTATTATTTTCTAATTTTATTTCAGCCACAATTTTATTAACATTTTCTCGCATATCTGCCATACCCTTATCAATTTTTTCTAAAAATTGTCTCAATATCCAAACTAAAACTCTCTTCTTTATTTATCACTCTTTTCCTTTATGGCATTCATAATATCACTATTACTGACTTCTACATTTTCTATCACTGATTCTTTCATCAAACTTTTCGTTTAACCCAATCACTTCCTCGGATTCCAAATTCTCAACCTGTGCACACTGAAATTCTAGTTCCTGCGAATTTTCCATATTAATCACACGTTTTTTACTTTTGAGCAACATATATCAAACAAAATCTCAGAATAACCTCCCCAAAATATTAATTTAAAAGTACATGTATGAATTTTTGTAAGCAAGAAGATTTTGTACTTGTGGAAATTGCACAGTATAAAATTGCACAACACAGAATTTTAAATTATAACCGAATGAAACCCGAAAGAAAGAAAGCAAAACAAATAAAGAACTAACACTAAATTTCGGAAAGATTACCTTTTACAAAAATAGCTTCTGCAGTACTTCACCCTCGAGAGAGATTTCTTGGTATAAGACCTTTATTTATTAATTGAACAAATTTTGATCAATTTGAAAATTTTATTTACACAATTTACAGTGATTACATGAAACAATATCTCTGGGGATTTTGGGTCTCTCGAGAAGTGGAGTATGCAGTTACTGAAAAATAAATCATTTAAATTTTTTACAATCAATACAATGAGCAAGGGTAATATACATAAAGTTTTAGAAGTGATAGACTCTTTGGGGGGAAACAGACAAGGTCAAAGGTTATGGGCAATGTTCATAACTCCTCCCCCATCTTGTCTGTCGTCACTGTCCTCTGTAAACACTGGAGTCTTTCTTTTACCAAATGAGTACAATTTTTTTCTCATTGCAAATGGTAAGACATGATGTAAAGATTAATAACACAAATACATTGGTGATACAAATTTTTTCTTTCTGTTCTATAATCGTTGTCAAGAGATTGTATATCTAATTTTAGTTGTTTAACGTCTACACGTGAATGCAGAAAGCTTATTCTCTGATTTACCTTGGGCTGTTCAAGGTTGATTGTGAATTGAAACATTTGAGACATTATTTCTTTGCTAACACTGCAGAACAAAACATCTTCATTATTTATCAGCTGAAAGAGACTCATTTCGTTTTTGACAATAGCAAATTCACATCCAGCAGTGTTGGTCAAGTTACAAGAGGTAATTCTTATATTATAGTGTGTACATATAAATAATTTTGCTCCTTTTATACTTGGTCGGTTGGACCATTTTGGTGTTGACTCTTGCAAATAATATCTTTTATCACTAGTAGGTACAGGATTGGTATTTATTTACCTCAATCAGTGGGACAGGATCATAATCATCTGAGTTTAACACAATCACTTGCGTTTTTGTATATTTTAGAGATTTAGAAAAAGGATCGTTTTGATAGTTTAGCGACCACCAACCAGCCCAAAAAAAGAGCAGTTCTTAAAACTTTAATTACCGTGCAAGAGCTGTTTCGGATGCCGGAAATCTTCAACGGGAACTTGCACACCTGAAAAATATATTTTTGCTAAATGGATATTCCAACAAGGATATCTCTCGGGCCATGAGGAAGTCTATAAGGAAAACTGTGGAGAGTGACGTGGCGGCTGCAACAGCAACCCTTCCCTATATAGGAAGTGTCTCCAACATCCTTGGAAGAATCCTGGCCAAACATAATATAAAAACGGTGTTTTGGCCACAGTCTAAAATACGACAGCTATTACGCCCCGTCAAGGACGCTATCGGATTAAAGGGGCCAGGGGTGTACCAAGTCCATCGCCAATGTGGACAAACAATCCGGAGCATTGAAGAACGCTGCACGGAACATGAAAGATGCATCCGTCTGAAGCACGCACTCATGACTGGGCACACGATAAACTTTGAAGAAACCAAGAGGTTCGTTTAACAGCGTCCTCTAGAGTCAGTGGAAATCAGGATCCACAACCCTATCCTGAACAAGGACACTAAGTAAAGCGTGGGACCACGGGAGCCATAGTAGCCTTAACCCGCTCTGGAACCCACGTCCAGAATAGATACTGGTTAAGCGGCCACGCTCACAGCCAATCAGCGCCCTCGGCACAGTCAGTTCACCTGAAGAAGATGGCAGAGCAAGCCATTGAAACGTTGTTTAAATTCTATACTAACCCGGTTGAGGAATTATGGAATCTAGTAATTGGTACGGAATCGTGGTTACATTCAAACATAAATGATGCTGAAATTTGAACCCAACTGTACCATACTATGGTCACACGTAAACGAAGAGCTCATGCGTAGAAATCAATAGTTTAAGTGACATCGAGAGCATAATACCTTGTTACAGGCCCCCAAACGAAACTAATTCAGTTCTGGAAACAATAGCGGAAAAAACTATGCAAAGCCTGAGTTGCAAAATAACTGGGAGGGACAGCTTGGAAATTCCCGAAAGCAAATAGCGGGATAACGGCTTCGAGCAGGTAGTAAAGGAAGTAATCAACACCAGAAAATAATATTGTCGATATTTTCCTTGTTAGGCCAGCGGAAAGACGCGATTAGCTGCGACGTACTGCCAGGAATCAGCCATCACAAAAGTGTTCTATTAGAAATAGAATTCAACGTAGAAGCTAATAGTGTAGATGCAAAACAAATAAATTAGGATTGCAGACTTTCTTGTGGGAGAAACTGGGCGACTTTATAAATAGCGGGGGAGATATAAACGAAATATGGAAAAATTTCAAATATATCATCTTGGAAGCCAGAAATAGGTTTGTACCTCGGAAACAAATAAAACCCTGAATATTATACAGAAAGCATAAAACAGCTAAAGAGAAAAGTTAGACGTGAATATTCTAGGAAGGACCACAGCTATGATAACTATTTATACTTCCGTCGATTATTAACATTATTAGTTAAGGAAAAGAAAAATGCACAGGAATCTTTTTTACGTAACATTCTAAATGATAATAAAAACTGGGAGATTTTATAGCTATATTCGTAAACGCAGAGTGAATTGTGAAAAATAGAAATCTTAAAAACTGACGGCACGGATCTAACTTCAGATAACGAAAAGACAAATGTGCTGAACGAGTACTTCGTTTACCAAATGTAACGGTACATACACGCTAACAAAATGTGACTCCGAATCCGAAAACTTCCAAATCACCCAAAGGTTGTAAGGAGAATTAGTAAGTTAAAAAAACAAAAAATCGCGGGGTCCAGATGACATCTCCACAGAAATAATTAAACTGGACGGGGAGGCAATTATTCAGAGTTTAATAAGGCTATTTAACATTTCCATAAATAACTCAAGTCTGCCAACAGACTGGAATTGTACCTGTATTTAAATCTGGAAATAAAACGGACATACGAAATTATAGACCTATTAGTTTAACCTCAGTAGTATGCAAAAATCATGAGCACTTAATAACTACGTACATTCGGGATGACTTAGATACTCTAAGTACATGGGCTAAGCGAAATAAAATCAACAATAGTAAAAGTAAGGCGATTAATTTTACTGAAATGCGCGTTCAATATGTCTTGATACATAAAATAGATGGGGAAACAGTGATCGAGGAGACAAACTGTAACTAGCCAGTAGCGGTCTGCTCTTCCCCTCATTTCTAGCTCCAACGGGATTACACCCAGGAGGACCACCAGAGTATCTGTAGCGGTTGTACTAAACGCTCCAGAGAATTCTCAGAAGGGTTTCCCTCTGTATCGGTTGGATCTTCTGAGAAGGTATTTCTAATTTTAGCCTATGCGCCCACACGCTGGATGCGTATCCAGCAATTGCTGCCAATCTTATTCATTACCTTAATACTTTTAACAATATTTATATGTTGCAAAAATGTACGCTTTTCATCTAGCCAGACTCCAAGATATCTTAAGTTCCTCTCTCTCCTAATGCACCGGTTGCCCAGCACAATGGGTACGTATGAATATGTTTGTGTTACATTTTTGATTCGGTCTAAATAGGGTTCTATGGTTTCCTTGAACTGAAAATATAAATTGACCAACATTATGTTCCCTATATTAGATAATAACTCTACACATATCATATGTTCATCACAAAGCTGTCTTATTTTCATTACACTTATATCCATTGAAAACACTATGATTGCTGCAGCACTATTTTAGCTGTAGTTGTCCTTGTCGTCTCACCTCCTGCAAGACCAAGGAGCTACGCATACCATTAATTTGAGCAATTTTGATTATATTTCTATCATTTTCATCTTTTATGTTCATGGAATATGATCCAGTTTTACTTGGATGGAACGCATTTCTCCCGTATGTTATTACGTAGTCCTCGTACAAGCCCTGCAGGGTGATGTCTTCCTGTCTCCTTTTAAATGTCTCTTATTATTTCCCATAGTTCTTCAGGACTTGTAGTCCAGCTATTTTTATTTGTAGTCTGTCCACCGCTTCGGGGAAGGGAAAGATTATGTTTTTGCCATTTTCATGCATCTTTCTCACCACATGTCTAAGACATCTATTTAGATTCAGTGGATCCTCAACCTTAGTAAGTCTTAAATTTATTTCGATATTTTTGTAAATTATAGTGGGATCGATTTGATTACTTTTAATTAGCTCATGTTCATTTACTTGTGTTCCTTTTTCTTCCTGCGAGATTTTCGTTTTTCCTTTTGATATGAATTTTTCTAGTCTTCTTTTGTTTCTTTCTATTTTTGATGGAGATTTATTTTTAGGTTGTTTTTCCTCTTGTTTTTGTATCTTATCTTTACTGTCCATATTCTGTTCTATTTCACGTTCCCTTAATAGCTTGTATGTCTCGCAGTCTTTCCATTCCTGTCCTGGTTTTTAGTGCATTTTTATTCCTTTTATTACAGGGGATGCATATCTGTGGTTTGTCTTTATTCAAACAATCTATCCTCAGTGGGCACAGACCGGGGAACAAGGAGGTAATCTTTAACAGCCACCGCTATAAACGGCAGGTAAATCTTCCCTTTTTGTACCAACTGATTCCTCAGGGTTGGAGATACCTCCGCCACGACTATTTTTTCCCTAGGTCCAGTTTTGAAGATCAATTTAAATTGCTCCTTAAATTCAATTTTTTCCATTAGATAATCAAAATTTTGTTTATATATTCCATCTTGTATATCTTGATTTTCCATGTTCTCGGGATGTCATACAAAATTACTTTAGGGAGCTTCTTTTTTGGGTTTTCCATTTTTACAACTTGATTTAGTTTTTCATTTGTTAATATTTTTTCTCCATCGGTTTTTTCCGTTTCTATTATCACCGATTTTTTTTGTAGTTTTGATAGACTTTATATTAATTTTTTCTTTTTTAGGATCTAATATCTCTTCAATCTTTTTTTCTGTCTTTCTTGCATCTTCTCGTTCTTTATTATTGTTCCTTCCGGTTTAATCTGACTAATTATCTTACTTTTTTCTGTTATTCCTCTCCGGATCACGCTAGAATATGTGCTTGTTGGTGTCATTAAAGTTGCTTTATTTTTTTCTTTTAGTTCTTTTGCAAGCTGCTCATACTGACTTTCTAAGTTTGCTAATACCAAGAAAATTTCGGTTATCTTTTACTTTATGCTGTTTACTTTTGCCTCCGTTATTTGCTTCCCAACTTTTAATTCATTATCAATATGCTCCGTTATTTCGTCTAATTTCTTTTCTGATTTAGCCATTTTTAATAGTTCTTATTAGTGAATCACATTTGCCATTGTTTTTCAGTTAATACTAATTAAATTAATAATTAGTTCTCTTTTTCAGTTTACCACTAATGCTATGTAATACAACTACGCTCTACTCTTATTATTATTAAATACAAACGAGATATACTTTTTCTTTTAAATGTAGTATAGAAGGCGCTGATATGGTATGACAGGTGTGGCGGTTAATAATTCTTAATTTTTTCCGGAGATGGCGCTGAATGCACCCATTGGTTTACACTCTTCTATCTTACGCCATTTATGTTGTTATGTCAATGCACTTTGAACTCGACATAAGTACTTGTACAGTTCCGTGTTAGCGTCTTGGTTTTTTAGTGTTGTAAAAAATGTCAAGTTTACGAGCCAGATAAAGAGCATTTGCGGCACGTGTTTGCTTTTTTTGTGTTTAACCAGAAGAAAAACGCGAGTGAGAGCCGACAAATTCTTGTAGAAACTTACGGTGACAATGTCCTTACGCAGGACGCTTGTGTTCGGTGGTTTAGACGATTCAAAAGTGGTGATTTTGACTTAAAAGACAAAGAACGCCCTGGTCAACCGAAAAAATTCGATGACGCCGAACTACAAGAATATATTAGACGAAGATGATAACGCCAAACCCAACAACAAATGGCAGAACGGTTGAACGTCGGTCGCCGAACGATTTGCGATCGTCTGCATGCCATGGGAAAAATTCAGAAAGCGGGAAAATGGGTACCACATCAGCTCAATGACAGACAGATAGAAAAGCGAAAAACAGTGTGCGAAATTTTGTTATCTCGGCACCAACATAAAAGTTTTTTGCATCAGATCGTGACTGGGGATGAGAAAAATATTTATTTTGAGAACCCCAAACGTAAAAAATCATGGGGTTTGACCCAGGTCAAGCATCAACATCCACCGCAAAACCAAATCGCTTTGGAAAGAAGGGAATGCTGTGCATCTGGTGGGACCAGAAGGGTTGTGGTGTACTATGAGCTTCTGAAATCAGGTGAAACGGTTAATACCGTCCCGCTACAATCAACAAATGGTTAATTTGAAGCGTGCGTTGGAAGAAAAGAGACCGGAAATGGGCATCAAGGCACGGCAAGGTGATTCTGCAGCACGACAGACGCCCCCTCGCACACAGCGAAAGCAGTCAGAGAAACCGTTTCTACGTTTGGCTGGGAACTTTTGCCCCACCCGCCCTACTCACCGGACCTGGCCCCATCAGATTACCATCTGTTTTTCATCGATGTCGCACGCGCTCTCTATGCAGCACTTCAAAAACTACGAAGAAGTCAAAAAATGGGTCGATAGAGTGGATCGTATCGAAAGATGAAAAGTTTTATTTGGAAGGGGATTCACAATTTAACCGGGAAAGATGGGAAAAATGTATATCAAACGATGGAGCATACTTTGAATAAATGAATTTATTCACTCATACTAAAAATGACGATTTTTTTTCGAAAAAAATTAAGAATTATTAACCGCCACACCTGGTAGGTACCAACCGTGAAGTGTAGTATCTTTCTTCTTATGCAAGAGAGAGACAGCGTATGTACTCAGACCACGTGGGAACATAACCTTCTCTGTTCTGTATTCAGATAAAACCTAATACAAACCAGTCTGTATACCATCAGGTTAGCTTTATTTTCGTGTTAAAATCGACTCTATGACCACAACTAAAAGTTATTTGCAGTTTTATAAGACCACGTGGAGACTTAACCTCTACACATACGTGACAAGATAATACACGTGTTCTATACGCACATTAAAGTCACTAACGAGGCGTGTTTGCCTAACCAGACTTACACTTGACGGTTTTCACAGATTGTTTTGAACACTTCCCTTTATTAATTTAATGTAAATTTGTCACTTGATAATTTCTATCAGATGCACTATTCGTTTCGCTGTTTATGAAGTAGGTATTTCCACTAGATTACTACTTACAGGATCCGCAACACTTCCGCATAATGTAGACTAGAATGAAAGCAAGATGGCAGGTGACTTCTTTGCTGAGTAGAGTTCCACTTTAAACTAGGAAGTGCCTCCAATCTCAGCTGTAGAATCCTTTGCATGAAGAAATTAGCAAATTAATTGCATTATCTAACCCATTTGGCAATTTCTCAGTAAAACGCCTGGTTTATGGAATTTCTGTTGCCCCGGTCTAATTTCAGCGGGTGGTTAGTGAACTTTTTCGTTCAATACCTCCGTGTTTACCATTTTCTTTGATGATATTCCTGTTGCAGATCCTGATAGTTATTCACATATTTCAACCCTTCGTGAAATATTTTTGGTGGCGCAAAAACATAATGTAAGATAATGTGCAATTTTCTGTGCCCCTCTATTCCTTTCTTTGGATTTGAAGTAACTGCTCCTCGCAAAGATGAACATGCCTATCCCTCGAGACACCACTGCAATTAAGTCTTTTGTTGGCATGGTTAACTTCTATTCCCGTCTTATGCCCAACTTACAGTGTGAATTGGATCCGCTTTATCGTTGTTTACGTTCAAAAATAAAACAAGAAAAGTGGGGTCCAGTTCAGACAAAGGCCTTCGCAACGGAGTGTGAAGAATCTTACAGCTAATGCAAAAATACTGCATTTTACAATCCAATAAAGGAATTAGTTCTATCTGTTGACGCCACTTCCTATGGTGTAGGTGCGGTAATCAGCCAGTAAGTGATAATGGTGATTTTCTCCCCGTCTGTAGCTTCCGGCTTGCTAAATACTTCCCAAAGAAATTATTCTCAATTAGACAAGGAGGCTTTTGCAATAGTGTTCGTGGTGAGACGATACCAATTCTTTTTTGGACGGAAATTTGAAGATGAATTGCAAAGGCTTATGGTCAGTTTCTATCCCAGTTAAAAATGAGATTATGGCAGCTCGATTTTCCCGCTGGTCAACATTTTTATCTGGCTATGATTTTGAGATTAAATACGTTCCAGGTGAGACTAATGTTGTGGCAGATGCACTGTCCAGAATTGTTCCACCAAATTCATACTTCTATGATGCAGACTTAGAGGATTCACTACTCCCTCTTCTACCACCTCCTCACCTAAGCCTGTCCTTGAGTCAATCCGTCGGAAAGATCCTGAGGCGGTGACCTTGCGGAAAACCTAAGGGTTCAAATCAGGTTCTATCACCCTTAGTACGTTTTAATGATCTATTTTCTATTGTAGGGACTACTTATCCTCTTAGGTAAGTCTTCTTCCCTGCTGAGCTTCCGTAATTCTGTTCTGTATGAACTACATTCAGCACACACAGGGATCGTAAAGATGAAAATGCTTTCCGATCACTTGTCTATTGGCCAGGCTCGTACAGTGATATTGAATCCCTTGTTAAAGAGCGTACCCTGTGCCAATTACAAAGAAATAGCCCAGCGCCACCCCCCCCCCCCACAGGACTTTTCGTTCAAGTGGGGTCTGGTGCATATTGACTTAATTGGCCCATTCTGCTGTAAATATTTTTTTTATTAGGAGTGGATGCAAAAACAAAATTCCCAGAAATTGCTATGCTAGACTCCACTACAGCTTCAACTACTATTAAGGTGCTTTCGGGATGGTTCGAAAAAACATGGACTTCCTATTCAGATTCAAAAATGGTATTCGCCGAACCTTTTCCCCACCATACCACCTGGAGCTAGCTTGTGAAAGAGCATGGTAACCGAGAACAAGCTTCATATCGTTCAACTCCCCATGCAACCACAGGAGTGTCTCCCTCTGTAGCAACCCTAGTAAAGATTCTTTCCAAAATTAATCTAGGACTAAACGTTCCTTTGAAACTCATGACCTTGTTTTAGCCCGTGATTCTAAGGGGGGCGGGGTTGAAGATGGGTTTGTGGCAAAATGTCAAATTCTTTCTCCATTTTGTAATTTGTCACTCATACTAGTTCAAATGGTTTCCTTCGCTTGAGTCTTCTGAACAGGTCTTTATTGTCCGAGAGCTGAAGTACTTCTGTGTTTTCATGCCTTTCTTCGTGCTTGGCCCCCAGCAAATCTTTTAATTTCTTCTTTGACAGTTGGAATGGCAAGGTCTTTATGGATATCAGCGTTTCTAATGTACCATGGGGCATTCACCATGGCTCGTAAAACTTTATTTTGGAATGTCTGTATTTGATTGATATTATTTTCTTTTGCACATCCCCATAGTTGTATACCATACGACACCCAGGTTGGTTTAATAATTTGGCGATACACCAAAGTTTTGTTATACAAAGACAGGTTGGAATATCTTCCAATGAGCCATCTATACTGTCGATATTTTATGTTGAGTTCTTCCTTTTTCTATTTTACGTGTTCTTTCCTTCTCAACTTGGTATCTAATGTCATACCAAGATATTTGGCTTTATTTTCGTATGGTACTGTGGTTTCGTTTATGTGAAGAGATGGAGGAGGGTCAGTCATTCTTTTATTCGTAAAGTTAACATGAATGGATTTTAATTCATTCAATTTAATTTTCCATTGTCTGGTCCATTCATATACGGTATTAGTAGCGACTTGTAGTAGTACTTGTGTGGATGTTGTTGCTAATATCGCTGCTGTATCGTGGCGAGTTTCACGTCACCTAATTTTGGGATGTCACTCGTAAACAGCAGATACAGTCAGTACTGGTCCAAGAACACTTCCTTGTGGTACACCTGCTTGAATTTCTTTTAAGTCAGAGTATTCGTCGTCTTGTTTGATTCGGAACAGTCTATTAGATATGTAGGAGTTTATAATTTCCACATTGTTTGTGCAGCATCCTGTTCAACTTATATATTAATCCTTGATGCCGCCACACTATCGAATGCTTGCGCAACGTCAAGAAATATCGCCGAGCAGATTAATTTATCTTCTAACGCTTTTTCTATTATATCAGTAATCCTGTGAACTTGGTCAATTGTTGAGTGTTTTTCTCTGGAATTAATTTACTTTCTTGTATGAACGTTTTAAATCTTTTGAGCAGAAGTTTCTCGAACAATTTTGAAATTACTGGTAAGAGTGGTATCGGTCTGTATGATTTGACATCGTGTGGTGGCTTACCAGGTTTTGGTAACATTATTACTTCAGCTAGTTTCTAACTGGCAGGTAGGTCAGCATGAGGATACCTTTCTTTGGTAGCTGTTTTAATATTGGTGCTGTTATCAGATCAAATCCTGGCGCCTTCTTTGAATTTAAGTTAAATTTTATTTCTTTTGCAGATTTCCATTGGGGATACAGGCTTTATTTCTTTAGATGCTGTATTATTAACTTCTTCGAGAACGTTATCTGTTTGGATTTTATTCGGTGTAAAAGTGTCAGCAAGGTGTTCAGCAAACAAGTTTGCTTTTTGTTTATTATCTCTCCCCCAATCTTCCAGTCCTTTCCTGATAGGAGGTATTGATGTAATTGGTCTCATAATTCTTTTTGTGACTTTCCACAATGAATAATCTGAGTCTTTTTCTGCTGCTAGGTTTGATAGAAATTGTCTGATTGAGTCCTCTTTGAACTTTCGAATTTCGCGTTTCAGTTTTTGTGTTTTGTTATTAAGGATATTCTTATCGTCTGGGTGCCTTGTTTGCTGCCATCTTCTCCGAGCTATGCTTTTCTCTCTGACTAGCTTTCGTATTTCGGATGGGTAATTGACTGCTTTTGTAATATGTGTAATTTTCCGGTTGTTGTTAAAGGCTGCTGTTTATAAAATTCTGGTAAATTTTTCAGTTTCAAAGTCAAAGTTTATATTTAGGTTAATTTCATCTTGTATATTTATTCTGAAGCTCTCCCAGTCTGTAGTTTTATTAACGAGGCGTGGCTTGGCTTCTTTCTTTATTATTCGTCCGCTTAGTGTTAGAATGACAGCTGAATGGTTGGAACGAAAATCGTAATTTTCTTCGGTATCTAGGAAGTTCGGTGATATTTTTCTTGTAATGAAAAAATCTAATAGATCAGGGATCTTATTCCTGTCAGTGGGCCAGTATGTCGACTGAAAGTTCTAATTGCCTTTCTTAGTTCTCTTCCTTTAGTCGTAGTTAGTTTTGCTCCCCAGTCTGTGTGTTTTGCATTAAAGTCTCCTCCAATTACGAATCTTTCACCCCTGTGTTGTAGGAGTATTTTGTAGTCTTCTTGTTTTAAATTGTATCTTGGTGGACAATATACTGCACCAATTTTTACATTCTGTTTGGTGGATTGAATCGTTATAGTAGTAATTCAGTATTCTTCTCTTTGTATGAGTTTTTCTTCGTAATGTTGAATAGTTTCTCTAATTAAAAGTGCACTACCACCTTTAGCTTGGTTGTGTGGATGAGTCACATGATAAATTATATAGCCACTAATTTTAACGCATGCTTGTGTCATCACGTGTGTTTCCGATACCAGACATATGTCAATATGCCGTGAGTTTAGAAATACTTCTAGCTCAGCTTTCTTGTTCAGGAGGCCGTTAGCATTCCAGGTCGATTTACCTTTTGGAATTGCTCCTGTCGCTCTAGCTTCTATTTTTTCAAGTCTTTCATTAAATTGATGTAACATTAACATCATCTGCTTCATCATTTGTTCCATAGTCTTGTTTCTTCTGTGTTTGCTGGAGTCTTATTTTTTGTAGCTCTTTTGTTATAACGCACCCTCTGTAATTAGCAGGGTTGTACACTTGGCTGGAGTATCCCTTGGCTTAGTGCATGTTGCTGTGAGATGATTTCCTGCACATTTCACGCATGCAGTATTTTTGCGTATGTCCGTATCTTTGGCATTTTTTGCACTCTGTTATCGTTTTGCTGGATTTTTCTAATATCCTCTGTGTTTTCAAATGTTGCTATGAACAGCGGCAGCTTGACGTATTCAGGTTTGATCTTTTTTGAATACTTTTAATTGTCATAAATTAAATCCTTTTTCTCTTAATTCTTCTTCCATTTCTCTTACGTCACATGTTGGATGTAATTTTTTTTATTACAACTTGGATTGGCCTATTCTGTTTACTTTCATACATTCATGGTTTTGTTTTCGCATATTTTTGGTTAAAATAAGATATGCATCCTCATCAATAACATTGATGAATAATAATCAATTAAAAATTAATGAGGCTTTGTAGTTTACCTTGATATCTTCCAGATTTTGCTTAATTTTCTGGTAGTCCTTAACGTTACTTATTATCACTGGAGGAGGTTTCAGAACTTTAGTTGCAATGATTTTGTTTTTGATTTGATTTAATTTTTTCAGGTGATTCCGAGGCTTTTCTCTTCTTATTCTTTGGGAGTAGCCATGCTGTTTCTCTATTTACTAGCTCATCCTCTTCATCAGAATTTTCAGGAATGTAATTTTTCTGTTGCAGGCTAGCTAGTTCTTTTCTAATCGTGTTAACTACGTGTAGAGCTTGAGTTAATTGCTCTTCTAACTCCTTGACTTTTTGGTAATTTTCTAGGGTCTCACTTTCATCTACGAACTCCATATTTTAGTTGATCGTCTACTATATCAATTTGTGAATAGGCGCATTTTCGGTCTTTGATTACGCGTGGCCTGTTGCGCCCGCATTCCACAAGACACGTATTACTAACCTTGCGTTTTCTGCGGACAGTGCTGAGAAACGCGTCCGTTCGTGGCGAATACTCAAGGGGACATAGGGTCAAGCAAGAGACATGGGTCACCTCGGTGAGCAGATAGAAGGAATGGAAGTTCTGTCTGGACTGTGTGATGAAAGGAGTCATTGAATTTGGGGTTATTTGGAAAGGAGGAAGTGTTTTGGATTTCTGTGGCGAAAATTTCTGCAGTTTCAGGGTCACTAAATTTATTGTCTAAATAAGATGGTGGATGGAACTGGCCAGTGATTCGTTTGAAAGTTTCCCAAAACTTGCTACCATCTTTACTTGGAAAAACCTGCAAAAACACCTAAAGCTATTATTTACCTGGATTCATAAATGGAAATTAAAGATAAAAGACAAGTCACACAAGACGTATAGCGTGCCATGTGGTCTCCTTCAATAACATTCAATGTAATAAGTGATTTTTCCCGTCAGGCGTGTGATAATTTTCACGACCATGAGATTAGTGCGCAGCCGGTCGTTGCAACAATCTACGGGTAAGGACCATTTTGTTTGGCAGGTCAGATGTTTTGATCGTGGACGGTCGTTGACCTGGGAGCTGTCAGAAGACAGGAAAACCTCAGGAAGTGGGGTCAGGCGGACGGCGGTGTGGTTGGTTGGTGCTCGAGTCGTGTACTCCGTAGTGTCAACAACTCCACGTTTAACTGTTTTTCTTTCAACGGCTTTGGCCATCAAACACCGCTTCCGTAATTAGTGTTGTTTTTATTGTTGTACTACAGTCCATCTTTGTGTTCCATTGTAGTGCGTTCGTCAGTCTCGTGTTTATAGAGTATTTTAGTGAACACGTGTTTACCTGTGACGTCACATCCGCTCCGGCAGCCTACTGTTTACGAGCCAACTGGACCACGTGGTAAGCAATATCGGCGTATTTTAAGCTCCTGTCTTCAACCTAATATTTCTCTCTGCCTTTTTTGATCCTCCTTACATTAACCAAATGGCACCTATTACAAACACCGCCACATCCTCCTCCAAAAAATCGAACCTTGCTCCAAAAAGGCAGGAGTCGTTGGAGACGATGGAGGTTTCTCCATCCGTCTCGAATAAACGTGTGTCCTCCCCAATCTTGGACCAAAACCCAAAACGCCCATCCCTCACCCCCAACATTGTGCTAGTCGTTTTTGAGTCTCTTGTAGTGCATACGCTAGTCTCGTGTACACAGCGCCTTTAGTCAACACGTGCTCAACCCAGTGACGTCACATCCGTCCCTGCAGCCACCCGTCTACGAGCCTACTGGACCACGTGGTAAGCTATATCTGCGTCTTTTAAGCTTCTCTCCATCCATCCAATATTTTTCTGTGCCTTTTTGATCATTCCTTACCATAACCAAATGGCACCTATCACAAATACCACCACAACCTCCTCCTCAAAAAAATCTAGCCGTGCTCCGAAAAGGCAGGCGTCGTTGGAGACGATGGAGGCGTCTCCTACAGTCTCGAACAAACGTGTCTTCCCCAATCCTCGACCAAAACCCGAAACGCCCCTCCCTCACCCCAACTCAATCTCAGGTAGTCGTCCATATTATGAATCTGCCCCCACCCGAGACTCAAAAGTCCCTTACTTCACTCTTCCGTCGGTTCTGCACAGTGCAGATACAAGACATGTTTCTTACTCGCATCTAATCATTAAAAGTCTCCATCCTGAATTAAAAGCCAACATCATAAAAGCCTTTATGAATGGTCTCCCGGACTTTCGCCCCCAATTCCAAGAACGGCCTCAAGCTACTCCCACCCCAACTTTCTTGGTAGTGATAAACGTTGATTTAGACATCACTCCCGAGGATTTTTCGGAGGAGCTGAAATTACAAAACATATCTCACTTCAAACTATGGCGTATAAGGTCACGCGCTCTAGATAAAGATACTAAAATGATAAGAGTACTTAGTAAAGACCAAAGTGACCTAGACAAAATGCACCTGAACGGCGTTCAACTTTTCTTCAAAATCCACAAAGTAGAGCCTTCCCGCCCCAACCTGCCCAATGCGGAAAATGTTTTGCATTTGATCATCTGTCTGATAAGTGCACGGCAACCACAAAGTGTGGACGCTGTGCCGGTCCCCACTCTCTAGACAAGTGTGACAAGCCACAGGACAAGAAATGTGTCAACTGTGAGGGAAACCATTCGGCCCTCGATTCACGATGCCCCAAGCGCCCTTCTGCCCCCATCTCAGAAAAACTCACAGCCAAACTTAAATCCGTGGACGGCACTGAGGATTTCCGCAAACCTATCAAATGCACATCATGTATCTGCCTGGTAACAAGCTACCTACGCTCAACCACCTTAGCTTTCCTCCGCCTCCTCCCCAACAAACGCGAAGAAGTTATCGCGACTATGAAGTCGATAGCGCGCGATAGCTTCAAGCCCACGATGGCAGTTAATTTCTCAAACAACAAAACCCACATTACAATTTCTGAATCCGAGCTAACAGTGGTCTAATTTCGTCCCACACCTCCCAAAGTATGGACTCCATGCAGATAGTTTTCCGTAACTCTCAAGGCTTTACTCGGAAGAAAGCCTTAATTCAACACCTCTGCGAGCAACACAATATCACAGTCCTCTGCCTCGCGGAGACATTCCTTCGACCCCATGTCTCAGCCCACCTCCCTGGTTACCAATCCATTAGGCGCGATCGCAGTCCTGCGGCTGCCATGGTGGCGTGGCCATATACATTCAACAACACCTTCAGTCAAAACAAATTCCCCTACCTCCTCAGTTCGCCCATCTGGAAGTCGCAATCTGTAGCGTTCTCCACTTCACCATTGCAGTTTTATACTGTCCTCCCCAGTCCATACTAGACCCGAATCTGCTAGCCTTTCTAGCAAATTTTCCAAATCTGGTCCTCACTGGAGACTTCAATGCTAGAAGCACTGATTTTGGGGACACCCAAAACAATGCAAATGGCATCCTACTTTCCAATACCCTCCCTACAATAAACCTATGCAGAATACACTTTACTGAACCATCCTTCATAGGATTCCAGGGTACCTCCAAGCCTGACCATATTCTGGTCTCCCCAAACCTCCTGCCGTGTATTGGATTCTATAGCTTCAGACCATCTGCCCCTCCTCTGTGAACTTCAAACATCCAATCAGATCCCAAGCCCCCATATAAAATCCAAACTGCTATATCACAAAGCTGACTGGAATAAATTTGGCCAAATCATAAACTCTAAAATCGACCGAATCTCTATAAATCTTCCTTCTGCTGCAAGCATCGATGCAGCTGCCGAAAATCTCTCCTCCCTAATCAACGAAGCTGCAAATTCTGCCATCCCAACCATTAAAATTAACTATAAATCTCCGCCTCTTCCCACACACATCCTCCAACTCATCAAGCAAAAAAGGCGCATCTATAGACTCTTTAGCCGCACCAGACATAGACCACTTAAAACCCTCTGGAACAGGTTGAATGCCCAAGTCCGTAAAGAGATCATCAAAGTTCAGGAAGAACGATGGACCTCTACAATAACCAAACTTGACAACCAACCACACCGCCGTCCGCCTGACCCCACTTCCTGAGGTTTTCCTGTCTTCTGACAGCTCCCAGGTCAACGACCGTCCACGATCAAAACATCTGACCTGCCAAACAAAATGGTCCTTACCCGTAGATTGTTGCAACGACCGGCTGCGCACTAATCTCATGGTCGTGAAAATTATCACACGCCTGACGGGAAAAATCACTTATTACATTGAATGTTATTGAAGGAGACCACATGGCACGCTATACGTCTTGTGTGACTTGTCTTTTATCTTTATTTTCCATTTCTGGATCCAGGTAAATAATAGCTTTAGGTGTTTTTGTGTTTTTTCCAAGTAAAGATGGTAGCAAGTTTTGGGGAACTTTCAAACGAATCACTGGCCAGTTCCATCCACCATCTTATTTAGACAATAAATTTAGTGACCCTGAAATTTTCGCCACAGAAATCCAAAACACTTCCTCCTTTCCAAATAACCCCAAATTCAATGACTCCTTTCATCACACAGTCCAGACAGAACTTCCATTCCTTCTATCTGCTCACCGAGGTGACCCATGTCTCTTGCTTGACCCTATGTCCCCTGAGGAGGTGAGGAGAGCCTCCAAGGTGGGGCAAAACTTGGCTCCTGGGGTTGATGGGATTAACCGTAGGATGATCTGGCACTGCCCTCCCTCTTTTCACATATGTTTATCCCACATCTTCAACGCCTGTAGAACTCTTCCTCACATACCCGCTATTTGGAAATCTTCCAAAATAATCATGATCCCCAAAAAGGGAAAAGCAACCCACGACCCCTCCTCCTACAGGCCTATCTCTCTGTCCTCTGTCATAGGAAGAATACTCCAGAGAATTATTACAAATCGACTGTCCAATTTCTGCTCCCTAAAGTCGGTTATCCCCTCCCACCAATTTGGCTTCAGAAAAGCCCACTCTACGCAGGACGCTATCTTTCATCTCCTCTCAGCTATCACACCAAATAAACCACCTTCACATATGCGCCTCCCTACTCATTGATATCCCAAAAGCATACGATAAAGTATGGATCGAGGGCCTCCTCTATAAGCTGCTCAAACTAGGCATCCCCTCCCCCCATTCGTGCAGTTTATCCAAAGTTTCTTGACAAATAGAACCTCTGTAGTCTCTATCAAAAACTCTCAATCAACACCCTTTTCAGCCGAAGCTGGGCTTCCCCAAGGTGCAATTTTTTCCCCTCTTCTCTTCAATATCTACTGCCACGACATCCCTACTCCCCTCAGTAAAAACTCAGTATTCCTCCAATACGCAGATGACACTGCAATCCTGATGGCTAGCAAAGACTTCTACTCTTGTTACCAACCATTCAAATCTTACCTCCCCGGTCTGGAAGCCTGGTTGGCACGTTGGAGAATCACCCCGAACCCTTCAAAAACTGAGCTTGTTTATTTCAACCACAGGCATGACAAGACAAACCGATTCTACAAGCAACCGCCAATTAAATTCTGGGATTCTATCGTATCCCCGGCGCAGGACACTGTCTACCTAGGTTTGCCCCTAAACGCCTCTCTTGGCCAAAATATCCTAGTCCACAACATTAGGAAAAGAATCACTCAAAGACTCAATTTAATCAAGTGTCTTCGATCTCGCTCCAGCTCCACTTCGCCCAAAACACTCCTCCATACTTACAAAACTTTTATCCGCCCTGTTTTTGACTATGCCTTTCTGGCATCTGTCCACATGTCTCCAGCCCAAATGGACAACTGGAAGAGGCTCGAGCGCCGTATTCTCCGTTATTGCCTCCAACTTCCGTTCGATGCTCCAAAAACCCAAATAGTCGCGTCACTGCCAAAATACGTTTTTATCGACCAAAGACTCGCTCTCCAACGTGCAAAATTCACGATGCGCTCTATCAATAACAAATCTTCGTCCCTTCAAATCTTTAGTCTTCCTATCAAGGCCGGCAGGAAGCCAAAATTCAAATACCAATATCCTGCCCATGTCTGCTACCAAAATTTTCAGGAAGTAGTTCCTGACTTCAATTTACCAAATCATACTCCCTTTATCGACCTACCAACTGCCCCCCACCTACGCACCAAATGACTCAACTCACACTATACAAGAAATAAATGTATAATCTCCTTTATTTGTTTCAGGGAAAATAAGAATAAAATAATACCTTTCTTTCCACATTAATATAACAACCATTCTATGTTTCAGATAACGAGAACCGGACGGTCTTAAATAATTTACATGTACTAACTCTAAATCTTTTCTCAAGTTTCGTCAAGGAATCGCGACACCGTATCTAGTCCCATACATCCGTCCTACCTGGTGCAGGTTTTCCTGCTGCATCCTCAGGCAAATGCAAGTAGGTCAAAAAAGTAGCTTTGGGCCCTAGTAACCATAGCTACGATCCCCCCTCACCTACCTTCAATCCTTTGTCCCTCCTTTTTTTACGAACATCAAGACAGAAGAGACTATGGCATTTTTGTGTAGCGCTTCTCAGTGGGCGGTGACAGATGGTTGGCCCTCGGTCAGACGGACGACGTCGCCTTCAGATCCCATGCGTATCGCGAACCCTCTCCTTCAAAGCCCCGGCGACGAGCTTTCTGCCTGGTACGGCATCCCCATGTTTGTTTACTTGTTTTTAATTCCCCTCCTTCGACTATATATAAGTCCTCCCTAATGGTTGTTTACCTCCATTGCCGAAGAGGGCTCATAGCCCTATAACGGCTCCGAGACTCCTGTCTCTGATAAAATACCTTCATTCGTTCGTTTGGTGTGGTTGGCAGCAAAACATTCGAGCTCTGGAGCTGCACTCTGACGGACGCTCAACGTGGAACTGCGAGATCGTTCTTCAGCGCCGCTTTTACTTCGGTTGGGGATAGCCCCACCTGGGGACGGTTAGTTAGGGCGAAACCAAGGCCAGGGTCCCGTTCACGTCGGATAAACCCGCGTCTTGTAGGCAAAGGCTTAATCCTATCTTCTTTGTCCACTCTTCTGTACACACGAATCCTTTTATAACTTATTGCACTTACCCATTCAAGCTAGCATGGCTAGCTCAGCGGTAAAAAAAGGCATTACCAATACTCCTACCTTAAAGACGACGGTAAAGGTTACGAAAAAACATAACGTGGTTATTAGCGACAAAGCGACTACTATGACTGCCCCCCAAAATGCTAATGCTACGTCGACTAATACTGTGAACGACTTAACAGCGAAAACAAGAGCGACGCTCATAATCTCTAGGGTGCCTAAAGACGTAGTGACTCAAATTAAAGACAATCCTTTAGGACTTAAAAGACTTTGTGTTGGAAATTCACTGACAATAACTGTCGCCCGACTAGGCCGGCCGATGGTGGACCCCACGGAGACTATTCTGCTCTCTTTCATTGACGAGGAAGAGCGGAAGGTTTTCGAAGTCGTTTGGCGACTCGGCCGTATATAGGCACCCTAGCAACGACAGGACAACATCGACTCTCCCTCAAAAGAAGACAATATCCCTCAGCTGCGTGGCAGTAATTCCGAGAGGAATAGAATCAGACGAACTCCTCAAAGAGCTTCGCAGCGAGGGATATAACATCTCCAGTACTTCACGAATTGTGACACGTAAAGGCACGACACCGTTGGTTCGACTTTTTACCCCCTGCCCACAAACCCTAGCCGACCTATTAACCAACGGTGTGCGACTAGCTGGACAACGATTTAGGACAGAACCATCCCAGGTCAAGGAAAGACATATACCGTGCCACAGATGCCAACAATACGGCCACAACTCCAAAGCCTGCAAGGGAGCTGCAAAATGCTTTCGCTGCGGGAATGGTAGCGAGGCCCGTCTGTGTGCACACACTAACAAAACGACAGAAAAATACTGCGCGACATGTGACAGCTCGACACACTATACAGGACAAACTGTTTGCCCAAAATACCCTAAAGACGCCCCAACAATAAGCGAAATTGCAATTAAGCCTGTGGTAGCATACCTGCGCTAACGCCTGGAGCAAACCTTTGACACTGTCCCCAACTGAGACAGACATCTCCTCTGAGACGACAGAATCACTTCACGACAAAATTGAGAAGATGATTGACAACAAACTTACGGCCCTAAAAGCCGAAATAACTGCCAAACTTGAAGCCTACGTGGCCACAGTTTTGGCGAACATAATAGAGACACAGCTCCAGGCGTAACTGACAGCGGCGCTAGAGCAAGCATCGAAATCGATTCTTGATCGAAAGCTTGCTCTCAGTATTGCAAACGACCATGTCTTTGTTGGAAGCGGACCCAGCAAGACACAGACCAAGGCCCCCATGACAAAGACAAAGAAAAAGTCAAAGAAATCAACCACTGACAATAAAATGATAGACCGTGGCAGTGTCTAAGACTCTCAAGGTGGCGCATATAAATGTGCGTTCATTAAAACAAAACCGTGCCGAAATCGAACTTTTGGCCTTAGACAACAACATAGACATCCTAAGCCTGAATGAGACTAAACTGACGCCGATTAACAGATTTTCTTTACAGGGATACGCCGTTCTACGTAACGACAGAAACCAAGGTGTAGCGCTCCTCTATCGTAAAGAGCTGTCTGTCGTTCGTATTTCGGACGACTTCCTGGAAGCGAATTGCGGAATAGTCGTCGAAATCAGCGTGAATCAAATTAAATTACGAATTCTAACTATATATACATACCACCGCCGTCTCGCAATGCAGGAAAACTGTTAGAGTACGTTAGTCCTCGATAAAAGAATGTCCTCATAGTGAGCGACCTAAATGCGAAACACGCTGCTTTCGGCGACAGGACCACGGACACATTCGGCGACAATCAAAGCGACAACAATTGGCAAGCTGCGTCACGTGCCGACACCGGAAGCAACACGCCAAATTATTTACAACAATACCCTTCAAAGCTCCTCTCCTGACAAAATCTTCATCTCCCAACACCTATCTCACCTAATCACAGGCGTCGTCGCGGCGGCGCCAATAAATTCGGACCACATTCCCCAAATTATTTCCCGACTCGCTACGAGGACAGAGCTCCGCGGTACGTGATGCACCGGGCCAATTAGACAGAATTCGGCCGTGAACTCGATAACAGACTACCGAACGAACTACTACTTCAAACGGCGCAAGACTTGGACACC
Organism: Eucriotettix oculatus; assembly: GCA_034510155.1. Taxonomy (NCBI): domain Eukaryota; kingdom Metazoa; phylum Arthropoda; class Insecta; order Orthoptera; family Tetrigidae; genus Eucriotettix; species Eucriotettix oculatus. The sequence continues at coordinate 12,739,026 of CM067376.1, forward strand.
GCGACGACAACAATAACTACCGCCGTCCACGAAGCCATGGAGAAATCCATACCGACGAAACAACTGAAAAACAAACAAGACAGATTGCCGCAGACAATAATAAGACTTATAAAACAAAAGCGTCATGCCCACAGAACTTTTCTGCACACAAGATGCCCCTACGACAAACGACATCTAAATTATCTACAATCAGAAATTAAAAAGGCAATCATCGACTACAGACAAAATAAATGGGAGACGTACTGTAACTGGCGACAGATTCGACGCATATCGGGGAATAAGGCCATGCCACAATACCCTCTCTCCTCCAACTCCAAAATCCTTCACACAGACGAAGAGAAGTGCGAACTCCTTAAAAACCATCTACAAAAGATACATAGCCTTCCTGAATCCCCATTTTTCCATAACAACTTCCTGCAAGATACTGTCAGATTCCTTGAAGCCTACACTAACATAACCAAACCATTAGACATCATCCCAAATCTCCAAGAAAGTAACTCTGAAGTCACACGCCCAATCACCCCAGCTGAAATACTTCCTATCCTACCAAAACTAAAAAACTCATCCCCTGGCCCTGACGGTATCAGCAACCTTGTTCTTAAACACTCCACGCCTCTCCTAATAAAAATCCTGTGCAGCTTCTTCACTGCGAGCCTGCATCTTGGATATATTCCCAACGCCCTCAAACACGTCCACGCACTTCTCTTTCCCAAACCGAAAAAAGATCCCACAAACCCTGACAGCTACCGACCTATTTCCCTCACCTCCACAATAAGCAAAATCCTGGAGAGGGTCATTGTTAGGCGACTCCACAAATGGCTCGACGAACACGCCCCACTGGGCATGACGCAAGCAGGTTTCAGACCCGGCATAAACATAAACGACCAAATTCTACGAGTACTGACAGCCCTACAAGACGGGAGTACTAATAGACAACAAATTGACTCTGGTAAATCATTTCAAAGCAACATGTGACAGAGCGGTTACAATAACACAAAAGGTCCTAAGGCTGGCAAAGAAAGAATTTAAAATCCCACAACGGAAACTTCTAACTTATTATAAAGCAATCTTTGAGCCGATATGTCTTTATGCAATTGGAGCATTATATTTTAGAATAGATCATAGCCATGTTAAACGAAAATTACAATCTGCTAAGAGCCCTAGGAGCATACAACACGACTCCGCTGCAATATTTACAAATTATAGGTAATATACCGCCAATATACCTAGTGGCAAAAATTAGAGCAGCCACTTATTGGGCAAAAAAGGGAAACATGGCTAGAATGAAGGAACTTGCTCCTGATGTGGAAGATATAAACGACCTAAAGGAATGGATTGTAACAACTTGGGAGTGTCTATGGGAAAATGCTGAAAATTCTTGGCTCAAGCGAATATTTCCAGACCTTCGATCCAGACAAGAAACGGTAATTAACCTCACTAGAGAGACTGTCCATTTCTTAAGTGGGCATGTACCATTCAGAAGAACGCTCGATAAAGTTGGGAGGGCGTCTTCACCAATGTGCCCATGTGGAGAGGATGAAGAAACGGAAGAACATATCGTAACCGTCTGTCCCCTGTGGACATATCTCTTTCAGCCTAGAGATTTAAATGGCATCTTGGAAGTCTTGAAAGACCCAGAAAAGTTACGCAACTTTCAACAAAGCCTAAAAGAAATGGAAGACCCTAAAACGGATCTTGAAATGGCAGAATTAACCATGACACCGCCAGATATAACCTCAGAGGTAGAAAGAAATGGACACGATAAAGTATTAAGAAGCACTCGACTTTCACCGGAGGAGAGACATAAGCCAGAGCCTACGACAAACCACCGTCGATCTCTCTGGACTACGAGACAACAGAAACGTAATTGAGGAAGGTTTTTGTAGGGTGGTGCAAGTCCCCCACTACCCACAGAAACTGGGTGCCTACACTGGGCGGCGCTAGAGGGCAATGAACATTGTAACCTCTCTGGGTACTAAACCAGCAGCAAGTGTTTTTTTCCTTCCTTGACGAAATACTACTCCAATAAGAAATAAATATTAATTAATTCCACGATATTATTAGCAATTTGACATCAAAAATATACTGTTGTAATCTACCATCAAAATCCGAGAACACAACCCTGTAAAACTAATTAGTATACACAGGCTTAAAATGGAGTAAAAAAAATGGAGCCCTACAAGACGGGCAACAAAGACGAAAATCGTCAGTACTCGTCTGCCTAGACGTAGAGAAGGCGTTTGACACCATTTGGATTGACGGCTTGAAACGCAAAATTATTGAAACCAATTTCCCCATCCCCATGAGTCGTTGGCTCTGTAATTTCCTTACGGGCGAACGGCTCAAGTTAAAATCCGGAATACCCTATCCCGACCCTATATCCTCAATGCCGGCGTGCTGGTTGTCGTGGATCGACACAAGATTCGATTAGGCACGGAGACGGTGCCATATAGACGCGAAATTAAATACCTAGGACTAACCATAGACCGCAGACTCGACTTCTACCCCCACTACAGAAACATTATTGCCAACACCAGAACGCGACAAGCGACGCTACGGCTACTAGGTGGTAAAATAGGCTGCCACCCAAAAACCCTAATAACTTTATATAAAACACTCATAAGAACTGTCTTTCTGTACTGCCACCCCCTTCTATTAACTGCCCCCCAAAAATCAATCAAACAATTAAACATTTGCGAACGCAAAGCCCTCCGGGCAGCGTATAGAGTCCGCCCCCGCACATGTAACCAAGCACTTTACAACCTAGTAGCCAATGACATACAGCCACTACCACAGACAGCAAAAAAACTCCAAATCAAATACGCTGAAAAAGCCTACCTACGACCTTTCTACAGACAGACCTTGGACAAAATTTTAACCCCAGACATAAACCCGAATTACCACTACACGATAAAAACTTTAAACGAACTCAGACTTGAACAACAGGCGAAAGACTAAATAAATGTAATAAAAAGACCATAAATGCCGTCGTCTTCCTCTCCTAAAATTGCACAAGCCCTGCCCTTAACCCACCCATCCAAAGTTTAATAAAAAAAAACTTTCCTCTCTTTCCGTGCAATAACGTATAAAAAACCACCCTCCCTATCTAGAGAGAAAAAAAAGAGAATCCATCACTCTCCCACCACATAAAAAAATTGGTCACCCCTCCCTTCTCGTTAAGAAAAAAGAGAATCCATCATTACATAACACACTTCCCCTCGTACAAAAAAAAAGAGGACTCCAAATTTCCTGTTACCTAAAATCTGAACCTACAAGGTATCCGACGCCAGGATGGGGCAACTGTCCACCTTTTCCACGGCCAATTACAACAACAATGAAGCGAAGAAAGAAGAGCCAACATCTAACAGCGGGCTTGTAGATGCCATAGTGCCTAATCAGCCAGCGTGTGTCAGTTTGACACACGCAAACTCCACTTAACTAACTGTGGTTGGCACTTGCTTCCTGGCCCTGGTCGGAGCAACATCTACGGGACTTCCTGGTCGAGCCAACTACTTCCTCATCCGAGGAAAGCGGAACACCGAGCAAGTCTCAACCTGTCTTCGGGCAGAGCGACGCGTCCACGTGGCAGCTAGCGGCAGAACTCCTGCCGCCGTCTCATCACATCTCATCGACTATCGCCTTTGCTACTAACCCTTAAGCGCTCGCTTATTGTGTAGCAAAGGCTCTTCTTACCTATCTTTCCCTGGTTGGGGGCTAGCCCCACATAGTGTTAGAGTAGGGATTTCTCAGTGCCAGCGGCCCCTTCACGTGGGATAACTGCGCGTACTGTAGGCTCGTTTAGAACTTACCCAAGTCCACCATACACACCATCTTCTCCCTGAGGCTACCGGATATCTAAAAAAAAAGGAAAGAAACTACTCTTAAAACCGGTGGCCAATCGGAAGGATGGCTTCCCCACTCCGCTCGACCCGCAGCCTGGAGACCTTAAATGTTGCAGCCGCTCCAATCCTGGCTGCACAGTCTGCCGAATGGCAAATTGTAAAGGGGAAGAAGAGGAGTTCCCCTACAGGGAGTCCTGGAGTCTCTCCCCTTATAATAAATAAGCGAAAAACCACAAAGCCCCGACACGAGATTCCCAGGACGGAACTCGTAATGAACAACACCACACGGGCTAGTGCCCAAGCCAGCACATCGACACAGGACGCCCCAGTCCAGCCCGCTACACACAACACAATGCCTGCCGATGTCCTGCCGCCCATAGTGGCCTATAATCACGGCGATCTGGGCGCGCTGAACCGCGAGTTCATGGCGCGCTACAAGCCGCAGAGGTTTTTCACCAAGCGCCGGGACAAATGCACGGCAATATACACATCCACACGACGTGACTACGAAAATCTTCAAGAGTTTCTGAAGTCAAAGAGTGTGGAACACTCACTATAACTGATCCGTGACGTACGTACGCGGCAATACGTCGTTCGCGGAATCCACGAATCTACCAATAAAGAATCGGTCGTGGAGGACCTGAGACTGCAGGGCTTTGCCGTCACTAATGCCTGGCAAATGCGCAGCAATGTGCATAGGCGAGTCCTCCCGATGTTCATCGTCGAGCTGGAGGACAGCTGACGAGATCCTTAAAGTGGATCTAGTGCTGTACCAGCGCGTACGAGTTGAGCATTTCAACCCACGCCCTTGCAATGCTCCAACTGCCTACGGTTCGGGCACAGTGGGCTCCGTTGCCGCGCCCAGCAGAAATGCAACGTGTGCGCCGGAAGCAAGGTGTAATAGGGAAGTGAATTTCAAAGTTAGTAAGGTCCTAAGAGCCGGACAGTAGACGCTGAGTAGCGGAACATGAGAACCGTGGCCACCGGCGTCTGGACAGTTAGTCATGAGAAGCGCTAAGTAAGCAATCCCCTCTCTGGAGGCACCTAGACGCTACATTCATGGCAGTCTGAAATCTTCCTTCTGACTGTTAACACTTATGTTCTTCAAATAGCTGCATTTGTTGAATAAATCCTTTCCTATTTACACTTGGCGTTCTTTATTGAGCGACACCCATAATCAAGCTATCCACTGGTCAACTCCAGGGTTGACCCTTTCCCAAGACTACCGAAGATCTTCCTTTCCTATCGTCTATCCTATCAAGAGAATTCTTTTCAATTTCCTGTGATACTCGTCAGAGCCACGCGACGGGTGTTACAAAGGTCTACGGCAGCCGTTTTCCTTGACGTCGAAAAGGCTTTCCACAAGATATGGCATAACGGTCTGATACGGCGGCTCAATGACTGTAGGTTTCCGCTGGGACTAATACGGCTGCTGCACTCATACCTCTCAAGCAGGACATTCTTCGTTGATGTCAACACCTCCAAGTCCACTATAAGGGGAATACAAGCAGGAGTGCCTCAAGGAAGTATCATTGGGCCAGTCCTACACAACATTTACATGAACAACTAGAACACCAGAAACCCAGGTCGCCATATTCGCAGACGACACCGCCATCTTTGCTCAGTCGAGGCGACTGAAAATAACAGAATCCTACCTATTGGTAGCTAACTTATACGGAAAAATTGAAATATTAGAAAAAGAATTGAAAGAAGAAAAGTCAAAACAAATACCACAAAACATGATGTCCTATGCCAGTATCACAAAAACAGAGCCAAGCATACCCCGAAGAACAATAAACAAACAGCAAAAGGAAACAATTACCCTATTAATAACACCTAAAGAAGGAGAAAACATACAAAAAACAGAAAAAAGACTAAAAGAAACCCTCAACCCAAAACAAGACAAGATAAAAATAAAAACAATGAAGACGATGAAAAAAACCATTGTCATAGAAACGGAAACAAAGGAAGATGCAGAAAAAATAATAAAAAACGAAAAAATAAATAAAATCATGAATGTCGATCGACCAAAAAAGAAAAGGCCTAAACTCATAATGTACGACGTTCCGAAAAATCTCTCCAATAAAGAAATCGTGGAAACAATTTATGAGCAAAACTTTGAAGATCTCTACAACAGGGAAGAATTCGAGGAGAACATGGATTTGAAATTCAAAACAGGCCCAAGAGACAAAGATACCGTGCATCACGTGATGGAGGTATCACCTGAAATGAGGAAGGCAATATTAAGGAAGGGAAGGCTCTACCTGAACTTTAATGCAGTATCAGTAAAGGACTTCTTAGTCATCCCACGATGCATGAAATGCCAAGACCTAGGTCACGTGGCAAAATATTGCAAGAGTGAGACGGCCAACTGTGCTCACTGCGGGGAAAAGAATCACGAAAGAAAGGACTGCCCAAAAAAAGAAGAATTGCAACCCTGCATTGCTTGCAAAATAAGGGGAAAACGCTGCACTAAGACTGGAAGGGAACAAAAGGACTGTGAAACATACAAAATCCTCTTGGAAAGAGAAATCAATAGAACAGATTATGGTAATTAGAGCCGAGACACAAAATAGAAAAATGGAAAAAAGCAAATCCCCTTCCAAAAAAGCCAGAGATAGTAGGAGACTACTAAAATGGCTGAATAATAAGATTAAGAACAAACAGATGGCAGACAAAGGAACTCAAGTTTACTTTTGTGACTTACTTTCCACTAAACAACCAGACCCGACCAAAGTCTTGAAATATTTAGGAACCCCAAATCAAGAAAAGGTATCAAATACCAAAATAAGAAATAAAACCCCCAAAAAACAAAATGAAGACAGCAGAACACAAACCCCAGATCCGGCAAAAATATACTATAACCTAGAAAACAACCTGAAGCTCACCAGAATGGAGGAGCAAAACAATCTAACAAGAGGGTTGAGGTATGCAATAAGACACCTGCACAAGAATGGCAAGTCCATACTGTTCCCTTCCCCAGAAGCTGTAGATAGAATACAACTAAAAGCAGCGGGACTACCAACTGACCCTAAAGAGGTATGGGAAACCCTCGAACAAGTATTTGCCAGACGAGGCGAGAAAATCGACCTGAAGGACTTATACGAAGACTTCGTCACTACGCATGGAAGAAAGGCCTTTGATCCTGGGAAATCATCGCATGATTGCTTCTACATATCAAGATATCCCTAAATGGACACCACTGGAACACTAAGAGTGGGGCAAATAAATACCATGCGTAGTGCAACGGTCATGCATGAAACAAGAAGACTGGTAGACGAGCAGAAACTAGATATTCTGTGTATACAAGAACCGTATGCAAAAAATGGTAAAATATTAGGACAGCCAAAACACTCCAAAATTATAACAACTGGAGAAAGGCCGATGGCTGCATTAATCATCTATACAATGGGAATGGAAGTAGTCAAAATTGAACAACATAACGATGAACACGTCAACTGTGTTCAAATTCTAACTAAAACAGGCAAATTCATCCTAACAAACATGTATTTTCAATTCAATGAAGAAATATTCCCCTATATTGAAAAAATTAGGCAAATTTACAAAATGTTTCACAACCATCCCATGATTTTTGTAATGGATGCTAATGCGAAGTCGGCCTTCTGGCATTGCAATTTCGCGGACGAACGAGGAGAATTACTCTCCGATTTCTTCCAGGAACTGCAACTGATAGTCCTAAATGAAGAAAATAATCCCCCAACATATGAAAACAGAGCAGGGGCCCAATCAAATATAGACATAACAGCTGCAAATATGAAAGCTGAGAAATGGGTGGAAAACTGGTGTGTCAAAAGCAACATGACCACAAGTGACCATAACCTCATACGGTTCGAAATCAACGCAAAAATAAAAGAAACTCCTAGAGAAACTAGGATACCAGACTTATCTAGTTATAGCTCCAATAATGCTGACTGGGAAGGTTTCCTTCAGGCTTTCTCTCCTCCGGAAATAACTAATCTCTACACAAATATTGATAGCGCAGCAGAAAAGCTGACTGAAGCAATTCATGAAGCTGCGAGAGGAAACATAAAGAAAAAAAAAGCCATGCGCCCAACACAAGGATTCTGGTGTGAAGAACTAGAAACAATTAGAAGAAAAGTAAGAAAGGCAAGGGCGGACTACCAGAGATCACAAATCCACCACGATAGAGATTGGCGTCTCGAACAATATAGAGAACAAAAATTTAAGTATAAAAAAAGAATAGAAGAACTAAAAATGGAAAACTGGAACCGATATGTATGTAACAACCTAGTGATTGATCCCTGGGGGAGGCCATATAAATTGTTGTCAGAAAAAATTGGGAACCCAGAGAGTCTTTCCACATTAAAGGACGATGAAGGAAACTGGACAAATGACTGGAAATCGTCGGCTGAATTGCTACTCAAAAAACTCCTGCCTGATGACCATACAGAGGAAGAGAGTGAAGAACAAAAAATAGTAAGAGCCTATAGCAAACAAATAAGCTCAAATGACAAAACGGTATTACCGTTCGACGAGGGAGAACTATACGGTACAATAAGAAATCTAAAAAGACAGAAAGCCTCCGGACCGGATGGAATAATCAACGAAATGGTACAGGCAATTCAAGTCAAATTGGTACCCTTCCTGTGTGGGCTGGCCAATGCCTGCCTCGCGCAGGGTAGGTTTCCAAAATGCTGGAAGGAATCAAGAGTTACAATTCTACTAAAGGATAAAGGCAAAGACAAAACAGATCCAAAGTCCTATAGACCGATTTGTCTGCTTAATGTGGTAGGCAAAATAATGGAAAAATTACTCTGCAAAAGAATCAACGAATTAAGGTTACTAAAGGGAATCAGTGAACGACAATATGGCTTCCGAAAGGGAAAATCAACAGAGGGCGCAATTAATCACGTTCTGGAAGCGATAGATCATACAACCAAGAAATATGTGATAGCAATATCAATAGACATTGCAGGTGCATTTGACAATCTCTGGTGGCCTGCCCTTATAAGTAGACTAAAGGAACTAGATTGCCCAAACGCTATCCTAAGGTTGGTGGAGAGTTACTGTACAGACAGGGTTGTGACGCTACAATGCCCATGTGACAAAATTACAAAAAAGACCACAAAAGGGTGCCCACAAGGTTCGGTATGTGGCCCAGTCTTCTGGGACATATGCATTGAACCCCTTTTAGAAAATATTGGAAACCAACCAGAAACACTGGACATTGTGGCGTACGCAGACGACATAATGGTACTAATAGACGGTGACTCGAGACTTGACCTGGAGACGAAAAGTAAAAAAATACTGACAGAAATACTGAAATGGTGTGATTCAAACAAATTAAAAGTATCTGAAACAAAGACAAGCTACATGATACTGAAAGGCATTCTAAACAGGAATCCCACAATTAAATTAAATAACACAAATCTGAAAAGGAGCAAATCCATACGATATCTCGGAGTCTGGTTGGATGAAAAAAATACATTCTCGGAACACATACAAAATATAAAAACGAAATCCATAAATATCATGAATAAGATAACTCGCGAGGCAAACTCAAAATTCAAAATTCCATTAAATATCTTCCGCCTATATCACAGTGCTATTCTGGTTGCCATAACAGGCTACGCAGCCAGTATTTGGGCGCACCGTCTAGCACTAGTGGTGCCGGCGAGAAATATTTTACAGATACAAAGGAAAACATTGTTAAGAATTTCCGGAGCTTTCAGTACAACGTCAACAGACGTGCTCAACATTCTTCTGGGTATAGTCCCATTGGACCTAGAGGTGCGGAAAAGGGGCGCCAACTATTGGTTCAAAATTAATAATCAAAGCAAAATTAAGGAAATATTAGGAAAAGAAGTCTCATCCAAACAAGAAATTTCGGACACCATAATTGATATTTGGCAAACAAGATGGAATAATTCCGAGAAGGGAAGAAGAGTATTTGAACTCTTGCCAAATGTCAGGGAAAGACTAGGGTTGGTGCAGTTTCAACCTACCAAAGGCTTTCTACAATTATTATCAGGCCATGGTCCATATGGAACTTACCTACAGAGGATAAATAAGAAAGAAAACAACCTGTGCGAATGTGGACAAATTGGCACGCCTGAACACGTTGTAATGGAATGCCCACTTTACAATCTAAACCAGACCAAAAGAGATATTGTAAGGAATGCAACTATGTGGGATATAATTCGAGACCCAGCACTGACAGACATTCTTGAAGAACTGACACAGGAAATTTCCCGCATTGAACTGGAAAACTTCACGACCGAAAAACAAACAACACGGACATTAAATGTCGCAAGACAGACACAAGAAATTAACTTAATGAAGGAATATGAGACAAGAAGCAAAGACGAAAACACAAATAACAAAGATGACGCTATGAGACCCGACAGAACACCGACACAAAACAAAAGACGTTACCTCTGGGTCTCTGAAAGGTACTAAAAAAACCATAACAATATACCAAATCACTTCCAGGAACAGAGTAACCACTCTAGAATCCGGAAGTGATTCACAATGATTCTAGAAGGGATTAAGAATACAAACATAAATATACATAGCTATGACCACACATCACTGAGGGAGTCCGAGTGAAAGGGTGGTTAACCGGCAACCCGGAGCTATAGATCTAAATTTAAGGTTATGTGAAGCTGAGCTTCAGGAAGGAAGGAATAAGTAAAGATAACTGGACTCCCACCCATCGGAAGAAGGGATGGGGAGCAGGGATAGAGAAGAGGGTTCCTCCTGAAACTCAGTGCAGCATAATATAAAATGGAGAATCGGGGTGTGTATTCATACACACACAAAAACCCGAAAAAAAAATTGTTACATCCCAAACACAAGTATATCCATAATAAATACATAGGATTCACTCTCAAACACACAGTAGAAATAAGACATAATAGTATTGAAATATATATATATATATTTATATAGAAACTGTAACAACACAAAAAAAAGTGGCTTCGCTCGATAGGTCAACCCGCCTCCTCGTGGCAGGGACGGGCAACTCGCCTAAGGCGAGGCTAAGTGGTTGAAAAAACATCTATGTTAAAATAGAAAAAAAAATTATCAAGTGTAAACAATCCTATGATAAACAAAAAAATGCACTTTAGTATATAATAATCCTATTTTTTATATATTTTTTATTCATAATAATTGTACAAAAATAAAAAATGAAAAAAAACATACAAAACACAAACAATTAAGAAAACAAGGCCTTCTTTAGTAAATCCAGATATTAGGCCATAAGTTATATATTTAAAAAAAAGTCGAGGCGACCATCGGCACTTAACAATAAATTACAACGCGCACTCAGCACCATGGTTAACACGATGGCGAATTAAAGTTAACGTTGGTAAATGCGAGGCACTCCTAACACGTAGGGCACGACACGCACGCCTACACACTCACACTCCACAATCGCCCTATTCATTTCCGAGACGCGGTTAAATACCTAGGAGTTTCGCTGGATCCGGCCCTAACATGGAAACTCCATACCACGAACACCATCAGAAAAGCAAACAGACTAAAACAGCTATACCCTATGCTTAACAGAACAAGCACCATAAACACTTCCTATACTTAACACTCATACGGCCAATTCTGACGTATGCAGGACCAGTCTGGGACTTTGCAGCCAAAACCCACCTCCGTAACCTCCAGTTTGTACAAACCAAGGTCCTTAAAATCATCGCCAAGGCACCTTGGAGGGCACGCACTAAAGACGTCCATCGGGAATTGAATATTCTGCCCCTAATGGACGTCATCAGAGAACATGCTGAACAGCAAGACACAATTCTCACACAACACAATCATAAAGCGTCTGGGTAACTATGATCACACCCGCGACACCAAATACAAACGCCCCAAACACCTCCTCCTCCAACCCAACACACAATGATTGTCTAAACATAATTTACTGACCACGCTTTCTAACGGACTGTTACAGGACATGCTCGGCAATCCAGACGTGAAGGAGAAGAAGTGGATGATACCCAAGCCCAACTACTAACAATATCCTACCAAAAATTACCAAACGCATGTTGCTGTCGCACAAGAGCACAGTATACTAGCTTCTTGTGCCCTTCAACCCCTCTTACTATCGCTGAGGTTTTTTTCCCGGTAAGGAGACCCTTCTGGTCAAATTATCGGCACTTTTTTCCCTCAGCCCTACGCTCTTCATTCTGTCTCTCTCACAATCTATCTCCGTGAACGACCGTATTAAAGGGTATTATGCCCTCAGGTGCGGATCAAACACAAAATCCCGATCCTTGTGTTCCAGTTAGTGTACTAACAGCACGTGCAGAGGGGGTGTAGAATATGGTAGACCCCCATGCGGGCGGTGCGAGCTTTCAGGGGGCACCGCCCTTGGGCCTTTGGCCCATTTAAAAAAAAGCGGTGTGGTTATTATGACCATTCGAGGCGTGGATTCCGTGAGAGACGGACGCGTCATAGCTAGCTAGTTTTCTTCTCGTCGCATACTTTGCTTACTTAACCTCCGATGCTGGATTGTGTACTGGATAAAGTGTGCCGTTGTACTTGCGCAGTGTTGCTGGATCTCTTGTGCGTGTGTATTAATCGTGTCGACTGTTCTGCTCCTGTGGACGGTGCGCTTGGTGCAGTGGGTGGCGTGCCTTTCCTGGCGCGCTTTGTTCTCGGCTTCCCGCCTTTTTCCTGCGCCCGCTACATCCGGCAGCGGCGACGGTGAGTAGAACCAGTCACTAGCGTGTTGGTGCAGTTTCGACCATCCAAACTGATTAATCATGTCGTCCCAAGCAATTGCTAAACGATTAAGACGAAATAATATTAATAAGCCGACTCTAGCGACACAGAATCCGAGCTAACTGACATTTTGCTAAATATTAGCAGTAGTGACTCAGAAAGCGAAGAGACTGCAACAATGCTCCCACCAAATTCCAGTAAAAGTCCGCCTCCGACAACATCAAACAACACAAGAATTCAAACGCCACCTCCACCGACACCAAAAAAATTCACGGGTTCCCCCAATATTCATAAAATCAAAAGAAAATTATCTTACACATGCGAAAAACCTCAAAGCACAAATTAGTGCAGACATTGACGTAGCATATCGCGGGGAAACAATCAAGTATCAATTAAAAAATTTGACAGATTTTAAGGTTTTAACGAAAAAAACACCGAATACCACACATTTCAACTAGATGAAGAACGAGAGTTAAAAGTTCTCATCAAAAACCTGCCACCATCCACCCCCACAATAGATATAAAAGACGCTCTATTGGAACTGAAATTACCTGTCCAGGAGGTGAAGCCTATGGTGTCACGAAAACCTGGACAGCACAAGGCACTGCCAATGTTCCTGATATACTTGACCAAGACACAAGATGCCCGAGAGATATATGACTTAAAAAGGCTCCTTTTCCAAGTAGTACAAGTCGAAGCATATAAGCCTCCGAGGGGCCTAACCCAGTGCCATAACTGTCAACAATGGGGTCATGGCTCTAAACACTGCAGATCCAAGCCAGTATGTGTTAAATGCGGAGCAGGACATGCAACAAAGGACTCTGCACAAAACCGAAATCAGACCCCGCAAAAAGCGCAAACTGCCAAAAAAAACCACACAGCAAATTACAAAAACTGCTCCATATACAAAAAAAGTCCTTGCAGCCCAAAAGACCTACAAGCAGATAGGTGTAGAGAAACATAAATCCGAACCCGGATTGAAATCTACTACACAATCTGCACTAGTAAGGCAGAACGTATAATATCTGATTCACCTCCTAAACTCATACCTGACAGACGCTTTTACGTGATAATTGACGGAAAACATAGCCAGGCGAAGACGGTTCAGAGCGGAGTCCCGCAAGGAAGCTGCCTCGGCCCGACTCTTTACAATATATACATTAACGACATACCTATCCACCCATTCACCAGACTAGCACTGTATGCAGACGACGCTGCATACTATGTCTCTGATAAATACGTAAACTTCGCCGCCCGCAAACTCCAACATGGACTCAATGATCTACAAAAGTGGGCCAAAAAATGGCGAATTTCGGTCAACGCTAAAAAGACGCAAGCAATTCCATTCACCCGTGGCCGACGATTGCCAGACCCGTTATTGGAAATAAACCATGACATCGTGCCGTGGCAAAAAATTGCTAAATACCTAGGCCTAACACTTGACCAGAAATTAAACTTCCACTCTCACACACAATCAGCGTGCAACAAATGTTTCGGAACCCTAAAGGCACTATATCCACTGTTAAATTCCCGCTCACTAAAAATAAAAACCAAACTAAAATTATACCAAACAATAATTCGACCAGCTTTAACGTATGGATGTGAAATTTGGGGAGCAGCATCCAAATCCAAACCCATGCTAAAAGCAAATACAGATATTCCAAAACAAAATCCTCCGAATCATACCCCCATACACAAACTTTACTGATGTTCACACACAACTGAAAATGGAAAAAATACAAGACCACATCAGACGACGAACTATAAAATTCTACGAAGACTGTGCCCGATCTAAATTCAAATTAATTAAACATTTAGGAAAAAACGAAATACAAAATTACCAACTAAAATAGGGTGCAATACATTAAAAATATTTAAATTAACAAACCCAAAACAAAAACACATTAAACCTTGTACATATATGTAAAATAACCGAATGTAACCAGGAGACAGCCAATCTCCAACCAAAACAAAATAGGCAAATCATGTTAAATGAGCACAAAAAAAAACACGATAAAAGACGTGGGCAATTGCCCGATACTATAGAGGCACTACAAAACGCATTGAAGGACATGGAAGAATGGTGCCATGAACACAAGTTTGAAATTAACACAACAAAGACGGAAATGATGGTTTTCAGACAAGGAGGCCGGGCTCCAGCTTCGGCAGAAACCTTTATCAAAGGAAGAAAGATAAAACATAACAAAGGAGTTCAAATAATTGGGAATAACTTTGCAAACGAGTGCCAAATGCTTCACAAAGCATGTAACGGAGAGAGCAGCGCAAGCAATTAGGGCTATACATGATATCAACTTCATCAGAACCCTAAGCTTAGAAACAGCAATGACACTATTCAGGACAAAAATCATGCCGACTCTAACATATGGGATAGAAGTCATATGGTCGCATCTCACCGTGAAAAACTTAGCCATACTAGAAAGGGTAAAAGCAAGATTTATAAAAAGAGCAATAGGAGTATCAAAAACTACCAGATCCAGACTTGTGTACCTACTAGCAAGGGAAACATTCCTCGTAGAAGATCTCAGGACCCTTATACCCCTACCGAATACAGGAGCCTCCGAGAAGTTAATAGCATCGCTGAAAAGAAAAAGGGAAGAAATACCCCCGGAATTTTATGGGACAGGGGCCATGATAGACCGGAAATGGACAACAACTTGCTTCGAGATCAGACACGTGGTAACAAGAATGGCAGTACATGGCTTCCACCATAAAGTATGTAATAACACTGCATTCCATGAGCCATCAAAATCGTGCAAGTGCGAACTATGCGGGAAACAGTGCGAACGCTACCACATAGAACTCTGTAGCAATAGAAAAAAATCAATTACAGACTATGCAAACCAGATGTAAATCTCACCTTTTTAATTGTACCTTGGCCATTTAGCTGCAATAAAAGTATTATTAATTGCCCGATACTTTAACATAAACTGAGGTTGGGACCTCATTCATCAAACAAAAAATAGTGGTTATTATTATTATTACTGATGTGACTGGACGGCGGTGTATTACGGTGATTGATGTTAGCGGTGTGGTGGTGGAGATTAGAACGGCGAGATGGACAGGAGTGTTGAATGAGAGTATCGCAGATTGGAGCAGCAAAGGAGGTAGTATTTGCCGTGAGCGGCAAGTGTGTCCAGGAGGGAGAGCAGAGACACCAGCCCGGACGAGCCCCCAGGAACGTGGACATCTGGGCTGTCGCGTGGTTGCAACGACCGACAATATAGTATTTCGCCAGTGACTGTGAACCGTCTCATATTTAATGAACTGTCCAAAATTATTGTAGTCATAGTTTAGGTTTTAGAGTTTAAGTGAGCGGATGACTGTGCGCAACATTCCATGATTGTAGAGTCAGAGTGGGCTTTGGCAAGGTTCTGAATATTAAATTAAATTGTTTTAACCCCGAGTTCAGTTATTGAATAAATCATCCCCCACCCTTTCAATTATTTCATGAAAGCCAAGACCCCTGAGTAGTCAGGTTTTTGTAAAGCAGCTGGATATTGCCCTTGGCGATATTTTAGGGGATCACCTGGTGTTGTATATAGACGATATGGTAGTGGCTTGTGATACTTTTGAGGACCACATGCGACACCTAGACACTGTTTGGCAAGCTTTCGGAAATTGGCCTCACTGTTAATTTGAACAAGGCCTCGTTCTGTCTCCAGGAAGTTAAGTTTCTCGGACATATGGTGTCAGGAAATTCCATACGTCCGGTGTCCAAGAAATTGGAAGAACTGCAATTAATGCCTGTGCCAAAAAATCGGAAGCAGACTAAAGCCTTCATCGGGTTCTGTAATTTCTATCGGCGGTTCGTGGTTCGATTCGCGGAAATATTACAGCCTCTTTATGAATTAACGAGCAAAAAGACCCAGTGGAAATGGCAGGATTGTCATCAAAAGACTAAGAAATTAAAGAAAGCTTTAAACAATGTGTGGCCTTGCACCAACCGTTTCAAGACCACGAATTTTTTATTCGCACGGATGCTAGTAAGAGGGCTGTGGCCGGCATACTTTCAAAGAGGGATGAAGAGGGGAATGAAGTCATTATCGACGTTGTAAGTAAAAAGATTAATAAAACTCTATATTCTTATACGATCGCTGAACTTGAGCTATGGGCACTGGAGAAATTTAGGGTTTATGTTTTGGGAAGACCTCCGACTCTTTTGACCGACCAAAGTGCAATTACCTGTTTGCGGGGCAGTCGAGGAAAAATTGCGCGGCTAACCCGCTGGGCCATGATCTTAGATGAATATAATATGAAAATTGAGCACGTTCCGGGTTCACGGAATCAAGCGGCGGATTATTTGAGTAGGTGCTATGATGTGGGCGAGGCCCGGGTTGAGAACGGGGGCATAACTGACATCATTGCGACCCTCGCAGGACGAGGTGGGGGTAGCGCTCGGACGCAGGTATCACGGCAAGAGCTGATCGATTGTCAGCGAAATGATCCTGCGTTAAGTAGTCTTAGGAATAAAATGTCCAAAAAACTTCAAAGGTACTATCGCGTCCACAAAGATCTTTTGTTTAAGAAAAGGTTGAAGTCCCGGCACTGTTGGGTGGTATGTATACCTGCAGACATCCGCTTAAAATTTCTCATCAATTCCAAAATGCCCGTTATCTTCGTGGAACATACATAATAAGTGCCTTAGGTTGAAGGGAGACTTTGTAGGGTGGAAAGGGATGGCCGACGAATTGAAGAAATACGCAAAATATTGTGAACTCTGGAAGTGGGGGCAGGCCTGGGGACATATAAAATAGAGTGGACGGCGGTGTGGCGATGATTATTATTATTGATGTGACTGGACGGCGGTGTATTACGGTGATTGATGTTAGCGGTGTGGTGGTGGAGATTTTTGCTGAGAACGGCGAGATGGACAGGAGTGTTGAATGAGAGTATCGCAGATTGGAGCAGCAAAGGAGGTAGTATTTGCCGTGAGCGGCAAGTGTGTCCAGGAGGGAGAGCAGAGACACCAGCCCGGACGAGCCCCCAGGAACGTGGACATCTGGGCTGTCACGTGGTTGCAACGACCGACAATATAGTATTTCGCCAGTGACGGTAAACCGTCTCATATTTAATGAACTGTCCAAAATTATTGTAGTCATAGTTTAGGTTTTAGAGTTTAAGTGAGCGGATGACTGCGCAACATTCCACGATTGTGGAGTCAGAGTGGGCTTTGGCAAGGTTCTGAATATTAAATTAAATTGTTTTAACCCCGAGTTCAGTTATTGAATAAATCATCCCCCCTTCAATTATTTTATGAAAGCCAAGACCCCTGAGAGTCTCATGCTCGACTGGAAACTAACGTGTCTTGGTTCGACGCTGGCCACCTCCCTCGGGATTTCGCGGTACGCGATGGCGGTCTTCTTTTTTGATTATATATATATATATATTATATTATTTCTGCATATGCAGTGGCGCCCGGGCCGGCATTGCGACGAGAAAGACCCGAGTGGGAAGGGAGCGTCACATCAAATTCCAATAAAGCATGGGTTTACATCTAGACCAAAAAGTGACCTGGGAAGATGTCCAAAAAAACGACAGCAAATCTAAAATTAAGGAAATGTCTTAGCTAATGAGAAGAAAATCAAAATTATCTTTGGACAATAAAATTTTATTATACAAATGAATCATGAAGCCCATTTCGACTTACGACATAGATTTGTGGGGATGCACCAAACCATCAAATCAAAAATAATTCAAAGGATTCAGTCAAAAGTACTCCGCAATCACGAACGCACCATGGTTTGTTTCCAAGTTCACAATACACAAAGATCTCAAGATCCCATTCATCAATGAGGAAATCCAAAGACTAACAACACGCTACCTTGAGCGAATGGAAGGACACCAAAATAATCCACCCTCCTGAAACACAGAAGACTTAGAAGATCGTGGTCCACAGATTTCATTCAGCAAGACAGACTATTCAAACAATATACACGATTGAACTTTATTAGTGGAACAGGAACACCAAGCAGTCCGTGAGTGAAGTTGCTTGGAGGACGGAGAAAAGCAGAGTTGCTTGGAGGACAGGTGCAAGAGCCATCATCCAGGCCGACGAAATCCCGCGAAACGGCGGTGGACACCGTCGACGTTATTTAAATAGAGAGGTTAGTGTAAAATTGTAAACTTTGCATCATCTTGTGCCATCAAAGTTTCAAGATCAAATTCGATTATTTAAAATTATTAAATATTATAACTATGAATATGTTGAAATAAAATAAAGTAAATCATTTAATCTTGTTTCACACTTATTATGAGGCCCAGTAAACTCCCTGTGGTTATGTATTGTAAAAATGTCAAATCTGTAAACATGATATAAATTAAAATTAGTTATTTAGTGAAAATTGTCATTTAAAACACCCCTGAAACCACGGGCAATAAATTTAAGTATAAAATATGTCACTATATATATATATATATATATAGGACGATTACCTTACTCAGGTTTTAACATACTTTTATAAAATTTACTTATTGCATTGTACTGCAGATTGTAAATTATATACATATATCGAAATTAGAAGAGTTAAAAAATTGCAAGTACGAAATTATATTTTAAATATAATAATTACAGAATTCAGTGAACAAATCGAGCTTCAAGATGCGCCACGGCAAGATGTGTATGCTTCTATATATACAAACCAAAATTTTAAAATAAAAATGATTTATTACATACTAGTGTAGGCATATATATTTTATTTTATTAAAGAGAAAACAGAATACATTATATTCAGAAAAGGGGGGAAAGTTTCTCAGGACGAAAAAATCTTACTGAAACAAGAACCGCTACAAATTGTAAACAAGGTAAAATATCTCGGCATGATCATTCAAACTGCAACAAATTCATTCAGAATTCACATCAAGCAAAGGGCAACAGCAGCCACGAAAGCCATTAATGAAATTAAGGAACTATCAAAGATGCATGTTTTCAACGCCAAAATAGTTCCCATACTTACATATGGCCTAGAACTGATCTGGATCAAACTACGCACCAAAGACTTCCATACCATAGTACCATAGGAAACGTAAAGGCCCGATTCCTGAAGGCGACACTAGGAGTGTCCAAATACACCCTCTCCAGATTGGCATACGTACTCGCTCAGGAACAGTTCTTAATAGACCTACACCCAAAACTGGAAGACGGCAATAGAGGAGAGAACAAGAAAACGGGAGGACATCTGACAAGAGTTCTACACGACGGAAGTGGTCACGAACCGGTCTTGGACTGGAACAAACCAGGATCTTCGTCACTTCGTGACATGGATGGCGGTCCATGGATACCACCACAGAATATGCAGAAAGCGATCTACCACGAACCAGATGACAACTGTATATCCTAACACGCCAAAATAGGGAAACTCCAATGATAAAACTTTGCACAAATCGTGCGCATTACTATCTTTATTATTAAATACCTCTGATAGAATTAGAAAAATTGCAAGGACGTTACAAAAGATGAAAACGTGGACAATGCCAAGTAGTTGGGTATAAAAAAACAAATAGGTAAATATAGAAACCCCAAATGTAAGACACACAACAGTAAATATTATAAATAATAACAATAAAACAAATAGAAATGGATCTAATAAAAATGAATTTTAAATCCTAGTTTAAAGTTAGCTAGTAGAATGTCTTATTCATTAAAAAGGGACATTGTAAAAAGAATTAGTTATAATTATAAAAATGGACAGAAAATGGGGGTATTTTAGTTTTAAGGTATTAAGCCACAATTTAAAAAAATCCCTTGCGGAGGTAAACAGCGAGAGTAACTGACTCATCCCGGGGGTACAAGTTATGTAATTTATTTTATTTACTCTCCCAGAACATTATAGCTGACCCAAGCATCATTAGGACTCGATATCAAGAGGTCTCTTTATCTAAGTAGAACAGACTCTGCTCTGTATTCTTTGTTCTAGATAGATATAAAAGCTTTATGATCAGACCACGCAGTTAGTTCCAGTCTCGATGTCACTGCGTGCAGAACCGCTGTATCAATTGCTTGAATAAAACCTTTTAAAAACTAAAGTTGTAAAGCAATTTACTTAATTTACACCTTCTCTGCTGGATCGAGTAGGTGTAGTGGATGGGCCTGGCTATGAGCAAACGCCACGTCCTCGTCGTGAGAGTAGGTAACGTACTGTTTGCAGTATGTGTGTGTGTGGCCAACGGGGCTCTGGCTTAGGACCCTTGGTCCAATTAAATTCGGCTTCTCTTATTACGATAGGTATATCAGATGTGCGGACTAATGAACGCAGTCTGATTTGTAGAAAACATTGTGCTTAATTGATCGTTGTGTCTGCCCTAATCCAAACGCAGCACCAATTGAGATCCGTTTTCTTTACAGAGAAAGACTAACCTATACCGATGGAAACTAAGACCGAACCGTCTGTCCTTCAACAGGACACGAAGCCAGCACGGAGCCGCCAAGGCCGTGGAGCAAGAATGAGACAAGAAGCTGTATTCAGAACAAAGAAGAATGCTCAGTTTGCAGCTACATTACGTGAATCAATTTTCACTCGTCTCGGGATTTCAGACCCTACCACCATAGAGCAGGTCAAGCCTGTCTCTGCTGTTATCCCATCCCGCGTGCCCGTAGTGCTTAAGACCATTAAAGAAGTCTGGAGTCGCATGCAAGCCATAGGAACGAGGCCATTTTCAGTTCTGGCAACGGACGCTAATCTAGGCATTTTTACAAAGGTCCTCCTTAACATCTTTGAGGCCAAGGTCTGCTACGCGCAGAGACTTACCATAGGTGCCAGATTTAACTTACCAACTGTGACTGCCTTCACTGATATGGAGTTGCGGTTGATTATCTTACTTTCCAGACGCCTCCCGTTCCCAATCGTCATCGCTTTAGAAGCACTCGGCAACTTCGTGCAAGATCAGCAGAACGTTGTCCCCGTGTTCGCGCAACATATTGTGACCGTTGCTAGTGGTGCTGTTAACTACACGCCTACTGGCTTACGAGACATGTTTAATGTGCTGCGAACGATGCAAACGACTACTGGACCCGTTGCTGATGTAGCTCGTGCCATTCAGGACTTACCAATGGTAGAGTGGACTACCTCGGAAGATAGAAAACTTGTCCGAGCCTCCGATTCAACGTTAGCTTTTTGGGCTGGAACTGAGAGAATCTCTCCTCATGAGAGAGGTATGACTACCTATCGTTGACCCCATCGCCAAAAGTTCTGGTGGTTCTGATGGTGGCCACCTATTCTTTTAAATTCTGCGAGCAGGTCTCTAAGATGAAGATCGGACTCGGGGTTCACAAGAACTCTGAACACCGTGGAGAGTAACGAAGAGATCGTGCTCCCTACCAAAATCAGATGGCGTTTGGAGGAACATAACATTATGGCGAAAATTGAGGTGGAAGGCATTAGCAAAGGCTAATATATAATATATCAACCAATATCTAATGGCAATCGTTCGCTCGAACCGATAAGGGGTTGAGACACAAAGCGGAGTATAAGCTGTTGGTCGATAACCTCCTTAGTCTGAATGAGCCAGTACAGTCCGGTAATGAATCTACTCCGGCATCGTAATCATCTATATCATTTTGGTCCGCTTCACCAGCCGCTACGTCTTCATCTTCGCCCCCTCCCCCCTCGACCTCCGTCCTAGCCGATGGAGACCCTGCTACTAATGAATGCGAAAGATTAAGAAACTTACCACGGCCATTAACTTAGTAGAAGACTTACACTATTACTTCAGTAACGATTTGATCATCATCGCCAATATGAACAGAACGGAAGAAGCTATGGAACTAACTGGTTCTCTAAAACATTCCCGAGAGACTCGACCACCCCACCAAGGCCAACTCAGACTCCTTTAGTTAACCCTAATAGAAATCAGAGCAGGAGGAACCGTTATTGCAGAGTCCAGAAATATAAAAATTTGGGCTGTAATATGTCCTTAAAAGTGCACTTCCTGCACTCGCACCTAGATTGGCGCAGTGAGCGATGAGCACGGGGAACGCTTTCATCAGGATATTTCATCGACAGAAAAGAGATATCAAGGCAAATGGAATCCTATTATGCTGGACCATCAGGAGGGATGCTCCATAGAAGGAATATAGCAGAAAATCATTTCTTAAATTATAGGTTCAAATATTGCTTGCTTACGAATGTAGAAAATAATATTAAAGTTTAAAATTATAAATGCATGTCTCTCGGAAACCTTCCGTGATGGATAAAAATCGATATCATATTTGAATTCAGGAGAAGAAATGCTATCAGAGACAAAAAGTTTCTTTTTTGTTACCCAGTGTTATAGACAACGCCTATTCTCCGACAAATGTGCACAGAAAGTTGCACAATGCACGCACGCTCCAAGCTAAAGCAGGTACACGAGTTACGTTCATCACTAGAAAATCCTGAACTTTCCAACTCTCAGCCTCAAAATCTGGCCTACAGATTTTGAGCGTTGCTTTTCATATATAATTAGATTATAGAATAATTCGCAATAAAGAACATATTTCCTTCCTTTATAATACTAATGTAATGTACATCACTGTAAAATATGTATTAACTTTTCACCAGACTTAGCTTGGCCTGTAGTTGAGTCAAGTTAAAGCATATTGATAATAAGGGGACCCTTCGTCTGGCACCCTATTTTTCTGAACCTTGCACCCCCGAACCTTAGCACTTCTCCCTTAAATATAGATTATGAAAGCAGAGCTCACCAAGATACGGAAGCGCAGCATGTAACGAGAATTGTATCACACAAGTATTCTGTACTAAATAAAACTTTATTCTGAATTTCCGTACTATTCTTTCTCCAACTATCGAACAGGAGTAGAGAGAGTACGGTCCATACTTGCGGACCAAGGTCTAATTGTTTGCTTAAACTTATAGCTGAAGCAGAGACGCCAAAATAACTCACGCATCATTCGATATAAGCAAAGCATTTGAGTGGAAATAACTTAATATACTTAATATTAGTGTTAACGTATTTGAATATATAATATTAATAGTCGTATTAATTTTTAACTTATATTCCTTTATTGGAATATAAAATGTTGCCACCGGGCTCAGCCCATTGTGACTTAATAAACCTATCAATTAACAACGCTCTTAGGCGCTAAGTTTCACCTTTCTTTTATTAACTACATCGGTTATTCTGTCAAAAACAGAGTTACCTGTTTTGAAAACGGGGGCGGGGGGGGAGGGAGAACTTAACAAATGTTTACATTGGGCCGTGGGGTTAGACAGGGGGATCCACTATCCTCTTTGATCTCCTACCATTGTAATTGACGAATTACTCAAACTTACCCCATCAGAAATCTGCTACAATCTAAACAACACCAACATCGCCTACGCTGATGCAGGTAAGGCCAAGAAATGTAAAATTTGTACCGAGGAGAAATTTCTCAGCGACGGATGCTGTATACCAAAGATTAAGTCTACTACACAGTGGAATTACCTCGGTGTAAATTTTACAGATCTTGGCCCTTCAGCTGTAGATTGCGACCTCAAACCCTGCGTCAATAAAATCCCCAAGGACCTCTTAAGCCTCAGCAGAGTGAAAGCTTTGCGATCGATCCATATTTCAGAGTTCGGTATTAGGTCGGATCAACCTTAAGCTTCGTAGGTTTGATAAAGACAACAGGGCGACTGTTACGAAATGGCTGCGTCTGCTCCATGACACCCCGGTTGGATTTACACGCGAAAATTGTGGACGGAGGGCTTGGAATAACTTCACTTTTCACAACTATCGCCGCCATGGTCCTTCAGTGATCAGAAAACCTAGCATTCTCAACCGATCCAGCCCACCAGACAGTAGCCAGCTCCGAATGGGTCCTGAACAAGATTAAATGGGCTTAAACGGTTAACAAACCTATGACTTCGATCTTTCACACAAATCAGGCAGGACCTAGTTGCTGGGGGGTGTAAACTGCACGAATCCATGGACGGCAGAGAACTCCACGAATGCAACCGGTCAAGGTTCTCCAATTGGGTAGACCGCGACTCTCCCAAATACCCGGGCGGGATTACGTGAAATTCATCCATACCCGAGCGCGGTAACATCCCGACGAACGAGAGAAGTAGGAGGGACATTACTGGACATGCGAGATGTAACCCAAGCAATGGCCGAGTCCTCGGCAGTCCTACCCAGTATGGCAATGGAAAACCCGACTTGGTGTTCAGGAGAACAAATCGTCATCGACACTCAAATAGTCTCCGGAGTAGCCCCTCTTTACACAGCTCACGCCAAGAAAAAAAAAATCTTACTATGGAGAGAACGAGTATGTTCGTAATCATTTAGCAGAAAAATACAGTGTTCCTTCCGTACGAAGAGCTCAATTAGACAACCAGCACACTATCCTGTGGTCAGGTCTGTGCCAGAGATCTCTCCTCGCTGCGCCATATCAACAAATTGTTATCAGCGATAACCACGCGAGCTCTACAGGAGAATGAGATGGCTGGATAGAATCACTAACGAGCAAGTTCTACACAGATTAGAAGAGCGGACAATATGGAGGTTGACCGAGAGAAGGGATAGATTAATAGGCAACGTTTTGAGACATGAGGGTCTTGTAAAATTAGTATTAGAGGGAACTGTGTGGTGTAAAAAACAGAAGAGGGAGACCAAGGATGGAATCCAATAAGCAAATTGGAGAGCATGTGGGATGTGTTATAAATAGGGAAATGATAAGGCTTGCGCATGGATTGTTGCGTCAAATTAGCCTTAGGACTGAATACTTATTAACTTTGTACTTTATTAACCATGAATTTCAACTGCTATCATGGAAAGATTACAGCATGCCAAATAGGTGAACATTCTGCTGATTTATTCAACAATCTTCTCTTAAAGTTAAACTGACAATTCCATAAGACAACCATGACAGACTAGAAGATCCATTCTCATATAAATGTCCCCTGCAATGCTTAATTAGAAACAAAAGTGCAGACAACAGAATTTACTGAACATACACAACTCCCCAAAAAAAATTAAACTCAAAAATACAACTAATTTGTCAGCAAAATATTTAAAATAACATTATGAACAGTTACAGCCATAACCATCACTGGATGCAGTCCATGACACAAAATTAATTGTATGTGTAATAGTTTTACTAATTTAAAAAATTAGCTGATTAAGTTCACAAATATGGATGAAATTTTGAAATTATACTAATTAAATACTTTTATAAATTTTTTACCAC
This sequence comes from Eucriotettix oculatus, assembly GCA_034510155.1. Classification (NCBI taxonomy): domain Eukaryota; kingdom Metazoa; phylum Arthropoda; class Insecta; order Orthoptera; family Tetrigidae; genus Eucriotettix; species Eucriotettix oculatus. The sequence continues at coordinate 12,764,772 of CM067376.1, forward strand.
CTAACTGGAAGTACTATTCATTTATTTATACTGGATGAAGCTGACAACGTTTAACATTAGGAGACCATGTCGAGCTTGGGAAAGGAGTTCTGGTACAAGGCAGAGTTTTATTTAGACTATTTCACTTCCCCTTAATTATTAGAGGTTGACCAGGAAATGAACAATGGCTTGTGGAACAATATTACCTTCCAAACTATATGAAAAAGCAAAGCAGGGAAAAGACAGAAAATTTCCTCCACACACTTTCATGTTTTATATGCCAGACAATGCCTGTTAGTGTATTATCAAACTTCCATGGCACGCAATCATCCATACAAAGAATAATTTATGCCAGTTTCACAATTAAGGGCACTACAGTTTAAATATAAAAATGTCATTCATAGGACATCACATTTTCAAACAACTGTACAGATAATTCAGCAACTTAAATATAACCTTGAAGAATCCCATAGATATAGGGATACTGTCATGGTTGAAAAACTACAGAAAACATTTACATAGAGGTGTATTAAACCTCAAGGTCACAAGTACAAACTGCTTTGAGAAAAAGCATGAATCACCCTTCTCTCTTTGCTGCAGCAAGCTGCATTGCCCAGGGACCACGACGTGGACGTGAGAGATAGGATTTGCTGGCAGAGCTATCATTGATAGACGGCATTTCTCAGGAACACAACCTGAGGCCTGTACCAGCCTTGGTCCCCATAAATAAATTTACTGAAATTAAAACTTTTTCAACACAGAAACCCAAGAAAAATAAATCCATTCAAGCTAACATGTGGCAATTCAATGCTGCCGCTCTGATCAAAAGAGTTTAGTTTCAGGTTGACAATAGAACTGCCAAAAATCAATTACATATATCTTCATAATGAAGAGTAGGCATTAAAAACTTATCACAATATAATTACCTGTAAATGAAGGAAAAATCTTTCCCAGCTTTACATGAATAACACTCCAGATTACACAAGTGTATTATTGGAGTCATAGATAGAATCATACAATTCATTTCATTCTTGTTCCAAATACAAAATCACTTGCATAAGTATGCCGAGAGAGGATACTTTACAGAAGTCACTATGACCTGTCAGTCAAACATCTCGGACCAACCACATTTTGGCTGCATATTGGTAGGAACTGGACCAGTATATAGCTTGTACATAAGACAAATTTTCCTTTTCCAATCAAGTATTTAAATCACTTTCAATTTCTCACTTTAAATTGCAAATTTACATGTAACAAATTATTTCAAACTTAAACATATGAACGGCTCAATTAATGAGATTACGACAATTGAAATTGATAAATTAATGTATCTCTCGATTACTGCCTACAGACTAAAACAATTTAAATTTCTAACGATTGCATAAAAAGCAGACTTCTGTAAAATTCTTCATTGGCCTATTACTTCCTCCCATAATGAGACAGCAGTATTTGCCAACGTTCTGGTCACTGCACCTAAGTGGAATAGATATTATACACACTATCAAAGAACATCTGTATGTGCAGGTTGCTGGAACAGAGAGATACACTTTGGATGGAACCAAAGACACATATAAACAACATAGACTGGACAAGGCGCCGCCATATTTGAAGCAAATTGAAGGCTCAGGCGCCATTTTTTGAAGGGTAAGGGTGGGCGTGTCCTGTCGTTTGCTGGCATTGAATTGAGGTGGATTAACGAATACGTGCAGGAAGCGTATATCGTAAATCAAGATTTAAAAACTATATATACATATGTATTAAAGTTACAAATGAGCGGAAACCAGCTAGAAAGTGTTTCATTACATATAATATATATAACACCACTTAAAAATGGTAATTAGTACAATTGTACGCTGAACACGCATTTGGCATGATTTCGGATGAAAAACAATATATTTTAATCACAAAAATACACGATTATTCAACCTCAGTCATATAAACACAGTTCATACTGACAAAGTTCTTGACCGTAGACACTGTGATTGTCCCTGAATCCCTGTTGTAAGTTGCTGCCACCCATTGCTGCCCCTCGTAGCCTCTCTATGATGTTTATATATCTTTGGATGAAACCAGTAAATTATCGATAAATGCAAAAAATATATCGGAACTTTCCGTGATCGTTAATCTGAAACGTTAAGACACGAATTTCAAATAACAAAATTTGTGAATATAAAATTTAAACTAAAGCAATTTGAAACATTCAATTTACATACCGATCTTAAAAAACACTATGAAACAAATATATATCAACCGATGTTAAACATACCACAACACACAGAGTAATCTCCGGTTACAGCGAGAAATATTTATTATAATTTGAAATATTTCAAATATAGAAATAGTTAAAACTAGTATCTAGTGAAAGCATATCACGAATGCAAGGGCATACTCTTTTCAGTCCGCGCCCCGCTAACCTATTAAGTGATCTTCAGAGTACAAAGGGCCACAATGTGAAATAGTTTACTGTTGCCACTGCTGCCAAATTTTTTCCACCAAATGAGCAAGCAGTAGTGAAAGAAGGTCAAACAATTAAAGAAGCAGTAGGCAGCATTATTGGACCACTTTCAATAAGGTTTATTTATTTTAAACAAGAAAAGGACTTGACCTGAAAGTTACTGATATCAATCAAACAACCTTTACACAATGTATTTAATCTAATGACTTAAAAAAATTCAATTAGCAAGACTTTTCTATTTCACAAGTACTGAAAATCCCATTCAAACATAACTAAATAATAAGAAAACTCCCATCACCTCAATCAATGGACATATCTCAAACTGTTGAGGTATTCAGTCCTCAGACGTCTGATACCATACTAACCTGTCTTGTGCAAGCCTGTTCATTTTCGCATAACTACCACATTCTCACTAATCAAATTAGCATATGCCAGCCTTGCCTACCTCTTCAGTTCCTACCCACACACACTTCCCTCTAATGCTGATTTTATATAACACCCGTGTCTCAAAAACATGGCCTATTAATCTATCCCTTCTCGTGGTCAACATCCTCTATATTGCTAGTTACTCTATCCATTTAAGCTTCCATTTTAATACTGATAGCCTTCTTACATGTACTATCTACTCTAGTTATTATGCTACTCATGTTAATGTCCTTCATGGTTTTCCCTCTATTAATCATCATTATTATTAACTCTTTCACCAGGACCACCTGTTATATTTCAATCTACTACTAACAAAACTAATTTCCCCATGTTATCAAACAACTCTCGTAAAAGATAATTCAGCCAACAAGATAGAAACAAACTGAAGCAATCCAGGGAAAGAAAAAAAGAATTCTACCAAAATGAAACACTTCCAGAAGTATCATCTCAACAGACTGAATCAATTTTAACCTTAACCAAAGAGTTAATTACCAACAGTTTGAAAGCTTCCCAGAAAACTTCCGAGGAAGCAGTAACCTTAATATCAATAGCCACAAAGACTACACTGAAAACAGAAACACTAGTGGATACATCGACAAAAACCTACCCTTTACTTGCTGAAATATACACTTAATTTTCACAAAACAAAAATGAAATCCTCCGTCAATTTAACAGAGTTGAAACTAAAAACTTTTAAGAAATCAACTAAAAATTATGAAAGGTTCTTCAATGGAATTTAAACTGATTCTACACACCATATCAAAACTTTCAAATCGTAAACACATAATACAATAATTATTGATTAACAAGAAATAATTTTCTATGCTTGTTATTTTTAAAATTAAAGTATATTCAAGCATTCAGAATAGAAAAGAACGCAATCACGGCAGTAAGAGTCATTATCGTTATCAAGAAGATTGACACAGAACTTTCAATTAATCTAAACAAAAATAAGTTTTAGCACCAATCAAAGGTTTTATTTGCAATGTATATATCTAGCCAACTTCTACTTGTTAAAATCAAATGAAATAATTAGTCATTGAATAGTTATAAAAACTATTTACAATGATGGCAGTCTTCAACAAGAAAAATACTGAAGATAATTAAAATGACAAGAACTCTAGAAGAAGTACAAGTACTGAAAGAGCAAAAACACTTCTCCTGGACCAGACAATATACCAAACTTACTAATAGAAAGATTACCAGCAAAAGGAATAGATATCTTATTGGAAATATACAATATTCTATGGACAAAATAATTTCCAAGCGTAAGGAGAGTACAGTATAACACTGAAACCAGTGAAACAAAATAGAACTGGCTAATTACAGGCCCATTTCATAAACTAAAATATGGAAAAATCCTAGAAAAACATAGCACCAGACTATAAAGGTTACTGGAGAAAAATCAATAATTGAAGGCAACCAATTTCAACATACATGTAGGAGTTGGCATGGATATAGAAAAAAAAGGTATGGATACAAAACATCAACAAAGCTACTGAAACAAGGAATTCATGGAACTATACAAAGAACTTCAACAACATTAACATATCAGAACCAAGGTAAAAGGGGACTTTTCTCACAATATTAAATTAAAAAACTGAGTACCACCAGGATCTGTATCATGCACCACACTAATCTTATAAGCAATTAATAAACCTGACAAAAAAATACTTCTCCTCAGTTAGAAACAAAATTTGGTGAAATATTGTTGTATAGGGACAAATAGTCTATACTCAAAGCAACAACTATTACTCAACTACACTCATGGTCCCAAGAAACTGGTTTTAAGTTTTCTACCACAAAAACTAAATGTATACTATTCTCCAGAAACTGTCTACTTGAAGAACCTCGTCTATAAATAAACAAAGGCACTGCACCCAGTATTACGACAAGAATTCATCGTGGCTTTCAAATTTCACCATGGACACCAACTGCTGTAGAAACGGACACCTTGCTGAAAAAATCCCCAAAAGAATTGCCTGTCCTCAGAAGAATGGAGAAATTAATACCATATAATGAGACAAAAGATGGAAACCAAACTTAATTATGTATGGATGGATCAAAAACCCTTACAGTACTAATACTTAGAAAATAACTGTAGAAAACAAACGTTAAACCTACATTTGTCAATTAAAACCAAATAAATGTATTCCTTACTTGCACACACTGTGAAGACTCAAAAGATGAATCACATTAAGCATAGACCCTCACATTTATCCAGAAAATAAAAATATCTGAAATTAATAACAATATTCGGAACTTTATTACCAGGTAATCAAAAACGGAATACAGTAGCTTGGATACCATACCCTCTCACTCACCAAGTTATAAAAGGAAATAAAAGTCTATCAACAACCAAATCACAGGAAACCCAATAAATTCTCCTCAAAATTTAATCAATTGGAGAAAAATGCAATGAAAACTAGAAAATACATTGAATTTATACGTCAAACCATTGCATATTTTTACAGATAAACTACAAACCCGAATCCTAGTCGCATAGAGCACAGCCGTCTCACTAATTTTGGCTGGACACACCAAACTAACTCACCTTCATCCAATATAAAGAAACCAACACTCTGCAATAGGTGCAACGGCCCAATCTCCATGAACAACGTAACTACGTACGAACAGCATAAAATGAGCATAAAAAGAGGAAAAGAAATCTATGAAATAGTGAATCCTCCAAAGTTAGAAGATATAACGTTAAAATTTGACTTCTAAAATTTAAAAATAGAGCTATCCAAATACGAAGTTAAATATAACTTTACAGAGGGCAGCTGGACACTTTGGAGGGGAACGTGTAGCAGTGTGCTGTTTAAAAACTTCAAATAATCAAATGAGCAAGTGCCACAAAGTATATGTTGCCAATAAAGATACCCCGATTTACTTATGCTGCTGGCTGCGTCTTGGATGTCAACACGTGCAATCAGTTGTACATTGTCTGGATCTCTGCACCCGACTAGACGATGATGATTTTGGTTGATTATGCTAAAAAAAAGAAGGTTAAACTAAACATTAGATAATTCAATGGCAAATTTGCGTTCAAATGGAGTTTCCTAAATTTGAGGGACTCATTTTCACTGTTCATATTATCACTTAAACAAAAAAGAGAATGTCTCATGCATCACCAACCTCATTCTCACTCCACGGAGTGACACAACAACCAACATCGCCGTCTACCTAACAAGTAATTTTTCTCTCCCATCGTCAAATTGAAGCAACCTGGTCACACGTGTACGGTAACCAATCAGCATTAGCCTATTGCACTGCCATCTGTGAATTAAAACATGGAACTTTCCGCGTGGAAAGTTCTGGAAAGACCCAAGCGTGGTCGCCATGACTCAGGCAGGCCGCGGCATCCCTTTGCGTTGACGTAACAATCAAGTCCTGTCTTTGTCGGCTTCACCACTAGTTCACTCCAAAACAGAATTAATTTTACTGGAATTAACAGAAAAATATTACAAATTACTGACTTAATCTTCAATGCGGTGTTAAGACTTCCCTTGCAATTGGAAAGTAGCAGAAATAGTCTTGATTTTAAAACCGGGAAAAAACCCACACATAGTAACATCATACAGACCCATCAGCCTATTGTCAACTCTATCTAAGTTTCTAGAAAAAAATCTTTAAAACAATAGCACCAATCATTGAACAAAATCAGCTTTCACCTCCACATCAATTTGGATTTCGGAAAAATCATGGAACGACTGAACAAATTCACCGAATAGTAAATCATACAAATAACGATCTCGAAAATAAAAGGTAGCAGGTACTGCTCAGCAGTCTTCATAGACATAAGCCAAGCTTCTGACTAATTCCTAGGAAAATTTTTTGGGGGGACGAGTGTCTCTGTCAACTCTTTAATAATAATAAAGAAATAATAATGTACACTATTTACAATGCCCAACGCAATGTATACGGAGCTCAAATAGCCACAATTAAGATTTTTACTCGACACAGCTTTTAATAGGCAGACTAATTAAAATTTATAACTGGGTATAAAGTTACGGTTTCCATTATGATATTTGTTATACTGTATATAACAGTAGTGCTTGTTTTGTCTTCGTTTTTAAGTAAAGAAGTGGATCAGCGTTTTCAACATTCGTTTAAATTGGAGACGAATAAGTTAGGAGTTGGAAGAATACATTATATACTGTAACATGAAAAGTTACATTGAACAATGCAGGCCAGCTTGCGAGTTGCAATTGTTGAGGAACTGACGCAACCTGGGCCAACAATGAGGTCTGGCGAGACGTTGGGAGTCGTCATGGGGTGATGGGAGCAGCAGGTTGTGTCGGCGGGACGACGAGAGAATGACCACGCCATGCTCTGATTGAAATTAAAACTATTAAAATCAATTTTTGGTGTTTCTATAAAAAATACCTGGCGCCCAAAAGGAATTAAGAAATCTTCGAATACGGAGGAACGACGAATCCGCTACATTACATATCGGTAAGTAATAGAAATTTGTAAATGTGTAAAATTCTAGTGCTTACTTAGGTAGCACGTGGAGTAGGTTGTTTATAGTTATGGGGTTTTGTATTTAACAGAAAAATGGGATTGTTATAATGCCACATTATTTGTTATTCTTTTGTAACTTTAGTTTTATTATAATTTCAATGACATTAACAAATATATTAGTAAAAATGTCTTTACCCACAAGAACTTTGTATTGTAGCTGATGTTGTGTTGTGGTTGTGAGCGAGGGGCAGTTTACGGTGTGCATTCGGTGCGAGTGAATAAAAGTGTTTTTATAAAACCTGCTAGTTCGATTATTAACTGAGACCCGTGATAGTTTGGTGGAGACGCCAGGTATCCTCAAAACGGGTCCCATTAGGAGAAGCCGTCGACTTAAATATTTGCCACCTGAGTACGGAGTTTATTTGAAACAGCGTACTAGGGTTAGAAAGATGGCGACCACGACAGCTGTTTCACCTTTCAGCTCCTGCCATCAACATAGGAATCCGACAATATTCAAAGGTGAGACCTTTGGTGGATGTGAAGTTGTGGTTTCATATTACAGACGATTATGGCTCTACTGACCGAAAGCTTCGAGTTTGTGACGATGTATAAAAAAATTAATTATACAAGAATTGGCTGGACATTTTGGGTTTTTAATTCTGAAGCCTATAAACGTAAAAGAGCTTACGAAATATTTAAGAACATCCAAGAAGTCGTCACATGGCACGGACAGTATTCCAAACATACTTACTAAAGATCTCCGATCCGAAGGAAAATAAAATTTGCTAAAATATATAACAAATTTAGACTCACGGAAGGAACGTCAGAGCCCTTCCAAAATCGCACAAATTGAAGCCCCAGACCGCGCTGCTGCGGTCCCTAAAGCTATGGTTTCCTAGGAAAGCGTTGTCTTGACGGAAACGTCCAAGCTGGAGATGTAAAGTTAGAACGACGTTAACGCTGACGGGACAAACAGCAGGTATAAGGGTTGACCGTCTGAGCAGGTAGTAAGAGGATTAATTACATAGTGGACTTGTATCGATGATACTTGGAGATGTTTTATATGAAATTTTACTTTAAAATATTTTTGATAAATCTATTCTACGCACCATTACAAGAAAAATGATACCAAACAATGTATACTTTAATGAATTTAAGCGCAACATATTTGATACAGAGCTAACATATATATGTATATTGAAATGTACTTTTTGGGGTATAAAACATTTATTAATTAACAGAACAAATTATGATCAATTTTAAAGTTTTTCATTTATTAATTTAAAGTGAATACACGGGCTTAATCTCAGGGGATTTTGGGTCTCTCAAGAGATGGAGTATGCAGTAGCTGAAAAATAGAAAGAAAGATCATTAAATACTATTTATCCAGAGCAATGAGCAAGTTTCACAATTTTTTTATAGCTTACCCACAATTACTGGGCCAACAAACATCCACCTCTCGAATGTTTGTGCGTCTCTCTGGCGTCTTGCAGCATTTGATCACGTCTGGACACGTCTGCTCTCGCCCGTCCTCTCCTCAATTCGTCTGACTTCTCACAGCTCGGACCACGTCCGTCCTCTCATCTGCCTTCTGGCTGCTCGGACCAAGTCTGTCCTCTCCTCCACTCTTTTCACTTCTGCTCGGTCCACGTCCGTTCTCTGCTCCACTCGCCTGCCTTCTGGGGGCGAGCCACCCATCGGCTTCCCTTTTAAATCTTCCGACGGGAATTCCCCTATCTCACAAAATTTCGGGGTTCCCTGCCCTAATTTTTTACACTCGTTCGGCGGGGTTTTCCCGCGGGGTTTCACAGTCGTCATTTTTTATACACGCTCGGCGGGACTCTCCCGCGGGGAATCACCATCTTTCAGCCGACTAGCCATTGTTGTTGGCCGAACTGCGCCTCATAACGCCACAACCTCACAAAATCCGCCTTTTTATCACTATATATATCGGGAAGCTTTTAAATGTTTATTTGTTACTTTTATTATTATCATTATTAATCTAGCTTATAATAAATTTTTAACAAAATTATATTAGGAATACAGAACGTGAATTTAAATTAGCTCTTACTACATTGGACATTTCATTAACTAACCTATATTTATCCCTTTTATTTATACACATATGTTCATTTCACACAAAGGAAAAATTTTGGAAAATTTAATTATTTAAAACAAATATCAAGTCTTGAAAGATGGAATAATATCACATGTAAAAATCTGGGATATTTTTTGTTCGCGGTGAAATAGTGTCTTTCTCAGAAACCTTGAAAATATGTTAACGTTAGCTGTAGTTTCCAAAGTATCATTACTTCGTTTTATTTTAATATATTCATTTTAGGTTGATTGTACACAGTAAGGAAATAACATAAAAAATCTAATAAAACACGCGTACAGTACTCGTAATATAATGTAATAGTAACAGATTTGTTATTTCAGCAAGTTACGAATTAGATTCACTTTTTAGTCATAATCTCACTTATTAACAATTTTATAGCATCAAGAAAAGCAGATAGAGAACAGGCCTGCAATAGTAGACGCTGGGGAATGCTTGAAGTTCCCAAACAAACAATGATTACTATTTCAGATTTGCTGTTCCTAGAAGTTAGGTGAAGGTACACAGTCTCAGGTTACTTTATAACGCACCCGACTACAGTCAGTATTGCATTGGAGAATGGACGATCTTGACTTAGAATTATTAATATATGTGGAAGATGAGCAGTCATCGGATGACGAAAAGTGTCGTTTAGAGGAGAGCGATATATTTAGAAATCGTGCTGCAGGGGGTGCTTTCGAAATTTTAGTGCTTCGCCATCTACACTGCAACGAGGAAAAATTTAGACAATATTTTCGTTTAACTCCAGAAATGCTTGATTATGTGCTAAATCACATAAGGAATGATTTAACTTCAAAACCATACAATAGACAGAAGAAGCCAATATGTCCAGAGGAAAAGTTATGTGTACTTGTGAGGTTAGTACATGAATTACAAATAATAGGCTACAATGATTATTTTATTGTATAATATTAAAAGTTACATTTTGAAAAATAACTGTCCATTATTAAAGCCAAAGTGCGCGTTTCATTTGAATGACTTGATGATGCCTCTATATTTGAGTTTGGTCTTGACGTATCTTTACTTTAATATTCCTCAATTCAGCATTACTAACCAAGGACGCAATTTGCATTCTCAGTTGAATTAATTTAATATTCCAGCCCCAAAATCTCTACCTGGTACGGATATTATTGTACCACACGTCATTGTTGGAGACGAAGCCTTTTCCCTCCACGAAAATTTAATAAAACCTTTCCCGAGACAACAATCACTACATGATACAACAAAGGCAATATATAATTACCGACTATCGAAAGTTCGAAGGACGAGTGAAAATTCTTTTGGAATTTTAAGCAGTTATTTCAGGACAATGAAATTACATTTGCATCCATGGTACATAATATTTTAAGGGTAGGAAAAGTACTTGCTCCAGGGCAGAAACATATTGATGACGCCCTTCCATTACCCACCGAAAATTTAATACCCATTACTCAGTTCATTGTAAAAAATATTAGGGATATATTTAAAAATTATTTCAAAGGCCCAGGTGTTGTTGAATGGCAACATAGCTATGCAACGCAGCATTAAATCGATGTCGTTATTATAATCGGATACTGTATATAATTAATGTTTTAAATATTCATTAATAAAATATTAGAAACTATATGTATACACAGACCTGTTTTTTTAGTCTAATCCCAATATTATTCCACAGATTTTGTTTTAATTGTGCTTTCCTATACTCCCTGTTCTTTACATTATAAATAGATTCATTATTTTTGACAAAATCAATCAGTATTTCGTCATCTTCGCTGGCCCAAATTGCACTTTCACAATTGTCACTCATTTCTCTTTTATAAACTGACGTCCGTACCCTGGAGGAAAACCTTGGAGAACTGTTTGTCAACGCTAGTTTTACGGACAACGCTTCCTAGGAAACCATAGCTTAACCCTCCTCCTCAGACCCCAAGCTTAGAGAAATCGCCACGGGAGGCAGCATGCAGCTGCACATCCAGCCAGCCAAGCCTTCTGCTGCCCCCAAACCGATTTCCAAGCGGAAGCGACGCACAGGCAATAAGGCCAAATTCGTCGCAAAGCCACACCCAAAAAAGCCAGCACGAAAGCTTTCAGCTAAACCTCCAAGTGCTGACTTAAGTGCGACCTCCTTGGAGGTTTTATCCAGGAGCTGCTGAAGTCAGTACGATGTTGACAAACTTCTGACTGCGGTCATCCAACAGTAGGCATCCCCAAACGACATGCTCACTAGGATCATGATATGAAAGCCATTGCTGACTACAACAACGACTCTTAGAACAATCAAGATCCTAAATTTCAATTCTAATGGCCTTATTAGGCAAAAAAAAGAGCTGAAAGACTTTGTAGATAGACAAAACGTCGACATAGGTCTAACAAAAGAGACACATTTAAAGCTACGCGACTAATCAGACTTCGAAACGACAGGCTGACAGAGAGGAGGAGAACAGCAATCCTCATAAGACTAGACAACCACAAATCAGAAACATCGAAGCCACAATAGTGGATGGCTCCGTGTTGAGATTAAGCACCCACTAAAAGACCCGTTGTCAGATCTTGACGCCATCTTCAGCCCGCACGATAAAACCCTGATCGGCGGCGACCTTAACTGCAAAAGTACAGGGCAGTCAATGCAAACGGCGTGAGACTACTAAAATACATTTCCAACCGTAATATTAATATATTCTCCCCCGACGGTCCAACACATTTGTACCATGGGACTCGCCCCCGATATACTTGACATACTCATAACTAAAAACATAAATAACCTGTCAGACTCCGTGGAGCTCAGTGAGCTTAGTTCAGACCATAACCCAGTTCTGACGCTACTGGAAACCAACTCAGTTCACCACAGACAACCGACAACAATGGGGCACTGACTGGGATCTTCTTCGTAAAAAAGTAGAAAGAGAATTTCAAACGGCGAAAAATCCCAACGTAACTGACATTAACGACGTAAAAGCAGGGATAGACAACTTCACAACACTTGTCAAAGACTGCTTACGGACTGCGACTACAAGGACGCAAATCCCTACTTTCAGCGTCGACCTGACCGACGACATACGGGTGCTAATACGTCAAAAAACGCCTACAGAAAGTGCTGGCAACGTTGGCGTGACCCAGTTGACCAGAGACTCATAGCAGACATAAGACAACGACTAACAGATCAGTAGAAATAGAAGGCGAACCAGATCATACACGCCTCTGGTCTCTCACCAAAGTCCGCGATACAGCCTCTGCGTGGTGCCTACGGCATAGTTTACGACGCAACGAAGAAATCCGATACCATGGCAGAAGCCTTCGAAAAACAATTTCAGGTCCTAGAAGCAGAAATCCGAATCCTTCCATGACCATGTGAGACGGAAAGTAGAAACCATTTTGGCTACCCCCCCCCCTACTCCTGCTTCACAAGCACAATTGTGTACCGTAACTGAAGTGGTTTTCCCGAAGCCGGGAAAGGATACACTGCTCCCAAAAAACTATAGGCCTATCTCCCTGCTCTCCACCCTATTAAAAATCTTTGAAAAAAATAATACTCGCGCGATTAAACAAATACCTGACAGACAACAACATTCTCTCTGACGTACAAATCGGCTTCAGGTAGTGACGGACCAAACCGTACGACTAATACAACAAACATACGAAGGCTTGAAGACAAAAAGACATAACACAGGTGCCGCGTTCCTTGACCAACCAAGCCTTCGAAAAAGTGTGGCATTTAGGACTTATATTCAAAATTGACGCAATAGGCTGCCCATGACGCACCTAATACATTCATACTTAAGTGACCGACATTTCTATATCAGAGTAGACGGCAAAAACAGCCAAACGCGACCAGTACGAAGTCGGATGCCCCATAGATTTATACCGGGAAACCTTAGGTAGAAACATGAATAACACAGACAACATCAAAGGCGAGGCGGAAATAGATCAGTCTGTTCATTCCCTCACCGCTGCCATACAGGACGCGATATCCGAAACAATACCAACTGTAGCTCCGCATCAAAACAGGACGGTGCTCCCTGAGAGAATAAAGGTGTTGATAACATTAAGAAACAGACTTTGAAGGTATTGACACTGAACTCCATTGCAAATATACAAAACACATATGAACAGACTTAGAGACACCATTCGAGCACAAATCCAGACACACCGAATCAAGGAATGGGACAAGCTCCACACTTCACACGGGAGGCATACCAAGTACCAACACTACAAGGTCCGGCAGAACTGCTGGCAGACACATTAGAGGCCGCGTTCCAACCGAATGACGATCCATGAGATCTGACATTCACGCTGGAAACGGACCAGGTGGTAACACAGTTGTTAGCCCAAGAAGTCGCCGAGCCTCTACGGTATACAAACATAGCTGACAAACTCACCCCAGTAAGGCGCCTGCCATTCAGAATCGAGTGCTCAAACAGCTTTCCCGCAGACAAACAACAAAGGACTGCACTAAACCTAAATCAGACTCCGCAAACATGCGCAAACTGTCAAGGTAATCACACTGCGAATTACAAAAACTGTGCCATTTATACGCAAAATAAATCCCAGCCTGCACCGAGACCCATTACACAACCTGCTTTAGTGAGGCAGAACATATCGTGCGCACAAGCTACGAAATCGACAAAAATACAAACAGCCCAGCAACCACTCCCAAAGTAATAAATATACAAACACACACAAAAGATGCAGTCCGTACCAAAACACAGACCCCTAAGACAACCGAGACCCCCACTATTATTCATAGGCGAGCTCAAAGCGCCTTTCAACCAAAACGAAAAGGTTCCAAAACCACAATTAACATCAAACAAAGACCCTCAGATAAACCTTACACGAAAGAGGGCAACACAATGTACACATCTTTAGGAGACAGTCTCCGATATACTAAATCTCTTTAGGCAATTCGACATCGCTAATCCCTTAAGACCAATCAAATCGGTAGTAGATCAATGGAGTACGACCGATGACACCATCCAAAGAGTGATGATAGTTATGAAAGCCATCACTGACTTCAACAATGGCCCACAGAAATATGAAGATCTTTAACTTTAATGCGAATAGCCTAGTTAGGCAAAGAGACCAACTGCAAGACTTCCTCGACAGACACGACGTAGACATCGGACTCATAAGCTAGACCCACCTGAAGCCAAAAGACAATTACGATAAAAAACTATGAATTTTACCGAAATAAAATACTTAAAAAAAGGAGGAGGGATTGCTATACTAATCAGACTGACCACACCGTGACATGAAAATTCCCATCTACAAAATATAGAAGCAACAGTAAAAAGAGGCGCTATACTCAGATTCACGGCGCTTGCTATACAAAGACTTGGACGCACTATTTTACATGACATGCTCGACGTTACTCAGAGTTGTATAGGGACATCCGCATCCTCCACATGCTCTACGCGGCCAAACGTGACGGTGGCCTGGGCTTCCCTAGGCTAGAGCCAGTAGTCACGTCCTCTTCCCTAAGAGCGAGGACCCGGAAATGAGGGCTATTGGGCAGGTCTCTGGCCTCGTCAGGAGGATGATGAGCCTAGCCCACACAGCCCACCTAGGAAGGACAATGTTGAACATCAAGGACATAAACAACTACAAAGATAGGTCCAAAGAGGAAAGCCTAGGAGAGCCTGCCCTCACAAGGCAAAGGTGTAAAAGCCTATAATCAATTCTTGCTCAAGCCCTGCAGATACTTAAGTGCCCTAAAACTGTGGGCAAATGTGGCCGATAATAAAACCTCAATAAACTAAACAACATCTAAATTCCCCCCACGACAGAAGCACAATTGTGGTAGCGGAATGCATTAGACAGACCCGCAATAAAAAGGCTCCGGGTCACGACAGGATAAGGCGTAACTGTCTTCAACATTTACCGTCCCCCGCACTCCCAATATTTCACAAATGTATTCAATGGCTGTCTTAACAACTGCTATTTCCCAGAATCCCGGAAGACCGCAAAAATTGTGGCCTTCACGAAACTCGTTGAAACCAAACGGTTTCCGTCCCATTTCACTTCTATCTACCCTCTCACAAATCTTTGAAAAAATAACTTTGCTCCGACTAAACAAATTCCTCAACGACAATAGTATACTTATAAACTAACAATTCGTCTACAGACGAGGACACAGTACGACCCACCAGACAGTACGACTGTTGCAAGACTCCTTTGAAGGCTTGAAAACGAAAAGATACAGCACAGCAGCAGTGTTTCTAGAGCAGACCCAAGTCTTCGACAGTGTAGCAGCAAGGACTCGTTTACATATTATACCAATTAGCTTGATACGTCTTTCAAATTCATAACTGGCCGACAGACGCTTTTAAATAATTATAGAGGGAAAACATAGCCAGACGAAGACTGTACAGAGCGGAGTCCCATAGGGAAGCTGCCTCGGCTCAACTATATATGACATCCCCATCCACCCATACACTCGACTAGGTTCCGTTTGCAGACGACGCAGCTTGCTACGTTTCCGCAAACTTCAACGTGGCGGGATGTTTTAACAATATAAATCTATTGAATTAAGTCATTAGACTTGGAAAGCAGGGCAGGGGACTTGTAGCCATACTGGTCGACATTGCTAAGGTATTCGACACTATACCCCAAAGCCCTAAGAGCCAAGGGCGCACCGGACGAGCTGATCACCATTGTGTTTAACTCTAATTCCGGCGTCAGTACAATGGTGAGGAGCCGCCCGGAATTCTCCATTAATATTAAGCGTGGAGTTAAAAATGCGATCCCGCGCCTCCCATTATTTTCAATGTCGTCCGGGTGAAATATTGGTGCACCTGGAATCACTGGGGGTTCTCCTTGGGTGAGGGAATGCAGGTCTCTCGCCTTGCTTTCGCTGACGATATCTATCTCATAGCTGAGAATAAGAAGGATGGCCAAATACTGTCGAATGAGCTTGAACAGTTCTTACTATAAACAAACATGACGATATCGCCAGAAAAATGTACTGCTTTCGAAATTAAAAAGCTGGGGAAGGCTAAAACATAGTTCGTTGCAGATCCCAATATAGTGGCTCCAAAATCGTACACATGGGTCCGGACTCTACTCTAACTTACGTGGGAGTCCATGTCTCACCAGGGTGTGAAGTGTGCGGGGACTGCGGGACGATCTGCCGCGGTATGGAGGTTCACAATGCGTCCGCGTCAGATGGTGGAGCTCCTGCCGGGATTCGTGCTCCCTCACTATCTTTACGCCCTTCCAAGTAAATGATAATTGTATATGAATGATTTCTATAAAGTTATTGTTTCACAGTGAATACGGCAATTGATAAATGGCTAAAGTCATTGGACGGTCATTCACGTTATGCGGGAAATGGTCACAGAAGATGGAATATTTAACAACAACATTACAGTTTGTAATGGACTGAAAGTCAAGCATTACTTGTAATGTCCCTTTCAAGAGATATAACACAGTTTTAATATAGAAATTTCCTGTAATGTGAAATTATTCTACATTTCATTCAAACGCATATGTTGCAATATGGTGAAGCAATATGTAATGCCTTACACGTGTTCCACAATTATTAGCAAAAAAGTAGTTCATTACACACACTGAT